>CP092871.1:46028365-46087237 GCA_030710605.1 Cordylochernes scorpioides
AGATTATCTAACTACAGTTAACAATTGGTTTTCCCAAAAGTAAACGGGTCAAAGAGTATCGATAGCAACAGTCCATTGTGGAATCTTGGTCAAATATAATCTAAATATTACAGTCCTGGTGTGTCACTATCAATGGTATTACGTCAAGGTATTTCTTCTTCCTCTGCCACAGCAGACGGTCATTCTGGCAGTCTTCTGTAATGATTTATGCCGATAGGTTTTATGACCATCATTATGTCTGGAGGGGTCATCTTCCTTTGTAGTCGGCTACAAGCGCCTTATATGACCAGAATGACATTTCTCCAAACCATCGTTTTTCTTTGAAACCTTTTTCTTCTAGATAAATATCTTCCAACGAGATTAACGGTTTTAGATCCACCAGATTTTTATGTTATATTTACATGCGCTATAAGCTAGGAAATACGCCTGGTAAATATGATATTTCATGGATTTAACTGAGAAATCGTTGAGAAGAGCTGCTATGATCCGGGCCCTCCAAATTGCTTTATCTTTGCCCTAAATATATTGAGCAAGCCTTGAAAAACTTTTAGTTGCACGCTCAGGATATGCCTTTATAAAATGTATCCATCTGATCCAAGTACAAAATCACTTTTGTGCTTTTTTTTTTCACATTGATTGGCGTTCTCACGCCCTTTAGGCAAAATATCTGTTTCATGGTTTTTCAAGATTCACCAAAGACCAGCTTTTTTGGTCGTTGAGGTACAGCTTGCACCACGCTGACGAGGGCCAACAGCCCGAAACGCGAACGCGGTTAGATTTTCTTGATTATTCAAGAAACGATATTTGGTCAATTATGGAATAATTAAAAATCAACGATTAGTTAGATTTCACGACTGAGAGATTGTCCAGGATAAATCCTAAAGTTAGATGATCTGGCATTCTGGTTTTCAAGTGCCTTAACCAATCCAAGGGCTTCTGCCTGAAAGACAGAACAATGAAGGGACAGGACATGATATTCTCGTATTTCAGGTGCACAATCGAGACCAGAGAACCTGTACACGCCGGCGCCAACTCCATCTCTGGTTTTGGAACCATCTGTATAATATTCCACGTGGAAGAAAAGAGCAGGAATATTACTGGGAGCGGAGTAATAGGGGGGTAAGGGAGAGGATGTGGAAAGGGAGGAGGCTCGAGTGGAATTTCAGCGTCAACCAATCCATACTTTTTCAAGTAAAGCTCAGTTTTAGCCGCGATTTCCAGATCGAGAGGAAGAAAACTAGAGAGGGAGATAAGAGAAGCGTTGATGGTTGATCTGAAAGCTCTACAAGCTCTCACTAGGAAAGGCCTTTGAACACTCATTAGAACATTTAAGGAGCGTTGAGAAAGATTAGGAAACCATACCGCCGAGGCGTAGGCAATGGCTGGAACAACCACTTGCAGATACAGAGTTCTCAAGGCGCGGTAACCAAAGTTGAGATTAGCGGATGCGGTCAAACGCGGCAACATGCCGCGGACCTTGGCGCAGACTTCAACTACGTGCTGGTGGAAAGATAGACGTCGGTCAAATCTCACCTCCAGCACCAAAATTGAGTCGCACCATTGGATTGGCCGTCCGTGAATAACCAGATCCCGGCGCGGTTCAGGCAGTCTCCCGTATACCTCAACGACCAAAATATTCGTAATTCAGGCGTCCTGAAAAATCATGAAATGGATAGTTAAAGCCAGAAATGCGTGAGAACGCAAAACAATGTGAAAAAATAGTACAAATGTGATATTGTACTGGGATAAGATGCATAAATTATAAAAAAAAAAAATAGAAAGGGGCATCTCCTTATCGTGCAACTGAATGTTGATGATGGCTAGTGCCATCTTTCGGAATAAATATCAACTATTCGTTGATTTTTAATAATCCAGAATTGGTAAAATACCTGGCTAAGCACCACGCTGATGAGGGCCAATAGCCCGAAACGCGCATGTGGTTAGCTTTTCTTGGTTAATAAAGAATGAATATTTGGCCAATTCTGGAATAATTAAAAATCAACGAATAGTTGTTATTTATTCCGATAGATGGCGCCACCTATCAGCAATTACCCCCCCCCCCCCCGTGCATAACGCATAGAAATGGTGACAAAGGAATGTGTCACAATACCAGGTTGACGATGGCCAGGCCCAAAACAATGTTAAAAAGTTCGGCTTCTGTCTGAATTTGTCAAAGCTGGATTGTTATGACACATTCTTTATCCCCACATCTGCCTTCTACTCTGAGGTGATAAACAAGTGCATAGTTTATGAACTTTCAAAAGAGAGGTTTCCATATAGTGTTTTGAGTTTTGGATTTTATTTTTTCATAAATATTTTCGCAATGATCATTTCTTCAATTTTTCATATTGGTGCGGTAATTTCAGTTCCAATTTTACATACTTGCAAATATACACTCCGTAGATAACAGGGACACCAACACAAATCTGTTATGCTTGTTGCCGTGAAAACCATAGTAGTGGCATTTACTCACTTCGAAGTTCGTCCCATGCTTTCGAAATGATTGCGAACTTTCATTCTGGTTTGGAACATGGACCACAGGAAATTGATCCATCCACTCATAGCCTACGTATGTTGGCCAAGGTGGTCGTTCAGCAACGTCACCTCGGCTCCACGCCAGACAGAAATGACTCAACATTTTACTGCCGATATTGCTCAAGCAGCTTGTTCGACATCACTTGCTGTGGGATTGCAGAGGCAATGGATTTCTTTAAAATGTTCATATAAAAACCTCTAAATGTGTTTTCAGATCAAACAGAAGGAGTTGTTTTACAATTTAGTTGGGAAAAGATATGCCAGTAGTTCCTGATTGAACATGGCCTTTTGACGAAATATTTACCGGGGTATACTGCTAAATAAACTTCCTTACTCACTCAAATGAACAATATTAAATTAAAATTTAAAAAAAATTCTCACTGATAGAGAGTATATTTCGTAACATTCTATATTGGAGACAAGCCACCTCCTCTAACAAATAGCCTGTGGTACTTACTAACTTCTTACTATTAGAGTATATTTTCTATAATTCCCTTTTGGAGCCTATCTAACCAATAACCCGGTTCTTGATGACTTGTTAATATTACAGATTATATTTCATTTAATGCTATATTGGAGGCAAGCCACCTCCTCTAACCAATAGCCTGTGGTGCTTACTAACTTCTTACTATTAGAGTATATTTTCTATTGCGCGATTTTGGAGGTTTATCTAATCAATAGTCCGGCACTTAATGACTTGTTGATATTAAAGATTATATTTTATTTAATGCTATATTGTAGGCAAGCCACATTCTCTAACCAATAGCCTGTGGTACTTACTAACTTCTTACTATTAGAGTATATTTTCTATAATGCGATTTTGGAGCCTATCTAACCAATAGCCCGGTACTTGATGACTTGTTAATATTACAGATTATTATTTATTTAATGCTATATATTGGAGGAAAGCTACATCATCTAACCAATAGCCTGGTACCTGCTGAATTCTTACCACTAGAGTATATTTTCTATAATTCTATATTTTGTGGAACCTTATATAACCAATCTACTGACTTCTTACTATTAGAGATCACATATTTCCTTTAATTTCCAATGGTTTAAAGCCTTAATATCCTTCACTAAACAGTATCACAAACTGTTAATTGTTCACGCCTCTCTCTAGAGCTTGAAATTATTAATAACGAAAATATTCCGAGAATCATTTGAACTAAAAAAAAAAAAGATCTAAAGATAATCACTATATTCAAGTTTAAAACCTCAAAATTGTACGCACTTTTGAATCGTATATGAATAGAATAAAAAATAAATTTTGTGTTAGGATTTAAAAAAGAGAAAGGCCAATAATAATAATAACAAACAAAGACGTCCTAAAGTAAGTAGGTTCTCTGTGAAGGCGACATTTGTCACTAATCGGCCGTTTGGTGTGAAATAGAGTGAAACTTCCGGCGCGCCGAGTGATAACACTAGGCTGAAAAAACAATTAAATACAGATTATTAGCAACTCCATAATATATAAAAATCCGTTCAACTAAATTCATTCGCCACAAGGGGAGATTCATAAAACTCAGCGAAATAATATCCAGTTTATATATTCGAGGTAAAAATAATATTTGTGAAACTAGAGTAGGAATAAGTGGCAGTGGCAAATTGCAACGTCGAGCAAAGATACACACGTCCTAACACCTATCAATCAAGGCAGTATCTGAGTGGCAAAAAAATCTGTTAGGATTGCTCGGACCAAGGACAAATTCACAGGTATTGCCCATTTAAGCCCGAACAACTAACCTATAATATTAGACCTACCCGAAGACAATTTACCAGGTCCATAGACGAACCAAATATACTAAGAGGATTACCTCAATCATACCAGAATTGCAAAGGCATCGAGGATAGGGAGCAAGACGAGCCATATTTCAACATACAGAAGTTATCGCTAAGATCAGACTCCAAGATCTATAACGGATGTAAGAATCTTCTTCTAATATATTTCTATTATCATAGATTTAGCGGAATTTTCGCCGAGAAAGCTGCTCCTCTACACGAAGTTCTCAGACTATTCTTGAAAAAAACCTTGATGTCTGAACTTTTTATGGCTATTTTGAAGAACAGCTGCCAACCGAACTCTAAACTGACGCCAGAAGTTACAGAATTTAGTTGTTCTCGCGCAAATCAATGACTGAGAAGAGCGACCCGTTGGTTATGCTTCAAGAAACTTATCTAATACGGAAAAGAATTACCCAACAACGGAAAAATAATTTCCGGTCGCAATACGAGACATTAACAAATTTAATCTGTACCATTTTAGTCGTGAGTTTGTCTTTGTTAGTGATAACCACTCTTGCATTGCTTGTTATCTAATTTGAAAGACCCAACGGGAAGAATTGCGAGATGGGCCTTAAAAGAATATGACGTTCCGTTTGTTTACAAAAGTGGTCGTAAACACCAAGATAAGAACTGTCTCTCGATATCCTAACTAACCTGAATAAGAAGAAGCAGACAACGATGATAATGATATACTGTACTTTCATTAAATGCTATTACACGTTTCGAGGCTGAACAACTAAAAGACCCAAATTAGTGAAATAGATAGAAGAAATAGGAAGACCAAGCGTTGAATCGAAAGGATATGAGCTCTTAAAAGGAACCTCGTAAAAATAATTCAGACTTTCTAAGAAATCCATACTTTCTGGTCATTACCAAAGACTTAAAGTTCTTAACATTTTTACATGTCACACTCCTACAGACACTTTGGATTTTCGAAAGTCGACTTTTGGTCAGAATTCCTTAAGTATATATGAAATTATGTCTCACATTGTAAAAAGTGTAGAAAGAAGAAACAGACAAATTATAAACCTCCCAGTTTACTTAAACCTATCCCTCCTAAAACCTCTTCCTTTCAAAGAGTTGGAATCGATCTCCTTGGAAAATTTCACAAGTCTGATAATGGAAATAAATTGATCATAGTCTTTGTGTACTTAATATTTAACACGATTCGCTATTAATAAAGACTTACCCATGGGGAAAGAAAAGCAAGTTATAAAATTCTTTATGGACGATGTTGTTCTCAAACATGGAGCCCCTTGAGAAACCAATACGGATCAAATACGACTATTTCAATCCAAGATGCTAATGGAACTTAGTAACCAGTGTTCTTCCTTGCACATACCCAGACGAATGACCTAGAAGACAAACTGAAAAAAAAAAACATTGACTAATTTACTGGCAATGTATGTGAACATCAATCAAAAAGACTGAGATGTTATCCTATTCTACGTCACATTTGCCTACAACATGACAACACACGTTTCATTCCGTTTAAACTGGTCCTTTATGGTTAAGCTATAGGGACAGGAGACACTCTATTCCCAAATCCGAATAAAACCCTCCAAAAATAATATTCAGACGTGGTTACAACAATCCATGAAGAAACTAGGCAGCTGGTTTGAAAGTTTGAAAGCTCAGGATATATAATATTGATGCATTCTTAATGGGAGAGATGTCTTTTTTGCACACGAATATCATTTCCCCTTGATATTATAATATATTAGTGAATATAAATCTATTTTGAAAAATAGCCAGGAAGCTTCACCACCAAACTTTGATATTTTGAGTTTTAGTTGGCGCCAAAGGCACCAGTTAAATAATAATTTGAGTCAGAGATAAAAGTTATGATGCACTAACAGCGAGCGTTTATTAAGAATGATTAAAAATTAGAAAAATTTCAAGTTCAATAAATCCAATAATTATGTTATAGATAAATTTATCAGATAATTCGGTATATGTTTGCCACACAATTTAGGTTTTTCTAGAGTTTCTATAAATATAGGAGTTATATTGAAAATACCCTTTCTTAACTTAATTTTATACACTTGTGTATAAAAGAGAGAAAATATATAGAAAAAATCAAGACGTTCATTATACCTAGTATTTAAAATTGCCCTCCAAAGTATTGGAATGATGGGAAATGCCTTACTATAAGGTTGCATCTTCATGAGTCTACATCTCTATAAGGTCCGCATCTGGTTCCTCTAATTATCAGAGGGTGAATATCCCCATAGAGAGACTAAGCCAGACCGAACAGAGACCGGGATAAATCTCCATCCCACTATAGAGGAGGCCACTCACTGGCCATGGAAATTACATTATGGACCAACTGAACCAACTTGCCGCCGGCCTATGGCCATTGATCGATCCCTTAGAACACCGAGGAGCCTGATTGAGGAGGCACTCCCGTGTCTTAGGAGATATTCCTCTGAAATGGAAATGATTAAAATAGAGACGACGCACATTATAATGGTAGTTTTATTATTTATTCTGATAAAAATACTTGGAATCTGATAGTTATTCCAAAAGATGGCAGTATAATCGTATTGGTATATTCTCTTACATGGTCAAGAGATGTCTTTGTAAGCTTTCATCTTATTTTTGATTAGCTACACAGCTAGGACCTGATCACCATTCCAGAGAGTGAGGGGGAGGTTATGCTTCAATTGTTGGCTACATTTCCATGGAAGTAGTCATTCCCTATTTAAGCTTTTGGCGTCGAACCAGAATGTTGAATATTATCTTTTGGAATATTTCCCGGAGATAATTGGGATTGTGTCTAAAGTGTGACGAGAATATGCATATATTATATATGCATTCTATATATTCAATATTTATTTTATTTGACACATCGGACGCGATATCCCAGCTCGGGATACTTGCGCCTAAATACATTTTAGTAGATTATATACAATTCATTTTATACAATTTAATAACCGGACTAAAAACATAATTAAAACTTAAACGATGGCACTCCAAAACAGAAGAGAAAATCCAAAATGGACTACTCTATCAACCTATATACAACTCAATAACCGACTAAAAACACAATTAAAACTGAAACGATGGCCCTCCCAAACAGAATAGAAAATCCAAAATAAATTATCTCAGCAACCCATATACAACCCAGTATATACAACACAATAACCGGTTAAAAACACAATTAAAACTGAAACTATGGTTTTCTTAAACAGAAGAGAAAATCCAAAATGAACTTACAAAAATTATTGAATTTTACATAAGTGTCTTTGTTATATACAAATTCGCAAACCTCTTCGATGGGATAAAAATGATTACTTCTGTAGCTGTGGAATATCGGACATTCCATCAATAAATGCATTGAGTCTTGGTTTTCTTTTCCACAGAAACAGCTAGGATCATCCGTTGCCCCGATTTTCGACAGAAATTCTCCAAAATTACCATGACTCGTGACGAACTGTGAGTTATAAAAATTCGGACGAAAATAAAAAGGAATTCCAAATGGGAAAAATTTTCTGAATGTTTCATTAGTGTTAGCTATTGTTTCAGCCATTCTTGATTCTATGTAGTTATGAATTATAGTCGGGGCATGCGGTCTGAATACATTAATTTCTTCTTTTGATAAATTGGCCAAATCGTATTTTATTATCAACGATTCTATTTGATCTGTGAGAATAGGTATTTTTGCCAAACTATGAATACAATTTGATGAGGTCGTTTTATAGGCTCTCACTACCCAAAGAAGAATCTGATATTGCTGAGAGTTTAATCTTTGCTTACTTCTTTTATTAATAAATTTATACCATATTTCAGATCCATAGGTTAGTATTGGCCTGAAAAGAGTTTTATATAAAATTAATCTTTTTTTAGCATCCAATCCCCACATCTTCCCACAGAGCGAAAACAAAAGATTTTTCATACGGTTGATTTTACAAAGAATATCATTAATGTGGGGTGTGAAGTTAATTTTTGACTTAATTCTGTGATTAGAAAATTTTATACCTAAAATTTTTACCTCTTCCACTGGTTTTATTATGAAATTTGGAGTTCCCATTGGAATATTTTGTTTGCCGTGCATATGTATTAAGCCGGTTTTCTCCGGGCTTAGCTTTAGCTTATTTCTTGTACACCATTGTATTACATAATTTAAAGTTCTTTCTGTTTCATTTTTTAACCCTTCTATGGTCTTGTGCCAGAAAACAATCGAAACATCATCCGCATAACAGATTATTTCAGAATTTGGGGATGCGAAGTTGATCAACAAATCATTCAGGACTATATTCCACAATAAAGGTGATAATGGTCCGCCTTGAGGACATCCCTTTGATAAATATTTCGAAATTGTTGTATTCGAGAAGGTGAGACTTGTTTTTCTTCTCCGATTTAAAAATGATTGGATAATTTTTATAAGAACTGCTGGGACGTGGTCTTCGTCCATTCTTTTTATTAAGGCAGGCCACCACGCATTATCAAATGCACCACTTATATCAATGGCAATCAATGCAACCAATTCGTTTTGTTTGTGTTTCAGTATGGTCTCGGTTATTTTGTCCAATGCCGTTATTGTAGATTTTCTTTTCGTAAATCCATGTTGTCTATGGCTCAGTAAGTTATTATGATTATAATAATTGAGTATTTTATTTTTAATGATCGTTTCAAATATTTTTGAGAAATTTGATGTTAGTGAAATTGGGCGATAGCTATTAATTGCTTCGTAGTCAGCTTTTTGCGGTTTCGTAATAATTTTTAATACCGAATGTTTCCAGCTTTCAGGATAGTAACCCAGCACCAGACACTCATTAAAGAGTTTGACTAAACTGGGTAGGATTGATAATAATGAGTGCTTAATCATATAATTACTCACGTTATCTGGACCAGGAGCCTTTCTGATATTAAGATTCGAGCACAAATCCTTTATTTCCTTTTCAGTAATAAAAATGATTTCCCTGTTGGTAGAACTTGGGATGTGATTTCTAATTAAAGTGTGTTCTTCATTGTCCAACCGCACATCATCATCAGGAAAAAATGCTGTTAGCATTTCCTTCATCTTTTGCTCTCTCATGCATTCTGCAGTTTTATTCAGTAATGGTATGCCCACTTGAATATCGGCCGATCTTAACCGTTTAAAAATCCTGTATGCATTCCCGAAAGCATTCGTAGACTCATTTTCTTCAATAAATATTTTCCACGACGTCTTTTTTGCTCTATTGATGGCTCTTAAGTATTTATTTCTTGCCGCTCTGTAAATACTCGGATTCAGGTTACCCCCTCTATAATACAAATTCCTGAGATAATGTAAATGTTCTTTTAATTGTTGAAGCTCTTTATTCCACCAATTTTTGGAAGTAGTCGTGTTTATAGAGGTGTGATGCTTGACGTCGAGAGAAGAGTATGCAGCTTCAATTACTAAATTTGTCAATTTGTTTACCACATTATCAATATCTTCACAATTGACAATGTGCTTAGAAGCTGAATTTAAATCCAGTAAATCCGAAGGCGAAATACTCTCAGCAAATTTGGTCCAATTCGCCGATTTTTCTCTGAATTTCCATGTCGATGTCTGTCTATTATTGTTTGCCAAGTTTATCATATTGAAGATATCAAAAAGTATTGCCAAATGGTCTGAGGTAACAGAAAGTGCTGAGGTTCTCCAGTTATGTATAAGACCAATGGAATGTTTATTAGAAATTGTCAAGTCGATTATGCTAGCATTTCTGCAAGTTGGGATTTTAAGATTATGAACAAATAGATTCTGCTCCTCGATAATAGACTTTATCCGTTTTTATTTGTCGTTGAACCAGAGTGGATGTCTTGAATTGAAATCTCCACAAAGGATAATTGGGAGTTGAACAAAGGCCTCAAGTATTTCTGAGATGAATTGGATATGAAATGCAGCCATTGAGTTTGGGTGTATATAGATATTGGCAATAACTATTCTTTTCCCGTTGAAATAGAGAGAGATCGCTGTACAAAAGGAATTTGTAAACCTGTTAATTTTCTCATATATTATGTTGCGGTTCAAAATAATAGTAGCAGTATAAATTTGCCTATCTGTGCTAGAATATACTATTCGTGAATTCTTGCCAAATTTCACTGTATCATTGCACATGTATGGTTCTTGTAGAAATATGATGTCAGGAAGATCGTCTGCGATTGTCACACCTAACTCACTAGTTGCCATCATACTTTTCCTTGCATTAAATTGTATACATCTGATATTGTTATCATTCATCTGAATGGTATTGAGTTCTTTGTATTACTATTTCCATCTGGGTTTTGTACAGGGGACATTCGCTGGAGTTCGCCTTGTGATCAAGAGACCTTCCATTCTTGTACTTCGGGTGTTTAGCGCAGTTGAAACATTTTTGTTTACGCGAACACTCATGATTTCCCGCCGCGCCGCATATTAGGCAAATCTTTTCATGGGAGCATTCGCTGATTTTATGTCTTGGATTAAACTCAAAACATTTCTGGCACTGCCTAACTAATACTTTGTCGTGTATATGGCATCTCTCACAGTCGGTATAGATAAAATTACCCTTCTTCCTTAAGGTTTGATACACTCGTGGAGAAACTCGCAGCACTACATTGTGGTGAGAGGTATTGGATTTCATGGGGAACAGCACTCGGATTTCATTCTCTAGTCCACTCAAATCAGGATTCATGGTACATATGATTGGTATTAAATTATTAACTTCCGTTAATTTACTGACATTTTTTATAATAATTGTTGGGTCTCTAGGTTGCGGGGTAAAAATTTTACTATTTGCTTTCAATTCCGCCGCCATGCTCAGTTCCTTTAACAAGTGTTTAGCCTCTTCGTCGCTAGGAGTTTTTATTATTACTGCATTTTTGGTGTTAATAATTTTATTAATTCGTATCCCACTACCGTTTTCTCGTAGCTTTTTTACATTAGTTGAAATTGCCTGAGCTATGTTGTTAATAGGCTCATTATTTAGAGGAACTGCGAGCAGTGTAGCTTCAGTGTTTAAGGTCCGTTGTCTTTCCTCAATAAATTTCTGTGTATGATCTCTCTGTGTAACTTGGGCATAAGATAATCCTTTCGAGGAGATCACGCTTCGAATATCACCGAGCTTCTCTTCCACTATGTTGCCGACGGTTTCCTTCATCTGTGCCAAAAGGTTCTCGTTATCCGATTCAACCATAGAAGAAATTCCATCTTTCGTTTGTTTTAACATAGTCGAAAGATATGATAAATCATTTTTAGTCAATCTTTTTTGATTTTGTTGATATATATGCATTCTATATATTCAATATGTACACTGTGTATATTTGGATTCTCCGCCTTCACTACTATCGGTTACAAAACGTCATCTAGGAAGCAGTTCCTTCTTATAGACTCAGTTGACGCTTCCTCCGTCATAATTTTTAAAGGATATATAACGGAGATATGAAAAGAAAAATATCTTAGTGTCATCAAAATATTTTACCTATTTATTTTCTACAAACGATTTTGGGTATTAAAAAACACAAAATAAATATAAAAAAAAAATACAAAAATTCATTCAGTTCTTTAAAATATATATTTATATATTTTTTGAGAGACAAGTAAGTATCTCTCTCTCTAATAAATTTCGAAGTCTTTTTACAGTTAAAATGATTCAATCAAATTAAGCCACACTATTTACTAATTACTATTTGAGTGTTATTTAAATTCGTTCAATATGATTTCAAATCTTACACTAACACCTTTTCATAAATTAAATATATAAACCTCTATAGCCATAAATAATTTAATTTACAAATTTTTGACCAACAGATAAATCCGCACCTCAGTAAATAATATTCTGAGCTAAGGATTGTACAAGGTGTCTTTGAAGAAAATCATTTAGGTCGAAGGCTAGCGTCAATTAGTTGTATAGGCTAAATAAAAAATGCTTTGCTATAAGTAATATACGTTTTCGCAATATTTTGTTTCACAGAAATTTATATATAGCTAAGATGAATAAAATTAATTTTTGAACGCATGAGAAATATCAACTAAATATTCATATTGTCAAGTAGCTCTACAACCCCGGATACAGGGGGACGCCTGTCAATCTTCGCTAGGGGGTCGACCACAGGTGCGAGGGGTTCTCGGAATCTTATCGACAAATAAGAAAAACGAGACGCCTCGGTGGCTATTACATAAACACGCTTTTTATTATAATATTTATATTGTAAAATATATATGTATATATTTTAAATTGACTCTCGTTCTCCTCCTATAAAAATACCTTTGTATATAATTTTATTAGAAAACTAAAAGGTAAAGACCCCCTCTTATAATAAAACAATTATTTCCAAAATTTCCCTTGCTTCAATTATCCCCGCGACAATTATTATTATATATGCTGCCCCTAGAGTTAAAAAGGCCGAACTTAAGCCTCATGATTTACCATTATTTAAAATTAATATACTTGATATTTTTAGTTTTTGAATAATCAAAATATTAAACTAGGCTTCCTACATGGGACATTTCTCGGTGATTGCTTAAGCAGAGCATTGGTTGAAAAGTAGCAAATATCGAATTTCAATTTAAATTACATATAGTTTTAAAGCTTTATTTATTCATTGAAAAGTACAAACTGTATATGTACTCAATTTAGAAGCTTTGTTCAAGAAAACTATTTCTAAGGGCGAGCCATAAGAAGTTTGTCCCAATCCTCTATTATAGATCAAAAGATATTCCAAGGTGGTTGGTTGGTGTCTTGTTAAATCCTATCTTAGTATCAATGGAGGCGGCAACCCGTGATTTTTAAAGGGGAATGTGGAGAAAATATATTTATTTGATATACCAGTTTCAATAGCTATCTGATTATAGAATCATTGGTTTGTCTTATTCTGATGAATTTACACTTAACTTATTTTTTCAGAGAGAGGATACAAATTTAGAATTTCTTCAAGATAATTAGTTTAACAGCTTTCTTAAATATATTAATACAGTGGTGTCCACACATTAAAGTTGTTACACCAAGAAAGCGACGCGCTACAGACCTGACACACCACAGGAAGACGATTCTCTGATATGGAAAGGATTATATTTTCAACGCATTTATGAAAATAGGCGTCGGTAGTGACACATCTATCAATCTAGAGATTGCACAGCAGGTTTCTCACATGGAAATTGCATTTGAAACGTTGTTTTATTATGAAAAGTTGTCGTGATGCCTCGTGTAAGGAGAAATCCTTACTAACACGTTTTTGAGTTTGATAGAGGTGGAATTGTAGCCTACCAGGAAAGCGTCTATTGTATCGCAGTAGTTCTGTTTGTATCAACCGAGATCCAAGGACTTTTAGCAGAAAATACAATTGATAGGTTCAAGATGGTCATACGGAAAGACGTACTGAATCTCAGCGGCCCGCTATCACTAACATCCGAGAAGACCGACATGTTACCCACATGGCCTTAATGGATCGCCAAGTCAAGAGCCCTTAGTCAAGAAAGAGGAAAGCTTGAAAGTTGAAAAATGTCTGCACGAACAGTTCGACAACGTTTGCAGCAGCATGGACTATCAGCCCGGCGACCAAGGCTTCGGCCTTCTGGTGTGACCAACGATGAACCTGGACCCAGGAATGACGTGGCGTCGTGTTTTCAGACGCATCCATGTTCTGTTTGCAGCACCATAATGGCCGCATCCGTGTTTGGCGCCATCGTGGAGAAGGCATATTGCCAGCGGACATTCGACATTGTCATACTGGCCCATTACCTGGAGTGTTGGCATGCAGTGCCATTGAATATACGTTTCGGTCATCTCTTGTCGGCATTCTCCTGGGACTTTGAAAAGTCCTCGTTAGATTTCTTATGTGTTAAGGCCCGTGGTAGTAACTTATATTCGACGCCTGGGTAACAATGCTACGTTTCATCATGATAATGCACGACCGCATGTTGCCGGTATTGTACGGACTTCCTACAAACAGAAAATGTTAGGCTTCTGCCTTGGCCAGCACGCACGTTCTTTTGACCTGTTACCAATATTAAACTTCTGCTCAATGGTTACCATAGAAAGACTGCTGCAGGACATTAGAGGACCAAATCTGAGAGGGCCACAGCATTGACCAGGAGTCAAGATAGCAAATGTAAATATCTTTGTTATTATTTCGAAGTTTTAAATACAGATATGTAGATATACTGACCATTCGTTAACCTTTTAGAGAAAAAAATTGTGACCTTTTTGAAAAATAAATTTATTATTATCATTCATATTATACGTGGTACAGGCGATGATAATCATGGTGGGTATTAGTTAGCGACTACCTTTACTGTAAGTGCACCACATATCTAAGTGAAAATCAGTTCGACTTTTGCACTAACAAGTGTGCCAGAATCTCGTTTGGTTGATTGCATTAACTGGTAGGGTTGTTCTTTTTCAAGAATTGGGGGTCATTGGAGCAATTTATTTTTCAGAAATAGGTGTTCAATGCGGGATTCGATCCCTGGTCGTGGCATTCGAAGATCTCTGGTTTCATCCACCGACCTCGGCCAGTGTGTGGATCTTCAATTCTAGTAATCCAGTCATCTGTGAAAGTCTGGATTCCTCCTATACATATGTACCGGGAAAATAAGCTATTTTATCCAACTATGAAAAGATCTATTTTTCCAAGCCACATTTGCAACCATTATTCTCTATTACGTCAATGGATCACACCTGGTAGCTGAATTTCCATAAACGCCATTTTCTTGTATATGAAAAACCTTCCTTTCTGAAAAATATATAATGCTCCTAATGTATTTTCTCCTTAATATGGCTAGTAAGGAAAAACTTTATCAGAAAAGACTAAAGACAAAGAGAGTCTTTTTTTCCCCTGCTTGACATCTTAACAAATTAACTCAAGTAGCCTGTCGTCACGTGTCAAAGTCAAGGATATCTATCCAAACAAGGCGCCAATCCTTACAGTATCGACAAGAAGCATGAGGGCAGACAAGATGCCAGCCCCTACAGTAACGGCAAGCAGCATCTGACCAAACAAGTTATATATACACTGACAGAACTGTTCTATATTGACTGTCCAATTAAGGCGAATCTGGAAACAAGTTAGACATAAACTACCCAACTTTTCCATATTGACTGTCCAACCAAGGCGAATCTGGAAACAAGTCGAGTTTACATCAACCCAAATGTCCCATATTGACTGTCCAACCAAGGCTAATCTGGAAACAAGTTGGGTTTACAACATTCCAGATGTCCCATATTGACTGTCCAACCAAGGCGAATCTGGAAACAAGTTGGGTTTACATTAACCCAAATGTCCCATATTGACTGTACAACCAAGGCGAATCTGGAAACAAGTCGAGTTTACATCAACCCAAATGTCCCATATTGACTGTCCAACCAAGGCGAATCTGGAAACAATTTGGGTTTACAACATTCCAGATGTCTCATATTGACTGTCCAACCAAGGCAAATCTGGAAACAAGTTGGGTTTACATCAACCCAAATGTTCCATATTGACTGTCCAACCAAGGCGAATCTGGAAACAAGTTGAGTTTACATCAACCCAAATGTTCCATATTGACTGTCCAACCAAGGCGAATCTGGAAACAAGTTGAGTTTACATCAACCCAAATGTCCCATATTGACTGTACAACCAAGGCGAATCTGGAAACAAGTTGAGTTTACATCAACCCAAATGTCCCATATTGACTGTACAACCAAGGCGAATCTGGAAACAAGTTGGGTTTACAATATCCCAGATATCTCACATTGACTGTCCAACTAAGACGAATATGGAAACAAGTTGGGTTTACATTCACCCAAATGTCCCATATTCACTATCTACAGAGCCCGAATCATGACGACATCTGAAAGGAGAACTACATGAATCTGTTCACCTAGGGACTTCCAGTTTTACGGCTTCAAGTGAAAAGTAATGAACGCTCTAGTAGAGCTATAAATGTTGTTTTGCTTCCGCAGTTCCCAACAATTAATTGTTGGCCATTAAAGACAATTTATTGAGAATCGATAAGTCGAACCAGTTCAGTGGAACACGTGGGCGAGGACGGTCAACGCTGTGATAAGAACCAACAGCCATAATGCCACAATGTGAAAGAACTTTGAATTCCTTTTTTATACTCGTAATTATAGACTTCAGGCATTTCACGGATATAAAAATGATATTTATTACTCTATTTTTCTTTTAAAAACAATCAAATATAAATCATAGTAATTCAACTTTTAGTTAAACACAATCGGAGAAACTTTTAAAATTAATTTATTCACCTGATTCCAATATAATTCCACTATTGCACTTTTTCCCATATAGGTTTGCCTCGCACTTATGACCTTGAGTACCTTGATTTTAAAAGAAGTCTCTAGAACCAGATTTTTTTTATCATTCAGGTAAAGCCTCGCACCCCGCTGATGAGGGCCAATAGCCTGAAACGTGTACGTGGTTAGATTTTCTTGATTTATCAAGAAAGGGCATTTGGCTATTTTTTACTAGCAATGATTTAAGCAGGAAATCTATGATCAAAAGAACAAAATTTATATTCATTATTAAAAAAATCTATTTAATTATTTTCTACGTAATGTAATTATTCGGGAACATGTACTACATATAGTATATTTTCAGGAAGCCATTGGGACCAAAAAATCTTTTTTGGTCGCAGTGGTTCAGCCTACTCCACGCTGACGAGCGCCAAAAGCGCGAAACGCGTTCGTGGATGGCTTTTCTTGATTTATCAAGAAATTGGGTTGGCCAAATATCGGGAACAGGCTAAATCAATGTTTAGTTGATTTCTGTTCCACCAGATGGCGCTCTGCCTTCTGTAAAGCACATGTGCTCCTGGTCAGGATATGCCATTTTTAATATTGATTTCAACACCTGATCTTTTTATCTTTTATTTTTTTCTTTCGTTTTCAATATAGTATAATATGAAAATATATTAAATACAGAATTAGTTACATTTATTATTATAACATTGTTATTGAATGATTATTGTAAAAATACTCTGTTGTTAGTTTATCAACTGAATAATTTGGCTAATACACTATTCCTTACAATTAATATATATTATCACTTATAGAAGATCATTACGTATCCATTCAACCTATCAAACAAGATACTGTGTGAAGGCTTAAACCAACCCGATTTAGAAGATATGTACTAAATTTCCGTTAAGAAATTATACTTTCTTCAAAAAATATATATATATATATATTGTGTTTTTATATATTTCAATGTATACTTGATATCCATATGTAACATAATTATAGTGTAACAACCAAAAATGTAGCCACAATCCAACTCGCCAGTTTGGCCATCATGTGATACAAAACAGGATAATAAAGTGTGATTGAGAGTCCGCCAGCGCCCAGATAGGAAAAAAGGTCTCCGATTACAAGTCGGACCGACAAACATAGTCGGATATAAAACAGTTCTCTCTGGCTCTCTGTAGATGAAACCCTTCTGGACCGGCGCTGACCTCTCTCTCTGAGGTGACATTCAACAAGCCTCGTCCTTTTGTGCTATACATTGACGCCTGAACCCACTCTGACACACCATTGTAGCCACCACGACTGCATCTAACCTGCCCAACACGGCAATCAGAAGACAGGAAAACATCAGACTGAAATAGATTTATTTACAAAATAGAATGTTGACGTAACGTCGCAAGACTGATGTTGACTTACCGAGTAGGCCATCACAGAGTATTGCGTAACATAACCCCCTCCACCACGTCCCTGTATTCTTTGGAAATCATCCTTGATATTATGGACAACGTGTGGATCTTTGTTAGGTTCTTCTTTGAGCGTTACTAGATAATTCACTTCTCATAGTTTTTATAATATTGTGTTTGGTCTGAAATATATATTTATGGGCGTTTCGCATTTTCCTATGTTCCTTTTTGGAGTCTATATGGCCACCAAATTTGTTATGTAGTAATTATTATCGTGGTTATTTTTATTGTAACAATTACTCATCCATTATTGTACTTTTTTGTATTGTGGATGCCTAATTCTCTGCAATTCTGAATTCTTTCCAGTAGGTCATTCACGTGGTTGGTGTTGGTCTCGGTGTCGACATGGATGTCGTCTGCGAGACACGGGCTCTCTATCATATATAAAAATGAATAGCGAGAATCCAGTCGTTTCTTGCAGCGTTGAGTTGTATGCGTGGGTAACGAATTGTAATATTTCATCCCAGTATTTCTGGTTCACGTTTTCATACATGCTCTCAGCATATTGATCAATGTCATGTTTAAACGTTCCGTCATTCATTTATTTGCGGATTGTAGCGTGTGGTGAAACAGTGTTTTACCTTGAAGTTTTTCTTAAATTATTTTAATAGGTTGCTTGTAAACTGTGAACCCCTATCGCTGGATAGATAACGAGGTACACTCCGTGACAAAGAAAACATATTCTACAAGAAATTTAACAACTTCCATTTCTGTGGCATCTACAACAGTTCTTATCTCAGGATATTTTTTATGCTTTATTCAGTCAAAACTATTTTCTATTTTTTATTAGTTTAAGTAGAAGGAAGATGGCCCAAGAAATCTATACCAAATAATTCCTATAAATGCCTAATTTTCTGGAAGTATATGAGCTGAAGAAATCCTGAGAAAAGTTGGGTTTGCGCCTTTACGATACTGGCAAAGGTTATATGTCTTTACCTAGTTCCAGACATCCTTTAGTATAGAGGGACAATAATATAACATTTTATTTTTTGTGAAACAACAAGTAGCAAAAAATACCATTTGGGTTATTTTTTTTATAGAGGAGTCCATCTTCTTAGAAATTTAGGGTAAGAAAGCGTTTGCCATCTTTATCCCCTAAAGCTTTTTCTAACATTTTCAATAAATTCGTCCTTTTCATTCCTTATATCTGCCCGAAAAACATTTTATCCCAAATATCTTCAGGCCCTGTTTCAGGCAAAGGTCCTCTTTTAGGCAATCAGTATCTAAGCGTTTCTTTCTGTACTTGTGCATCTCCTCCAAGTCATACTTCTGTACTTTTAGCGCCCATCTGGCTAGTCTACCAGTAGGGTCTTTTAGGTTTTAAGCAATCATAGAGAGCTTGATGATCATTCTAAAATGTTTACTGTAAAGATAAGGCCGTAATTTGGGTATTGCCCAAACACAATTGCTAGGCACATTTTCTTTGTGGTTAAATAATTATGATTTGATTAAAGTTCTTCTGTTCGACAATACCCTTTCCCGTTCATCATTTTTTTCCACTAGGTATGCATCTAGTCCGACGTTCGACGCGTCTGTGTGAATGCAGGTGGGAGATTGATGGTCAGCATGTGCTAGGACAGGTGCATTTAATATATCCATCTTCAGAGTTTGAAATGGATTTTCTTTGGTCCATTAAAATTGGATGCTTTGTAAATTCAATAAAGTGATCGGTTAAGTTAGCAAATTCTTTAATAAATTACTTGTAGTAAGAACAGAGTTCTAAAAATAAATATATACATTTTGCATATATTTTACTTTCTTAGGTTTCTGAAAATTCTTAACCTCCTCGATATTTCGATCTAATGGCTTTACTCCATGTTGGCCTGTTATGGGGACCAATCTCTCTAGTTCTTCAGAAGCAAGTCTGCATTTTTCTAGCATTTAATTTTAAGAAGTCTTGAAATTCAGCTTGGCGTTTGCGAAAAAATCAACATATTTTTGTGTCCTTATGCTGCAGATTCAAACCTTTTAACCTAGAAGCTAAAAGTTCATTCTTTTTTGGATAAATGCAAATCACTACGAGATCATTCAAATCTTCATTAGTTAATAAATGAGGTTCGGATGAAATATGTGCTTTTAAATTTATGTCATCGGACTCTTGCTCATGACTATTTCAATCATCGTCACCAAATGTCACATTTTCAGAAGGCTGTGACACAGGTAAATCATCACTATGAGGAATACTGGTCTCATAGCAGATGGAAAATCTAGATATTTAATGGTATGTTTTGATTTAGATGTAATATACCTGTAGTTTTTGTCAAACAAAATAACAGTCAGAATAACGGTTTTTTGGTTTCCTCCATACCATTGGAACCGCAAAAGGCATATGGGCTTCACCTTTAATCCACCTTGTAAGAGGCCGAGCACAAGCTTAACAACAATGATGAGGGGCCCAAGTCTTATCTTGGTCACCCACTTTGCATCCAAAGTAAAGTTTCATAGCACTTTTTGATGGGCGGTGTAATGTTTCGCCTTTGAGTTTTGAAAGTTAATTCTCCACAGATATAACAGAAAATATCTGGATTATTCACACAACACCTTGACATATTGGCTCCGTCTTGTGTACACGATCTATAAAAACAATTTGATAGAATACGAAAAGGGAAATAAAACTATTCAGTGTTGCAAAATATAAATAATGAATATAATAATGTTTTTTTTTCCATGGATTAAATCTGCCATCTTCACTACAATGCTACTAAACAAATTGTTGGTTTGCGTATCAAATTGTCGAAGCAAGAATAAACCGCAGCAAATCTATTACCACTAGCTAATGAGGTTTAAGCAAAAGGTTTACGTAACATTGTTTGCATTTATTACTTCGTGTTTATTCCATTACGAAAAAACAAAACTCAGAAACCTTGCGTGATAGAAAAAAACTAATGGTATATTTGGAATCAGCACATTAAGACACATTAAGATCAGATATTGTTTCTATCGGGGAAATGAAAAACTATATATTTTTTTGTAAACCTGTTTTATTGATGGTCGATTTGTTTTGGTTTCTAGAATCAGACGCGTCACTTAGTTTGAATCTTCTAGGACAGCATATCGGTTATGGGTAGATATGTCTGGGTCTGTACAAAGATCGGCGTAGATTTTCGGACTTGTAACGTGTTCAACGTTTATTTTCTCTCAGCCATTATAATCGGTTATGGAGATTGAGAGCTAGTTTCCTTGTGTTTATGAGGTGCATATGAAATAAAAAAACCTTGTTCGACAGTGTCTAACTATGTATCCAGATCTACTGGATTTGAAACATATCGGTTTATCATTCTAGGTTCTATTTCTATTCTCTTGTGTTTTTCTATCCGCGTTTGTTTTATAATGTTTTGTGAGGTAAGTTGTTCGTGGAATTTAGAGGAAATTTGTTGATATAAGTATTATAAGCTTGCGCTCATCTTGATATTGTCTTGACTGGAAGTCTTGTCTTATTGGCTGTAGAAGTCTTATCTTCTTGGCTAGGAGTAATAAGGGCTCCTTGGGAGATTTGGCTGAGACATTTGCATTCTCTTTTCCAATCTCTCTAAATTCTTTCTCGAAAATGAATCAAATTTCTTAAAATCATCATTGCTTCAATTGAATCAGGGAGATGAGATAGAGGGTTTAGTGAAAGGTCTTTTTTTTTTCAACCAACCTACTGCAAGTTTAATTTTGTCCCTCTTTTCCATTTTTGGGCCGAATTTATTGCACAGCGATAGAATTGTCTCTGCGGGCTCATCGCACCTTGCATTATATACAGCCTTATTTTGAGGTCTTCTTTATTATGGAAACATTTACGAAAAGGCGTTCTCATTCAACTATTCCCATTAGTTAAAACTCGGTATGTACAGGACAAACCACGTCTTGGCTCTACCCATAAATTCCATAGCAGCATATCTGGTGATAGTATAGTCTGGCCATTTAAATAAATTAATTACATATAAGAAAATTTCGATATATAAACTTTTATAAAAATATCTGAAACATTTCGTAATAAGTTTATTACAAAACACTGCGAGCTTTCAAGCTCTCTCGAAGAGATTAATCCTATTTCTTCTAAGGATTCAATCCATTCTCGGGAATCTTCGTCGCCATCGTACTTACGAATAGTTAAATTCCTGTTTATAACTCCTAGATTTCATCCAGTGCACCTCCACGAGATGTTGCATTGTCCTGGGAGGTTGGCGTTAGGTCAACATTCGATTGGTACATACCGAGAGCGAGTAATTATAATATAAAACAGATTTATTTTAACAAGTAACTCTATTTACATCATTTCCGAGATATCACAAAAATAGACTGAGATATATATAAACAAAATATTTACAAAAATGGAGTGCTGACGTGATGATAAGCCCCCACAGAGTATTATATGACAATAGGAGTCAAAATAGAAGCGGCGGGGGACGATCATCGTATACTTGCTAATCAGATGTCCCTATCAAGTTCGAAGTTCATGATGATCGCTCCCGCTGCTTTTATTTTGATTTATAAATCTAATTGTTCAATGGTGCTAGCTGAAATATTTGTTGTCTACTTTTTAGGTCATTAAAACATTTGAAAAACTTTTTTATTAATTAATTTAGAGAAATTGTTGGATTATATATTACTTAACGCATTTCTGTGACACAATGGCTCATCCTCTTAGCCGGTTAGTCATTAAAAAAACATGGAACGAGCCCCAACATATTGTTGCACCAGGTTGCGGCTTGGCAGACTCTTCAAACTTGATTCTCTCCTGTGCTGGGGCTTGCATCTTACCAGAGCGTGTTTCAACCATCCTACAAATTTATATAAGGGAATATTGAGATAACTCTACTTTAAGTAGACTCCAGAACAATTTATTTATTTCTCACATCAAAAAGAGCAGTGAAGTCACACAGTGTACCAAAATACAATTGGTGATTTTATAATACAATAATCTGTTTATAATATATATATTCTTTTTAATAAAATAAATAAATATAAATTAGAATTTGAAATATATGAAAAATGATATTACAATATGAAATAAAATAAGTACATTAGCCATGATGCAACACTTCTCCCTCTCCAGAGGTCGTCACGTTCTCGTGAGGGACCTCATCAATTCTTTCAAAATAGGGTTTGAGTCTTGAGACATGGACAATCAATGGGTCTTGGCCAGTATTATCTTTCGGTTCAATTAAGTAATCTACGTTGGACAGCTTCTTTAATATTCGATATGGGCCAAAATATTTTCTCAATTTTCTGTCACATCATTCAATTTTCTGTAGTCTACGCAGAATCTGTACTTACCATCTCGTTTCTTGACCAATATTACGGGGAAGGACCATGGACTTGAGGATGGTCTAATTATGCCGTCTCTGAGCATTTCATCAATTTGATCGTTTATAATTTTCGCTCTTTAGCGCTCACCCTATACGGCTTGTGCTTGATTGGTTTCGCACCTTCTGTATCAATCCGATGTTTCGCTAAGTTGGATCTTCCTAATCCAGACGAAAACAAATTCGCGTACTTTTCCAAAACTTGTTTCAATTGCTCCTTTTCCTTATATGATACATTTTCGTTTATCTGAAATTGAGGTTATTCATGCTACTTTTGTTCACTTTCTTCCATAAGATTCACTTTGGCTGGCTGGCTTCCAAAGCATAATGTTTGGTTTTTAAATATTTTTTATGGTCGAAGATAAGGGTTTGTTATCAAGATATATGTTTCCTTATTCGCAACATTTATTAGGCTTCTTGCTAGTCGAAGTCCATTTGATTGAAACATTTTATGGTTTTCCTTGATAATGTATTCGCCATCCTCTGCTTCTACAAATGCCTTAATCAATTTAATTGAAAGTTCTGGTATAATGGCATCTTTTGCACTCGTTATTTTCTTCTGTTGATATTTGATTACGTCACGATTTCCTGTCGAGTCATATTTGATTATTTCACGCTGACAATCAATTTTTGCGTTCATTTTCTTAAGAAAATCTCGTTCAAGTATAAATATTCGCAAATGTGTTCTCATTATCACAAATTGATCTGTAATTGTTTTGTCATAAAATTTTATATTTAAAATAATAATTCCTACGATATCTAATTCTTTTCCATCGGGTCCGGAGCACATTTTATCAGGGTTTATTATTTCAAGACCTGTATTAAGAGCTGTACTAAGGTCGACCACTGAAAGATCGGCGCCTGTATCAATCAAAGCTTCGCAGATACCGATTCTATCCACGTTAATGTTCATTTTATATTTGGGGTCCAACTTTTTAATTTCATTTATGGTCGACTTGCTTTGATTGACGGACTCAGGCGCGATGCTTAGTTTAAATCTTCCAGCGCGGCATATCTATTCCTTGTAGGAATACTCGAGTGCGTGCTATTGCTTACGTCAGCGTAGAGCAGAGGAGACCTTATCCATTCGAATTTCTTCTTCGACCTTGTCTTGTGTAACTATGGGGTCCTTTTCCACAATTCTTACAAACCGGACTCTGCAATACCGCGCTACGTGTCCTGGCTTGTTACACTTGAAACATATTGGTCTCCCGTCTTCTGTCCTATTCCTGTTTGAATTTGGACTCTTATTGTATGTTTTACTTGGGTAGACTGGTTTTGGCTCAGGATTGGGATTGTAATTTCGTCTAGGGGCAGAGACCTGGGGCAGAGGCTTGTTCTGGTAGTACCTCGGAGCTGGGGTCTGGGGCTTGAAGGTGTTCTTGTATGATCTACTGAACGACGGAGCGTTCTTCCATTGCTCTTGATGATGGGAACGAGGAGAGCGTGGTTCATTATATAGAGCTTTTGATTTTTCTACACGTTCTTGATAATTATTTTCAAATAAATCCATTTTTTACACAATTCTAGAAGTTCGTTGGTATTCTTAGGAGGGTTTAAGTAGAGGGCAAAAGAGTATTCTTTCTTCAGCCCTCCAATAACCCAATTTATTTTAGCATCTTCTTCCATTTGGGGGTCGACCTTGTTGCACAGTACAAGTACATCCTCTGCAAACCTGATTGCAGGTTCATTCCACTGTTGCATCCTGTTCAGCCTCATCTTCATTTCTTCTTTGTTGGAGTCTGAGGCAAAATCCGCAATTAGGCGGCTCTTGAAATTTTTCCAGCTGGTGAAGCTTAGCTTGTGTAGGTTTAGCTAGGTTTTGGCGCTACCAATCATATTCATGGCAGCATAACGGGAAATAATGTAGTCTGCCCAATGGTATAGGAAGCCAATTTCTTCAAGAGATTCAATCCATGGGCGAGGGTCTTCTGTTCCATCGTACTTGGGGATGTCTATGTTGGGATTCAAGACAACTGGGTCGGCACTTATATCTGGACCAATTGTTGCACCAGGTTGCGGCTTGGCAGGCTCTTCAACTTGATTATCTCCTGTGCCGGGTCTTGCATCTTACCAGAGCGTGTTTCAACCATCCTACAAATTTATAGAAGGGAATAATGAGATAACTATACTTTAAGTAGCCTCCAGAATATAATTTATATATTTCTCACATCAAAGAGAGCAGTGAAGTCACACAGTGTACCAAAATACAAATGATGATTTTATAATACATAAATTTGTTTATAATATATATATGTGATATCTTGGGACCTCTGGGACCAGTGTTACCTGATGCTAGACGAACCTCGATGTCAACTCTACCGTGCAGTCGTGGTGGAAGGCGACACAGCTGGGCCAAAGGTGAAATAAACAAACAGAGATTCCACTAAAAGCGTCTGACGTCAAGAAGGAATGGGATGAGGAGAGAGAGACTTTAGAGCAAGTGTTACCGTTGGGAGCCAAGCGAAGACTGCCTATTCTAGGTCTTCGATTTAACACCACGACCTTGCTTCTTTCTGATTGGCTGACCTATTTAGGTGATTCTTTCCTAATTGGTGGGACTTTTTCACGTGGCCGTAGGCTATTGGTTGACCTACTTAGGTGATGTCTTCTGTAATTGGCCTTGCGGCTTTCTTTGATTGAAAATACGTCCTGTCTTGGCCCGGAAATTGGGCGTCACTCTTAGATTTTATGGTTTCCTCGATATCAGATACGCCCTGTCCTGTCAGGAAGTATTGACTTGTAACTTATTTATAGTTGGGCTGGTTTTAAGCCTCTTTTGCTAGGCCTTGCTTCGACTTCTGTCCTAAACCTGATTTGTTTTAACCTTAACTTTCTCCTGTCTCTCTCCATTCCTTCTATCTGTACAGTTGCAATACTTTATTAGATTCTTACGCGGTACAGATTGATGTTAGTTGAGGTTTTCTATGTGCAGTACATAAGAAGTTATATACAGTCATGGGGTGGAACATGTGGTAGTGGATATTTAGACTATTTACAACAATTCCATGGTCTTAAATCATCACAGATGGCCCCGGATGTGAGAGGGTTCATATGGAGGGATTTAAGAGAGCGGAATAGGAAGACTGTTATTAAGGAAGTAATTTTTTAAAACTTAATTAAAGTGAGTTGGTATATAACATGGGGTTGATTTCTGTATATCCATAAGAGATAATAAAACATAAACAACTAATATTAAACATACAAGTAAAAATAAAAATATGAATAAAATATTTAATAGGGAACATATAATGATTATAGGTAAAAATATAAATGATTGGATGGGTAAATCATGATCTTTTCGTGATGGGCGTTAGAAAGGGTTGAGGGGTTAGTTATTACTTGGTTGAGGCAAGGTCACTTTGACTCAAGTCCCAAACCATTTAATGTGCACGGCGCGGAAAACCTAGGCCATGTTTCACATGTAAATTTAAGGACCGAATAAAGTTACAGTACCACAATCGAAAAGTAAGATAAGGGGATTGTTATGGGTTTTAGTAATTAGTCGTTAAGACGTACGCATGCAGGATAAATGAGGGCGAAGATCAGTGACCAGAAATCAAAGTTTTAATTAGAGTCGTCAGGGGCTTAGCGAGAAAAAGAGTAAAATAAAAAATAAAAAAAATGTGCCAGCGTGTGGCATGAGAGTGCCCTGGAATAAAAAAAAAATACAATTTGCACGTATCCAAGCCAGAAGTTGGGAGAAGGTAAATCTGGGGGACGATGTGTCAAGATTGTTAATTACGAAATCAAAGTAGGTCAAGTCTAGCCTGCGAAGGAGTTAAAAGTTCCTGCGGAAAAGGAATGTTAGTAATTCTTAAGAAGTAACCTTTAAAGTGGTTGTTTAAGAGGTTATTGAAGATTGCCCTGTTTTTAGATCGTGATTTTTAGTTTGATTATAAAAGAATATATCATTGAGATATGAAATTGCGAAAGTAAGGCTTTGCATATAGCGTTAAAGGATTTGAAAAATCGAAAATAGAATTGCGAAGTTAAATGCAAAGTAATCTTTAAAAAAAAAGTAAAAATAGTGATGATATGATACAAAGATTAACACACTACAGCAGTATATAAGGGGTAATAGAAAGTGAAAATATTAAATGAAAAAAAAAATAATGAGCAATAATATACTCGATAGCATTGACATGGTAGCGGAAGGTGAAACAATGTAAATAACATCTAATTTATAAAGTGAGAAAAAATATAAAATGATAAATGCAAATTAGTGATATAAACATGAAATATAAACTTGAGATTATTAGATATGATATGAAAGATAAAATATAAAGTTGATTATAAAATAGAGTCATGAAGCAAAAGTAAATAAGTTTTGGTAAAGAAAAATAATAAAAAAAAGACAATAATCTAAACTAATTGGTTGACGTAAAAAAAACAATTATAAGAGCTATATAATGATTATATAAAGGATATTAAAATGAAAAATTTTAAAAAAATGTTCATCGAGAAAGAAGAGCAAGTAAGATTATATATAGAAATTATATATCGTGAAAGAATGGAAAGTTGTAGGCCAAATGTAATGTTCCTTTTTTTTTTTTTTTTTTTTTTTAGGATGGGTGGAGAGAGCTTTAAATTGTCCTCGATCGATATCTTTGGTCTTGTTGGCCTAAGTTTTTCTAACTTATCGAATTTGTTTTATGTTTGACGTGACTCGTGGATCACATTGTTTCCAACTGTGAAACTCATCGAGTCCTAATGTTGTCGATTTTTTAAACTTATGTGGGTGTGTGTGATTTTTGTAAGTAAAATGTTGTCTTTGGCACGCACTAATATTTAATTTAATAGGTGGCGAAAGTTCATTAGAGAACACGGGGTGGCGACGGATGTAACAAGATGTCGGTTGTTTGTTTGCTCGGGGGGGGCGAGGGGAAGCGAAGCTATTTTTAATGTGATTCCGGATTTAGGTCAAGGGGGGAGCGAGGGGGCTTGCTTGCTTTCTTTCAACTTATTGGAAGATCTCTGCATTAAGGTGCAGAAAAGGCGCTGAGCAAGTCGGGGGTATAAGACGGGATTTCTGCGCGTCAAATATTGCGGGACATAAATGGCCGAATTCTTTCAAGTGGACATCAGGTGTTACGCGAGGTGTTGGAATTAGAGGCTGGGGCGCGAGGAATAAGATATCTTCTGTATAGTATTTAAGTTTGTTCACATGAACTGTATCATCTTCTTTATTTAGGGGTCGATTGGGTCTGTTAATTCGGACTACGTTTGGGGATATTATTTCTATAATTGTAAACGGACCGGTGAAGTATGGTGCCAATTTTCCCGTATCGGGATGTTTATAATTTTTTACGAGGACTAGGTCACCAATCTCGAAATGCGGGGCTTGATGACCTTTATCATATCTTTGTTTGTCCCTTTCATGCTTAAGCTGTGTTCTGCTGGAGGCGAGTTGCCTAGCCTTCTGTACGTCGGGGAACGGGTTGTAATGATTTTTTAGTTCTGGTGGGATGCTATTAAACATCAAGAAGATCGGTGGGAAACCTGTGACGGTGTGCGGGGATTGGTTATAGATTTGGACAACTTGTTTAATTAGTTTGGTCCAAGATGTCTTCGGGTTTTCGAGATAAAGTAACCTTAGTTTTCCAGTGATGGTGGCGTTCAATCGTTCTATCAATCCGTTAGCTTGCGGATTGTTACTGGTGGTAAGCAGTGGTTGTATACCGCGAGATAGCAGAAATTTGCGGAATTTTTCGGAGGTGAATGCGGGCGCTCTATCCGACAGTAGACGTTTTGGAGACCCTTGTTGTAGTACCTTTTTTAGGGTTTGGATGTACGTTAAGGTACTTGTAGATTTCGAGGGGAATGCCCAAGCGTACCTGGTCAAGTGATCCACTATAACATGGAGATACGTCTTGGAGTGTCCGTATTTCGAAAATCCGGCTATTGTATCTATTGATATTAAATCGAATGGCTGTTGTGGTGGGGGAATTTGTCCTAAGGTGCCATAAGGTTTACCTTTGGGTCTTTTGATGATTTGACAGGTATGACAGGAATTTACAAATTTTTGTATGGACTTGGCCATACCTTTCCAGTAATACTGAGTAGAGATTAGGCGAGTCATTTGGGAGATACCGGGATGGTTGTATTCGCTGTGAACCTGGTTCATAAGCGAGTGTTGAAGAGCTTCGGGTATTATTATTCGATTTACACCTTTACGCCGTATGGTGTGTAGACCGTTGACGTCTACAGCGACACTGGAATCTGTGATATTCGGTTGGTGTTTCTTAATAGTACGGGCACTGATAAATCCACAAAATGGATTGCGAGAAAGCAAATCGGCCTCGTGTTGCTGGGTTCCCTTGAGGTACTGTATTTCATAGTCGTAAGTGGATAGTCTTAAACTCCACCTAAAAAGTCGTCCTGACGGGTTTTTAATAGTTTTAAGCCATTGTAGGGCTTGGTGGTCGGAGTAGACAGTGAATTTGGTACCGGATAGATAGATGCGGAATTTTTCGATGCTTTCTACGATCGCTAAGCATTCTAACTCTGAAATGGTATAGTTGCGTTCGTGAGGACGTAGTGCTCTACTGTAATACTGTGTGGGATGAGTTTTTCCATCCGGATGTACTTGTTTGAGAATTCCTGCGATTCCCTGGGTGGAGGCGTCACAGTACAAGCGGCAGGGTAAGCCATCCTGATACAGATGTAATACGGGCTTACGTGTTAAGCTCTCCTTGAGAGCCGTGAATGCCTGTTGACATTTGTCGTCCCATTGCCATTTAGTGTCCTTTTTAAGTAAATTGTTGAGTGGGGTTCTGAGACGGGCATAATTTGGTATAAACTTGTTATATACGTTGACGGCTCCTAAAAAGGACTGTAATGTTTTTTGGTTGAAGGGAGGTTTGATAGCGTTAATAATATCGAGGTTACGGGTCTGCGGTGTGTAAGTTCCGTTCTTAACAGTGTATCCTAGAAATTCTATTGATGTCTTCAAAAATTCACATTTTTTATAGTTTAGTTTAATATTTTCCTGTTGGCAGATCTCCAGGAATTTTTCTACGTGTTGAATATGCTCTTCTAAGGTATCCGAAAAGATAATAAAATCATCGAAATAGTGGGCTATGAAGTTTAACTTATATTTTTGGAATATTTGGTTTATTGCACGTTCAAAAATCTGTGGTGAGTTGCGCATCCCAAAAGGAAGCCTACAAAATTCGTATTGCCCGTCTAATGTCACGAAAGCTAAAAGGTGACGGGAACTGGGATCTATTTCGACCTGCCAGTAGGCTGAAGATATGTCGGCTGAGGAGAAATATTTGGCGCGTGAGAGTTTGTCGAGTATATTCTCTATCAAGGGGAGAGGATGGACGTCTGGTGCAATGATTTCATTAATCCTACGATAGTCAACACAAAAGCGTTTTGATTTGTCACGTTTGGTGACAAGCGTAATAGGACTGGCATAGGGAGATACTGAGGTTGTAATTATACCGTGTTCAAGCATGTGTTCGATCTGTGTTTGTATTTCAAGTTGGTCATTTAGGGGTACGCGATAAGGACGTAAGGCAATTACCTTGTCCGAAGTAGTATTGATTTTTACGGGAGGTATTTTAAGCTTAGGGACGTCGTATTTATTGGCGGCGAAAACGGATGTAAATTGATGCCGTACCTTGTGTAAATTATAGGGACAGTGACCTAGGTTACTTGTGTCCAAAGATATGCAAGAGGAGGACATAGAGGCGTTGAAAATAGGATCAGGAACATTACATTGAGGCCAAATAAGAGTGTTGGAGTTCACCACGTGTGAGCAACCCGTTCCAGGAGGGGACGATTTAGTAAATGAGACAGTTGTATTAACCTGTCCATGGGACACGTGTTGCTTGCACGAGGTGAATTTGTATAAGGTAGTTGGTAGAGGTACATTATCTTGATACAGGAGTAGCTGAGGACAGTTTATAATTAGTAGAAATCTTTTTATGGAATTAAGGGATAATATGCCAAAAGGCAAGGGGGCATCTATAATATGGAGTTTTAGGTTCTGCGTTATGTTACCTATTTTTACGTTTAAAAAGATATAACCTATGGTGAAAATATTGTTAGCTATGGCATTAATAGTTAAGTTAAATGGGTGAACAGGTATTTTCTTTTGCAAATTGGTTTCTATTATTTTAAAAGTATTCCGACTAATTATATCGATAGATGCTCCTGTATCAAGTAGTAGAGGAAGGTTTACATTATTGGGCAGTTCAGCTCGAACGAGCAATTGTTCAACGAAAGTTATGTGAGGAGGAACCTACTGTTGTGCTGTCTTGGGCGTCGGAACAGGCCTGTTTTGGTGCCGTGGTCGAGGTACCTATGGGACAGCTAGGGTTCACTGCTTGCGCTGGGCTCGTGGTGTAGAGAGGATCAGGGGAGCGGGTAACATGCGCTCGCGTGTTGTTAACTTGGAAGGGTGCGGGAGAGGAGAACACAGTTCGGTCGTGCTGCGGATAAGTTGTGGCTCGGTACACAGGTCTTGGACGGCTCTGTGCAGGCCGTTTGGGACACTGGGCGTGCCAGTGCATGGCGCCACAATACCTGCAGGATGAAGGTGGTGGATTGTCAGAGTAGTTGGGTCGCGCTGACCATGGTCGCGGAGCACTGTACCTCGGTGACGGTGCGAAGGAAGGGTTGGGCGTTGTTCTGGTCGTCTGTTGGCACACTTGCGACGCACTGTGGGTTCCTCTTACGCGCGATACTACACTATACCACGCTTGGAGGGTGTTCGGTTGCACGGCAGCGACAATGCGCTGATCAGCGACGGGTAACCCATCAGTCAGGGATTCTAAAAGGATTTTGTGGGGAAGGTTCAGCTGTAGGCCACACACCGTCTTTTTTTGATAATATTCCTCTAACGAGGAGCGATCTGTCAACTTAATGGCCAAGAATTGGGCAAATGACGCGTTTGTGGTTTCAGGAAAGAGGTCTATCAGGGCCTGCCTTGCGTCAACGTAATATAATTTGTCTAATTTTAGGCTGCGGAAGTAGTGCAGGGCCTTACCTTGTAGGAGGTTGGGAAGCCTTCTCAGTCGGTCGGTGTAGTGTAGTTGGGCCAGATCAGCTTGGGCGTCGTAGTTGTCGAAGAAGCTCTGCGCCTCGTACGAACCATCGTAACGCGATAGCTCCACATCCCGCGATAGTCCTGTCGCCGAGGAGAGCTGATATATCGTCCTGGCTAAACTCCCCAGGACATCTGACACCGGCGGCGGGGGTGTGACGTCTTCCTGGCCGGGGGGAACTTCCTGCGTCCTACCGAGGGTGTTTTCTTTCTTCGGAAAAGTGTTTTCGCCACTTTCGGAGTCGGGATCGGACTCCATGGGTTCCTTTGGATTCTCCTCTCTTCCCTGTTCCATCTTTCTGTACAGACAGTGGTCTACTTGCTTACTTGTACCTTGGTGTCCACTATCCTGTCGACTCTTCGTTACGGGGGAGTCTGTGATATCTTGGGACCTCTGGGACCAGTGTTACCTGATGCTAGACGAACCTCGATGTCAACTCTACCGTGCAGTCGTGGTGGAAGGCGACACAGCTGGGCCAAAGGTGAAATAAACAAACAGAGATTCCACTAAAAGCGTCTGACGTCAAGAAGGAATGGGATGAGGAGAGAGAGACTTTAGAGCAAGTGTTACCGTTGGGAGCCAAGCGAAGACTGCCTATTCTAGGTCTTCGATTTAACACCACGACCTTGCTTCTTTCTGATTGGCTGACCTATTTAGGTGATTCTTTCCTAATTGGTGGGACTTTTTCACGTGGCCGTAGGCTATTGGTTGACCTACTTAGGTGATGTCTTCTGTAATTGGCCTTGCGGCTTTCTTTGATTGAAAATACGTCCTGTCTTGGCCCGGAAATTGGGCGTCACTCTTAGATTTTATGGTTTCCTCGATATCAGATACGCCCTGTCCTGTCAGGAAGTATTGACTTGTAACTTATTTATAGTTGGGCTGGTTTTAAGCCTCTTTTGCTAGGCCTTGCTTCGACTTCTGTCCTAAACCTGATTTGTTTTAACCTTAACTTTCTCCTGTCTCTCTCCATTCCTTCTATCTGTACAGTTGCAATACTTTATTAGATTCTTACGCGGTACAGATTGATGTTAGTTGAGGTTTTCTATGTGCAGTACATAAGAAGTTATATACAGTCATGGGGTGGAACATGTGGTAGTGGATATTTAGACTATTTACAACAATTCCATGGTCTTAAATCATCACATATATTCTGTTTGATAAAATAAATAAATATAAAATATGAATTTGAATTTAATATATATGAAAAATAATATTACAATTTAAACTAAAATAGGTACATTAGCCATGATGCAACAATATTAGACCAATTTGAAATATAAAAAGTCAGAAGTGTTTTAAAAGGATTTTTATTCAATTTATAATATTGAAAAGCCTGTTTTTCTCTTTTTACAAAACATTTATTATTTTTTTCAAATGAAGTACTAAAAATGAGGTGAAACGAAACTACTTTCTCAAAAATAAATAATGGCAAAGAACAAAAGAGAAGTAGGATGTAACCAAAAACAGGCTAAAAGTGAACAACCTTGACATAGAACAGGAATAAGATGATTAAAAAAAACATTATGCAGACGAAGTCTATTAAAGACGACTGAATTGATTCTATCGTCGATTGAATCAATAGCTCACTGTGTCTGCTTAATCAATGAAGCCCGTGTTTAGCCATCACCACGGCACCTCTCTTTACCCACAGTTACTTGTTCAGTGTTCGACCCAACCTCTACTTTTCGGATACCTCTATTAGTCGTTTAGTATAGTTTAGTGCAGTGTAGCGCCTCGAAATTTGCAAAGTGATTCATTGATCGTTCATAAATGTATGTAAATAATAAATACGGATTTACACGTAAAATTAGTAGAGTTTTAGCCTTGTGTCGTCATTCCTTCCACCGCGGCAATCTCCACAAGATGCGACACAAGTAAGAAATTAACTAACTGATAGAAAATTCAAGATATTTCCAATAATTTTATTTATTTAAAACGCTGAGTTTTCAAAAGGGAAGAACCCCTTTCTTCAAGGCAAAAAAAAGAAGATAATCTTGTTATATTTACTAATATGGGGTTGTTGGTTCAAATTAACACACACACATATATATATATGTATGGTAATTTGAACCAACAATATATATATATATCGACTTCAAACTCAATCATTGATATTTCGGAGAAGTAATAAATATGAAAATAAACTTTCATTGGAGAAAGTGAGAGCTACAGCACTTGTGAAATTGCTTGAAACTCCTGGTCTCCCAGGGGGTATTGCCTTCTCTTTCAACAGTAATGTTCTTCTAACCTGCCAGGACCTGCTTGAAGACACTTGGTTCACTAAGGCACGTTCTCTATAACAGACTCCGCAGGAAAATCCGGGTAGTTGACGTTACGCCTGCTTTACCATTTTGTTACTTGCTTGCTATGCTGAAAGTGGCCTCTTATTGGATCAAATATTTCGTGATTCCACCATGATGATCTTAGAAGTCTGGGCGTTTTTATAGTGGGTCGTTCATGAGAGCTACTTATTATGTAACAAACTTGACTCTCTCTTATATAATTTTTATCTTATAATATTGAGTTAATTGAAAGGTGAAGCTATTCTACGTTACTTATTTGAAATCTATTTGATACACTTCCTACACTGCTATTAAAATTATATAAGTAGAGAGGGTCTGGCTCGATTAACCCAATACTAGAACGGTATGGTTGATTAAAGTGGCTATACCGCTGGGAGGGTTTACCAAAGATCAGCCAGGGCCTCCCAAGATATTTTCATCACAGTAGAAAATGTAGATATTTTTTATAAGAAGCACAAGTTTGCCTTTCAATCAATTGTCTTCTGCTTATTAAAACTTCTTTCTTTGCATTCAGAATCGAATAGTTGCTTTTTACAAAAGTCACACAGCTGTAATTGTAACATAGCATGTGTTTAACAAGTGCACATAATCTGAAACTTCAAGTTATTTATTACTCTAGTTTCGGATAAAGAGGAAAGGTATCAAAGAGAGAGATTTTATAAATATTTATTTAGGGATTAGCGGTTTAAGGGAGCTATATCTCGATGAATGAGGTGGAGTGTGTTAGCGATGACAAACGAGGCCTAATGGCTGTAGGAAGCAGACGAACCACGCTGCCATTGTCCACCACCACCAGGAAGTTCAGAACGGACATCCTCCTGGGATTGTGAGCACAACTTCACCATGACCCACACAAAGAAGTTCAACACCCCCGGAGACAATTTTGAGAGCAAAGACTCTAGCAAGCTTTCACAAGCCACCTTTCTGGAAACTTCACATCAATAAATAGCGGTTTTGAATAATACATCCCTACAAACACTGATAATAAAACTACCTTTAAATAATGTATCTATCACATCAGAATTATTGTTAGAATCAATTTTTTTGACCAATGACCTATATCTGATTTTATAAAATTTTGTTGCCTATACATAAAAAAAAATTAAAAATGTTCACAAAATAATAATTGTTTATATTATATTTTCCATAATTTTTCTCTCTCTATATATTTATGGTTTTAAAACTAGTCCTACTATAATTTGACGAATTAACTTAAGCTTCGACAGCGGGGATATATATTAATTTGGACCAATTCCAGTTGAATTTCTATTTTAATATTTTTGTTTGTTTTTAGATTTGGTAGTGAGTTGAAAAATATACCACTAATTAAAAAGAGCTCAAAAGTTCTGTTAGAAACAATTTTGTATCCTTTCGGAAAAGTTGAAATTGTGTTCCTTAATGTAATCTTTATTTAAGAAAATTTTTAACACAAACACACTCTTTTTATTAAACAAGGTAGGATCAATAAATAAGGTGAATTATAATTTATTAAAAAAATAAGAACGATATTAAATTTAGGACTTGATTTATTCAAAATAATCACCTTGGCTTTCTATACATCGTCTCCATCGTTCTGGCAACTTGTAAATACCCTCTTTATAGGCACTCTTAGGAAGCGTGTGAAAAAAATCTTGCACCACTTTCTGGACATCTTCATCCAAGTCAAATCGCTTTCCCTTTAACTCTTTCTTTAGTAGTCCAAAAAGGAAATAGTCAGAGGGGGCTAGGTCTGGACTATATGCAGGATGTTCTAAAACTTCAAAACCTAATTTAATTATTGTAGATACAGTTTTACGTGATGTATGCGGCCTTGCATTATCATGAAGGAAGAAAACACCTTTACTAAGCTTCCCTCTTCTTTTGTTTCTTATACCGGGCTTTAGCTTATTTACAAGAATGTCACAATAAAGGTCGCTGTTCATACGTTGCCTTGAGGATAAAAAATCAAGACAGATTGGTCCATCAACATCCCAAAAAATTGTTAACAAAACTTTACCGGCCGAACGTTGAGACCTGAGGAACATGTAATTCGTCCATTTTTTAACTCGTTAACCCATTTATAAATGTTTTTTGAGACAAACAAGACTCACCATAGATATTTTTCATTCTTTGGCATATTTGAGATGTTTGAATACCTTCTGCATGTTGTTCAAGCGTGGTGCAATCCTTCAAGGGAGCTTCCATTTTAGTTTATTTATAAGTCTCGCGCCGCGCGTGGGAAAAAAAGAACAGAACACCTTAAATAGTCTCTCGATGTTATATTTTAATATTCTGTGGTTTAAATTATTTTTGCTTTTCTAATTTTTAAGAAATAAGATAATTCACCTTATTTATTGATACCCCTTTGTAGATAATCTCCATATTAAGACAAAAAATAATAATATATTTGTATATTTTGTTATTGTAGAGCTTATACTGTGTGGTCCCATATATATATTTACACATTTAGAAAGGAGTTCGATTCTATATATACAAGGTGCCAAAGCCCCGTTTGGTTACTTGTACTTCTCGCTGGTTTACCCCCACATTAACTGGTATTTAATTCAAATTATCTTATTGTCCATCTTCTCTTTTGACGTATTCGACGATCCTTTGTCATCGCGGAATGGTGAAAGTTATTAATAGTATTTAAAGTATTATTGATAATAAATTAATATTTAAAGTATTATTAATAATAAATTAGTATTTAAAGTATTATTAATAATAAATATTGATGTAAACAATTTACGACTCAATTATAAAATCAAAATGGCGTTTTAAATAAAAGTTCCATATTATAATTTAAAATTCCTATTTTGAGATAACACATATAATAAAATAATGTTTCCAGGGCTTCTTGTGCAACATTTTATTTTCAAGCTTTTGGACTTGTCAGTCCTTTAACAGGAGTATCTCATTAACAAATTAATGATAAGTAATTTTATACAAATTATAATTTATATATTTTTAATACTTATGATATATTGTGTGTGAGAGAAAGAAATATATAGCAACATTTATATAAATAATATATATATTTTTTGAAAATATATACATCTTAGATACGCGCAAAGATAACACAAATCTTTATTCAATCTAAAGACTGTAATGTTTTATAATCTATCTAATCTAATTGAATTATATAAATATAAAACTATATATCCAACCCACAAGAACATTACATGACACATATTCTATATACAGTTACGAGCGTCTTTCCTAATCAGTCGTCTCTCTCTGTCACCGTTTGCTTTTTTTTTTTTGGAATGTCGCTCTCCTATTGGTTGGCTACGGTCACGCCACCTTTGCCCTCCCCCCATCATGCCCACCCCACTCGCTCTTTCGTTTTTGTAACTATTGTTTTGGAGCGGGTCGCTCTTTAAATAAATGCATATATTAGTTAATAACTAAATGGAATCCTCTCTTTCCTTTTCCCAGTATGAGACGCCTACGGAAGCCAACAGTACATAGACAGATAAAGCACATAGGCTATAGTTATTAACTAATATATGCATTTATTTAAGGCGCCAATTTATAATTGTAACAAATAGTATTTGAATAAAAACATTCAATCGGGTAAAACACGGGCGTTGCCCGGGCCATTCGGCTAGTTTCTAATAAAAAGTAGAAATAGTCACAAAATTCTCAGGGAATCATTCATCTGTTTCAAAATAAATATTTTGCTTCACATTTTCCTCGAGTTGGTATCAATCAACCATTGCATGGTATAACTTGGGAAAGTATAACCCTTCTATAATTTTATTTTAAGGGTGGAAGGGTGGTCTTAAACCGTGGGTTTTCGACCGCTACGACCCGGGATCGAATCCCGCATTGGGCACTTTTTTCTAATTTAAAAAATGCTCCAAGGACTCCGATTCTTGCAAAAGTCTAACCCCTTAGCGAGTGCAAGTAACCAAACAGAGTTCTCTGACACATTTGTAAGTGCAAAAGTGGAACTGCTTTTCACATGTGTAGACATGTGGGGCACTTACAGTAAAAGCAGTCGATAACTACCCACCACGATTATCATGGCCTGTACCACGTGTATTAGGGATAATAAAAAAATTCTTTTCAAACATAGAGTGAAACATACGAATGTTCTGTAAGTTCTGATACATTGGGGAAACCTTTTGGCGTGACAAAATGGCGCAAACAAGAGCCATGACAGTGTCTTTTTGAAAAATGGGGAAAGACAAACATTAGGATGACAAGGCAATTTATTTGGATTAAAACACTTCAACCCTATTGATATGAAATAAAAGAGAGGGGGGATTGGAGAGATATTTTCTGAAAACAAAATAAATATTCAATGGGTAAATTAGTAAAAATCCTGCTTCAATATTGACTACGTTTACATTGCTAGCAATCAAGTTTATTCTATATGTGTTTGCCCTTATTTTTAATAAATTGAGAATTAAAAAAAAAAACTTTTAATTCCCCTGTATTGTAAAGTCTGTCAAAGGACAAAGACAACCTGACTGAATAACATAAATTCCCGTTTAGACTCCGATTTAACTATGTAAAATATTATGTTGGAAACACTTGCAAAAATAGCAACAAAACTAAATGCGTAATATTATATGCGTGATATTATGCGTCAAGTTCTCTTTTATGATACTAAATATGGTGATTTTTTACTAATGTCTTAAAATATATAATGTCATTTCAAATAAACTTATTTTTCCCAATATTTTCAATAATATGGTCAAGAAGTTATGTTTCCCCATACCGCATTGTATAGGTTTCTACGTAAGACTGAGAGAGCCTGTTTATGTCGTCTTGGAGTATTTATCTGATCAGATTGTCCCGTCAAACTGTCCTTAGTTTGTCTGGGTTTTATATTTGGAGCGCGGTAGGAAGGGTGACATCTCTACGGAGGTCCTGTCAGAAAGGTGTCATTGATGTCTGCTACTGAACTCTGAATGACTGTCTGAATGTCTCACTCTCTCTGTCGCTTTTTGATATTATATATATGTCGTAGCTGTCATTGTCAAATGAAAAGGACGCAACCAAAAATTAGCTCCAGTCAAGCGAACAGCGCACCCGCGATGTCTACCACCTTTATTTTTTGTACAGCTTTTATAGATGGATCAATTTACATATTTACATTTTAACACAAACGTAACATATTTACATAATTATTTTGAAGAAAATAAATTACATCTCTTGGGCACTGATTATACAAATTATGACATATATATATTTGATACTGAGCCAAATACACAATTGGAGATTCGATATGTTAGAATATTAATAGCTCAATATAGGAGACATGTATAAGTGCTCTCAAAGTTATATATGTCACTATTGCTATTAGTCACCATGTAATTCCAACTATTTCAATAACTTTAATCTCTTCAAATTTGAAAGAACCTCTAGAACAGATGAATATCTTAATTTTCACGATGTTTAATTGAATATCATCCACCATCGTCAGGTATGAAACAAACATTTAGAAAGTACTTAGAAGTAAAGTCGCGTTTTCACAGTAACTTTAAAGTTTTAAATATTTTATGTACTTTCTACATGTTCAATTTGTTTCAAAACTGGTGAATGAGATTCACTGGAAAGTCTTGAAAATAAATATTTCCATCTGGCTGCCCTCTTTTCAAATATAAATATGAATGACGGCCAGAGAGGTAACCTCTTTCTTTCTCTTTTATCTTAAATGGGATGTTAGATTGTTTGCTCTCTCTAAACTTGATAGGATTGTTGTTCGTTGTGTGGAAGAGAAAATAGATAATTAGATTGAAAAAGCCAAGTTAGACCTTTAAAGACTATATATATTTTAAACTAAATATGAACACATAGAAAGTTTAATTAATAAACTTTAAATCGTTGAATTTATATCCTATAGGGAATTAACGGGGTTTTAAACGACCATTTCATACGCTTAATAATATTTTGTAATACAATATACAGGGTGATCCAAAAGTCCCGCACAACTTTAAAAATTAATAACTCCACGAATATTTGCGCTAGAGCAATGCGGTAAACACCATTGTGTTCAGGATGCAATGGGATTTTTTATGGCAAATAATGAAAAATTCGAAATTGATTTTAGTTACAACTTTATTCGCTAGATGGCGCTCTACCAGAATCAACGATTCAGCGGCCAAATTGTTTGATAAATTGCAAAATATAACTGAACGACACATATTTTTCCTTTTTGAATACCAGGAAAGAACCCTAATAATATCAAATGATAAATTAATAAAACACCATTTCGCCAAAAGTTAGAATAAATGGTTAACGATTTTTAAATACAATCTGAGATATGTAAAATAGGTATATGCAAATTAAAACATGTAGCAAAAAAAAAAAAAAAAACTGATATTTTAGATGCGGTTTCTGGAATCCTCTCAGCTATTTAAATTTCGAAAATAATAATTTTCTATTTTTTTAAATTCAACTCTCTCTCAGTATCGATTATATTTATTTTAATTCATTTGAAAAATATTTATCTATCTCTGATGATTTATTTTACTCTGGAATGCCGTTGTTGTTTTTGTCGTGTCCAATATAGAGCCTCAGATGTCTCCATGCATCTCTATCACAGCAGCAGCAGCATTGTCCACTATCTTGGGTGTGTAAAGCAGCTGCTCTGGGTCTATGTCAATTTTCTGCAAGGCTGCGGCCATTGCTGGGCATGAGAATATGTGAGTAGGTGTTAGTTCCACACCAGGACAGTTGTTACATGTCCTATAGGTTCTTGTGCCATCTGGATGTATTGTCATTTCTTTATAGTGTTTTGTTCTAAGCCGTGTTATAGCTTTTGTAATTTTCCTCTCAGTGTTTATTTCGCATTTTGATTTTTTTTTCTTCTTATTTTTGTTCAATTATCTTGTATTTTTCCAAAGCATCGGTGTCAAATAATGGCATTTGTTCTTTCTTTTGGCTCAACTTTCTGGCTTCCTTTGCAAATTCAACTGCCATTTCATTACCCCCGATCCAAACACTGGCAGGAATCCATTGTAGAATGCAGTTATTCTCCAATGATATCAGTTGAGTAAGTAACGAGTGTATTTTCTGTGTGATTATTGTATTGCCCTTCTGAATTGGTTCTAGATCGGATATGAAGTCGTTGTACGGTATATTATAATTCCTTCTGCTTGATGCAGGGATGGTTGGTTAAGGCATACATCAAGAACTTTCCAGATAGCAGTCAGTTCACAAGTGAAGTTTGACGATATCTTTCCATCTCCTTCTTTGATTTTGATGTGTTTTCTATCTTGCAGTATTATGTTAATTCCGGCCCCTCCATTACTTATGGTAAGGTCTGATGATCCATCTGTATATGCTGTTAAATAATTTATCTGATCGCATAAACCAATTGTGTCAAGTCCTTTATTTTTAAGTATGTTTTTGTTATCTTTTTTTTTATTGCAGGGTTCATTCAGGTTAAGATTGATGATTACATTTGATGGCAATGGGGTAGGAAATATTGGTTATTCTCGAATTTGAAATTTTTTATGTTTCATATTTATACTCTTTCTAATATTGTTGTCGTACTGAAGTGTTGAAGATCTTTTGAGCCTTTCTTTTTGTGTCCAGTTTAAATAGGTTCTATGGGATATGTGTTTGGTTTCTTTAGTTTTTAAGCTATTGGTGAATTTTATTGTTTTTAATTGTCTTCTGCTTTCAAGTAGGTCTAGACCACATTCTCTCTGAATTTTCTAATTGTTGGTATTTGAAACAGAACCAGTGATTAATTTGGCCACTTTTGCTTGAACACTCTCTAGTCTTCTTTTTAGTGATTAACTTGAGGGAGCCGAAACAGGTGGCCTTATTAAGGTGATATATGTTGTTCTGAGAATTTTGGGTTTTGCTCCCCAATTTGTTCCACATAGCCTTCTCAGAATGTTTAGGTTTCTGGTAGGTCTATTTGAGGTGCTAATTATGTGTTCTGTAAATCGCATTCCTCATCAAATATCACACCTAGGTAATTTGGAGATCTAATTTTATCAATTATATGGTTGTTTATGCTTATTTTGGAGTTATATTCATGCCTTTTTACCTGCCAGTGAAGGAGACCTATAGGTTTGTGTTTATTGGGTTTATTGTCATTTTGAGTTTCATTGCCCACTTCTCCAGCCCTCTCATTGATGTGTTCAGTATTTTTATGATATTTCTATACTGCTACTTGTGCGCCATATGGCTATATAATCTGCATAACAGGCAACCTTTGTGTCTTCAGTGAGGATGGATGTTGTTAAGGTTGTGTCGTAATTAGATGTACAACAACTCAAACTTGACCATGACTCTTTATTTAGCTCTTATTCTTTTCGTTTGGCCAACAAAAAATGTCCAATTTATATACACATATATTCTTACACAATGAGACTTTAAAGAATGCAAATATTCTTCATCTATTTACATACACAACACATCTCCCCCCTTAATAATACTCAAGTCGGTCTGGGGGGTTTCCTGGATCTCTGAGGTCTAGGACTGCGGACGGGCACTTGCACAGCGGCAGGCTCCGGTTTAGGAGTGCAAGAGGGCACGTACACAGCAACAGGCCCTGGTCTAGGAGTGCAAGAGGGTACGTGCACAGAAGCAGTCTCCTCCTTGTTTCCTGATGTAACCTCTGGAACCTCCTCTTCACTTTATTTCTGACTTCCACCTACAGGCTTCTCTCCTGATGTTCGAGGAAGTATCAAATTTCTTGTCTCCACTTGTTTCTTTCTCACAGGTCGCAATTGATTGATATGCCTCTTATACACGACGCCCTCGCAACTTATAAGGTAGTGACGGTTGCTCAATAATTTCAAAATGGTACCTTTTTACCGTTTAGGTCCAGTTGCATAGTTGTGGAAATAAACCTCGCAACCTGTAGTAAACTGCTCCTGCCTTCTTACGGCCTCATGAAATACCTCTCGCGGATTTCCCATCTTGGTATTAAATTCGAGGATCTTGATCTTAAACCTCTCTTTATTAGCAGTTCCGCGGGGGAATTCTTTTATTACAGTTTGGGTGAATGCTCTATGAGCAAATAGGAATCTTTGTAGATTCGTCTCTAAATCATCCTTCCCATTATTCTTTCTCAAAGGTTTTTAAACTCTCTTACATATCTCTCAGCTAAACCATTTGTACTAGGATTATACGGACTGGTCTTAGTGTGCCGTATACCATTCATTTTGGTAAATTGCTCGAATTCACCGGAGACAAACTGTCTTCCGTTATCTGTAACCAAAAATTAGGGCAATCCAAATCTGGCAAAAATTTCTCTAAGATGATTTATAATCGTTTTGCTGGTAATATCTTTGATGATAAAAATTTCTATCGACTTTGAGTATGCGTCCACGAGAACCAAAAACATTCTTCCCATGAACAGACCCGCTAGATCAAGATGAAGTCGATGCCACGGTTTTTCGGGCCAAGTCCATTCCAAGATGGTAGCCGGGGGCATGCTTGCCGATTCTTGGCATACTCTAAATTCTCTAGTTAACTTCTCGATGTTACTGTCTATGCCTGGCCACCAGAAAATACCGTCTGGCAATCATCTTCATTTTAACAATCCCCATGTGTATTTCATGCAAGTCATTTAAAATTAAAGATCTTAATTTTTGGGGAATTACCACTCTTTCACTCCATTGAAGACAACCAAACTCCAAACTTAATTCCTCATTGATCTTATAATGAGGAGCTAGTGGGTTTTCTCTCGGTACCCTTGTGAATTTCCACCCACACACACACACACAGTTGCCTTCTCTAACATTCCTTAATACTATAGACAGTATTTTATCTTGGGGCGTCTCATATGCCACCTCCATAAAAGAGAACGGTACCTCATTCAACTTCCTGAGAAGAAGTACCTGGTCTTCATCAAGAGACTCCCTGGCACTCGATTCTAAAGGAAGACGTGACAATGCGTCAACATTGTAAATATCACTAGTTTTTCGAAATTCCACAGTATAATTAAATGCAGCTAATTTTAAGAACCATATTTTAATTCTGGATGATGCACATATGGGAATTGGTTTATGAGGTGAAAATATATGAATTAAGGGTCGGTTGTCTGTGACCAATAAAAATATTCGTCCCAGTAAGTATTGTCTGAATTTCTCAACGCCAAAGGTTATGCTCAACGCTTTCTTTTCTAGTTGAGAAAAACGTTTTTCCGCTTCAGTTAATGTTCTAGAAGCAAAGGCTATAGGGCATTCTTCCTTTCTATCATTTCTATGACTCAGAATTACGCCTAGTCCATAGTCCATTAATAATTATTTACATTTTTAAAATAACATTCGATATTCTTTCGTCCAATTCCATCTACAATTTTTATTCAAAAGTTGATAGAATAGCGCTAAAATGTTTGCTATATTCTTTATGAATCTATAATAATAAATTAAGAGTACTATGAAAGATCTTAATTGCGAAACATTCTTTAGATTCAGGCGCCTCTATCACTGCTCTAATTTTATTTTCTAAGGGATGCAGTCCATATTTATCCATTTTAAACCCTAAATATTCCACCGATTTCTTTTTAAATTTACATTTATATCTGTTTAACTTTAAACCTTTTTCTAGCAATCATCTAAACACTAGATCCAACTTTTGTTCATGATCTTCTAAGTTTTTTCCTGCAACCAAAATATCATCTATGTAGCAGGCCACACCTGGCAAATCAGCAAATATACCTTCCATAATCCTCTGAAATTTATTTGGTGCTACCGCTACGCCATATGGTAGTCTTTTATAAGAAAACAACCTCTTTGTTGTGTTTATATCAACAACAGCTTTGGCTTCTTCCGCTAACATTACTTGTAAGTAAGCCTGTGATAGGTCTAGAGTCGAAAATAGGTGCTTCTAGATAATTTTAAAAAGATCTCATCGATCGATGGAAGGGGATACCTATCTACTTCTATTGCTTTATTAGCTGTACATCTAAAATCACCACATATACTTACACTACCATCCTTTTTTAATACTGGTACTATTGGAGCGGTCCAATATGCATGAAGTATAGGTTCTAAAATGCAAGAATTAACTAAACGATCAATTTCATTCTCTACTTTGTTTTTTAGAGAAAAAGGTAAACTTCTGGCCTTACAAAACACAGGAGTCACATCCTTTTTTAAATTAAAATTCATTTTAACATCCTTTAGACAGCCCAAATCTTTGTTAAACAAATCTGCATATCTATCAATCAAAATATTTCTATTAGATTCATTTTTAAAATTTTTAATGCTAAACAATCTAAAATAATCAAGTTTTAACTGTTTAAGCCATTCTCTTTCTAACAAAATCACCTGGATTTTTCATTTACAACTATTAATCGTAAATATTGGTTGGCTTCTTTTACAAAAACATTTCTTTGCCCTATAATCTCTATTGATTTACCACAAAATGATTTTAATCTTAAATTTGTTGGAAATAATTTTTTAACTTGCCACAATAAATCTTATAAATATCTTTAGGTATTAACGTAACTGGACTCCCTGTATCTATGGTAAAGCACAAAGAATATTCATCTACTGTTAAATTTATTGTGGCATCAGTTTCGCCCTGTACAGAATATATAGAGTCCTCTTGTACAAATTTACATCCCCACATTTTTTGACTAGCTTTCCGTAGTCCCTACTTAAATGACCCAGTTTTTTACATTTTAAAACAAGTATTTGTTCTATGAGGGCAAACAGAGGCCAAGTGTGAATGTCTTTCATCACATCTATAACACATTATTTCTCCCCTTTGCCTGAAAGGCCTATGCTGCACCATACTATTATTGTACTCACCCTTTTTATCTTTTCCGTTCACAGGGGATATCTTGGCCACTAATTTATCTTGTAATTCTCTTGTATTTATCTGCGCCAGTTCGAACGAGATTGCCACTGCAAAACTTTATCCAGGGTGACATCGTCGTTTTCTTGTAGTAGCTTCTTTTGCAGGCTTTCCAACTTGATTCCAGCCACAAAACGGTCTCGCATCATGGTTCCCAGCATATCGCCGAAATTACAATTTATTGCTAAATGTTTCAATTCTCTAAGATATTCCGAAATTGATTCTCCTTCCAGTTGAATTATCTTTAAAAATCTGCATCGCTGTGGTATCACGTTCTTCTTTGAATTCAAATGCAGCTTAATTATTTGAATGATAGTATCATAGGGTTGATCTTTCATTAGACCAGGAAGAAAATGTCGTTTCCCTGCTTCAAAGTTTCAGAATCTGGTAGCGAGGTAAAAATCAGCACTTTAATCTCCTCCTTCAGATGCCAAAAAGAAAGCCTCAAATTTTTGTACAAAAAGATCGAAGTGTCCTCCACTGGGCTATAGCATCTAAAAGGTACTATTAACTTTGAACTTGTCATGCTGATCTTTTCTACTCCTTTGTTTTCTTGATCCAGATAGTTTAAAAGATGTAGTTGTTATACTTGAATAGACGCCGTTTTCCTCAGCTTTTTACTGGCTCTGTAGATCGCGCATCCTCGTCGCCACTTTTGTTGTGTCGTAATTAGACGTACAAGAGCTCAAACTTGACCATGGCCAACAACAAATGTCCAATTTATATATACATATATTTTTACATAATGAGGCTTCAAATAATACAAATAATATTCATCTATTTACATAAACAACGGTTAACATATAGCGAGAAGAGTAGAGGACTGAGCACAGATCCCTGAGGTACACCAGCCCATGTTCTTCGGTCCTTGGAAAATGCTCCATTGACCCGAACCTTTATCCGTCTTCCCCTTAAGAAGTCTACAATACAGATTAAGATTTTTCCTTTTACTCCGATGTTGTGCAGCCTTTCAAGTAATTTCTCCCTTCACACTCGATCAAAAGCTGAGGTCATATCCAGGAATACGGCCGTTGTCTTCTTTGGCGGTTTTTCCTAGAAATCTATTATTGATTGACAGAAGTAGAAAGGTTTTTAGTTGTACAGTGTCTGGATCTTTAGGCAGTTTGGTAGAAGTTTATTTTATTATTGTAAGTGAGCCAGACTATGAGCCTACAGTGGATAATTCATTCTGTTATTTTACAAAGTATGCTGATAAGAGCAATTGGCCGATAGTTATTGCATTCCTTGGCATCTTTGTTTGGTTTCAGTATTGGTACTATAATTTATATCTTCCAATTCTTTGGTAGTTTACCAGTTTGCCATGAAATCATCAGTATTCGTAGGAGTTGATTTTTAGCTTTGTCTCCAAAGTGTTTAATCATTTGACCAAATATTAGAGCATCTCCAGGTGAAATCTTGTATTTAACTTTCCTATTGATGAGTTTAGCTCATTCAGTGTGAAGTCTCTCGAGTAAATATCTTGTTGATGGTAATTTCTTGCTTGTTTAACTAACCTGTTTACATTATTTTTTAGAGTCCTGCCTTCATTCGTATAGCTGAGTCTGGAATTGCTTGAAAGATATTTAACAATTATTTCAGCCATCTGTTTGTTCGTTCTCGCTATTCATATCGGTTAGAGTATTGGAGGATTAGTGTTGGTTTTGATTGTTTTATAACACTAATTATATTCCAGTGATGGCTTTCCTTTTTTGGATCCATTTTCTTCGCAGAATTCTGCCCATTTTTCTTGTTTGAATATCCAAATTTCTTGTTCTATTTTGTGACTAATTTCAATGAGTTCCTTTATGATTTCTTCTGTTTTATTTGTTTTTAAGAAGTTCATTGATATTGTCTCTCTCTGCAATCATTGCCTCGATATTGTGGTCCTTCCAGTAAAGTATTCACAGGTCTTTACGTCTACCTCTAGGTATCGATACTTTTGCAGCTTTGGATATGTTCGAAGATAAATTTTCCAATTTTTTGTCAATCGTTCTGTGATTTAATTCTTCGTTGCACAGTTCTTCAAGCTTTTCTGTTAAAATTTTCCAGTGTTCTTTTATTCTGTTGGAAATTCTCAATTTTGAATTTTAAGGTTGTTAAAATTGGTCTGTGGTCACTGATTACACTTTTCAGAATTTTCCATTGTGTTGTGGGTGCGATGTTGTAATTTATCGCTGTGATGTCTATTGCGGATTCTGTGCCTGTGGACTTGGATAGATAGGTGTTCTTTTCGTTATTTAACGGTGTAAGGTCGAGGTCGGTTAGCATGTCCTCAACCTGCTGACCTTTGTTATCCTGGACAGGTGATCCCCAAGTTGGTCTTTCGGCGTTAAAATCACCAAGTATGATTGCGATATCCGAAGACGCTTCACTTAATGTCTCTATCAGGCCTGTATTGATGCTAGTATTATCGTGGTGATGAACATTTATGATTGGAATTGTTTTATCTGTAAGATAGATTTCTATAGCCTTAGCTTCTGTCGTGCTTTCTCTAGGCTTACTCTGATTATAGGCGATTTTCTTAAATTTGATTTCTAGAGTTTTAATCGAAACGGAAAGTCCTCCTCCGAATTTTCCCGGTCTGTCCTTTGGTAGTGTTGTATAATCTTTGATATTGAATCTCAGATTCTGATTCAATTTTGTCTCCTGAGGACAAGTAATATATTCATTGTTGTCTAAGAGAAGACAAGTCAGCTCTTTATTTTCCTCTGGGTACCATTTATATTGAGTTGTAGTAGATTGAATTGTGTCCTCGTAGTAGATTTCTCATCATGAGCTCGAGCTGCAGCTCCTGACGCGGCGGTTACGCCGGACGCGGTAGCATTACTGGAGATATCAGTTTTGCTCTTCATTTGAAAATGGGTGACGTTGCAACGTTAGTCATCTTGGAAACGAACCAGAATTTGGTCAAAGATTCCAAGGGTCCAGGAGGGACCTCAAGGAGGTGTGGTCGGACTTCTCCCCTTCCCCCTGGAATGCCGTCACAACAGAATAAAGCACTCTTGGTGAATTTTTAAAATTGTGATTCAGAATCTGCCACTGAAGCTTTACGAGCGTTTTGTTCCTTTAAAGATATTTGAAGCGGTAAAGACCAATGAGTTGCTACTCTCTAAAGCGATTGATTAAAAGTTTTGAGGAAACTGGATCTCTGGAAGCAAAACCTCGGAGTGGAAGACCATCGACATGCAAGTCAGTGGCTGTTACGGTTTTGCAGAATGCTGAAACTATTGAAACGTTATTCACAAATGGAGAAGTAAGTGCTAGACAATTTTCTCGACAAACGGGGATTTCGTATGGAACAGTTTGGAGAGAACACACATTTCGAATTTTTCTATAAAAATACCCTAACAAAATTCAAAGTTTTCAGCGAATTGAAAGTCAGCGATTTTGAGAAGCGTCAAGAATTCGCTGCATGGGTTTTCCGGCAAATTGATATTGATGAAAACTGGCTGTCAAATGTTCTAAGAACAGATGATGCTCACTTTTATCTAAAGGGAGAATTTAACATTCAAAACTGACTCATTTTGGCAACAGAAAACCCTAGGATTTTTACAGAAATACCACTTCATCAGCCCAGAGTTAGTTTTGTGTGGGTTCACTTCTTCTTTTCTTTGAAAAAAATCAATGGAAGAACTTTTAAAACGTTTTTGTAAATGGTGAACGTAATGTTCAACTTTTGAGAGAAAAGGTCATTCCCATATTGCAGGACAGACAAGCACTAAGCGAAATAACATTCATGCAAGATGGAGGACCTCCTCATATCTCCCGCGATGCCAAACAATTGCTGAAGGATACGTTCGGTGAAAATCGTTGATAAGTCGCCACTTTATATACCAGTGGCCTCCAATATCACCAGACTTGACGCCTTAAAATTTCGGTTATGTGGGTACATTAAGTCGCGTTTTTATCGATGCCGGCCTACCACATTGGCCATGTTGAAGGCTTCTATCAGATGGCACGTTTATAAATTTAAACTATTTAATTGTGACCATTCTGTCATCTATCGTCTGCAGGAGGTGTTTGAGAATGAAGAGCGCCACATTGAGCAAGGATTGTGACCTAATACGAGAGAAGGCAGTTACCTCATGTGTTATATTTTGCAGCTCTTTGTTTTGGGTTATGGGAATAATAAATGCTGTCCTCACATCTTGACTCTTTTTTTTTTCTTCTGTGAACAGTAATTTTTTGTTTGTCATTTGCCCACATCTTATATTATGTCGTGCAGGCCAAAGTGTTATAACTTCTCGAATAACACTGGTATACACAATTTTACCCCTTTAGTTTAGTTTATCGCTTTTCGCTCATTAGAAGAAATAGCATAAGGAATATTCTCTTTATCCCCCCCCCCCACCAACTTTAGAAATTTTGCGCAAAAAAATAATACAAAATTATTTTACTACCACGTTTTTCAACGCAAAAGGTCGATTTAAAAATGATTTTTTTCAAGGGGATACATTTTCAGATTTATGTATTGTATAATAAACAATGATAACATTTGACAAACCCATAGGATATTTGGAATAAAGTACGACAAATATATTTTGTCTACCCCTCTATATTTCATTTTTGGATCATGACAAATATCCAGTTAAATAGTCAAGTGTCGCCAATTAGTCAAGAAACTACACATTCCTTATAGCACGAAATCCTATTAGTAGTGCCATCATAATTTTGGTACTAAATTAACATTTTAAAAAATCGTGTATTGATATCAGCAGTGTTTTTCAAACATTCAATCTATTTCATAAAACCCCATCTTAAATATAGATATTTTTTGCTATAAATGTTTTAATTTGCATTTACCTATTTTACAGATCTCAGATTGTATTTAAAATCGTTAACCATTTCTTCTAACCTTTGGCGAAATGGTGTTTTATTAATTTATAATTTGATATTATTAGGGTTCTTTCCTGGTATTCAAAAAGGAAAAATACGTGTCGTTCAGTTATATTTTGCAATTTATCAAACAATTTGGCCGCTGAATCGCTGATTCTGGTAGAGCGCCATCTAGCGAATAAAGTTGTAACTAAAACAATTTCGAATTTTTCATTATTTGCCATAAAAAATCCCATTGCATTCTGAACCCAATGGTGTTTACCGCATTGCTCTAGCGCAAATATTCGCGGAGTTATTAATTTTTAAAGTTGTGCGGGACTTTTGGATCACCCTGTATTTATTATTCGAACACTTTTTATACGGAAAATGTCTTTCATTGCCTCTTTTTTCGTTTATTCAAATAATGTTTAATTATTTTATGAATAAAATACTTTATCTTCCTGGCGTGTGTCTTTTATAAATTTTCAACCTGTGCGGCAAAATTTGAAATTGTTTCATTTAATAAACCTATCAAATTGTTAAATAAACGAAGGTATATATGTCACACAACAGTAATGAGAAATTTGGCTTCTCAAAATCGTTCTGCCTAGGACGACAGTTTATTGCATCGTCTGACATATAAGACTAAATAACAGGAAACTACAGCTCTGAAAGAACTTAAATTGTTTCGGAAATTGTGGTGAATGAAGTATGAAGAGGAAACATCTCAAGTTACCCAATTTAAACATAATAAAAATAAGCCTCTATGAATAAAATATATTTCCTGCAATCATTCCATATGTAAAATTCTCAGAGTTTTTCAGTTGAGCGGATTGGCGAAAGTTGAGAAAGGCTTGAGTGAGCTTGACCCGTTTGTTCTGTGGAGCAAGGCTTTCCGCCATTCTCTCCGCTAGAACGTACAGATAAGAAATAAATTGCTCACCACTTTCAACCTATTATCATATCACTTATATCAGAGAACAGAAGTAAGTTTTGCGTTATTGCCGAGTCACGAATTAGTTATCGTTATAAATATGCTTCTAAAACATAAAGAAATAGAACGCCATCTATCAAACCATTTTATCGTCATTTTCAAATATACAACTTCTTCCTTTCTGCGATGTAAAAGGATTAGAACAGTTTAGCCTATCATTGGTGAATCCTCCCACCGGTTTCGCTAATTCAATCAAACAGACTGCTTACTATTGTATTACCAAGCCCTCCCAATATTTTCCATCGCAGTAAGGATAGTAGGAAACTAGTTTTATTCATTAAAAAAATCGCGATAAATATTTTATTTAAAAGTGATTAAATGTGGGGGCTATAAAAACAGGTTCTAGGATTGCAGAAGACAAGAGTCCAGACCGTAAGATCGCTTATTCTCTACGTGGAAAACCAGCCACAATTCCCAACCTTTATCTACAGCCTGAGATAGCCGTGAAGAGATATAGCGCGACTATTGTCACAATCTTATCACCTTTTCCTCAAATGTACTATGTTCCTTTCAGCTCGGTGATGGGATTTCGCCTAAACAGGATTTTGTATTTATATTCTCTTCACTTTTGAATGGATGAGCTGTACTCGGAGTTTATATAATATTAGTGAGAAATTTCCACAATTACACAAGTCTCTTGTCATAGTTTAGTTAAAACTAAGAATAAACATTCCAATGTAGACTATATAGGCAAAATGAACAATGCAATACTTGTAGCGATCTGGTGGATAAAATCGGTGAAATTCTGGGAAAGTTCATCACTGACGAGCCAAACCTTCCCAATTACTTTCTATATTCAGTTCACTAATATAGAAATTCGTCCTATATAATTTTTTAACTAGTTTAAAAATATATCAAAAAAATAAAAAAGAGTCATAACCTGGTCGCTCACATGAGCATTTTAGATGGCAGAGTGCCACCTAGTGAAACAAATAGCAACTAAAAGTTGAATTAGGTTGTTCCACAATATTTGAACAACCCTTTATTGATAAATCAAGAAAAGCCAACCACTGTTGGACCTGGTCAGCGTGGTGAAAGTGGTACCTCAACGACCAAATATCGTTAGAGATTTCCCGACAAATCAAGAAATGGGTATTTAAGGATGAATATGCGTAAAAACGTTGTTCATGTGAAAAAAATAATAAAAATTAAAATATATATGAGAAGCAGTTTGTCTCCGTCACTCCACCCATCCTAGGTCGGGTTCCCTCAGCTCCTTTCTTCTCTGCCAGGTGATTCAAATCTTTACCCCTTGTTGTTATTTTGGCTGTGCAACTAAATTATTCCTTCTGATCGCCCACAAGCCGCGGTTGCCTGGTGCATCTACGTGTCACTGTGGTCTGTGCGAGCAGGAATCAGCGACACCAGTTTGAGTCTGGCTCCCAAATATTAGAGGAGTCGAAAGGACTTCGACCAGCGTCGGTTCCTCTCCTCCGAATATTAGAAATAATAAAAACAAAAAAGGCATATCCTGACCACCCACATGAGTATTGTAACAAAGTATTTATTATTTTATTAGCAGAGTATTATTTTTTATGTTTATATTTTTCTATACTCTGTACACTTCCCTCTTTTGCTTATCTTTTGTTTATCACGCATAGTTTGTTCTTGCCTGAAATAAGTTGTTGTCTCATCCCGAAGTTGATCTTCTATAATTTTCCACGTGGATTTTGGTGGAGATTCTGGGTAAATTAGGAAAGACAAACTAAAGATCGCCGAAAAGACCTAGAGGCCATGGGTGCTGTGATCTACATTTTCGGAGACTGGCTCCAGGATTCCACCGACGTGTCAAAGCCAAGACTTCCCTCCAAGATGACGATGTCCCTATAGACGATACGACGACAAAGCCGCTCTTCACGCCGCAAGACAAAAAGGACGCAAAGGTACTAGGGACAAAGTTCCAAGACTTCGATGGAATCCTTGGCAGAAGTACGTCAGATCCATGTCAGTAACTACAATAGTTGCTAGCTGTGGGTCACAGCTCCCTTAGGAAAGGAGCAATGTAAGAAAGTATTTATTATTTTATTAGCAGAGTATTATTTTTATGTTTATATTTTGCTACTCTGTGCACGCCCCTCTTTTGCTTATCTTTTGTTTATCACTCATAGTTTGTTCTTGCCTGGAATAAATTGTTGTCTCATCCCGAAGTTGGTCTTCCCTAATTTTCCACGTGGCAGTATTTTAGATGGCAGAGTGCCATCTAGTGGAACAAAATTCAACTAAACGTTAATTTAGCTTGTTCCATGATATTTGGCCAATCCACTTTCTTGAAAAATCAATAAAAGCTAACCACGAACGCGTTTCGAACTGTTGGCGCTCGTCAGTGTGGTGCAGGCTGTACCTCAACGACCAAAAATTGGTCCAAGAGACTTCTTAAGAAATCTAGAATTGAGTATTAAAGGCCAAATTTGCGTAAATACGCTGAACATGTGATGTCTAGGCTATCTTGGATCATTATATTATTAATATTCTCCAATATGAAAAAACAATAGAAAAAAATAAAAGATAAGTGGGTCAGGTGTTGATATTAAAATTAAAGAAGGCATCTCCTGACCACGAGCACATGTGCTTTTTAGATGGCAGAGCGCCATCTAGTTAGCAAATATAAACTTAACGTTTATTTAGCTTGCTCCGTGATATTTGGTCAGTCCAATTTCTTGATAAATCAAGAAAAGCCACCCACGAACGGGTTTCGCGCTGTTGGCGCTCGATAGCGTGGAGAAGGCTGTAACCACTGCGACCAAAAATATTTTTGGTCCCAATGGCTTCCCGAAAAATCAAGAAATGAGTATTTAAGGCCAAATTGCCTTCTTTATTTTTAATTCTCCAATATGTGTCGCCGAGACTGATCGCCTCTAGGAGTCATAGGTCTCTAGAAACCTGAGAGCGGATAGAAAGTTTCTAGAGACCTGTGGCTTCTAAAAATGTTTGGCGTCGAAATATCGGAGAATATTAATTCATAATCCAAAATAAGTTATATATATTTTGTGCATAAAGTTACTTCTATATAAACATATCATATAAAATTCCATAGTTTCATAGTTAAGGTGAGACCGCGACACAATGTGAAAATAGTACAAATGTAATATTATATTGGGATAAGGTGCATAAATTATGAAAATATTTTCACTTTGTGTCGCGGTCTCACGCAATTCTGGCCTTAACTACCCATTTCATGATTTTTCAGGATGCCTGAATGACCGTTTTTTGGTCGTTGAGGTACAGCTTGCACCACGCTGAAGAGGACCAACAGCCCGAAGCGCGCACGTGGTTAGTTTTTCTTAATTAATAAAGAATGGGTATTTGGCCAATTTTGGAATAATTAAAAATCAACGATAATAGTTGATATTTATTCCGATAGATGGCGCAAGCCATAATAAACTTTCAGTTTCACGATAAGGAGATGCCTTTTTCATAATTTATGCACCTTATCCCAGTACAAAATCACATTTGTACTATCTTTTCATAATACACATAGTTTCCTTGAAAAAGGATTCACAACTTAGCATATTCTACAAAATAAAATTACATTTTGGCTTCTCTGTTATTTTACATATGAAATAGAAGATAACGTTATTTGAAGCCAAACAAATGAGCTGTTATTTATCTAACAGCGGTAAAATGATAAGTACTTGAAGATTACTCGATAATTACTTTACTTTATTAACATCATGAAACGCGATATCCCAAACTCAGGGATATTTGCGTCGAGACCTCTCTCTACATCACAACAAATCGGCTATATACAATCCTGTTCAATTCACTATTTTACATAATTAACAAAGAAAATTGTCCGAAGAGAAAAACACACAACAAAGCAAAACACACAAAGCAGGCATCGCAATTCTTTTCCTTCTAATTTTCCCTCTCCCTTTTCCAATTTAAAAGAAAGTTGTAAATAAATTTGCAAAATTGATCAAAACTTTTGCACCTCTCTTTATTGCCTACAAATTCATCAAGCCGTCCAATACGACCAAATTTGTCTTCTCTATAAACCCGGAAAATTGGGCAATTCATAAGTAGATGTTTCGAGTCCTGAATTTCACCTCCGCAGAAGCATCCTGGTTCCTTCACCGCGCCGATAGTTGCCAAAAATTTCCCAAAATTACCATGATCTGTAATGAATTGGATATTATAAAAATTTGGACGGAAAAATCTTGGGATTCCAGACACGAAAAAGCTTCTGAAAATTTCATTAGTATTGTCAAAATTTTCCTTCATTTTTGCGTGTAAGAATGATTTGACTATACTTGGAGCATGGGGTTCATAAGTAATTATATCTTCAGTGGACAGATGAGTTAGATCATATTTGATAATTCTAGATTCTATATAGTCTATTAGGAGTGGAATTTTTGCCAAACTATGCACACAGTTAGATGATGTGGTTTTATAAGCTCTAACTGCCCATAAAATGATCTGGTACTGCATGGAATTCAGTTTTTGTTTAGAACGATTGTTTAAATATTTAATCCAAATTTCTGATCCGTATTAAAGTACAGGCCTTATTATAGTTTTATATAAAGTTAACCTCTTTTGTGTATCTAAACCCCACACGTTGCCGCTTAGTGAACATAATAAATTTTTCATACGCCCTGCCTTACACAGAATATCATTTACATGTGGAGTAAAGTTAACTTTATTTTTCCATTTGTGATTTGAAAATTTCATTCCCAGAATTTTTACTTGCTTGACCGGCCTGATTATATTGTTATTAACCTCGATAGGTATTTTTTCTCTGTTATGCAGGTATAGCAAATTAGTTTTCTCTGTACTGATCGTTAATTTATTTCTATTACACCATTGGATCACATAATTTAAGGTGTGTTCACTTGCGGTTTTTAGTCCTTCAATAGTCTTATTCCAGCAAATTATTGTAGCATCGTCTGCATAACATATAATATCTGCATTAATTGATTCGAAATTTATCAACAAATCATTTAGCAAAATATTCCACAGAAGTGGTGATAAAGGTCCACCCTGTGGACATCCTTTAGTTATTTTCTTATAAAAAGTTTCGGATTCGTATGTAAATTTCACCTCCCTTTCTTTATTCAAATAAGATTTTATGATCCGTATTAAATCTGAGGGAACGTTGTCATTATCCATTCGTTTTATAATCGCAGGCCACCATGCATTGTCGAATGCACCAGCTATATCTATAGCTATCAAGGAAGTCAATTCTTTTTGTTTATGTTTCAATATAGTTTCTATAATTTTTTCCATTCCAGTAATAGTTGATCTAGATTTCATAAAGCCATGCTGCCTTGAGCTCATTAGATTATTTTCTAAATAATAGTTACTTAATTTATTTTTTATTATATTCTCAAATGTTTTAGATAGATTAGATGTCAATGATATAGGTCTATAACTTTTATTTACTTCATAACTCGTTTTGCCTGGTTTTGGAATTATTTTTAAGAATGATTTTTTCCATTCATCCGGATAGTATCCCAATATTTGGAATAATTGTATCATCTCTGTATATATATAATATGGAAAAGATGATAAATTAAGCTCTCCGAGGTCACTAGAGAGTGGATCAAACACGTGGACAGATAAGTGAGTCAGGGCCGGATAGTTGAGGCCACAGCTGGTAGGAGCGCGACCTAAAAGGTGACACATCTGTGGCTGTTGAGTCGATGTCGCAACACATCAGATAAATCAGGTAAAAGAAAACGTACACCGAAATATTTACCACCAGATATACCATAGCAGACTACTACTACCGGAATTCATAAACTACCAGATTCCACAGATAAACTACCAGATATACTATAGCTAAATACCAGATTCCACAGATACACAATCAGATATTCCATAGCTAAACCAGCAGATTCCATAGATGAGCTACCAAATTTACCATAGCTGAACTACCAGATTCCTCAGCTAAACTACCAGATTCCATAGCTAAACTACCAGATTCCATAGATAAATTACCAGACCTACCATAGCTAAACGACCAGATTCCATTGATAAATTACCAGACCTACCATAGCTAAACGACCAGATTCCATTGATAAATTATCGTACCTACCATAACTAAACTACCAGATTCCACAGATAAACTACCAGACTTACCATAGCTAAACTACCAGATTCCATAGATGAACAATCAGATATACCATAGATAAACAATCAGATATACCATAGATAAACTACCAGGTTCCATAGATAAACTATATATACCAGATTCCATAAATAAACAATTAGATATGCCATAGCTAAACTATATACCATTTTCAAATTCCCTAGATAAACAATTAGATATTCCATAGATAAACTACGAGGTGAAATTTGGCTTAACATATTTGTACTATTTCTGTTTTCATTGAAAACTATAGAAATTATTTTCGGTGTGAAATAATTGACTTATTTCAAAGCAAATATTAATCGTTAATATTAAACATTTGATAAATATGTGGTCTATAGCAGCATACAAGTAAATATAGTGCGATTTATTTATTAAGAAAGGTTAAAGTAGACAACATCAAAGATTAATTGCATGTAAGAAATACGATAGACATGGTGAGCTAATAACACTACAAGATGATCTAAGAGTTGTTTGTGTGCAAACCTAAATATTTTATAGTGACCAAATTTGTCTTCTTTTTTTTTTAAAATATACGTTATATATTCATTGAGTTTATTATAATGTGTTATATGGACA
>CP092871.1:46087337-46116102 GCA_030710605.1 Cordylochernes scorpioides
CTTACCGTAAAGTTATTAGACCTAATTACATATTGTACTCTTGAATATACACTCATGGACAAAACTTTGTTGTCGCGGTCATCTATTTTTTTTTAAGTAGACAGAGGCAATTTGTTCACACTTGGTTATCTCATGTGTCTTCAATAATGGTCACTGTATCAAATATCTTTCAGAATTATTGTCTGAATTCTGATATACATGCTTAAGTTGTTGTCCATGTGTGTATACAGTTGAAATCTAAAATACATCAAACTTCAGGAATACATATGCAAACAGAAAAAATGTTCTATGAACATATTTATTGTTTTTGAATATTTAATGTGATAGTGCCTTTCAAAAGGAATTATTTTTGTAACATTACACATTATAAAAGTATAAAATTGAATAAACATTAAAGTCGTATAGAGAATTTTCATTGTTAAAAAATCATTCACATTTAAAAATAAAACTGATACATGATAGGCACAATTTGGATTATCTATATATATAAAAATTGAATGTCTGTGTGTGGTCTGTCTGTGTGTCCTCTATGGATTCAAAAACCATATCCAATCGCCGTGAAAATTTGGGAGCTTATTAGGCGTATACCCGGAAAGGTTTTACGAAAAATAATTCTTGAATATCTTGAATATCTTAGAGTTATTTGCAGATTTGTAGCTTTAACTCGCAAGCAGCGCCATCTTGTAACGGAGATCTGCCCTCCCCCCCCCCTGCCCTCCCCTGCCCCATCCGGGCCGCCGGCCAGTTGGTTGGACAGTCCAAGTTCACACCGACCAATCAGAGGGATCAAGAGCCCCCCCCCGTCCGGCGCCGGCCAATCAGAGTGATCAAGAGGTCCTGGCGCGCGGGGGGCGGGTGACCTCCGGGAACTACGTCCATCTTCCATAAACGACCATGATTTTATTAAACTTATCGAGTATTTTTCAAGGACCGGGAAAATATGTTCACTAGATAAAACGCTGATTTTGTAATGTAGAAAATTAGGAAAGACAAAATTCAGGATGACACGGCACACGGGAGGGGAAAAAATGTTCACTTTATCGAGAGATTCAAATATACGAGTTTCAAATTATCAAAATATATCTTTTATTTTTATAAGTTTATAGAGAATTGTTTTAACAAATGTTCGTTAGAAAAACCTTTACTGGGTAAAACCTCGGGCGAAGCCGGGAACGTCCGCTAGTCTTATATAAAATAATGAATGTGTGTGTGTGTGTGTGTCTGTGTGTCCTCTATGGATTCAAAACCATACATCCAATCGCCGTGAAATTTTGGGATATTATTAGGCGTATCCCCGGAAAGGTTTACGAAAAATAATATCTTGAATATCATTAGAGATATTTGCAGATTTGTAGCTTTAACTCGCAAGCAGCGCCATCTTGCAACGGAGATCTTCCCCTCCCCCCCCCCCCCCTCCTCCCCCGTCCGGCCGGCCGGCCAGTTGGTTGGACAGTCCAAGTTCCCGCGACCAACCGAGGGATCAAGACCCCCCCCTGTCCGGCCGCCGGCCAATCAGAGTGATCAAGAGGTCCTGGCACGCGGGGGGCGGGTGACCTCCGGGAACTACGTCCATCTTCCATAAACGACATGATTTTATTCAACTTATCGAGTATTTTTCAAGGGACCGGGAAAATATGTTCACTAGATAAAACGATGATTTTGTAATGTAGAAAATTAGGAAAGACAAAATTCAGGATGACACGGCACACAGGGACCGGGAAAAAATAATCACTTTATCGAGAGATTCACGACCATGATTTTATTCAACTTATCGAGTATTTTTCAAGGGACCAGGGAAAATATGTTCACTAGATAAAATGATGATTTTGTAATGTAGAAAATTATGAAAGACAAAATTCAGGATGACACAGCACACAGGGACCGGGAAAAAAATGTTCACTTTATCGAGAGATTCAAATTTACGAGTTTCAAATTATCAAATATATCTTTCTTTTTTATAATTTCATAGAGAATTGTTTTAACAAATGTTCGTTAGACAAACCTTTACTCGGGTAAAACCTCGGCGAAGCCGGGTACGTCCACTAGTAGATTATAAACACAAGGTAATAAGACCAAATAAATAAACCATTTGGATTTGGTCTTATTACCTTGTGTTTAAAACTGATACAGTATAACCTTGTTAATTCAAAACCCTATAATTTGACACTTGCGATAATTCAACCATGTTTTCATGTCCTGACTTCCAGTCTATCAAATAACAAACGTTAATTCAACACTATCAATAATTTGACCGATTAAAAAAAATAATTTTGTAATATTAGATAATGCTTGCTCTCTCTTAAATACAAATTTGTTGCTGAAAAATACAATACTTCGGCATGGTGGACACAGTGGCCATGCGCACAGTGCTTAAAAGTCTTAAAATGTGTCACAAAATCAGCGGCCATTTCTTTTGGAGCTAAGTCGGCCTGCCACTGAGTAGTGCTCTCACTCTTAATGACAAGACAGACACATTCTACTTCACCCAGTCATGATGGTTGTCAAACAGACACCATCTAAAGTCACAACTTGATACCCTAATATGATTGAGTGGAGATAAGAAAAAAGGCAAAATCAGCACCAACACTGGATGATTTAGGCCCAACATTAGTGGCGACAAAATTACTGATGTATACAAATTTCTTGGAGCCTTTACCTTTTAGTCTTTTCTTCATCTGCTAAATTTATTAGATTTTTCTTCCCCTTGCATTTATTCACTCATATTAAAATAATTTTTTTCATTTTTCCTTTATTTACAAATGTTTTTTAATGCAATTTTATCCATTACCTAAAGGTAATCATTAAACATATTCTGAAAAAAAAAATTCTGATAAACACAAGGTAATAAGACCAAATCCAAATAAATAAATAGTGTGTGATGTTCCTGTAACAGCGTTGTTACCGAAACGTCACACACTATTTATTTATTTATTTGGATTTGGTCTTATTACCTTGTGTTTATAATCTATAATCCAAATTGTGCCTTATCAAATTCTGGAAAAAGAAATTTCAAAGTAAAAGTTTTCTTTTGTCTGATGATGGTGACAACGCTGTTGCCGAAACGTCACACACTAATAAAATATTTGGATTAGGTCTTATTTACTTGTGTGAATCATCATTCTTCTTGAATTGTCGTCTGTAATTCCAGCGGGAGAGAATTTAGATTATGTGTGGGCAGGTGTTCATCAGTCAATGCTCTCCCAAGATCACCAATAAAATTACTCCTTTCTTTTTTATCCTTTTTATCAATCCGATTACCGATTTTCTTTTTTTTTTTTTGGGGAACAAAGGAGACTAAAGTGGTTGTTCCAGAGAATCCAAAAATAGATGTTCCTGATTCTCTATTAGGGTGCAGTTGAAATTGTTGTGGAATCTGAGGTTTGTGTTCTTTCTCATTGTTCCTAAATATGTAAGGCCATGTTTTTTAAACTTATCAACTAATTCTAGTGAAGTGAATCAGTTGTCTGCTGTAATATTTCTATTACTCTTCCAAAGTGGTCGACTAATCTCTAAAACTTGTATATATGTTGGGCTGGCAGGGATAGTTCTCTCTGTTGACTTGATTGATAATTCTACCTATCCAAAGAAAGAAGTGTTATTTTATAAATGGAAGCTAAAAAATATCTGAAGATAGAGACTCAAGTATGAGCCACAAGCTAACACTGGCAGGAATAATTCTCACACTTCTGGACAGGCTGGGCGGAATCCGCCCCCCCATGCAAATTTAACCCCCCTCCCAAAACTGATATTTATAAATGATGGATGGAAAATGTTTGTATCACTGTAAAATTAGAATACATGAAAGCTGGCAGTTCTCAGTAAACAAAAATATATATTTTTCCTATATTAAGTTTGTAAAACGACATTTGAAAATTATATCGCAAGTGTTTCTTTTCAACGAAAAATCAAAATAGTATTTTTAAGGAGAAATAACGATTATTTATAACCTTAAGAATGAGGTATGATTTTTATTTTTCGTTGAAAAGAAACACTTGCGATATAATTTTCAAATGTTGTTTTACAATCACAAGTCGCATTATATTATATTGTATTATATTAAGTTTATGCATGGGTGGAATCAATCCAACCCGTCCAGTTAAAGGTTAAGTATGGCTGAATTCAATGTCAAAATAATATGTCATAATTTTAAGGCCATCCACATAGTGACCCAGTTTTTGGTATCTTCATAAGAATAAAAACTTGGACATGTCAGAAAGGAGGTAAAATATTCCTGTGAGACAGCTGCTAATGTGTCCTTGACCGCTCAACCTCCTTAACAAGAATTAATGATTCCGTGCATTGATAAGTATTCCGATAGATGGCACTCTGCCATCAACACCATTTTGTTGCAAGATCAGGAGCAACCCTTTCATCTGTCATCCACAGTGACACCGAGATGTTGCAGTCGCTATAGCAATCTCATCTGAGATTTTCATCATTGTTATAATCACATGGTTAAAACAATTGAGACTTGAAATTTGTGGGAGCTTAGAATTTCTATTTTGCTGTTATTCCACTCTACATATGGATGTTATACAGATCAGAAACATAGATTCTGACAATCAGAGGCAGATTTAAACCTGGAGATTTCAAATGTAGTATTGAAGGTCGACCTTTCCTAGATATTTTTGATTATTTTGTATGCAAAGTAAACACCTCAGGTTAATTGTTTGCATTGTCTTTTTAATGAGCTTTATTCTTCCTGATTTTCAAAATAATCAGTGCTTTTAGAACCCATAGCAATATGAAATCTCATAATTTGAGCTTTGTAATATCATCCTAGGGTTGGGCGGGTTTCCTCTATTGACTGACCTCTAATCTGTCAAAACTGGATAAATGACCTTGGCTGGGGGGGGGGGACTCTTTACAACAATCTTGTTGCTGTCAAACCTTGTAATAACAACATTGCTTAGAAATTTTGTAATAACCATGGTTAAAAAACAATCAAGACTTAAAACTTGAGACTCTTCAGAATTATGATTTTATAATGAGATTATGGTTATAAAGAAGACTGTTATGATGAGTTCCACTGTATGTATTTTCCTAACATGACCTCTAATTCCAAACCTGAATGGAATTAAAAAAAAAAAAATTGACTTTTGTGAATGTCTCATTGGATTTTCCTCTATCATAGATACCTCAATCATTAAAATTCATTAAGTAATTTTGGAGGATATTTATAGACAGGAAAAATCCCCAATCTACTAAATATTTTCTAGCTCTGAGGTCCTGCATCTCTCTCTCTCTGGATGAAACTTCAGAATTTGAATAGTTCTTGTCACAGCTACAGAGAGAGTAGCCCTCTCATTAGACACTTCAATTGTTGTGAAATATGTTAAGTAACCACGATGAAATTCTCCAGACAGGAAAATTCTATTCATTTTATAGAGATCCCTGCTATATAGAAGTTGGCTGAGTCATGTTGTGGATCAGAACTCTCAACAATGGAAATTTATCCCAAGGAAGTAACAATGGAGAAGACCACTACATGGAGACTAACTTACAACTAGACAAGAATGGAAGAATATAAAATGTGGAGATCATCAACTACCCAAGGCCAAGTGCAGACTGGAAGAATCTCTACCTGGCATCCTGCCATCTTGGCTATCCCCATATTAAAAAGTAACAAAAGAGACATTCAAATGAGAGAGACCCCTTTTTACCTCTTCCCATCAAAAACATATTTTCTTAGTGTTACCCTGTGAATACTTATATGGTTCTGTGTAACTTCACCAGTAAACATGTGACTCTCCAATCCACACCCCACTGATGCCCAGCTCTGTGCCGCAGGTGGCGATGTTAAGGAGTGATGGGAAGGCTAGCCTACCCTGTCTGCCCTGGGCCGGCGGTACTTCACCCTGCTGGTTAAGGCCTGTCTCTTCCTCTTCCTCCTCTCCTTCCTCTGGCTCCAGATCCGCATCGCCAGCTTCAAGTCCCGGAGCTGGACTCCTCTTCCCAGGCCAAAGATGATTCTTCTTTGCCAAAATGAACCTGAGTGCCATCAATCCCAACGGCAGTCGGAGCCTGCCATCCTCCCTGCCCCAGCTCCGACATCTAGTCCAGGAGGCCAACAGTCGCCAGCGGGTCCTCAACGAGGAGCTGTTCCCTCCCCTTGCACCCGACGACACTGTCATTGTCGTCCAGGTCCATAAGAGGGTTCATTACCTGTACGCCCTCATTGAGTCCCTGCGACAGGCACAGAACATTGAAAACACCCTCCTCATCTTCAGCCATGATCTCTACAACTCCGACATCAATGCCCTGGTGGAAACCATTGATTTTTGTAAGGTAGGAAGGACTAAACAATTGTACATTTGTTGGTCTCATGGTTGTTGAAGTGAGGGCAGGACTGACCTAGTCCCATGTACACTCAGAGACTGGATAAAAAGCAGCAACAAAAATAGCCTCAATCGATGAAAGTTTGGATCTTATGCAAATTTGTGAAATTAAGATATTTTAAATAAAGTAGAACCAACTTGTCTCTAAAGAACGCCTAATTGCATGGTTAAAGTCTTCTTCTTTCTTATCTCCACTCAATCATATTAGGGTATCAAGCTTGTAAAGCTTGAGACTTTTGATGGTGTTTGCTGGGGAAGAGTAGAGCTCATCAATGGATTAGTCAATAATGTGTTTTGGGGTTGCATGGTTAAAGTGAGAGAAGCTAATTGATTAAAAAAAGATAATTTTGGTGATGTGAAAACTGTCTTTTATTTAGAGGTGTCTGTTAGCTGGAGTGTCTACTCATAAAGGTTCTACCGTATGCACAGGTTTATAGGTTTTCCTGATAATTAGGACTTGAAGAGAGTTGCCACCACAACTTTCCTACTTAACCTACAGTTAGAAGCTCGAGGAGCATGGACTCATGGAATTTGTGTAATCTTTGTGTGTGTACATAGATAAGAAATAACAATTCACAGTAGAAGCTGTTTCTTAATGTATATTTTGTTTTAATCAGCCCTCTTTCAGCTTCTCACACATAGGAAATGTAGTCCTCACTATGTGCAAATCAAGGGTGAATATATGAATAGTGGTCTCTCAAGGCCAGACAAAATGCTCTCTGTATTAGACCCAAGGTCAGTGCAGAGCTGGCAAGCTGCCTCTAGGGGACAGGATTAAACAAATGGCCTCCTTATTGTGTGGAGGATAAACTGGTGGAATATAATATGCTATCTTTAAGCAAGCCCTCTCACTTTTTTTTATTTCACTGCTCAAGGTAACAAGACCAAATTAATGAAATGTTGGTATTATCAACCATTTCATTAATTTGGATTTAGTAATGTTACCTTATGTTTCGAATCTATAATCGAAATTGTACCTTATTGATTTCACACTGCTGATAGAATAAAAAAATAATTGTAAAAATAAAGCTGTAGAAATGTTAGTTATCTAGATGCAGCTTCCTTGTCTTAAAACCCCGGCATTTATTCTATCCTCCACCAATCTGTCTCATATTTAAAGTGAAATCAAATAGCATAGTTGGTTCAAGACCCACATCAGAAATTTTGTCTTATTGCTATTTGTCAAACCAAGATTATATTTGGGAAACCTTAAATCCAGTAGGTGATAAATCAAATGAGGTTATTTACAGCAAATGGTTGATAACTCCAGCTCTGTAAGCAATGCTCTTACATCACATAAAATTTCCTTTTTGGTCTTTTACCTTAAGTGTTTAAAAATGTAAATCCAAATTATGTATGCATTTTCATTTTCTCCCTTTTCTCTTTGTAATTAATGGCACAGAATCAAGGCTCCAGCAGTCAATATGAATGTATTATAAGAGGTTTAGTTCTCTAAATAATGATAAAAAACCTGCCTTCTTATCTTCATTCAATCATATTAGGGTATCAAGCTTGTAGAGACTTTTGATGGTGTAGAGCTCATTAATGGTTGAGCCAATGCAGTCAATAATGGGGTTAATAAAGAACTAATATATTTGGATGCTTAAATATTGAGTTCCCTCTCTCCTGCCTTTTGATTAGATTTTTAGTGATGTAGTTCCCAGCCCTTGAATGGCAATAGGGCCATGGAGCTGACACAATTTGTGGTTGTAGATGGAATCACCTGTAAAATCCAAATAGGTAAATCTGAAATAACAGCATTGTTAGCATGGGGGAGTTCTGGTTTGATGATGATAGAGTGATATCCTGGTATATTTACATACATATTAAATTTACAGAGTGTGTTGTTACTCATAGTTGGATACCAAACACATGTATTTTTGACCAAAATTGAACTTCACTAGCTCTCTGTTCGGCAGGTGATGCAAATATTTTACCCCAACTCCATCCAGCTTCACCCAAATGAATTCCCAGGGGAGGATCCCAATGACTGTCCTCGAGACATCAACAAGATTGAGTGAGTTATTTGAACCACTTTGATTCACCACACCTCCTTGTAAACTTCCAAGAATATTGTCACGTAGATAATAAATTAAACAGTCAATGTTGAAATCACATATAGTTTTATTCTTAGTAAAGTTACAAAGAAAACAAACAAACAGCCCGCACAGGCGTGGTTGGAATAAAAATTATGTGTTAAAAATATTTAACAAATATTGATTAATATAATAACATAATATTGATATGTTTAATAAGTGAAATTATTAATGAAAATATTTACACAAGAGTAAATACCACATTATTGTATAGACAAACTGGCAAAAAAATCAGTCATTTATACATCCAAATGTGACATATTAATGCCATATCCAATCATTCACTTCTTTTTGCCTCCTCTACCTCCTTGAAGATACAGTAGAACCTCTCTGTAAAGGTCACCTAGTTGCAGAGACAGTGTCCTCAAGAAAGAGGTGTCCTCTTACTGGAAAAATGTTTTTTTTTTATATGTTGAAACAAAAAATATATATATATTCAGGAGTATATACTATTTATTTATTATTATGAAATATTCTTGTTTAACACTTAGTGAACTGCTAAAGTAAACTAGTTAAAAATACCATTAAACATTTGTATTTTCTCAAGCATTTTTTGACTTCAGCTTCATGGTTGTATCTTCACAATCATCTTGCAGCCCATCATGTTACTCCTTAATCAATAGGTCAATAAGAAGATCCAAATTATATTATATTTTACAGTGAGAAATCTCTCAAGTTTTTGATATAATCCAAATAACAGCAATTGTAACACTGTACAAGCAGTAATCAGCAATTATTTTACATCTGGATTGCTAAACCATTCCCACACATTGTCTTTCTATTGAGAATTTTCCATTGCCTTTTTGTGCTGTTTTAATATTTTTGGAATATTCAAACACCTGATTTTTTCATATCTTTTAAAATGTTGGAAATTTGGTCATGCGCATCTTACCAACAGACAGTTCATTCGCTATCTGTTCAAATCTTCACATTTTTTCTAAGTTCGAGCAATTTTAAATTAATCATGGAAATCAAGGTATTTTTAGGTTTTATAAGAAGAAATTCAAATTAAAATGAGTTATTAATTTTTATGTTATTATTAAAAGAATAAAAGTCATTTTTTATTTATGTAAAAAATGTATGCTTAAGTGTTTTTTAACTTCTTAATTGACTTTGATTTTCACTTTAGAAAATTTTGAATGTTTTTTAGGAGTGTCCTCTAATGGGGGTTCTAGTGTATATAAAACAATCTCTCTCAATGTTATCTTGTGATATTTTTGTTTATTTCTTAAGATTCAGTATATTTTGCCTGCTCTCTTATTATTAATTTTTTTTTCCTTTATTATCCCATTGTATACAAGGTCATGGAGACAAAAATAATTCATAGATCAAATTCACGACACTCTCTTATTACTAAAATTGACAAAGCTGCTTGGAAATCTACTCTAGCGACACCTTCTAATGTTACATTCAAGTGTATTGTTGGAATGTAAGATTGTAGAACCGGAGGAGAGAAATAAATACACTCTGGATAATACATCAGAACTGCACAATATTGGCTGGGATCAGAACTGTGTGAACTTGGATACTGGACATAGTGAAACCTTGAAGCATCTTGCAAGAAGAGTGTCTTGCTGTGTTCACAGAGCGGCTAAACTAGGCTGCAACAACGCGGCCCATCCAGATCTCTATGGCCACTACCGTGAGGCCAGCTTCACCCAGACCAAGCACCATTGGTGGTGGAAGGTAGGTAACCTACATTGCTAGCTGTTTCTATCAAGTGGTTTCTCACAGAGTTACACAGTCACTGAGAGGCATGTGGTAACGCTGCTGCGATTTACCCATTTAAACTTGTTACCTCTTGGCTTTCATCTGTACTATTCAAATTCTTTCTCTCTAATGGCTGTTTAATGGTGACAGAAGATTTAAGGCAGAACATGGGATCTTTCTTTTAAAGGGAGTGAGATTCATAAAAAATGGAAATTTGCATGTGACAAACTTTGAGAATTATCAGACCGTCCATTGACCATATAACTGGCTGGAAACACCTTGAGGTAGACCAAGGAAAGTCTAGTTTTATAATTGGAAGAATGAAAGGAGAGGTGTGTAGAAAAAGGTGAAATGGCATTCCATGATGACTTACCTCTGTATTGGAAAAGATTATGTTGTGTGAATGCTAAATATGTGAACAAAGACTGACCTACTTCAGACACATAATATACATAATCCATAGAAGGAGTAAAGATGAGTTGCGAGTGATGGCCACTAGCAGATAAAATTGGAGATTTTTGTCCATATAGTCACCAAAGGTCAAACTAGAAGGGCACTAACAACAACATATTGCATGGTAATAATACCTTATTTGTTATTTCTATTTATAGGAAGGGATTGCATAATTTTCATTAGATAAATTTGTTAAAGGGTTTATAAACATCTACTTATATAATTGCCTTATTCTGTCTGTGTGAAGTTCACGGATAGATTTTGGTCAGAATGGATAAAAAAAAAAAGTGTCAAGGGATGGGAATCGAACCCACGACCTTCCGCTTACCGGGCAGATGCCATGACCATAGGCCACATGACCACAATTTATAATTGTAACAAATAGTATTTGAATCAAAACATTCAATCGGGTAAAACACGGGCGTTGCCCGGGTCATTCGGCTAGTTTTTATAATAAGGAATTAGCAATAAGTTTTTTTTTTTTTACATTACATTATTTTTATATTAGCTACCAGAATTGAGGCATCCATGGCTATTTATTTCACAAGGATATGAATATTTCAGAAACATTTAGGTTCAGTTTAATTGAACCTTAGCCCGAGCGTGTAACAGATACCTGGATACTTCTAGTTTTTCTCTCATTGGGGAGAGTTTGGATTTTGTTGCAGAAAGTCACAAGGATTCAGGAAGGTGGTGGATCAGATGGGTTGCTCATGGGAGGTCATCCTCCATCAAGATAAGGAGGCCGCTACTCCAGCCTTGTTTCAAGTCTAATTGGCAACATTACTTATAGTGACAGGCATTACACCTGTGTAAAGTTTTACCAAAAAATATATATATATCTACAAGTTTTACTCTATTGATAGAATTTATGTACAATAAAGAGAGTACCTTTTCCCTTCCAAACTGCATTAAAAATATATCTTGTTTCATATTTTCTGCACAAAGTGTACAGCTTCAGATCAGTGAATATGCCTCAATACCCGCTTGACCAATTTGAATGAAAAATAAAACCCAACATCTGCTTTAATTTTTTTCAAGCCTATCAAAGTGGTATTGTAGCATATTCAGATGACCAATCAAATGCATTATTTGGTTGTTAAATGAAGAGTTTCCCTATTCACATCTGAATACCATCCTCCCTTGGCAGAGCCAACTGCCACAAGGCTGGTCGGCAGGTAGCGGATAGGGGAACGACCTTCAGATATGAAGGCCAGCTGCGAAACAAGCAGAATAACTCTGGTTGAATAAGCAGTCGTGGACCAACAGCAGCATCTTGTTGTTTCTTATCCCCTTGTGTAAAGATTACACGAATTCCATGAGTTCATGCACCTCGAGCTGTTTTATGATTAACAGCGGCCTCTCCCAAAGGTCCTGTTTAGTGCATCTAATGCAAGCCAAAATGTGTTCTGGAGCTGCAGGTGCCCAAGCTACCATTTTGGGCAAGTGGGGGTTGAATTTTTTATTATCTTTCTACCTTTCAATGGCTTGAGATGGCCTGTTCTAAATCTTGTAAGTGTCGTTTGATGCTGTCCTATTCTCTGATGTTCAGAGCTCTCCTGGGTTCACTCACTGTACCAAGGGGTGCACCACAGCAGTACCACCCCCGCCTCTCGCGTCGGTTCCCCGCTGTAAACCTCGTGCCTCAGAGGTCCCTTGATTCCACGGCAGATTCAGGGAGTACTGGTAGGGTACGAGGCTAAAGGGGGGGGAGTCCTACTGGAGCGTAGGACGGGTTTTAACTAAGTCCGAACGAGAGGGCTCGGTCAGCAACCTTGCCAAAGAACTCTTGGAGACGCCTGTGGGTGAATGGTCAACCCCATGGAGCCAGACCATAATGGCGGGCGCGAGGGGCCTACAAAAGGCCGCTCGGTGCATGGAGAATGCATATTCTTTTTGGCTGTGTGACCTGGTGGCAGCAAAGGTATTCGGTTTATGGACCTTTGCGGCCTGGGGAACTATTGCTCCTAGAATGTACCAACTATGCTTAGGTGGGATCCTCTAGTTCTTGTTTATTTTTGTTTTTGGCTACTGTTTCTATTTCTTTAGAAGTAAGTTTATTTTTCTGTGGCAAGGGTTCGTTTGTGCCTTTTTTTCGCTAGCGCATCTGCAACTTCATTGCCTTCAATGCCAACATGTGATGTGTATTCATTGAAGGTGAATTTTTGAGGTTTTTGAGAGTTTTTGGAGATAACCAATTATGTTCCTGCTTACTTTGTCTCTAAGTTCCCCTGTGTGACTCAAGTGTTGTTGGCACTTCTACTATCAGTAAGAATCCAGATATGTTGATAATTAGTATTTTGATGGATTTTAAGGCTTCATAGATGGCTATGACTGAGCAAAAATCTGGGTTTCTTCTGTTCATTTTCTCATGCCATTTGTGGTTTTGATGAGGACAGCCCACTGCCATTGTGTCCTAACTCTTCTCTGCTACCATCGGTTATAGATAGTTATAGCATTTTTAGGAATGTTTAATTATTTCTAATGATAATTGTTTTAAGTATTCCTGGATTTTGGTATTGTTTGTTGTGGTTCATTTAAAGTGGCACTAATAAATAACATTTTGTAGTGGCTCGCATTGAGATATTTTTTCTGATAAATAATTTTTTTCCACTTTATATTTTAAAAATCCATTTCTTTTGACCAGATGGAGAGGGCCCTCTTTTTCGAGTCTTATATTGGATTCCCAATTAAGCATGTAATTGGAAGTTCTGTGTTTGTTTCTATAACTCTTGATTTTGTTTATATATTTTGGCAGATTGTAGCTTCTTCTATCCTTTAAGGGCATAATGTCTGCCTCATAAAGTACAATATCACTAGGGCAGGTATTTCGAAGACCTGTAATAAAGCAGCATCTTTAGAAAGAGGAGAAAGACCTCTTTAAAAATCCTGAGTTCAACTGACCCAGTTGATAGACCTCAGCAAGGGTTCCACTCCAGGGATAACCAGGGATACCATGGCTGCAGGATCTAACCAGAGGTTTTAGAAATCGTATGTTGGGTAAACTCAAGTAATTGATCAGGGCGGTACCATGGCTGCAGGATCTGGCCAGAGGTTTTAGAAACCGCATGTTGGGTAAACTCAAGTAATTGATCAGGGCGGTACCATGGCTGCAGGATCTGGCCAGAGTTTTAGAGACCGCATGTTGGGTAAACTCAAGTAATTGATCAGGGCGGTACCATGGCTGCAGGATCTGGCCAGAGGTTTTAGAGACCGCATGTTTGGGTAAACTCAAGTAATTGATAAGGCAGTAAATACGCACAACGTACCTTGCACTCGTAAGACCTATTTTGGAATATGCTACCCCAGCCTGGATCAATGCAAGTAAAAAAAATCTATCCAGAATAGACAGAAGAATGAGGACAGTAGAAATACATACAATTATCTATGTTTGTTAGTTTTCCCTTGATTAAGGTCAAGATTACCACTCCAATAATGGTACCTATCCATTGAGAAAGACCTCAGTATTAAGTTACTTCTACCCTCAGTTCTTTGAAGACTTTACTGGAGGTTTTTACAGTACTTGTGTCTTCCCACCACCAGGGCAGTCAGCACGTGTTGTTCCACCAGGTAAATAGGGTGATGGATGGACTGGAGGTCACCCACAACCACACTGGACCTGTCATCTTCTTGGAGGAGGACCACTACGTCTCCCCGGACTTCCTGCCCTTCCTGGCAGCCATGATGGACCTCAGGGCCAGGTAATCCTTCACAGCTAGGTCTCACTATCATTGAACTGTTTTTTATTTCATTGGGTGGGGCCTGACTTGTACAAGTCTAATCTCATGAGTGAGTACAAGTAACCAAAATGGCCTCTGTAAATGCTAATTTGAACTACTTTCTGCATGTAAAGATATGTGGTGCACATACAGTGTAAGTAGTTCCAAAGGTGCCTTCCTACCTATGACTATGATATTCATGGTCTATATGTATGTATGTACATCAGGCTGAGGATGCCTCCTGGCAAAATTTCCATCTTTATTTTGGTCATAGATTTTGCCTAACCACTCTGCCAGCTAAACACCTCTATGGCAGATTGTGAAGATTTCATTTGATCCCTTGTGGATCTTATGAAATAAAGTCGCCCTGGATTGACTAGGTCCATTAGCTTGAAGCCATGATCTCCAGGTGGACACTTCTCAGTTTGCTGAAGCTTTGGTTGTGGCTTTGTCACTGACCTTAGTCTGCTAGTTTGCAGCGACAATCAAAGGTGGCACCTAGTTTTGACATCTATTTTGACAGGAGAGGTGACCTTTAATTTTAGATATCAATTTCCTCCTATCAAAATTCCCATATTCATATATTTATATATATAAAAATGAATGTATGTGTGTGTGTCTGTCCTTTATTCCTGACCAAACCACTCATTGGAACGCCATGAAACTTTGGGAAGTTATTTAGTATAGTACTGGGAAGGTTTCTGAAAAATATTTCTTGAATATCTTGAATATCCTTAGAGTTATTTGCAGATTTGTAGAACTCGAAAGCAGCGCCCCCATTGCGACGATGATAACAAGTTTTTTCATCTATAAGTTTTATTATCACTAAGTTTATTATTGGACCTTTGGAGAGGCCGCTGCTCATCATAAAACAGCTCGAGGAGCATGAACTCATGGAATTCGTGTAATCTTTACACAAGGGGATAAGAAACAACAACAACAACAAGTTTATTATCTTAAATATTATTTATCAAAGGTAAGATTTTCTACCTATTAATTGCGCACAAGTCAAAGTTAGTTATCGAGTATTTTTTAAGGGACCGGGAAAAAATGTTCACTAGATAAAACGATGATTTTGTAATGTATAAAATTAGGAAAGACAAAATTTAGGATGACACGGCAATTTATTTGAGACAAGAATAATGATACAATTCCAAGGCAAGATACTATTCCTTTAACTTCCAATTACCGAGGGAACCAATTAATATTGATTTTATTCAACTTATCGAGTATTTTTCAAGGGACCGGGAAAAAATGTTCACTTTATCGAGAGATTCAAATTTACGAGTTTCAAATTATCAAAATATATCTATTATTATTTTTTATAAGTTTATAGAGAATTGTTTTAACAAATGTTCTTAGACAAACCTTTACTCGGGTAAAACCCGGGCGAGGCTGGGTACATCCGCTAGTAATCAATAAATTAGGAATTGGGAAAGCATCAATTGTTTATAAATGGCCGCTAGCACGAGTGTCCGCTAACAGGGTACTACTGTATATATATATATAGTATAACTTCATTAATTCAACCATGTTTTCATGTCCTGACCTCCAGCCTATCAAATAACAAATGTTAATTTGACCAAACAATAATTCAACTCAATTGATAATTTAACAGATTTTTTGAAGCAAATTTCAACAACAAAAGATAGTTTTTTTTTTATAAATACAGATTTATTGCTAAAAATATAATACTTTGGCACGCTGAAGACAGCGACCATAGTTAGCGTATGCACAGTGCTTGAAAGTGTTGCAATGCGTCACCAATATTTTGCTAATATGCACACAATTTTTGTTTACTCCTGGATGATTTAGGCCTCACTTAAGTGTCATCAGCATTAACAATGAGGTGTTTTAGAGAGTTAGGTTCTGCTATTCGAAATAACATACAGAAGAGAGGAATGACATACATGTCTTTTAAAGATTGATCAGCTAGAATGTACATTGATTAGGGTTCTATTCTAAAAGTAAACAACCATAAATATTTCTTTAAAATATGATGATTTTTAAATACATTTTTTTAGCCTTTTCTTTATTTTCTAAATTAATTGACTTCTTTCCAATGCATTTATTCATATAAATTAAACTAGTATTTTAATTTTTCCTTTGTTCAAAAATGTATTTATAAAATTTTATCCCCATCACTAAAAGTTAATCTTTTTTTTTTTACTTATTCTTTTAGTCTAAATTAGGAAAGATCTTGGAGCTCGTGCTCATAAAGAAGTTCAAGAACTCTTCTTGGTTATCTGTACAGGGATCCCTTGTCCTTTCCAATACAATTTAGTATATGTTGGGGAGTGGCCTCTTTGGTAAAGTTAATTATGAAATATCCAAAAAAAAATTAAATAAGTATCACAATACACATTATTAATTAAAATTTATTGTCACGAATTTGGTTTATGTAAATCAGTAACTGATTTTTCATTTTCTAGTTTTGTTGTGAGAAAAACACCACTCACAAAGTTTATCATTTGATCAATAAAACTCTAAATTGATATTGTGACAATATTACACAACAGTATTTTCAAAAATATTATTTTAATTATTTATTTGTGGTTATATCTTCTAGAGAAAAAATGTCCGCTAGCCGTAAATGTTGTAAGGAAATCATATAACTGACTTTTAATTCAACTGAAAGCTCTGATCTCTTGGGGTGTTGAATTAAAAAGAGGTTAGACTATATATAGTTTTAAAAACATTATTTATTAGGACTAAATGCTTCCCACCAAATCTTATAATATATCCACCTGATCCCAGGATAATTTCACCTTTTTTACTATTTTCCCCTTTCTTGTTTGTTTATTCTTTCTCACCACCATGTCATCATGGGGACTGGGGAGTCCATTGCCACCAAATACATGTGAACCTGTTAATGCTCATATTAGAGTAGATGAAAAAACTTTGAAAATCTTTTGACATTAATTGCATAAAAATAACATTGAAATTTCTAAAAAATATATACAGTAGAACCTCCCTTTAGCGGACACCTTTCCACAAAGGACAGTTTTCATTTGCAAAATTACCATTTTTTACAATTTAGCAACTCTCCGGTAAGAGGACACCTCTCCCTAAAGGACACTTTGGCTCTGCAATTAGGTATCCTTTACAGGGAGGTTATACTGTATTATACAGGAAAAAAACCCTCTATAGCTAAGCCCAATGGGACTAAACCTGTGGTTCACTATAGCCATGGTTTTTTTTATAGCCATAGATCACTGTATTATAGGATAAAAATAGAGATTATTTTAGATTTGTTATAAAAGAAGGTTCACTATATCCCAGGTTTATTTTAGCAGGGTTTCACTGTATATCTCTCTTCTGCATGGCCACATACACCTTTGTGCGCAGCCACTGTCCAGAATGTGCCATCATGTGTCTGGGCTCCTACACCAAGACCATCAACTACCCCGAGTTCAGCCACAGGGTGGGTGGATTCCCCAATGATGTTTTAACCAGTTTTATATAGTGTTTAATGAAATAGTTTGTGTGGAGATATGTACAGTAAAACTTCCCATGAGACCGCCCTAATATTTTGTCGTAGAGGGAAGCTGCAAGAAGTTATAGGGGTTTATTGATAATTGAAGATCTGTACAATTGTTACAGTTGAATAGATCTTCGCCTTCAAGGTCACCTGTAGGTTAAAGTCAAGTGTTTGTTGTGAGCCCAAGTTAAACTATCCTACATTAGTCGAGTGATCTGGGCATCGAAAATGAAAAATTTTCACCCTTTCTTTAAGATATTAGATTAATATATGCAACTATTAAACAGCATAGTGGAGGGTCAGTAGCAATGAACCCTCCCAACAATTTAATCTCTCAGACTTGTGTTGAATATGCTGCTCATTTGAATTATTTATTAACATCCTGATGTTTCCTCGTGTTTTCCTCATGGTGTTTAGTGAATAGTATAAAGGAGGCTTTCTCAATTGTAGAATATTTGCACATATTCCATTGAGAAAATACTAGTTCATAACCACACGCACACAATTTTTCAAATCACTATAATTCAATTGTTTCATCAAATCACACAACCAAATTATCTTTCTTAATTTAACTGACCATAAGGCACAATTTGGATTGTAGATTATAAACATTTACAGGTTGGTTACAGTCTAGGTCAATCAGTTCCAAGATTGGTTGCCTGCCACCTCAATCAGCTCCTCCATAGCTAAAATTTCCAACTGGTGGTAAGATGTCATGGTTTCTTTCTTCAATCGGTCCCACAAATGTAGTACTACAAAGGTAGGTTCTGTGTCTTCAATGTATTCTTCACTCAATTATTTTAATGGTTCTGAGCTAAAGTGATAATTCTCACTCTTTGCCTCACTACTTTGAACCACACAGTGTCCAGCAGCTGAGTGTGGGCCAGGTGGAGAAGACCAAGTGGCAGTCCAGCAAGCACAACCAAGGGGATGGTGTTTGACCGCATCTGTGGACAGCCATCGCAGCTGCGCCCTCCTCCTTCTGCACTTTGATGACTACAATTGGGACTGGTCCCTAGCAGCACGTGATGCTCTGCCTGCCTGCCCCGCCCCCTGGTGACCCTGGCTCCCCTCGCCCCCCGGGTCTTCCACATCGGAGAATGGTAGGAGGGGGAAACTCTGGGATTATTTATACCATACTATTCTAATAGTTGAACAGAATTCTACAATTGGTGGAACTCAACATGATAGAGATTTAGGAAGGCTTTTGGCTCAGTGATGAGCCTTCCCAGAGATTTGTATATTTGTTCTGCCTATAAATGTTTATTCTTGTGTGTTTAATGATAGAGAGGGACATATTTAATTGCAGAAATTTCGAAAATATTCCAGATTGGAGCACAGATCTTAAAGGACTAAATACCAAAGATAAAATTTGTAACCATTATTTTTTTGGCAATGTGTTTCTTTCCTACATAGCAAATTTTATCTCTACAGACTGCAATGATAAAAAGCTATTGAATATTGATTGATTGTTAGAAGAGTTATTCAATGACATTTATCATCGCAGTAAGGTCTGTAGAGATACTATTTGACGATATGTATGCAAAGAAACACGTTGACAAAAAAATAATTGTTTAAAATTTTTTCGATAGATGAGAATTTTGAATTTATAAATACAAAATGCACTTTAGGAACCTAAGTAAACAATACATGCAGAGGATGGAATTATTCAATACAATTTATGTTTAATATAGAGAGAGGGGTCAGATTTCTGCACATAGTAAAACTAATAAACCGTATCTTTTTCATCTTCTCAGTTCACTGATTTCATAAATTTTTTCTAGTTATCAAAAATAACTAGCATTATGTCATGAACTAGGGTGATTTTAAAGTCAGCAATGATTTGCATGACAGGTTCAAAACAAAACGAAATCTAGGACTTACGAATATGTGGGGGGAAAATGTAAGAAAATACTATTAACTTTATTTGAGAGAGGCAATGCCTGAAGAGTGCTTTCAAGCAACAAGGTATTAGAGACATTTTTAATGTAAACTTTGTATTATATGAAATGATAAAGTTGTTTAAAAATAATTTTAGATCTTTTAGCATATAATTAATAAAGCTTTGCCTATATAGGATTTGTCTTGATTTTTTAATTAGACATAGAGATACATGTATGCTATAATGATATAGTGAACCAAAAGCTCTGTCCCATTTGAGTTCACTATAGAAGGATTTTACTGTTATACATTAATAATATATATATATTAAGGCATATAAAATGTTTTGTTTTATTTTAGATCCAAAATATGCTTTATAATTATATATATCAGGAGAAGCACTTATAAGCACAGTGGTGTCATGGCATGTTTTCTACATTTAATGGTGTAAAATGTTATTTGCATACATATTTCATGTGTACATCCTGAGGTACAATATTTTCTTCAAATCCTTTCAATGCCTGATGAACATCCAAAAATTATGGAAGGTCCATGACTGATGAGCCAGGCCTTCCCAATCATTTTATCAATGCAGAAAGGACAGTAGGAAAAATGGATTTAATTTTTTTAAATTTCATCGTATAATAGTCTCAAATATATTATTGTCCTCTCTCATAAAAGTTCTCGTCCTCATGCCTTGTGGATACAAAATATATTGGGGTACAATGCCTCAGTCATTTGTTCCTTCTATTCCTGGTCTAGTACTCTGTGTACTATTGTCTCTTAAAATCTCCTTGTGCCAGGAGTGCTACCATGCCTTGGGTATAAGAAGTCTAAGTCTCCATTAGTGTGGTATACTACTTGTACCTATACTTGGGAAAGTTGCTGCCTGTGTCATTCCAAGTCTGTGTGCAGCGGGATCCACCACAAGGGCAAGGACTGCTCCAGCTCTGCCATCATCCAACGAGTGTTCCAGACACTTGAAGCCGCTGAGAGCCATCTGTTCCCCTCAACCCTCACCCTGCGCCAGAGCTTTCCGCGCCACTTCAGGCTGCCCAAAGGCAATGGAGGCTGGGGCGACATACGCGACCACCAGCTCTGCCTACGCACCTTGTCTCCACCCCCAGCTAGTCAGTCAGTCACAGATCCTATATTTTCTGATGGATGTTGTTTACAGTCTTGTTGTACATCTCTGTCACCTGGAGGTAGGTGGGGGAGATAACTGATGTGTGTATGTCATCAGTTCCTATCAGCAGGGAGAGAGAGCCTCCTTGAGGTGGTGGTGGTGGTTTTGACTTTTTATTTTTTCCCAGCACTGTCATCCTCTGACACTATTTCCCTTCACATATGTCCATTTCACACATTTGTCCTTATTGCTGTCCATATGCACACAACCATTCTTTACCTTTCATTAAGTATTTAACCATGCTGTTATATAGTATCTCTTTGAGATTTAAAAAAAAAATTACAGAAAGTATTTTTGTTTGTTTTTTCTATCAATAAGCATCACAAATATAAGAAACTTTATTTTACTAGTAACCCAGAAATATATGTTCAAAGATTCAGTGTTTTAGGAATTGTTGAAGGTAGAGACAATTACTTTGCCTTTATCATTCCTTTATTCCAAAGAGAGTTGAGCTAGTAAAAATAATTGATGAAGCAATTCGTGAGGTATGTTTCCAGTGGGAGTCCTTAGATAAAAATATAATTCCATTAACCAAATATATATATTTTTAAATAATGAAAACAAAGTGCTTAGCCTTTTCCCTACACATTGGATTCAAAATGATGACAACAAATACCATTTTTAAAAACTTTCTGTTACAGTAGAACTACCTCTCTCTTTAAAGGACAACACCTAATTTTGCAGAGTCAAAGTGTCCTTCAGAGAGAGGTGTCCTCCTACTGAAGAACAACTAATTGGTAATAAGGATAATTCCTTGACAATGGAAACTGTCCTTTGTATAGAGGTTTCATGCTCATGGAGGTTCTACTCTCCCTATAAAAATGGTCAAATTCACCATACTGACTAGTCAACATCTCACTGATAACTAAGAAAGCAGAAAACGTTTTCCTGCGATATCTCATCCCTAAAAAAGTTTAAAAAGCACACATCCTTTCTTTCCCCCACCCTTCCTCCATTTTTTAATGAAGACTTTCAATATCTATTATTCATACATATACTTTGCACATTTACCTCATTTATTATTATTATTTTTTTACCTAAATCAGTGTTTTACCATTTTTATTTATTTTGCTCATTATATCAATGTGTGTAATTTGAGTAGTTTATATTAGCTAGGTTTTTATATTGTTTTCAATAAGAGCTTTGTACCATTTCCCTCCCATTTTTATTTCAGTTAAAACTTGAGTGTTTTAAAAAGGATTGCTGTTTTCTCTCTAACAAAACAAAAGCAAACAAATACATGAATAGATTCACAATAAGATATTTTGCCATAAAAAGGCCGACTTTTGGAAGATTGAGAATATATGTTGCTGATGAAGCATGTGGCTTTACAATATATTTTTCCATCAAAGGACCACTGAGAGTAAATGTTATTCCTAAATTACTCACTCTCTCACAGAATTATCTTGCAATCCATTTGACAAACATCTGGCAGATTTAGAAGCCGCTCAAGAATCCTAGATCTACCAGTGTTTCAAATTGATCAGCAAAACAGAAATACTGTTTTGTATTCGAAGGGAAGGTCAGAGATGAATAAAATGCTACTGATGAGGCCCTACAATATATATTTGGTTATTTAAATAGCTTTCACAGCATATTGATATAATGGAACCTTCTTATAACAGCCTTTTTTATTATAACAGGAAGTTGTATAAGGTAACAAGCCCAAATCTAATTGGATACATTATGCTTTTAATCTATAATCCAAATTGTACCTTATCATTTTTGATTGACTTCAATGGACCTAAGAAGTTATTCTTTGGATTAAGTCTTATCACCTTCTAATCTATATAATCCAAATTGTACCTTTTATAATGGGAAGAGTTTTAACATTTGATTCTAATGGCCTAAGTTTTAAGTTACCTTTGTTTTCACTATGGTTATGACAATTTGTTTCCATATGACATTATCAGGATGTCCAGGCTTTTGCTGTCAAGACATACAGATTATGTTTCAAAATCTGGATGCTTAAATGCAAGTTGTCCACTTCGACTTTGGGCGGCACAAAAATAAGTCTGTATTATTTCATATTTGTCAAAAAATCATTTAAATATATATGTTTGTTGTCTTTTAAAAGCGTAAAAAATTGTTTAGTTAAAGCCAGAAACTTATCCCATTGTAATTATGTGTATAGAGGAAACATCTCGCCTAAGGGACTTTCCTATCTGAAGAATTTTTATATAAAATTACCTGTTCTCTCTAACCCATCCTCCATAGAGACAGCCCCTCCAGGAGAAACTAGGGGGAAATGTTTAACTGGTCTCTCATGGGAGGAAGGTATGGCACTGAGTTTATTGAAATCAATGCACTTATTTTTCACTTCTTTGGATTTGGTGTTGCTACCTTATAATAATGGATATTTAGAGATAAGTGTATACCAGAAACACTTTGTTTTTAACATAAGACTCTCATGTTTTAATTCATTCTCTGCTTGGAGATTATAAAGTTCTCTTTTATAAATATATTTTTATAATTTTTATTTTATATATAATTTTTTTTTTCCATTTTATTTAGAGCATTTGTTTTCTCTTTGTTTCCGCACAAAATGCTTAGATTTATACAGAAAGGAACATAAATGACAAGGATTTGCTCTTCATTGGAAACATTTGTAAAAAATTCTATTTTAAACAGAGTAAATAAGTTCTTTAAACCAGCCTACCATAATCCAAGACTTACTAGAAATAAAAATATATATTTTTTCCATTCCTAGCCAAAGTACCAACTTTAATTCAACAGGAAGTACATGGTGTTGAATTAAAGAGGTTGGACTGTTTAGCAAAACTATTGAAGTTTATTCTTTTAACAGCAAAACCTGTCTAAAGATAAACCCTATTGCATATGGCTACAGCCACATGTGGTCCTGGTTATTATTTATTTAGTGCTACAAATGATAAAATTATTAGAACATACACACAGTAAAACTCCACTGGGAGGTGGCGAACCTTCCCTTTTAACAAACTTGAAATAATCCCCATTTTTATTTTATAATACTATGAACTACGACTATAACAAATCTTGGCTATATCATGGCTATAGTGAACCACAGGTTCTGTTCCATCGAGGTTCACTATAGGGAGGGTTTTACTGTAATATAAAACAACAACAAAATTTACAATCAAATAACTAGCAATGAATCTCTTTACATGCCATACAAACTTTCAAGTGGATGGCTCATCAATGGGTCTAACTATATCCACAAACATCTGTGGTTTGGCTGGTTAATGAGCTGTTTACTTGACAGTTATACCTTCACATGGCATACATGGTAATAAGACTTAATCCAATAGTGTGTGACGTTTCAGTAACAGCATTGTTACCATCCCATCAGACAAAAGAATTACAAAAAAATTATAAGATAATATAAAATATAAAATTAAAAACATTTTAAAATTCTTTTGTCTGATGATGGTAATAACGCTGTTACCGAAATGTCACATACTATTAATTTATTTGAATCAGGTCTTATTTTCTTGTAGCTATGACCTATGATCCAAATTGTGCTTTATCATTTTAAATGGCATGATAAATAGACTTTTTGCTAGACATTTTCTCGAAATTTGTAAGTTGTCTTGAAGTCCTATGTCATCCTTCAGTCCTCCAGTCTACTCCATGACTGATGCTTAAAATAGACATCATTAATTTATCTAAGAAATAAAAGATGTAAAATATATATTTTAACATATATGTATATTGTATATTCAGGGCTAGTGTTCACATCATTTTCCTATATCATATTATTATTATTTTTTTAATTTTGGTGCCTTTATCTTATAATAATCAATTTATGATTTCGTATGTGAATATCTGACTCCATGTGTGTAGCTTGACGCATATATGTAGATATATTTCTATTATATTATCAATATACTTAAAGCTTTAATTTATACGTCTGGTGTCTCCCAGTTGTATGAGAATTGAAAAATGGAGTAGTGATGAAATATGTGGAGACCTGTTCAAGATAAAAAGGCTTGAGTTATCAAGGTCAGAAAACTTTCAGTTTTCTAGTAGAGTATGCAAATAAAATGAGGATTTAGTGATTGATTTAAATAAGGTAAATAACTCTTTTTTTGCATATTTTTATCCTTTGGAAGACAAATTGACACACATTACACATTGACAGACATATTTTAAAACTTATTTCTTTTAGCATCTCAAAACATTTGATTTTTGTTGTTCATTTGATTTATACAAGTATTTTTTAATTCATGTAATAAATCTAGATGTTTATTATGATAGTCAGTTCTTAGATTTATATATATATATTTGAATGATGTACTTAAATGGTTTCTTGGCAGTTTTAAAACTTTGGTTGTTATTTAATTCCTCTTCCTGTATCCATATAAGAAAGATGTCCATTTTTTCTCCCTATTTTATATACTTCTCATCAAATAAAAAACAAATTTATTGTATAAATTTATAAATTAAAACTCTTGTATATTGGACTCCTAGTTATGTTACAGGTCTGCATATAATGGGCAAAGAACCTAGGGTCACTATGTGGCTAATACAGGGTTATTTTTATATGTTTGTTTTACCCTAAAACCTGTTTTGTGGGCAATGACCGAACTAGCTTCAAAATAACTGTCCACCTCCTTCATACCTCTCAATTTAATGGTTTAGTATCATCATCAGACAAAAAGATGAAACAAAAGAAACATCATGTGTGCAAACAAGATTTACACTTGATAAAAGTAACTATATTTAAAGGCATGCTATGATATTTTTCCTCATTCATTTTTTGTCTGATGATGGTAACAGCACTGTTGCCAAAATATCACACTATTTATTTATTTGTATTTGGTCTTATTACCGTGTTGGTTTAGAGATAAAATTCAAAGGGTGATATGATCAAGCAATACCTTTTTGCCCATGTTACCTTACAAATCATAAATAAGAAGATTTGTATATAGTTTTTTTAAAACTTATTTTCACATGTTTGATGCTCTCCATTTGATTGTATAGACGCTAAATGTTTAAATGAACAACTTGATGTGGGATGGTATGTGGTAGAATAGAGCGTCTGAAAGTATGTAAATTCTAAATACCAACTTTCTTTAGTAGAGGAGAAATTCTAAGAGACTTTTATTCTATCTGTCAACTTCTAGTATCTTTATTTTGATGAGGAGTATATATACTATATATAATTTTGTAAATATTTTTATTTGAATTTATATAAATTGGTATTTGTGAAAGTATTCAGTATATTTTGAACATTTGTTATTTATCAAATTCCTATATTTTTACACATTATATACATCAAATATATTCAGAAACATTCAGCGAGTATAAAATATTCCATGTATGAAATAAAAGGCATCTCTTGCACAGGATCTACTCTCAGGAAGCCATCCATCCGTAGGTAAGGATTGTTAGGTGAGGGTTATAAAATGGCACAACTTGAACACTTTAACCTAAGTTGTAGCCTTTCATTTTCTGTTTGAAAGAATTAAAAAATTTAAGAAAAATAATTTTGTTCTCAAATTTCTCTCACTTTTTATTCTAAGGGTAGTAAAAGGGTTTCAGGGATGGTAATGGGTTAAGGGTTAAGCAAATGAACAAGTTTAAAATTGGATTTGCAGAAGTATATATATATTTTTTCAAATAATTTGTATAGGTGAGAGACTAAAGGTATGTTTTGTCATCATTAAGCAGAATTGCCCCATATTACCTAAATGAGATTATTTTTATAAGATTTTATACACAGAATCCATCAGATGTTTGGTTGAGATATCCAAATGTATAAATTTGATGCAATTTCAGGGAATTAATTACTTTGGAAGATGGTGGATTGGAAGTCCTTGGTTAAACCTCACAGAATTAGTTTTCTAACAGAGCTTATTATATCAACACAATGCATTCCATCTGTGTTAGGAAATTTGAACTGTTCATGATGTTTCTTTTATATTAAAAAATTCTCCTACTGTCCCTCCCATCATTTTTATCATTGCAGTAGAAAATTTATTTTATTTAAAGAATCATACACTCCATAATAGTTCAAATTTCCTAGAACATTATTTGAAATTATTTTTATAAAGAAATTCTGTTCATCTATAGAAAGCAGTGATATCTATTATAGGCTCTTCTTATAATGACAATCAGTTAAATTGTCTCAACCTCATTTTGATAGTTTCTTACGTATTCAGTGTGGGTTTTATTGGAGATATGTCTCAATGTATTATATACTATCCGCCCTTCAATAAAATGACAGATAAAAATTGTTTTTTAAAAATAAGATGGCATAACACTTGTGCATTTTAAAATTCTTTATTAATATAAACCAAGTATTAAAAAGTATTAAAAGAGATTTTAGCAAATAAAAATATTTTTATAGAAAGGCTTCATTCATATCTCCTTACTGAAAGATAAATTATTCTATAAATTGTTTGGGTACAAATGGGAAACAGCATAGATGTTACCTATGGTGGATTCAACCAATGGCGACCTATAAACATTTATAAATGGAGCATCTGTGGTTGGACTGAGGCAGCCATTCCAGAGTAGGTATTTACAAACTTAATGAAGAGAGGTAATAATTGTACTTTATCATGGGGAAAAGAGAGGGGAAATGAAAACATTTAAAAATATTTTATATTAAAATATATCAATATACACAAAAGAACCTCTCTGTAAAGGAATATAGTTGCACAGCCAAAATATCCTTTAGAGAAAGGTGTTCTCTTACAGGAGAGTAGCTAAATGGTAATATTGGCACTGAAAACTTATTTGTGTAGAAGGGTCCTTAAAATGGAGTATCCTCTCATGGTGGTTCTACTGTATAAATTTTGTTTGATTATTTTTGATACGAGTTGAAATTTACGCTCTCTTCTTTTCTAAAAGTTTCCAACAATGTAGATTATTCCACTCTGCCCCCAATAAACTGTTCTATATTGTGTTTGAGAGAAATCAGGCCTTGGGGCTAATCAATTGTGACCCTCCCTTAGCCTCTACAGGTTCCAGCCTCTGGCAAACATCCTGCTATGTCATGTGTTACTCTTTGACCTCATTTTCCTAAAAAAAATATGAAATCCGCTTGAGAAAAGATTTTTACAACTTTTAATAACATTTTCAATATGAATATCAAAATATTGCATTGATTTGATCATAAAGATTCGACATAATGGCCTTCAAATTTTGAAGAAATCATTAACTTGCTCCCTGAAAAAATTCATATTCAATTGTTAGGGAATAAATTTTTGTAAGTTTTTATCTCAATCTTCTTTAAGCTAAGAGATGCCTCGATCAAATATTCAGAAAATGTATTATACCTTCTTATATATTTTTATGGAAATATGTAATTAACATGCTCTTACACATCTCCCTCCCCCATGTTTTGTTCGAATCCCTAGAAGTTTGTATGGATATACTTAATGGGGCCAGAGCATTTTTCTGGGAAAATAAAAAAAAAAGCTTGTATATGTTTTTGTTAATTAAAATTGAATGCATGAATCCAGCCTTCCAACACTTAACTACATTATTATAATTTTTGTACATAAATTGTAATACTTAACATTTATGGAAATACTTTTTTTTTTTAATTTGCCATGAGGATCTTGTTGCAAATTCTAACCCCTCCTTATTTGCCACATGGTTTTATTTTTTCAAAGAGCTTTAATTGTTGTTTGGAGACTACTCTACTTTTATATAAACTGTGTGTTTGGATCTTGATCATACCAAAAATGTGTTTAATAATAAAATTTTCTCTTTCTATCTGTTGTGTTGTTTGTGTTATTTCTACATTATTGTTCTGATCTCATTGATTATGGTGTACAGCACCAAACAACACTAACAAGATTTTGATCAGGCCATCTCAAGCCATTGAAGATAGAAAATAACAACAAAATCTACCCCACTTGCCCAAAATGTAGCTTGGTGCTGCAGCTTCAGAACACATTTGGGCTTGC
>CP092871.1:46116202-46230879 GCA_030710605.1 Cordylochernes scorpioides
GGGAAAAAGAAAGAGAGGATTCCATTTAGTTATTAACTAATATATGCATTTATTTAAGGAGCGACCCGCTCCAACACAATAGTTACAAAAACGAAAAAGCGAGTGGGGGAGGCATGATGGGAGGTGGGGGGGCAAAGGTGGCGTGATCGTAGCCAACCAATAGGAGGGCGCCATTCCAAAAAAAAAAGCAAACGGTGACAGAGTTGATTAGGAGATGAGGAATGACGCTCGTAACTGTATTTGTTCTATATGCAAAGCTTTGTTTTTTGAGACTTGAATAAACAAATTCAAGGGAGGAAGAAACAAACCTCCTTGGACATGTTTTTTTCTAAACGGCCTACAGGTGAAAGCGAGAAAAATGTAGCGAAAAAGGCAAAGACCAGTGAGGGTATCTAATTTATTTCTTTACATTCTCTTTTTTGTTTTTGTGCAATAAATATTTGATATTTATAAATACGTTTTTATTATTTAAAACCACGTAACAAAAATAACTGGGGTGACATTTTGGAGGTTGGAACGGATTAATGGTAGTTCAATTGTTTTGTATGGGGAAATTTGCTTCGAGATAAGAGTAATTCAAGATACGAGCAAGGTTGCGGAACGAATTAAACTCGTATGTCGAGGTACCACTGTATTACAAAGTTAAATGTTTTGAAAAAAAAAAAATATATGTGATATGCGAAATTTTATATCATGTTTGATATATATAATAATAATAGAGATAAAGTAAATATAATCTATAAAACATACCCAGATATTCAAAATGAAAACATTATATATTAAAATAGTAATTTTATTCTTAAAAGAAAAAAATTAAAGGTACCCTTCAATAATTTGCCCTAAAATATTGCTTAATCAATCTATTAATATCTTTTGATAAAAAATAACGTAAAATGATTAGATAATATGGGAAGATTTTCATTTTTAGATGCTTCATAGTGAAACTGGGTGGCTAAGTTGGCAATTTATAAGTTTATCAAATGTTGACAATTAGCGCCGTTAAAAATTCGCGAATGTTGCTGGCTTTGCCAGGTTTTTATCCGAGTAAAAGTTTGCCTAACGAACATTTGTTAAAACGATTCTAGGAAACATCCAATCCAAATATATTAGGAGTACAAATAAGTTTTGAGGGATTTTTTTATAAATTCGAAGCTTTATTCAGAGAAATCAGTACAATATATTTCATTCAAAGTATTGTCCATCTTTAGCTACGACTTTTTCCCATCTTTCAGGCAGCATACGGATTCCGTGTCGAAAAAATTCCTCGTCTTTTGAGGCGATCCAAACATTGACCCAATTTTTCGCCTCTTCATAAGAAGTGAAGTGCTGCTCGGCCAGGCCATGTGTCATCGAACGGAACATGTGGTAGTCTGAAGGAGCAATGTCTGGTGAATACAGCGGGTGGGGTAGGACATCTCATTGAAGCGCCTCCAAAGTCTCCTTGACAACTTTTGCAACATGTGGCCGAGCGTTGTCGTGCTGATAGATCACCTTGTCATGTCTTTTGGCATATAGTGGGCGTTTGATCTTCAATGCTCGGCTTAATCGCATCAATTGTTGTTGGTAATGTTCTCCAGTGATGGTTTCGTTAGGCTGAAGTAGCTCATAGTAGATCACTCCGAGCTGATCCCACCAGATGCAGAGCATTAGCTTCTTGCCATGAATATTCGGTTTGGCCGTTGAAGTTGATGCATGACCGGGCTTAACCCACGATTTTCTGTGCTTTGGGTTGTCGTAGTGAATCCACTTCTTGTCCCCCGTCACGATTCGATGCAAAAAACCCTTCCGATTTTGTCTTTTGAGCAGTAGTTCGCAAGTGCAAATACGGCGCTCGATGTTTCCTGGCTTGAGTTCATATGGAACCCAATTTCCTTGTTTTTGCACCATACCCATGACCTTGAGACGGTTCGAAATCGCTTGTTGAGTCACTCCCAAGGCTTCAGCGAGCTCCTCTTGAGTTTGGCTTGAATCTTCGTCCAATAAAGCCTCCAACTCAGCGTCTTCGAACTTTAATGGCCTCCCTCCGCGTTCTTTGTCTCTGGTGTCAAAATCGCCACTTTTGAAACGCCGAAACCAGCACTCACATGATTTTATTGATAGAGCATGTTTACCATATGCCTCACACAGCAATCGATGTCCATCAGTTGCACTTTTTTTAAATTAAAACAAAAAAGCAGCGCTTCCCGCAAATTGTGTTTTGTTGGCAAAAAGGTTGACATGGTTAGAGCACCAAAAAAAAAGTTCCTTACACTTGAGTGAAAAGGCTTCTTCTGATTTTTTGGGGGAAATGATGAAGCCTTAACATGAAACCTTACAAGGTCCGATGCTATTTATATATTTGTTGTGGCTTCTTTTGCAAATCCCTCAAAACTTATTTGTACTCCCAATATATAGATTTATAAACATATATAAATATTAAAATTTTACACAAATAAATTTACTGGCAATGCGTTTCTCTTTTAAAAAAGAAACGCATTGCCAGTAAATTTATTTGTGTAAAATTTTAACGATAGAGGGCAATAAAATTTAATTTACTAATATATAAATATTGTTATATGCATTTAAATATATTTTTGAAACATTTATTTTGAAAACATTTATTAAATTTTAAATAATATATTTTCTTTAAATATATATTAATAATGAAATGCCAAGTTTTTTTTTTTTTACGTCATTGGAATATTATATTACTAAATCCTCAAATTAAATATTAAATTTATCATACTTGGAACACATTTTGGCATTTTTACAATTTATAAAGGTAATTTCACCAGATGTCGCGAGAGGCGCTGTTTGCAAGTGAAAGTATAAAATTTGCAAATAAAATTGCAACGAATATTTATTTCAAATCAAATTCAAACCATAAACCTTCCCGGTAGTATAGTAAATAACTTCCTAAAGTTTCACAGCGATTGGATAATCTTACCTTTCAAAAACATCCATTGTGTAAACAAACGAACATTGATCGTGTAAACGTGTAAAATTATTAACCAATCAAATTCATTTATCGTCACGACCTGTGCGGCGCCAAGTGGCAAAAGGCTGGAACTAACGCTTTTTGGTTTTACATTTCTCAAAAAAAGCACATTAACCTTTTTAGGTTTTTGATTAGCCTATATGTTAAATGAAATCTTCAGCTACCTACATGCGAAATTTCATAATGATTGATTCTGTAGATTTTGCCCAACGCGATAACAAACATCGATTTTGGATTTCATTTTTATGGATATATAGGATATAGGATATAGGATAAAGGATTGAAAAAATAATTTTAAAAAATTAAACACATTTAAAACATTTTTAATGGACACAAAAGGCTTAAAATGTATCTCTATGTGCTTTTTTTTTTTTCTCTGGATAAAATTAAATTAGAATAACTTATTGAATTAATATTTGGATTGACACAAAATGGTTGAAAACTTATGTACTTTAATAACGAGCTATAATTTTAGGGTAGTTATATGGCGAAAAGCCATATTATATATATATATATATATGATGGTTTAGAACATACACACAAATTATTTTATAATACGATAGGTCTATTGGCTGAACTAAAGATTTATGAGTATTTGGACAATCTCAATAATTTGGCGATTATTAGGATACCACAATCACGCGGTTTGAATTCCAATACACTAGGTGTGCGAAATCAATTAAAAAAAAAAAAACGATAAACTTCTTACTATATTCTAAATAATATCACGTTATAACAATTATTTATTTACGTGCAAAAATAAGGGAAATTAATAAAAATTGCTTATGGGATATACTTACTCGTATATGTTCTTAATAAATAAGTATAAGAAAAGATTAACAATAACCCAAAACACGTGTTAAAAGTGAAATGATGATAAATGCCTTTCAATAATTATTCAGCGAATTTTTATTCATATATAGGTTTGAACTTTTAATTAGACATTTTAAATTTATATTTAGAAATTTTAATTTAGACACATTCATTTTTATTTAGACATTTAGAATTTAAATTTAGACATTTTTCATTTTTATTTAGACATTTTCAATTTCAATTTAGGCATTTTTCATTTTAATTTAGACACAAGGACTTCATTTTATATATTCTTTATTTAAGACACTTTGAAACACAACTATGAAAACACTAAATATAATATTGAAATATTATCGTCTTTTTTCTACGAATTTAAAAATGAATAGAGGCTCGTATCAAGCAATATCAAAAGGAAAACAGGAAACTTTAATCAAGTTGGTATGCTTACAAGATAAAACTATGCGAAAGTTTCTAAGTTATTGAACATCAAATATAGTTCAGCTATGCAAAATTATAAAAAAGAAGGCTAATTAAAAATAATAAAGAAAAGAGGATATAGACAGAAAAAAATTATTAAGCGATTTAGATTTTATTTTGAAAAGTATATACATAAAAATTATAGTATAACTTTAAAAAAAATAAGAGATGAATTGAAACATATTTTTAATCTAGAAGTGTTGCAAACAACAATAATCAATGCAATAAAAGAGTTTAAAATAGCTCTGAAAAAGTCATCTATTGAGTTGATCAACATTGTGGGGGCCTGCTGGATGCCGCACCCCGCCGTCAAGAAAAATAAACAAGCGGCGCCATAAATCAGGAGATGAGGACCGCTGCGCCAGGGCGGCACAGCGGTCCAGAGAGGACCCGAATGGCATTCTAGGGTGTTGTCCTTTTTGTCTTCCCATATAAATGTAGCTAATAAGAAATTCCAATAAAACACTAACTTTGAGAGACTTTCTGAGCCATCGCTGGACTAATAAATCGACACACGACATTGGTGAGCCGGACGTGATTGAAAAGAAAAAGCATACGAAGATTTCAAGAGATAAAGAAATGCAAAAAGTGATTCAAGCTTGAAAAGAAGCATCATCCAGGATATAGGGATATCATCTCAAGACTAAGATAAGTTTTTATATTATCTTCCTTATTATTTTATCTCAATATTTTTATTTTTAACCTTATCTCTAAGCTGTTGTGTCGAATTTAAATTTACGTAAAATGGAAACAGAAAATAAGCCTAGCGATACCTCAGAAATATGCAAAGTTAGTGTTAAAATACTGCCTTTCTGGGTTGTAAAACCTGAAATATGGTTCTTACAGGTAGAAGCACAGTTCAAAATAAGTGGAATTATTCAGGAAGACACTAAATTCAATTATTTGATCTCCCAATTAGAACCTAAATATATAGAAAACATTTGGGACATAATTAATAGCAAAAGCGACAACAAGTACTCTGAATGTAAATCACGACTACTTGAATTGTTCAGAGAAAGTGAAGGGTTGAGAATTAAAAAGTTAATTTCAGGTATTGAGCTCGGAGACATGAAGCCGAGCCAGTTACTACAAAAGCTCAGATCCCTCGCTACCCCAGATATCTCTGACAATTTAATAAAAACTTTATGGCTCGATAAACTGCCCACATCCATAAAGAATATACTTATTGTAAGCGATGAGGACATTAGCAAATTGGCCATGATGGCCGATAAAATAAATGAAATAAACTCTTCCAAAGAAATATATGAAGCGGAAGTGCCTTCTTCATCAACAGATCGCTTGATCGCCAAATTGGAAGTTCTTGAACGGCAAGTGTCCGAATTGAGACTGGATAGATCTAGATCTCGATCCAAAAATAGGACCAGTCAAGACCGAGAAGTAATTCTCAAAGATCCTTCGATCAAAGAGGAAGATATTGCTATTACCATTTTCGCTTTGGATCTAATTGCTTGCAAAATAAATGCAGGTCTCCGTGCAGTTGGAAAGAGTTGGAAAACTCCAACTCAGGATTGTCGCAATCTCCGATTATTTGTGATGGACAAAAACACGGGATTGCGCTTTTTGGTGGACAGTGGTGCTGATATATCTATAATACCTCCAAAGGATAAAAATAGGATGCCTAGCTCTGATTATAAACTTTATGTAGCCAATGGTACAGAAATTGTTACTTATGGAACAAAGGTTAGAAATTTGGATATACTTCGACGTCAATTCCAATGGCCTTTTGTAATCGCCAATACCAACAGAGCAATAATAGGAGCAGACTTTCTGAACAACTTTGGATTGGTAATTGATATAAAAAATAAACGCTTAATTGATGGAATAACTAATCTTTCCATAAGAGGCGTCATTCAGTCAATCTCAGACATGGGAAATATTAGCACTCTAAATTCATCATCCAAGGTAAGCGCTATCCTAACCAAATATCCTAACCTATGTAGGCCACCATCAGATTTTGTAGAAGCAAAACATAGCGTTAAGCATTATATTCCTACAAGAGGTCAGCCAATTCACTCAAAAGCCCGTCGTCTAGATTCACAGAGATTAACTCTTGCTAAGGCAGAATTTCAATAAATGTTGAATAATGGAATAATTAGAACCTCAAATTCTCCTTGGGCGAGTCCACTACATTTAGTTTCAAAAAAGGACGAGTCACTAAGACCTTGTGGTGATTATAGAAGACTCAATGCAGTTACACTTCCAGATCATTATCCAATCCCTAGACTGGACGATTTCCACCACGTCTTAAAAGGTACTCGTGTGTACTCAAAAATAGACCTATGCAAGGCATTCTATCAGATTCCAATTGCTGAAGAGGATAAACCAAAGACTGCCATTATTACTCCTTTTGGGCTATTAGAATTTAATGTAATGAGTTTCGGTCTTTGAAATGCTACTGCTACCTTTCAGAGATTCATGCATGAAGTCTTAAGAAACTTGGACTTTGCATTTGTCTACTTAGATGATATTCTGGTAGCCTCTAAAACAGAGGAAGAGCATTATAGCCACCTTGAAACCTTATTCAGCAGACTAAATTCCTATGGATTGAGAATCAATCTTTCTAAATCTAAATTCCTAGTACAGGAAATTGATTTTCTAGGATACCTAATTACCTCTCACGGTGTGAAACCACTCCCAACAAAGGTTATAGCTATTCTAGAATATAAGAAACCAAAAACAGTTCATGAATTACGCATATTTTTGGGAATGCTAAACTTTTATCATACCGTTTTGAACAATGCCGCAGAGACTCAGGCAATCCTTCATGAATACTTGAGAGGGGTGCCAAGAAAAAAGATAGAAGCGAAATAAAATGGACTGAAGAAGCTGAAGTTCAGTTTGAAAAATGCAAACAAGCCCTAGCTAATACAGCACTGTTAGCCTACCCCAATACTGAACTGCCTATCTCACTCTGTACAGATGCTTCAGATCGGGCAGTTGGATCAGTTCTCCAACAGCTTGACAATAATGCATGGAAACCAATAGCATTTTTCTCTAAAAAATTAAATCCTGCTCAATGCAATTATAGTACATATGATAGAGAGCTTCTCGCAATATATTTGTCTATCAAATTCTCCAAGCACCTGCTTGAGGCACGTGAATTTACATGTTTGACTGATCACAAATCTTTAATTTACGCATTCAAACAAAAAAAAATGAGAAAGCTTCTCCTAGACAATTAAGACATCTACAATACATTTCCCAATTCACTACTGACATCAAGTACATAAAAGGTACTGACAACATAGTCGCCGATGCTCTGTCCAGAGTTGATGCTATCACAACTATCGACTATGACGAGATCGCCAAAGAACAAACTGGTGATTCAGAACTACAAAACCTGATATCAAAGAATACTTCTCTAAAATTTAAGCAATGCCCACTTCAATCAGGCAAATTGTTATGGTGTGACGTGTCTACCAATAATATTAGACCATTCATTCCAATTAAATTCCAAATGATGGTTTTTAGGAACTTCCACGAACACTCACACCCAGGCATTAAAGCCACTACTAAACAATTAACGTCAATATTTATATGGCCCAATATGAATAAAGACATTAGGAAATGGGCTCAAGCTTGTGTCAACTGCCAAAAGTGCAAGGTGTCGATACACACGAAATCAGAAATAGGCAAATATCAAGAAGTAGATGAAAGATTTAGTGTTGTCCACATCGATCTAATTGGTCCTTTACCTCCATCGAATAGTAACATCTACTGTCTGACCTGCATCGACAGGTACACCAGCTGGATGGAAGTTGTTCCGCTACAAGATATGAAGTCTGAAACGGTAGCGAGAGCGTTCTACGAAAACTGGATTGTTAGATTTGGAGCATCGCATACAGTGATATCAGACCAAGGAAAGCAGTTTACTTCTAAGCTTTTCAAAGATTTAACAACGCTGTGTGGTATCAAACTTCGCCATTCCACGGCGTACCACCCTCAGTGTAACGGGAAGATTGAAAGGCTTCATAGAACCATTAAAACTGCCATTCGTGCCCACAATAATATTAAGTGGACAGAAACGCTGCCAACAGTTCTCCTAGGCTTGCGTGCTGCTATCAACAAAGATAACAACTGTAGCGTCCTAATGCCAGGACCTTCTACATCTAGATGACTAAACTCCATCCTTTGACTTAGACATACAAATGTAACACTCGCCAAATACTTACACCAGCATATATAATAACCAAATTTACACTCAGGTATACACTCGATATTGTATGACGAACACAGGAACTCATATAAATAATCAAAATATGTGGTTTGTTTAAGATGACATTTTTTTGGGACGTAAGATACGCTCTTACATTACATCATACACAGTAAATATTGTATACACTCGAATTAACATTCGTCTTGTAATTGAGCTTCGATTATAAAAACATTTATATCTTGATCTCCTTTAGCATATAAAGAAATTCAGGTGTATACACATTCTCCGTTTATGATAAGGCAATGAACCTCTTATAATACACTCAATATCCACAGCATACGCACCAAAGTTCATGTGTGATCTGTGATTTTATATAGACATTAGTACACATTAAAATTTACCACATCAACTTTTATTCGACAAATAAGGGATATATTAAAAAAATAAAATGTAAAACAAATTGTATTTACTATGACATGACATAGTTAAGTAAAATATGAGCCTATAACACCTCATTCAAGGCGATCTTGCTTGGGCGAAATAATCTATCTATTAATACATGAATAAGTCCCTCTCTCACTATGAACTCGCTATAAATGGCAAGGCGTCTTTATCAAAAAAAAAAAAAAACAATCCTTTCTACCTACCATGACTTCGTCATGTATATAAATATGCCTTCACGATAAAAATTTTAGAGTGGAACTTACCTAAACACCTCGGCCACCTACTTCTCACCCGGTGGGGAATTTCCGTCCGCCCCCCTCGAAAGCCGCGTCAAAACTGACTGGTCCCTTGGTCCAGTCCCCCAAAACTCTCGCCCCCTATCCCTTTTTTTTCAGCGCCCTCAATCTCTAACTCCCACAGAATAATAAACCTTGAATATACTAAATTCTCGAAATATTAAATAGGAAAATAATATTACTATAGTTAAAATTTAAGGAATAAAAATAATATTTTATTAGAAAAATATTATGAATTAAGAATATTCTAACTCAGCTTATGAAATTTATCTGTCTTATTGAGAGAAAATATTATTTTATTAAATTTTTATTTTTAAGGAAAATTATGAATTAGAAATATTCTTACACGGCTTACTAAATATTAACCAAATTCAGAATTTATCTGTCTTATTGAGAGATAAATTTAAATTAACAATGGAATTAAAATCCAATTTAGGATGCTACCCCTCTGAGAGACTTATATGCTAATTTCTCCTTTAAGAAATCCCAAGAATATTAATAAATGGTCCCCATCCATCAAAATGTCATGTCATAGGTTATATATACAAGAATTAAAAGGTAGGTTTTACAAAGTCGCATGCTGGATGTCCGTTTCTTCTTGTTGAGGTGGCTTCTCCACTGCCCGTCAGCTCTCTGCTTATGTTGTGGTTGGACTCCTGCTCCTGTTTTCGTCGGGCTCCTGACCAGGGCTGTGCCTTCCTTGATATATCTTAGTATCCACGGGTATCCGCGTCCAGCGCTGCGTCTCCCTCCCGGCTTGATCTTTGAACCACCGTCGGCCATTGCCGTGGGACATCCATCTGTATCCATCTTAATCAGGGGCCGATATCATCCTCCTCCAGTAGATCTTGGAATCGTGTCCAGGGCTGCGTCTCCCCCCCCCGGCTTGGTCTTTGAACCACCGTCGGCCATTCCCGTGGGACATCCATCTGTACACCAAACACTTTCGGCGAGACACTGCGTGTATGTACATAGGATGTAAAAGAGTGTTTACATCTTTGTTGGGTCTGTTTGGTGAAATGTGACCCAACAATTCCTCCCCTGCCAGAGTGAAAGAATGAGTTTATTTCAATTCATATCTGATCAAATATTCCATGAGAAAATATGAAATTGGGAAAAATGCATTCTTTTACGATACCACTATGCAATCACTGTCACTCCGGCAAAGGGGGAACAGACGGGCCATGGAACCTGGGGCAGGTTAAATCATCGTGATTACAGAAGGAAGTTCTACCCTACCATTCTATGGGCAATATACTGAGCCCATCCCTTTGCTGTCTGTATTCCAGGGAGTCTTGACCCAGATGTGAGTCGAGTCCACACATCCCCGACCGCAGTCCCAGTGGGTGGAGAAGGGGTGGTCTATACACAGGTTCTGTGCAAAACAGATTCTTATGCCATTCAGGTTAACATAATAATTATGGGCGCCAAGGAATTGTGTTTGTATGGTAGACATGCCCAATTCCTAAAACACATCTAAAAAAAAAAACTTTATTAGTTCTATACGATACATATGGCAGCGAAGGAATGGCTATACATGTTCAAAATGACAATGATAAAAAAAATCTAAAGTTGCAACTCCTATCGATGACATTAAAAATAATAGTGTAAAACAGAAACGAAAAAAAAATATACATATTCGAGCTGCACGAATGCGATGCACGCAAAAAAAATATTGGAACAATATGGATATACGCGATGTTAGATAAAATAAGGAATATTAAGATGGGTATTTACTATAAGAAAAAAAAAATGGTTTGATATACATATATATATAATGAATACAAATGAATATATAAATTGTGATTAAAAATCTTTATTCGGTACATTTGTCCGAAGATGGTAACAACGCTGCTACCGAAATGTCACACATATCTATGCTATGAATTGTGCTTTCTACATATACAAATATACGTGGATATAATAATAAAAAAAAAATAATATATGATATATGATATATAAAAATAATAAAACGAATAGATATGCACTGAGGGGTCCAGGTTATCTCACTAGTATCTCAAAATTCGTGTAATATCTAACAAAAATAAAACTTGTCCTTACTAACTTGTCACTGGGAGTGTTTGTCTGGCGTGTTCCCTGCCTCTCTTAATACAAAAGGAAGCCTCTCACAACCAGATTACTTCCAAATTACATTACCTGTGGTTGAAATCTCTCCCACTTTTGTCCTTTATTTTAACATGTAGTTTACCCCTACTATACATTGTTTAGCTTATCCATAGAATGTGTACTCATAAACTTTGACAAAAAAAAAAAAATCCCTTTAATAAAATACTTAAACTAATTCTGAAATAATTATGATGGATAGAAACTAGGTCTAACTCATATCTTGTGATATATGTCCTCCCACCTGAGTTCTTAGTACTTCTCTGGAAAAACAAATCTTGTAAAACAAAATAACCCATTGCTCTAGGTCATTTTACCGTCTCAAAACGAAAAATATTTTATATTCGATCTTCCCAAAAAAAAAAAATTAATAATTCCTCTTCAAATCTGGACCGCTATATTGGCATGTTCTGGCAATCTGCTTCAAAAGTTCATTTTGTGTCCTATTAATTTAAAATTTAACCTATCTTATAATGAATTACTCTAAGAAAAAAAAATCTATATACTAATTGATGTTTAGACTTAAATTCGTTCTAACTAAACGTATGGCAGACTATAGTCTTTAATTAAGTGAATAACTCTTGCTAGCCTGGGGCGATATAAAACGCAAAGAATCCGGACAGTCCATCTGTCACTTTGCTATCTGGTACCTAAAAATCTGTAGACGGAATCGCTTCGTCTAATCATAACTTGTTCGTTACATGCTCAATTGTTAACCCTCATTTGAAAACCCCTTTAGGCTTTTACTTATAGACAAGGAGTTACAGGGAATTCGATTTCTCTACCCAGCGCATGTTTTCTAAGCTCGTCCATCGGGGAATTTGTTACAGGCTGCGCAATATATAAAAGAGCTCCCAACGTGCCGATCCTTCCCAACCTCCCGACTGTAACACCCTCATCTCAGTCACGCTCAAAGCGTCGTAAATTACGGTGTCAGATCGGTTACCCGAGGTTTTCGTCGCTTTACACTTAGTCTGCGACGTCGGCAACTGAATCCCCCCACCTAGCACAAAGTTCACCTGATACCTCTCCGTTTCCTCTAATGAGGAGGGGACTTGCGGGCTCTTGGCCTGACCGTGACCTTCCACAAATCTCCAGTCTGAGAATCGAGACATGGTCATTATCTACGACTCTTAAAATTCAAGTTGATATAAATAACAAAGAGTACTTGATTACCCTAGTAATAGAAATTAAAAATTTTATACTCCCGAAAGGGGTGACCTAACAAAATGGAGCGAATACTTTCCTAGCAATAGAGTTTTTATAGTCCTGTGAGGCTATCGTTCCTAACAAATAAAGAAATCAAAATTGAAAATTGAACCTACTAAATTCCTATCACTACTCTAAAGTAATTTTGGTCTAACAGTATACTAGTTTTTAACCTTCTCATCATTTATTCCACTTCACATTCATACAAAAAAAAAAAATTCAGTCACTGTGGGCATTCATTCTAAAGTTAAAACTGCTATAGACGCCAAAACACTCAATAATCTCTATCAAATAAACCCTAACAATTTCTAAATTCCAGGACTAATGTGAAATCAAATGAAGTTTTCTAATTAATCAAAGTGGGAACTAATGCCCTATTAACTTAAATTAATGCCTCATACAAACTCTGCATAAAAGTTATCTATACGTGGATAGACATTATTTATATTTAAACAAATTAACAAAATTGATTGTTAACAATCAAATGCTGAAATCTAACCTAACACTTTAACTGTGTGTCTCACAATTTGAAATCTTCTTATCTTGACACTTGGTGTCTGAACAAATGAATCATCAAACTAGCACTTAAATGGAGCGGACTGAACTTCAGGTATTTACCTCATTGCCAATATATGATAGGTCCACAAGTGTTTTGCCAACGCTTCTTCTTTCTCTGCTATTCAGTTAAACTCTTTCTTTGGACTTATAGGGCTTTTGATACCCAGCTCGTTTTGAAGTTTAACAACAGAGGTTACTTGTTGCTCTATCAATTCTTAGATTGTAACTGCATTACATACTCTCATTAGAAACCCCCTTTAGACTATGACTTAAAAAAAACAAGGAGTTATAGGGGCTTTTTACCCAGCACATGTTTCAAATCTCTCCACAGAGAAATTGGTTACAAGCACAGCAGATATCTAAAGCATCTAGGTTTCCTAATTAATCTTGAAGTTGAACCATTATTCATAACCTTCAATTAAAAATTAAAACAAAATATACTGTCGAACCCAGGTGTTAAATTACAACATGCTATTAATACAGAATAGCTTCTTCAAAAAAAAAAAAACTGAAATCTCTTTAAGGCCACAATCTAGGGCCTTTAACTCACATTCTAACACATGTTACTATGATCAAAATTCAACTAGCTCTAGTACACATCCTATAAGTCAAATCATTGGCAACCTGAACACGATCTGCACTCGGTGGATTTCTTGACCCTGGTCGAACGGCGTACTTCAGCGCCGCCGACATTGCTACCAATGACTCTATTAACTATTTCTAGCGGGTTTCTCAAGATTGTCGTCTCTTGTGGTCCCTCTGGTTCTACAATTCTATGGGAATATATAGGATAAGTTGGGTGAAATTGTAACATAACAATAAAAAGAAACTAAAATTTTTCTAAATCATATCCTGATAGGTTGTAAAAGCTCCTCAAAACGGTGTGTCATATTAAAACAAGGTTGTGAGACAACTCTTAATTATATACTATACTAAAATGAGGTTGAGCCAATTCTACACTAGGAGAACACGAAAACCCAAGATGTCGTCCTTGTAGTGAGCATGGAGCCCTATCACAACCCCGAAGTACAAGAACAGATTGTCTAATGTCTTGTGACCGACTAGTAAGCAGCGGGATGCCGTTTCTCGTGTTGAGGGAGCGATGTCAGGAGGACAGTTTCCTGGTATTCCCTCTTATCTGGCACGACCGGTCGGGGTAAACAGTGGCGTCACGTGAAAGGAGGAAACATCTGATTCCCCCCTCTTGCCCTAACTGCTGGGTCGATTTGGCTCATGTAAATAGTAACTCATATTTTACATCTAAAATCTCTCATATAGCTCATTAAATAAAACGGTGTAAAACGGTGTACTATATAAGGATGAGGTTATGGCAATTTCTCTAAATGACACATTAACACTAAAACAAATTGTGAAAATCTTTAAAGATGGCAACAAACACTATAGCAAGGTTGCGAGGTGATATGCTGCACAAAGGCAATGTTGAGACAAATAACACACAAACACTGAAACATGGTGTTAAAGCTCCTTTCAACATTTAACACTAGAACACACGTTATAAAAAAAAAGAACTGTAAACTGTTTAAAGTTCACCATGACACTAAGACAAATTTGTTAACATATAATAAAGTAGGAAAAACTGGAAGTTTAAAACACACGTTATAGATAAAAAAAAAAAAACTGCAAACTCTTCAAAGTTCACCATAATCATTAAGACAAAATCGTTGTTTAAAAAAAAAAACTGAGTAACTCTTAAATATCATATACCAACATTAGAACCAAAATTGCTTCTTAAAAGGAGAATACATATTTGTTATTTAATATATAACACAATATTGTAATTAATAAAGACCCATGTATATAAATTAGTGTATACAGTCGCTGAAACTTAGGTAAGTCAGCTTACACAAACCCCCAGTGCATAATATGTATTATTTTAAAAGAAATATTTCTATCGAGGCGATATTACGGCCGACAGCTACGCTTTACACATTAAGTGTACTTCCTTCTATCAACCTTTATCTACTATTTACAAAACTCTTTATCCAACTTTTTTCAATACTTTCTCTTTCAACATCTTTCTGCATCTTTCTATCTCTCTCTCATCAACATTCAACGCTTTCTCACTCTTTCATCATCCTTCATCATCCTCGACGCCTTTCAACTTACTTCCATCGCATCTCTCTTCAACGCTTTCAACACATTTCATCTCTTATTCATCACCTTATAACACAGTTCAGCGCCTCTTTCATCATATTTCATCGCCTTTTCATCCCTCTGAGTCTCCCAGAAACCCGTCATCGGGATCTGGATCCCGATCTATTATCACTCTTAATTTTGGACCACTCTAGTGGCTATCCCTCCCCTGCCAGTTCTATACGGAAGTCTGACACTCGTTCAGGGCGGGAGCTATCGCAGAATTTCGAGGAAAATTCCAGAGGACCCGTTTCCTCCCCTTTAATCTCCCCTTCGAGGAGATAAGCTCTTTCTGGGTGTATTGAAACTAACTAGCCATGATGGTGGAGGCGCTGTTCTCACTGCCTCTACTGTACATCAAAATGAACTATAATTATTACTAGTGTAATAGTATTCCAACAGTCTATCATTTTTTTAATCCTTTATGCACACTGGATTAGGTATTTACCTTGCTAACGACAAAGGGAAACTACAACACTTTGAGCCAGTTAAAACGTAATAAAGTTAGATAAGCAGTTTGCTTCAGCTAAATAGAAAAGGTAGCCTTGTCAAGGGAATTGGAGATATATGCATGTACAAAGTCAGTTGCCCTACAACTCTGTTAAAGCGGGTTACATCTAATTGTTAACATTAAACAATTCTGATTGTCTACATCTGCAATATGCATTGACATGAGTAGCCCTGAAAACTTCAATATAAGATTTTATATTTTATGGTGTCACAGGTGAATTCTATGAATGACTGTTTCTTATGCAGCTTCCCTTCTTATTGTTCCTTCCCCCATTCCAGCCCGAACTCCTGTTCACTGCTTGTTGGCTTAAAAAAAAATTGTTGTCGATTGTTGGCTTATCCCTCTTACACCTTTCATTACATCGTGTAATTTATCCTGACCTGGTTTGATTTAGCGCACCTTCCTATCGGAATTTCGTCAGGGTACAGTGCTGGATATTTAGCATGCATACTTGTGATCGTACCAAACATCTTGCCTCGCTAAGACATGGCTGCCGCAGTGATTTCAGTGGTATGATGGAGTAGAAACCTAGCTTTAGACACATCTGATCAGATTCGGGTTGGCGCTACTATACCTTGCGTACTTTATTTGGTATGTCTTTTAGTTGGTTTTGTGAGGTCTGAGCGAAAGCCAGGTGCATCGCCTGCAGATGGATGTATATAGAGTAAATCTCTATATTTTATAAATGATGCATTTATTTCCGATGATTTCTTTACATAGTACCACAGTGACCCTTCCTTCAGCAGATTCATGTCAAGTGGCTTATACGCTCTGTAGCGTCCATTGGGATATAATGTTTTATATTATTATTCACTCACGTCCATCTTCGTGAGCAACATAGTCCTATTATATAATATAGAGGTCCTACATACAACATCGCATGCTCCGGTGTCCATTGTTCATACCACGCAAGATATCCTTCTTAATCTTCTATGCCTATTCCCGATCTCTCAGAAATGTAATCCTTGCTACTGGTTACCACTGCCTAATACCACATTCCATAAACTATGAAAGCCGATGTCGAAACGAATCTTAGGTCTGTTCTCCTGTTATAAGATCCTCCTTTGTTATAGACCTCTGCTGTCCAAACAATCTGGAGTTGGTGAAATAGATAAGGGTCTCTAGAAGGGCTTATCAAAACCAGTCAAGTGTAAACTTACACGAGGTGCAAGGCTTACTATTATTGTTCATCTAAAGTTATTCGAAACTATACATTTGATAGGTTGCCAGGTCTGCATATTGCATTTAGTTCTGAAATAATGTTATTAGCTTCCAAGGATGCAAGATGTAATGAAACGATTTCGTCCTTTGGCTGGGTTAGGGAAAGAAACAGCGAATTTCATTACTTCAAAAAAAAAAACTTCCTATTAAATTCTGTACATGGATCACCACACGATAAGATCATCATAAGATTGGATACGAAACAACTAAGTGATAAAATATAAGTTCACTAAAGAATTTGGCACCATTTGGTTGTCCATATCTACCAAAGATGATTTGTTAATATTTGATGATTATTGTAATCCCCATTACACGGAATAACTGCTTCCCTTGACAGAGGCACACACCCGTCTATCAGAATATATCTTGATGTCCACCTCCCATTGCCTTATAAAGGTCCAGAATTACTAACAAAAACAGGAGCTAAACACTTACTGATCCTACTTTCGTGTAATCTCATCTTGCCTTCTGCTGGCAAATATTTACGGTAACTTAATACTCATTGAAATGTTTTATCTGTCCTTGACCAAGGGGAAATGTTCCAGACGGGAAGGTTTCATGAAATCTTTCTTAGGTTAAAAATTCTGCACGTTTATTGCATTTCAAGGTGACCTCATACCAGTGTACACAGGATATTTAAGATCATATGCAGTTGGAGGCATCATGAAAAGAATCGGTTGCCCGACGTGCCTTTTTAGCCGCCATTTTGAAATTTCGCTGTGATTGTATTTCGACATGTAATCATCTGTAGTAAATTATGCCATATCTAAAATTATGATCCTATTCAACGTTTCAATGAAGCAAGCAAATCTATACGCCTTCCTAAGATATCGGGGTTAAGTTTTAAACGAAAATGCATATTCATATAAGGTTAACAAAATAATCAAAATACTGTATTATTATTTGGTATGCGTTTCCAGGGATCTATAACGGTTGTTACCAAAAAGGAAAAATTGATCACTACACAAAATAAAGGCTGAGGAAGAGAATTTCGGGAAGGTATGTTTAAACTTGTTTACGATCGATATTCGAAGCGAACACTTAGACCTGGACATTCTGTTCATATATGGACATAAAATTTAAGATAAGCAATAATAATATCGAATAAAAGAACGAAATACTAGCATGCTATTAAACCTTTAGGATGGGATCACCAGACAATACAGGAAGACAATGATTAAAGACGTTTATAAATTAATTAAGTCCATGAACTATATGCATTAGATAAGAGGATAAATGCTCCAGATCATTATATTGAAACGTTAAATACCATATAGATAAGAGAGGACAAAAGGCACAATCTGACAAAAATCAACAAAAAGTGTGTCTCCATATCTATCGAGTGGAAAATTTTGTGTTGGATAAATCACTTGAAATAAATCGTTAAGCCTTGGTTTACAAATTATAAGTCGTGTTGAACCTATAAAGAAATAATGGTGAAGAATTAAGAAGGGATGGAACATCTCAAGCGTGAAGCCTTAAATACAGAAATATGGCTGGAGATCTTAATAAAATTAAACAAATCCATAGGCACCTATGTGTATATACAACCACTCTATAGAGTAAATATACACGCGTTCATCGACCGCCATTTTGAAAATTTTACCGTGATTCGGTCGTCACGCAGACATTGTGAATTATACCATATCGAGAATAAATTGGTAATTCAACGATTTAAAGGGGCGAGCTAAGCTATACGCTTGTCTACAATATCGGGGTTAGATTTTAAAGAAAATCGTATATTCACATAAAGTTGACAAAAATTAAATCAAATACTGCGCATGACACTGTACCTTAGTCAAGAGAATGAACGCTTTAAACGAAGTGTTGAATAAAACACACAATACTTAGTTATTTAGTAAAATCAAACTGCTAAAGCCATAAAGGCGTTCTGCCTTCCCACAACCGAGAGATTGAAATATAATATGGAGGTTGTCCCTGGATACATTATATCTATTCAATGCCTGATTTAAAAAAAAATATCAATTAGTGTGCATGTCCAATTGCGAAAGGAGAAAAAAAATAAATACATAATACAGATTCATCTAAAGTTGCTAAGATATAGTTACATAAACGATGTCAATAAATATTGCTGCATCATTTTACAAAATGTAAGATGAAATAAGTGGATTACAAAATTAAAAATAAACAAAGCTAAAGGCCCATGGATAAGAAAAGCTACATAAATATAATTATTAATCAAAAACGAAGATTATGTCCAGACCTTTTTCTCATATTGCTATATATTGCGAAAAAAAAAATACTTCGAGGTAAACATTGTCTTGGTCAGCAAAAATATTGACAAATCACAAATTGGCTAAATGGAAACGACAAGCGAAATTATTAAGACAATTAAAGATTTAAAATATATAGAAATAATAAAAGGAGTCAGTATGAAATAACTTTAAAGAAATTGAATTAAAAGATTAATTGTAAGCCTATATGAGATCAACTTAATCGCGTGATATTGTACGTTTCTCCTTCAAACTAGATAAGAAAAACAAAGATCATCAATCTTTGTGTTTACATTGATAATGCTCGACATTGGAAAGATAAGGGAAAACCAGGTGTACTATGTCAATATCAAAGTTCAAAACATCTCCAGATTTATCAAGTGGAACCAATTTGCTAAAAGAAATAATTAAATATTAAATCTATTAATCTTGAAATAAATCGTATTGACCTACTAATAAAGGAAATATCGATGAGAAACTAACGGAGATGGAAGATTTCAGGCATGAAGCCTTAAATATAGAAAACACAAAAAAAATTTTGAAATTAATAAATCGTACGTCGATGCATAAAAAAAATAAATGCCTTGAACTATTATCTAGATAACGTTAAATATTACAAAATTAAAGAATAGCTAGGAGGGTGTTCTAAGAAACTTCAAAAATATCTTCAGCCTTATTGAGTGGAAATTCTGCGGGACGAAAATAATTAAAATATTATTAGATTAAAAAAAAAATTATATACTATTAAACTGTAGGAAAAGAAAATAAGCTTAATTTATCCTATAGTAAAGAAGGTAATGATGAAAACAAAGGAAGATAGAATATTTAAGACGGGAAAAACCTACCCGCAAAAGCGGGAAGGACAGTAAGACCAACCTTTCAAGTCGAGAGCTAGCAGCGGACTGTCCTCTCATTGTTTTCTCACTTTCCAGCTAAAGTCTGTACATGTGTTTTCTCCACATGTCCTTCCCCCCTCGAAAACATCTTGCATGCACATCTGTTGTTTTTCACGTCAATCATCCCCCCTCTCTCCAGATGTGGACGCTACTCCCACTTGTCAATCAAAAGACACCCCTTGAGATTCTAAATTTGGGGCTCGCGTGAAATTCTCAGGTTTCTGAGAAAACAATATTTCTAGGCTTAAGTTAGCGTCCCTAAATTTCATTATCTATACAAAGTAAGGAACCATTTCGCCAATATTCGAAACTTAAAGAAAGAAAAAAAAATAGTACACTTTAACATAAGACGCTTCTGTAGATTTGAAATTGAAAGGTTAGAACAATTGTGGAACTGAGAAATAAAAAGCTCGTGGGTTTCTATTTAAGCCTAACGTATTTCTTTTATATACTAACAATTATCCAGTGAAAATTCATAAAATTGTAAAAGGGCGGCATGAGTAACGTATTTTTTTTTTTTAAATAAAGCTCTTATCAAAAACCATTGATAAGCGAAAAAATTGCTAACAGTTATCCATCGAAAATTCATAAAATTGACAAAAAGGCGGCATGAATAACGTATTTAAAAAAAATAAAGCTTTTATCAAAACCAATGATATGCAGAAATTGCTAACAGTTATCCAGTGAGAATTCATAAAATTGACAAAAAGGCGGCATGAATAACGTATTTAAAAAAAATAAAGCTTTTATCAAAACCAATGATATGCAGAAATTGCTAACAGTTATCCAGTGAGAATTCATAAAATTGTAAAAAGGCGGCATGAGTAACGTATTTTTTTTTTTAAATAAAGCTCTTATCAAAAACCATTGATAAGCGAAAAAATTGCTAACAGTTATCCATCGAAAATTCATAAAATTGACAAAAAGGCGGCATGAATAACGTATTTAAAAAAAATAAAGCTTTTATCAAAACCAATGATATGCAGAAATTGCTAACAGTTATCCAGTGAGAATTCATAAAATTGTAAAAAGGCGGCATGAGTAACGTATTTTTTTTTTAAATAAAGCTCTTATCAAAAACCATTGATAAGCGAAAAAAAAATTGCTAACAGTTATCCATCGAAAATTCATAAAATTGACAAAAAAAGGCGGCATGAATAACGTATTTAAAAAAAATAAAGCTTTTATCAAAACCAATGATATGCAGAAATTGCTAACAGTTATCCAGTGAGAATTCATAAAATTGTAAAAAGGCGGCATGAGTAACGTATTTTTTTTTTTTAAATAAAGCTCTTATCAAAAACCATTGATAAGCGAAAAAAAAATTGCTAACAGTTATCCATCGAAAATTCATAAAATTGACAAAAAGGCGGCATGAATAACGTATTTAAAAAAATAAAGCTTTTATCAAAACCAATGATATGCAGAAATTGCTAACAGTTATCCAGTGAGAATTCATAAAATTGTAAAAAGGCGACATGAGTAACGTATTTTTTTTTTTAAAATAAAGCTCTTATCAAAAACCATTGATAAGCGAAAAAAAAAATTGCTAACAGTTATCCATCGAAAATTCATAAAATTGACAAAAAAGGCGGCATGAATAACGTATTTAAAAAAAAATAAAGCTTTTATCAAAACCAATGATATGCAGAAATTGCTAACAGTTATCCAGTGAGAATTCATAAAATTGTAAAAAGGCGGCATGAGTAACGTATTAAAAGAAATATAAAGCTTTTTTCAAAAACCAATAAAAAATAACGGTCACTTCTTTTATCGAGTGGAACTGAGAAATAAAAAGCTCGTGGGTTTCTATTTAAGCCTAACGTATTTCGATAATATGGCGTGCATTTTCATATCTTAAACTTGAGTAAAATTTTTTTTTTTTAATTAAAATATGCAATGATACCTAATTTCTTAATCTCAGGGAATTCGCAGGCCTACTTCTTGCAAATTTAAATTTTATTAAATTTGGATTTTCGGAAGACTTCGGCCCCACGTTAAGTGGCGCTAATTGTAGCGTCCTAATGCCAGGACCTTCTACATCTAGATGACTAAACTCCATCCTTTGACTTAGACATACAAATGTAACACTCGCCAAATACTTACACCAGCATATATAATAACCAAATTTACACTCAGGTATACACTCGATATTGTATGACGAACACAGGAACTCATATAAATAATCAAAATATGTGGTTTGTTTAAGATGACATTTTTTGGGACGTAAGATACGCTCTTACATTACATCATACACAGTAAATATTGTATACACTCGAATTAACATTCGTCTTGTAATTGAGCTTCGATTATAAAAACATTTATATCTTGATCTCCTTTAGCATATAAAGAAATTCAGGTGTATACATATTCTCCGTTTATGATAAGGCAATGAACCTCTTATAATACACTCAATATCCACAGCATACGCACCAAAGTTCATGTGTGATCTGTGATTTTATATAGACATTAGTACACATTAAAATTTACCACATCAACTTTTATTCGACAAATAAGGGATATATTAAAAAAATAAAATGTAAAACAAATTGTATTTACTATGACATGACATAGTTAAGTAAAATATGAGCCTATAACACCTCATTCAAGGCGATCTTGCTTGGGCGAAATAATCTATCTATTAATACATGAATAAGTCCCTCTCTCACTATGAACTCGCTATAAATGGCAAGGCGTCTTTATCAAAAAAAAAAAAAAAAAACAATCCTTTCTACCTACCATGACTTCGTCATGTATATAAATATGCCTTCACGATAAAAATTTTAGAGTGGAACTTACCTAAACACCTCGGCCACCTACTTCTCACCCGGTGGGGAATTTCCGTCCGCCCCCCTCGAAAGCCGCGTCAAAACTGACTGGTCCCTTGGTCCAGTCCCCCAAAACTCTCGCCCCCTATCCCTTTTTTTTCAGCGCCCTCAATCTCTAACTCCCACAGAATAATAAACCTTGAATATACTAAATTCTCGAAATATTAAATAGGAAAATAATATTACTATAGTTAAAATTTAAGGAATAAAAATAATATTTTATTAGAAAAATATTATGAATTAAGAATATTCTAACTCAGCTTATGAAATTTATCTGTCTTATTGAGAGAAAATATTATTTTATTAAATTTTTATTTTTAAGGAAAATTATGAATTAGAAATATTCTTACACGGCTTACTAAATATTAACCAAATTCAGAATTTATCTGTCTTATTGAGAGATAAATTTAAATTAACAATGGAATTAAAATCCAATTTAGGATGCTACCCCTCTGAGAGACTTATATGCTAATTTCTCCTTTAAGAAATCCCAAGAATATTAATAAATGGTCCCCATCCATCAAAATGTCATGTCATAGGTTATATATACAAGAATTAAAAGGTAGGTTTTACAAAGTCGCATGCTGGATGTCCGTTTCTTCTTGTTGAGGTGGCTTCTCCACTGCCCGTCAGCTCTCTGCTTATGTTGTGGTTGGACTCCTGCTCCTGTTTTCGTCGGGCTCCTGACCAGGGCTGTGCCTTCCTTGATATATCTTAGTATCCACGGGTATCCGCGTCCAGCGCTGCGTCTCCCTCCCGGCTTGATCTTTGAACCACCGTCGGCCATTGCCGTGGGACATCCATCTGTATCCATCTTAATCAGGGGCCGATATCATCCTCCTCCAGTAGATCTTGGAATCGTGTCCAGGGCTGCGTCTCCCCCCCCGGCTTGGTCTTTGAACCACCGTCGGCCATTCCCGTGGGACATCCATCTGTACACCAAACACTTTCGGCGAGACACTGCGTGTATGTACATAGGATGTAAAAGAGTGTTTACATCTTTGTTGGGTCTGTTTGGTGAAATGTGACCCAACACAACCATTCTTTGTCTCAGATGGTATATGGCAAACCCATCAGACTGCCTGGCGAATTCTTTGATGATTCTAAACATCACCTGCATGCTGAAGAATTTGTTCAATAGCTTCAAAAGCAAATGGAATTGCTCAAACCCTTAAATGAAAAATATCATTCAAAGACTAAAGTATTTGTTCATAAAGATCTGAAAACATGTTCACATGTATTTATCAGGACAGATCGAGTGAAGAAACCTCTGGAACCACCATATGAGGGACCCTTCTCAGTCCTTGATAGACCAGACAAGTATTTCACACTTAAAGTGAAAGGAAGAAATGTGACCATATCGATTGACCAATTGCGACCTGCTTACTTACTGGCAGATTCGGACAATGTAATTTCAGAACACCCTACTGCAACAAGACCCATCGTGTCGGGAGCGCTGCCTTCTGCATCGTGTTAACAGAATCCTGACCCACCAGATGTGGAGAAGTACACAGAATTCCAAGGAACAGGATCAGTACCAGACCTGACTAGGACAAGATCGGGGAGAATAATCAAGAAACCCGTGAGATTTAAGGAGCAATAGACTATATTTCTCCTTATTTTATTTTCTTGCCTATATGATGATGTATATATATTGTAATTAACCACTTTGTGCACAAATCGTGACTTCGCCACTGGAAGGGGAGTACTGTGGGGTCCTGCTGGATGCCGCACCCCACCGTCAAGAAAAATAAACAAGCGGCGCCATAAATCAGGAGATGAGAACCGCTGCGCCAGGGCGGCACAGCGGTGGAATCCAGAGAGGACCCGAATGGCATTCTAGGGTGTTGTCCTTTTTGTCTTCCCATATAAATGTAGCTAATAAGAAATTCAAATAAAACACTAACTTTGAGAGACTTTCTGAGCCATCGCTCGACTAATAAATCGACACACCACAACATAAAATCATATGAAACTAAGGGAAAAAGAAAAAAGATGCGTAATTGTTTATTAATATTTCACCTGATTTAAAAATAATTTCAAACTTCGCTATTCCCATTTCAAGCCCTTCTTTCTTTTAATAAAAACTATATTCAATATTTTTAGCTGTTTCAAAATGCTCTTAATGTTTATAGAGATTATAAAATTTACATTCAGATTTGATTCACACAGGACTACCATATATTATTCCAGTTTGCTAAAATCTACTCATATAATTGCCTTATTCTGTCTGTGTGAAGTTCACAGATAGATTTTGGTCAGAATGGATAAAATAAAAAAAGTGTCAAGGGATGGGAATCGAACCCACGACCTTCCGCTTACCGGGCAGATGCCCTGACCACTAGGCCACATGACCACAATTTATAATTGTAACAAATAGTATTTGAATCAAAACATTCAATCGGGTAAAACACGGGCGTTGCCCTGGTCATTCGGCTAGTTATTCATAAAGCAGTATACTTATACTCAAATACAAATTGCAATTTAACCCCTTTTCGAAATTTTTAAACTAATTATACACAGAGATAGTTTTAATTTTATTCAAACAATTTTAATGGTGCTTTATGTGGAAGATTCTCTTAGCTACATCTTGGCAGTTATATTTCAATAAAATGAGGCTCCTTGGAGAGTAATAAGGCATATTTTATTCCAACACTCTTGGGAGTCATGTCAGGTTCTTCGAGGTAGTGTAAATTCATTTCAATGTATGATTGTCGCTTCATACTCATGAACCTATGCATTATTTATGAGTGAGAAATGAATATGATATATTCATTGCACAAGTTAAATGACTTCAAAATAAGAAATTGCTTTAATTTACTTTAAAAAGTAGCTGAATGTTAATTTTTTTATTGTAACAAATATAATGTTTAGTTGATTTCTGTTCCACCAGATGGCGCTCTGCCTTCTGTAAAGCACATGTGCTCCTGGTCAGGATATGCCATTTTTAATATTGATTTCAACACCTGATCTTTTTATCTTTTATTTTTTCTTTCGTTTTTAATGTGCTAAGCGTATTTACGCAAGTTTGGCCTTAAATACCCATTTCTTGATTTTTCGGGAAGCCATTGGGACCAAAAAATCTTTTTTGGTCGCAATGGTTCAGCCTACTCCACGCTGACGAGCGCCAAAAGCGCGAAACGCGTTCGTGGATGGCTTTTCTTGATTTATCAAGAAATTGGGTTGGCCAAATATCAGGGAACAGGCTAAATCAATGTTTAGTTGATTTCTGTTCCACCAGATGGCGCTCTGCCTTCTGTAAAGCACATGTGCTCCTGGTCAGGATATGCCATTTTTAATATATATATATATATATATAAATGAATGTATGTGTGTCTGTCCTTTATGCCTGACCAAACCACTCATTGGAACGCCATGAAACTTTGGGAAGTTATTTAGTATAGTACTGGGAAGGGTTCTAGCAAATAAAACTTTGAAATAACTTCGCCTAAAAATAATCTAGATTTATTTATTTTATTTTATTTGACATATCGGACGCGATATCCCAGCTCGGGATACTTGCGCCTAAATACATTTTAGTAGATTATATACAATTCATTTTATACAATTTAATAACCGGACTAAAAACATAATTGAAACTTAAACGATAGTATTCTAAAACAGAAGAGAAAATCTAAAATGGATTATTTTAGCAACCTATATACAATTCATTATATACAACTCAATAACCGACTAAAAACACAATTAAAACTGAAACGATGGTTTTCTCAAACAGAAGAGAAAAATAATCAAGATAAATATTCTAATTTATCTGTTATAATTCAACAATCTGCTCTAAATAATATCATGATGATACGATGATTTTGTAATGTAGAAAATTAGGAAAGACAAAATTCAGGATGACATGGCAATTTATTTGAGACAAGAATAATGATACAATTCCAAGGCAAGATACTATTCCTTTAACTTCCAATTACCGAGGGAACCAATCAATATTGATTTTATTCAACTTATCGAGTATTTTTCAAGGGACCGGGAAAAATGTTCACTTTATCGAGAGATTCGTTAGACAAACCTTTACTCGGGTAAAACCTGATAAAATCTGATGAGGATCGTAATAAATTATTTTTCAGGCAGATATATAATGAATGAGAAAAATGAATTCATGGAATATGGTAGAAAAACCTTAGAGGAAATAATGACAAGTGCAATCCATACTCAAATTTTCATGGAAGAAACACCCAAACCCAATCATTCGCCCATCAAGCCCGTGGGCGTCAGTCATGTTAGTTTAAAAAAAGGATGACAGAGGTTTTGTATTGACTACAGAAAACTAAATGATACAACCGTGAAGGACGTTTATCCTATCCCCAGAGTCGATGATGGCATGGACACCCTTTAACTACTTCTCAGCAATTGATCTTAATCTGAAGATGACAAAAATAAAAGAGCTTTCATAACATGCCACGGTTTATATGTGTTTAATGGTATTCTCTTCAATCAATGTAACGCTTCAGCGCCACGTTTAAACGGATTATGAATTATTTTCTCTCAAAATCTGAAATGGAAAATATGCCTATGATATTTAGATGACGTAATTACACACAGTCATGATTTTAAAACTCATCGAAATATTGCAGATAGTTTTAAAATGTTTCCGTGAAACAAGCTTAAAATTAAATTATAAAAATCTAGCTGCCTTTGAAGAACATAGCAAGCCAACATGGAGTAAGACCATTAAATAAGAATATCGAGGTGGCTAAAATTTTTCTGAAACCAAAAAATTGAAAATCGAGCAATGATTTTTAGGACATTGTTCTTACTACAGGAAATTTATTGAGACTTTTCCAACTTATAGCCGATCCCTTTGCTATATATATAAGCTTACAAATAAAAATATCCCAAAGCACAATAGAATTCATTTCAAATTATGAAGATGGCTCTATTAAATCTACTTTGACCCTAAAGCCCCTATCTGTATTCCAACAGATGCGTCAAATGTCGGACAAGGTCCATTCCTAGGGCAAACAATTGATCAGAACTCAATTCGTCAACAACAGAAAAATAATGATTAACAATAGTTTGGACATCATCCAAATTATCGCCTATCTTTACCATAAACACTTTATAGTGGTAAAAGATCATCATGCTTTATACTGTCTTAAAAATCTAAGAGACCTTACTGGTAGATTAATTAGATTGGGTACTTTGAGGTGATACACAAGTCTAGGAAACAGCTAGATGCCGACTGTCTATCAAGAGGACCTTTGCCTGAAATAAAATCTGATGATGATCGTAATAAATTATTTTTCAGGCAGATATATAATGAATGAGAAAAATGAATTCATGGAATATGGTAGAAAAAAACCTTAGAGGAAATAATGACAAGTGCAATACATACTCAAATTTTCAAGGAAAAAAAATCCAAACCCAAATCGTAATTTTCAATAACCTTTTGTGCCACAAAGCAAAAAATAAGATATTTTTAAAGAATACCATGGCCATATGTTCGGTGGCAATTTAAGAGCTGAAAAATCTACATACTGACTAAAATAATTATTATTGGCCCTCTACACTAAAGGATAAGAGAACTAGGATAAAAGGATAAGATAGTAGTTTTGACATGCTACCATAGAAGATATATAGAGACAAAAGCTGATCCATATGCCACCTCAATTAGAGTCTCTAAATTTCACAAAGAAGGTTTTGACTTGACAATTAGCCCCTCCTTATCTAGTCACATCAAAGGGTTTTCACATTTTAGAAGAAAACTACTGAAAGAAATCATGGGAATTTGCAAATGAAAGCATTGCCTGACTACCCGCAAACAAATGGATTTACAGAACGTTGAACAGAATATTAATAAACATGTTGAGCATATATGTAAATACGCGTTCGTGGATGGCTTTTATTAATTTATCAAGAAATTGGGTTGGCCAAATATCAGGGAACAGGCTAAATCAATGTTTAGTTGATTTCTGTTCCACCAGATGGCGCTCTGCCTTCTGTATAGCACAAGTGCTCCTGGTCAGGATATGCCATTTTTAATATACGTATGTATATGTTAATGTTAAACAGAAAAATATGGAAGAAATACTACTATTCATATTAGCCATACATACAATTCTAGCTTGTAAGAACCAACTGGATTCTAGCCATTCTTTCTTCTATATGGTAGAGAGCCAGTGTCTCGACAAACAGGTTGATATCGAGTCTAACACCGGCGATTACTGCGTGAATGACCTACTGAGTAAAGTTCATAATTTCAGAGAATCAGGGATCCAAAAAACACAAAAAGTGGAAGAATGGATAAGTAATTATTACTAAATGAAAAACATCGCGATTTTAAATACAACATAGGAGATTTAGTAGCCATATGGACACCAATATGGAAAATAAGGAAATGCGAAAAGCTTCCAAGAAGATAGTTCTTGAGCCGAACACAATATCAGGAAAACTATCAGAAGTGAAATACCTAGTAACACTTGAAGATGAACTAAACATAGACCCACACGTCGTCCATATATCAAGAATAAAGTCTTACTTCTAAAGAATTCAGGGCGACCACGAGGAAGTGGTGGAGCCTGAAGGAGGAAGCAATGTCGCGTAATACTCTGCGATGGTCTACTCGAAGACTTATCATCAGCCACGTATAGTTACGCCAGCGCTTGAAATATTTTGCTTATATTATTTATTCTGTTTTTGATATATCTTGATAAATACTAATAATAAATTTACGCTTATTTAATAATTACTTGTTATGGTTTCTGGCCTATAATATAGATATGTACAAATTAGATGTTGAGGTAAAGCCACCCTCTCATGATGAACCATCAATATTTAACAATTTGTACCTACAAATGGAGATAGTTCATTCAGATATGCCAAGATTATAATCGTTGTCGATTTGTTTTCGACAGTGGGTAGAGCTCATTGATATATGGAAAATGTATAATAGTTTCTAAGAGATATACAATGTAACATTCACCATATTTGACCTTGAACACGACAACAACTATATTTGACCCCTTGTCTCAATAATTGGATAGAATTCATTGAAATAGGATACATGTAAATTGAGTGCTAAATTAATTTTGGTGTAACTTACGAGATTTGACTCCAAATATTTAACCACGAATGGATAATTTACTAAGATAATACTCCTCTACAAAAGTTATAATATAATGTGTTTATGGTGTAACATTTGAACAACAGATGAACAACAGATATTTGACCAGCTTCACCTACATTTTAAATGAGTTCATGTGGTTAAGACACAAGTGTACAAAGGTTGATAAGGTGTGTAAGATGCAACACTTAAAATATTTGACAACTAACACCCAATATTGAATATAGAATGCATTGTTATTTGAAATTATTACTGAGATGTTTTTGTATTAAAATATATAATATTCAAGATATTTGTGAACAACTGTACCTACTAGTGTACAAGGAATATGGCAAAATGTGTCTATAGTGTTTATGGCGTAACACTTAAGATACTTGTCCATTTGTAACTATATACTTAGAGTTAAGATAAAGTGTCACACTCTCTGGTTGCTATGGTGTTTGGGGTGTGAAATTTAAGATATTTGAAAATTTGTATTTATAATATTCGATAAAATGCATTAAATTAATGAAAATAAACCATGATTGCTGAGGTATTGTAACATTTGCGATTTTTATCCATTTGTACCTACAATTAGATGAAGTTCGTGCTATATATCAGGTAAAATTGGTTGATGTGGTATTTATGATTTTATATTCATAATATTTTATCATTTTATTAAAATTGGAAAGCTTTCTTTGAGATATGGCAAGCAAACAATTTTTGATATGGTTTTTAAGGTGTAACACACACACACACACACACACACACACACTCGGGCGTGCGGTCGCGCTTTTTCGAGCTCCGCCGTTTTCGCCCTTTAATAGCCTAAATTTGTCGCTGGAAGCGACTAATTTGGTATGGGCGGACAGCCCATTCAACGCCGATGAATTACCTGCAAGGTACGGCCTAATACCACAAACCTCAGCAGAGTTATCTGCAAATAACAATTTCCAGTTGCAAAACTCGGAAGAAACGCAAGAAATGGCCAGCTATGCAAATTTGCCTATTGGCCAAAGACATGCAAATTCCGCCTCTACGCGCGAATCTGCAACTACGTTGCCTTCATCTGGCGTATTTCTTGGTCAGCAGAACCGGGATAACTTACCTATGGATCTAAATCCTGTAACTGAAGGCGATTTTACCATCGTTCAAAATAAAAGAAAACGCCGTGACACAACAGCACCGCGCGACATGACCGCACAGCCCAACAGTGCTGGATCGGCAGCCAGGCGACAAAGATCCTCGCCTGCACTCATTCCTCGAGTCCAAGAGATCAGGACCACGAGGACGCACATCGCGGAGGCCAGGGCTCGCCAGGCGAACTGCACCGAGGAGCAGTGCTTCTTCTTGGAGTACTGCCCTAGCTACGAGACTTACCAATACCTCAGGGCTATTGGAGGTATTATTGGAGGAACAAAAAACATCGTTCAATTCTCCAAAGTGAACGGCCAGTACCTGGTGGGCCTCACCAGCAGATCCATGGCGGAACAACTAATCCGTGAAGGCCTTGAAATTGAGGGAACCCTCCTAAGGACCTTCCCCTTCAGGAGAAGTGCAACCAGAATCACAATTGGGAACCTGCCCTTCTTCGTGCGGGACGCCGTTGTGATTGACGCCCTTGCACGCTTTGGGCGTGTGACCTCCATAGCCCCTAAACAACTTAAAGCGGGCGAATTCGAATTCACCGACGGCCGCCGGGAGGCCTTTATCCTCCTCCATGACGGCATAACCGTCGACAAGCTGCCCACCCGCTTCGAGATCAAGATCAAGGGTGAGGCCTGGCCCGCTTACATCTCATATGGCATCAAATGCTCAAGATGCCACGGACAGGGACACAGGAGAGCCAGCTGCCCTCTGCTCTATGGGCAGTCCACCACCTCCAGACGAGCCTCACCGCCCTCTACCACCGGCCTTCCACCATCGACCGCGCCTGGGCTGCCTAGGCAGTCTTCGGCCGCGCCTTCTGCGCCAGCGCCTCCCAGTCCAGCTCTCGGGCCTTCCGGCGCTCAACCAGATGCCCAAGCTGTGTCCCCACCATCTGCGGCGCCCCGGCCGACTGCACCAGCGCCTCCGGCCTCATCTGTGCACGTGGCGGCTCCTGCCCCTCCACCAGAGGCCCCTACACCCGAGCACCCCGCGGGCCCTCGCTCGGCGACGACTGAGCCGACGCCTCCCGCCCGGCCGGACTTCACTGCCCCGTGTGGCCCTCTGCCTGCGCAGGGGACCCTCGGACCTGCGACCCACACACCGGATGTAGACATGACCACCACTGAGGAGCCCTCTGCTCCCCCACCATCCGCAGTTTCAACACCCCCACTGCCTACGCCTCAGCCTGCTAGGCCGACGCCGCCTGTTCCCCACGGGAAAGAATCAGTCCCAACTAAAGTGGCCTCTCCACCTGCACTGCCTGTCAAGACCGACGAAGACCGTAAAAGATGGCTCCTTGACACTTTCAAGGATCTGAATTACAGAGCCATCTTAAGACCCATAATGGTGTGGAGCGATGATAATACTCTCATTAACTCGGTCCTGTGCTACGAGAAGGCTTGGAACAGCTATCATAACGTACCGCGAGACCAAAGGAGGATTCTTTCGGGCTTCTTGGACAGCGTCATACGGCGCGCCCGGGGGGGCGACCAGACTACTCTGGACGGACTGTTAAAATTCAAGTCAGCTCTGTAGCTACCGACTGGGACCAAAACGTCCCTTCGGGAACGGCTCCATACTTCCAAGATTACTGTAAATATTTCTTGACTCTTGTTTTCTTGCAACTACTCTTGTAAATGTAAATATCTATTAACTCTTGAATGTAAAGATTGACTGGTATGTCAATAAAGTCAGTTTAAATTGTCAATTGTCACACACACACACACACACACACACACACACACACACACACACACACACACACACACACACACACACACACACACACACACACACACACACACACACACACACACACACACACACACACACACACACACACACTTTCAACCTTTTGTCCATTTTTCATTTATCAATTAATAGTGTTCATTGTTAGAAAGAAATTGTAAAATATTTTTAAAGGTGCTTAAATTTATAAAATAGGCGAAAATACTTCATTATCTTGTTGATTAATATATACATTTAAAGGTGTTCAAAATGTAATATTCAAGATATTTGACAATATGTTTTTAATATTGGATAGAATTCATTTATAACGCCAAGTTTTCAAGGTTACACTAAGGTGATTCTGATGTAACATTTACAATATATATTTGAACAATTGTACCTATAAGTGGATGTATGTTTGATATAGAGAAATTATACAGAAGGTGTCTATATCGTATTTATGACGTAATATTCAAGACACTTTGTACCTATATTATTAAATATATTAAACAATTAAAAAGGTTTCCGGAGATGAGTTTCTTTTTATTTTAAAACCGTGCCAAGTTTTCGGGCATCTCTTCCCTTCTACAGGACAACATATACAACGCCGCCTGATGCCAGGAAAATTTTTTTCAAATATGTCAATTTCGAGGTGCGTAAAAGATATTGTCTCCCAAAAATATATTTAAAAAAATATTTCTCGCGTTAAAAAAATATTGCCTCTCTCGTAGCTCTGCTGAAGAAGTACAAAGCATAAGTCTAGAACGCCACATTTCTGTCAAGTAGATCGATCGTTGATAGTTATCAAAGCCCGGTAGTTGGTCCACTCGATGTAGTCGTCGTAGTTCGCGGGGCCCCAGGTTGACTTGGAGGTGACAAGCTTCCGAAGATCCGGGTAGTTCTTGAGGACGAGAACGACCAGCACTATGATGGGCTGGAGGATAATGGAAAATAGGATAATGAGACCTATGGCGAAGGCAACGCCATGGAACTCTGTATGTCTTAAGTTCACTATTCCATAAATGGAAAGTGCACCAAGAAAGATTGGAATTAAAAAGGCACAGATTAACGTATGAAACATTCCAAACTTTGCATTCAGCATAAATGATAGATTCTGGAAGAAACATTTTGCCCCGTAGACCCACATAACAAGAACACATTCGAAGAAAGCGTTGATCAATAGGGCGAGCCTCCCACTGAAGTAATCCACAAGTACGAGAACATGGACGTTGGTCGTGTAGATAATGCTGACTGCGAACATGGTGCTGCAGACGATTAACGCCAGCCATTTGTTGTAGACTCGAGTAATAGGCCATTGGTCTTCAAGCGACGTCATAATGTTCATTAATAAGGCATATATACTGTCTACTGCCAATAAGATAAAGATGAAAAAGAACAAAAAAGCCCATAAGTTAGAAAACCAAAAGTCATTTAGAGCCAAGGGATAGGTGACAAATATTAAGCCGTATCCTTGAGTGATCACAGTCTCTATGTTCCTGTTGAGTACAAAGGCTAGATGGCCAATGACGCTGAATGTTGCGATCCCTCCCAAGAGACTTGCAACAAAGTCGGTAAGACTGATGATTATCACAGCCTTACGAAGTGGATAATTAAATCGGTTATAAGAACCGTAGGAAGTCAGAGCTCCAACTGAAGTGCCGAGAGAGAAGCAGAACTGTTCTACCGCGGCAGTCCACACCCGCAGGTCCAGTAAACGGTCCCAATGTGGAATGAAGAGCAAACGTAATCCCTTTTCTGATCCTTCCAACGTTAAGCCGTGAACTGCAAAAATAAAGAGAAGAATGTAGGGACCAGTGGCAGTGAAGTGACTTACTTTCCCTGTCAGCTTCAGCCCTTTGAACAAGCACAGGAACAACATGGTCCACGTGATGAACAACCATGACACTATGCTCAGCTTGGGACTTCCAATTTCTTCGATACTTTTGGAAACTCTTGTGACATAAATGTCCCAAAATTGCTGAGACGGACTCTGAACACCAATATCAATACATTGGTCAGATATATCTCGAAATGATAAATTTGTGTGACTTTCACGATCTGATTTTTGAATACCTGATTCTAGTTTTTCGATGCATACAATTTGAGTGCGGGATTCATTGCAGAGATGTGTAGCGCCCCACCACTTTAAGCATTTGGACCAAGGAAGAGGAGAGTAAAAAGAATTTTTTAGATAGAAGAAAGCATATGCCACGATGATACTGAAGTACGAGCTGATGTAGAAACATGAGATGATCGTAGCTAAGGCGACACCTTTGCCAATGGGAATAAACTCGAAGGCATGAAGTGGTCCTCTTGAGGTGAATTGTCCAAGGCCAATCTCGAGCAAAAGGATCACGTGGCCGCAGATGATGTGGGCGAAGACATAGGGAATCAAGAAGGCCGAACCGCCGTTTTCATAAGCTACATAGGGAAATTTCCAAAAGTTTCCCAAGCCCACGGTGAGTCCGATACAAGAGAGGATGAATTCTGCCGGGCGAGACCAAACTTCTCGCTCGGCTTCTTTGGCCATGATGTGGAGCGAGCCAGCGAGATGCACGCAGCACTTAATCTTTCACCAACTCCTGAGAATAATGAAATTTTGGAAGCACTCAGTCTTATCCTGAATTATGCGGTAGACGGGCTGATGAATATCGCTTTAGTCAATTTCGCATATAACTGGGTACTATTTGCTTTTATATTATTTTCAAAATACATTTATATATTTGGTTATCTTAGAATTTGAATATTATACACTGAGTGGGTGAAAATGTTTTCAATACGCATCACAGAAGCCCTGAAGAAATTTTTAAGAACGTGCAACTGCGAGTTACCGTTAGTCGGGTAGAATAAGTTGAGGGTTAATACTGTGGGTTTATAAATCACTGACAATTTACGGGGAAAATATCCTAAACCTAACAATATTCTTCAAGGTTATAAGCAAGGTTACATATTGGGTACTCTCTCTAGACATCGTTTCAAGCAAGAAAAACGATAAATAATTGTTTTTTACTATTTACACACATATGGATTATATAAAATAATAATACTCATAAAAATAATACACATGTACAATACTAGAACATTATTATGCTACAAAAATATCATAGTAAATTTCAAGGCTGAATCTAGACTGAAACATAATTAAAACACTAGCTATTTCAACAATTTCAAATGTCCCCCTCTGAATAACATGGTGACATTTTTGATTAATTTTAATACATATAACTTTACACTCGATGTGTATATGTTTCTTATTAAAACTTTTATATTATATATATTTTTATAATGCATATATAGTATAATAATCTTATATATAAAGAAATATTTCACTAGAACATCTGCTTATGAATTTAGACGAAGGAGGATTGTATATATCGAAAATATCTGAACCGAAATAAGTCTTTGCAGCTAAGTCAACTTAACATTGAGGATATTATTTTTAGAATAGGATGTCAAAGATGCTCGTTCACTATGTTAAGGACATATATTTTAAAAATCATTATACATCCATTATGCATGCTTTAAAACCAGCTATAAAAAATCCAAAAGAAAGGTTTTATAAAAATCTATATATAATGTTTTGAGGAACACTTTAGAGAGCACCAGAGAACACCTTTGAATAAATAATATATGTACTGAAAATATAGAATATGAACAAAGTGATATTTTAGCGAGAATCCTTGCAATGTATAACCAAACCGCACAAACATTATCATGCCACGGAATTGTGCCGTGAAAATGGATAATGTGAGATGAATCTATAAAAATATCGTCAGAATTAGAACTTGAAATCTTCTGATTTGTATAATTAAAGGCCACGTTCCGTCATGGCAAATGTTTCTATAGCATTGTAAATGTATTCCTATATATCAAATAGGAACATTATCGCTCTAAGGAAACAAGATGTAGGCCCTAAAAGTTTCCAAGAAGTAAATATAAAAATACACTAGAAACTAACAGCAAATAAATAAGTGCAAGTAATGCATAGAACGAGAATTAACGATTTTTGCGCTTTCAAACGTCACAAGTAAACAGGGGGCCAACTCCCCCCGGACGGACCCTCTTTGCGAGGCGCGAAGCTCCGTTTTAGATTGGGAAGTCCTAACACACACATATCTAAATATATAAATTATAAACTAATTTTGACGTGTGGGATTCTTTTTGAATTCTTTTGAATTTTTGAAAAAGATTCGTACGCGTCAAAAATAGTTTATATTTCCTATAACAGATGGCGCTACAGACATGATGTATATACAGTCGACTCTCGATAATTTGAAACTCAAGGGACCAGAGAAAAATTTCAATTTATCAAGGGTTTAAAATACCAGGAGTTTAAACAAAAGAGGAAAAAAATCAAGTATACAAGAGTTTGAAGTTTGGCCGTTTCGGGATATACTATACATACTATGTTGATACAAGATTAAATAAGTGACTTACCGCAATTTTTTAAAGTTTGATCTCAAAATTCACGATTTATTATTTTAAAAAATTATTCGCAAATTTTCATTTTAAAAGAAGTCCGTAATTTTTTGTTGAGTGAGTGACTTCAGTTTATTACTTGTGTCAGTTCTGAGGGCGTAGAAGCGTAGGGTAGTAAGAGATCTTGCCTCGCTCGGCGTGGGAAATTTGAGCTCTAACTTTGTTTAGTTAGGTCGCGCGTCTGGTCTGGCTTGAGAAGGTCGCCGGAAACATTTTCCCTCATATTAATATTTTCAGATAGAATCTTATATATTAATAAAATCAAGTAAACAAGAGTTTGATAGAAATTCGTGATTTATTATTTTAAACATTGTACAGTTATTCACAAATGTTCATTTGTGAAAAGATACTATTTATTCAACTTCAAATTATCGAGGGGACCAATTAATATTGATTTTATTCAAATTATCGAGTGTTTTTCAAGGGAGCTGTAAAACATTTCAAATTATAATTATCGAGAGATTCAAATTAACGAGTTTCAAATATCGAGAGTCGACTGTATATATGTACTTGATTTTTCAGTATATATAAGAGGTATTAAAGAAACATGGCGGCTCTCTCATACTAAAATGGAATATAAAACATATGTATTTAATTCTCACGTTTAAAATGTATTTAAAATTATAAATTCTCTGTTTTTTTAATCAATAATGCCTCTATATAAATTATTGAATACTTTGTACTTATTGTTTAGATTCTTCATGCTAACCGTGTATAAACCTTTTGCCTACTGAATATATACTGTGAAAATAGTACAAACGTGAAATTGTACAGGGAACAGATAGATAAATACAGATACTTATTTTTGAATTTATTGACCTGATTCCAGTACAATTTCACTTTTGTACTATTCATCATATTGTTTGACGTTCTCACGCCCAAAGCCAACAAAATAAGTATCAACAGTTTTTATTTTTATTTTATAATTTAAGAGTCGTTTAAATAAGATCAATTTATGATATGAACACACCCACACACAATAACTTTTCAAACAAATTAAACTTTTTGCGAATCTTTTTATTTGTTTGAAAAAGTATATTAAATTGTACAAAAATATATTTCAACTACGAACAATTGAATTATTAGATTTCTGAAAAAAAAAATGCACAATCGAATTAGCGACGTTAAGAACTTTGCCTTAACCAGATTTGAGAATTTGGACTGAACAGTCTTGGATTTGAATGCGGCTTTAATGAAGAAACTACTGTATGCGTATTTTTGCTTACTCTTTGTGGAATGTATGTAAAACTTGTGTTCACTGCATACACTGTACATGTATATACATCGCGGTAAAGACAGTAGAAGGTTTATTTATTTGTGAAAAGAAACATTCGCGTCTTAATGTTTTCATTCGTTATACGATGGATGGAGCGTTATTGCTTTGTATTAACTTATGTATATATGTAGTCATTTTGAGGAGAGAATGTTAGAAGCAGCGACACACCAATAGATGATGGTCTCTATCAGTAGTAGTAGAGAGAGAGTTCAAGTGGAAATCTTCACGGAAAGTCACAATAAGCTCAACATCTGAAACTATCGCTATAATACATTGTTATTTTTAAAATAATATAATAATACAAAAAGTTGGATCACTCTGATTTAGTTCTTAAAATTAAATGACACAGTTCGACCAGAAAATGTTTTTATTTTCTCGACGTTTCAACAAAAATATTTCGTCCTCGTTAGGAAAAAAAAAATCCTGACGAGGACAAAGGATTTTTGTCTAAACGTCGTGAAAATAAAAACCTTTTCTGGACGAACTGTCTCTTAATTTTAAGAACTATAAAGCCGGCCAGACAATCTCTAACTTCAAGATTCTCTGATTTAGTTGGTGCAAAATGTCTTCGGTGTAAGAATGTCAAAGAGGAAGTAAAAATTCTCTCACCTGAATTCTTCAACATATTTGTGATATATATCCATATTGAAGTGGCCTTAATATATAGAAGCAGCTTCTAGAAAATAATCAAAATACTGCTGAATTTCTTCTATGATTCATACATATACATGGAATATATTTAAAATTAAATTTTGATGTCAATTATATATTTGAAAAGACATATCAAAATAAATTATAGTTTCATGATTGCTTTGTATTTAGTTTGGTTAAAAATGGAAATTTTCGTTATTTATTCTTTCTCAATTATCTCATTTTCGGGTAGTTGGCGACATCTTCTGAACATTCCATGAATCTGGGTTAATTTGATCTATATGCCTAAGAGATTTGTAACTTCCACATGGTCAAATTTCAAAATAAAAAATGTCACTGATAATTTGATTTATAAATATTTTCTTCAACACTTTGTGACATGAACGATTCTATTTTCATTTCACATTTATAAAAAAATATTATTTGAATGAAATAAATTTCTAGAGAAAGTTTTAAATATATGTTTTAAGTATATAACATTTTTTAACTCTCTTTGACACCATTGTTGACAACTTTTAAAATGAAACAAAGTTCTAGAAAAAATAAGAATGTAGCCTTATAATTTATAAAAAAAAAAATATTTTCACACACAAAAATGTTTCTATAAAATTAAATTTGTGGGAAGTATTAATAAAGACATACTGAGAGAGTTGCAGCGATTCCAGCAGCGGAGAGAGAGGAGTTGAAGTGGACCATGGTTGAGGTGTTCGGTCTGAGCAAGTCCAGAAGGAAAGAGGATAGGGACGTTTAGAGGGAAATCTACAGAGATTTGTATCCAGAATCCGCTTTGGGATGGGAAAGGTTGAATTCATTCTCAATAAAAATCTCAGCCAACATATTAATAATTATGTAAAAATATCAGGCTTCCAGGGAAAATTTCCTTTTAAAAATATTTAATTTCTAGATTTCGGGCACGAACGCCCTTCTACTGGAGAAAATACGACGTAGAAGGTCGTTCGTGCCCGCGCGAAAGTTAAAGATTAAAGATTTTGAAAAGAAACTTTTCCCTGGAAGACTTATATTTTTACATAATATTGATACAAGGGATTATTCTATTGAATATCAATAATTTATGTGGGCATAAAATGAGAGAATTTCTAAGGTAAAATTAAAAACATAAGTACAAAAGGTATTTATCCAGGTACATATGCGAACATCGAATTAGACATGGCTGTTGGGTATATACAATTTGAGGAGACCATGACAAAGTTTATTGACAGAGAGTTTCATTGCACTGAGATATTCCAATGGGGTTGTGAGAAGGGTAATTAAAGCGTTTATCTGGGTAATATTCAATTTTATTTATCGAGCTCTTGAACAGGTCGGGTTGTGGCTGGCATGAACTTACGAGACCGGGCCAGAAAATCTTTCAATTTGAACAACACAATTATCAAACTTTCGGAAATTATATTCCAAATAGTTTTTCGAACGCTTCAATAAATGGTTTCCGCAAATGAAAAGGTTCATAGAATAAATATATGTGAGAATTTTTTTTTAAATAGAAATTATTCACTGATTATAAATGAACACACACTTATATTGGGTGTTTATATTTTTTTTAACGCTTGTGGGCAGTTGGCCGTAGATGAGGCGAACCACCGAGGAGAGCACCAGGGAGAGATGTCGCGTGCGTAAAGGGAGCACCTCGATATGGCAGCTGTGGGTAGAGCCACGAGATGTTGTTATTGAGAGAAAGTTGGACTTCCCGACATCAGAGTGAAGCCCAGAACCTTCAGTTGTTCCGAAGACCAGCAAATGCCCAACGGAGCATCGATGCAGGCACGCCAAGCGCCCTACCACAGGACCTTGGCTCTTGGCGAAGTTTCCTCTAACTCCCGAGGCGTACAGAAGTCCTCCAAGATGGATGTGAATGGTCCGAACTGCTCCTCGCGGCGAAGGAGCAGGACGATGATAAGATGTTGAAGAAATCAAAATAAAAGCACCCTATTAGATCATATTTCAACCTTGTTAACATGTTTATGCTTAATTTGACATTAGTTAATGCCTCTTTTTTTTTAAACCAAGAGCGCAGATAAAATATTTGTACAACATTACTAAAAATGTGAAAAAGTAGTACAAAAGTGAAATTGTACTGAGATCAGGTGGATAAATGAAAGCAGCTCCTGATCGTGCAACTAAGTTGCTGATGGCTTGATTCCGACAGATGGCGCAAGCCATCAGCAACTTTTAGTTGCACGTTCAGGTGATGCCTTTTTATAAATATATTGCTCAAAGTTCAAGCTCTGTCATTCTGTCAAAAACTATCCCTTGGCGACTATGAGAGTTTTGTCAGGTCGCCTTGTGCTATATCTCAGAATAGGAAACTAGGTTTTCTGGACTTATACGATCTATACTCCGGTACCACGGTCTTCGGGACAGTCTCTCGAATTGGCCGAATGTAGTTCTACAGAACATTTATGGATACGATTCTGCTTTCCTTAGGCAACGTTCGGTAAATAGGAACATTTGAACTTTTTTGTCTTGATATATCCTCACACTCTTAATTCTTATATAAAACAGACTAATTTATTTTCTTGTGAGATTTGTACCACATTATAGTTTTCATATCGCATACAGTAGAGTTATCTGAAAATAACATATAATTAAATTGCATTGTTGGTGTTAGCGTTCACCTAGTTCGATAAGTATTCTCAAATTTGATATGTTAGCGACCATCGCTCGCAGTTCATCTAGCGACCTCCCGGTAGTTTTCTTTAGCCCTTTAGCCCGCTCATTGCAGGTCTTCCTCTCTTCCTTCAAATTTTCCCAACAACAACGTCTTTTATAAACCATTTGCTCTCATTATATGTCCATAGTAGGTCAGTCTTTGTTTGCATTCTAGAGAGATATTCTAAAGTTATATCAGGATTAATTACATTTAAGATGGAAATATTCGACCTTTTATCTGTCGATAGCACTCTGAGTAGCTTTCTCTATGCCCATAATTCAAAGGTTTTAATTCTTTTTCTTTTTATTTTCTGAGAGTCCAGCTCTCACATTCATAAGTGACCAAAGGAAATACCAATGCCTCTACAATTATCTTCTTAGTCTTAAATACTCCTAGCTTTCATAATTTGGTTCAATCTCATAATTGCCTCCCTCCCTAGTGCTATTCTTCTTTTCACTTCCTCTAAGCAGTCTCCCATCTTATCAATACTGGATCCCAAATTGCATATTTCTCGATGTTAAAAATAAACTTTTAAAATGTAAACGTATACATATAAGTTACTCTCTTATTATAATATAAGTTTTTTTTCTAAAAAGCTCAAAGTATTACCACGAGGTTGAACTCTATAATTCGAGCAATAGAGGCTTCCAAACAAGATCAATGGATTGTATTACGTTTCTTTTTTGCTGAGGGAGCTGAACATTTATAAATCCTCCGTCGTCTGCAAGTTGTATGGTGGGAACAACCTGAGACAAGCAAGGCCAAAGCCATTCATAAAAAAAAAAAAAAGATTCTCGGCCAAGCGGTAATCATGTCGTTGCTGATCAGACACAAACGATATTCTTTCGGAGAATCAACCAATTACCATACGTGGTCTAGTCTACAAGTCTCAATACGACCTGCACAATTTGTTCTGACCATCCACCTAGGACTGCAAAAAAATATGTTCAACGAGTTCACATCACTTCACACCTCAGATTTATCCTGCCCTTGTCTGGAGGAAGACTTTCTCTTATTTGAACGCACGGGATTTATCAACGTTTCATTTGCAACCTGTGACACCACAATTAACGCCTAGAGTTATTTTAAAACCTCCCAGCAGAACGTGTCAGATAATAAAAAAGAGGATACTTGGGTTGTTGTAACGACACAGGACTGTCATCTGCATAGTAAAGCCAGTCTTCAAATTAGCAAAGTGACTAAGGCGGTATTTCGAAGGATTTATACCTTTCATGCATAGCTTTCTGCAAGCGACTTTCAAGTTTTCGGACCGTTCAAGAAAACGCTTAAAGTAAGTACAGATTTTTTATTCGGATGCTGAAATGGAGACTGATGCAGAAGGATGGCTATGCTCTCTCAACTTTGAGCAGAGGATTATGAGACTTGTCCATCAGTGTGGCAGATGTGGCAGTGTAGCAGTGTGGAGATAATAATGGTGATTATATTCCTGAAATAAATTATTAAAGAGACATGTAGTAATTTTATTTTGTAATGTCACAGATATTTGCTCTTATTTGAACGTCCCCATTGCTCGAATTATAGAGTTGGACCGCAAACGCAGCATGCTGCATGTGACTAATTCAGCTATATGTTAGTTAATATGCTTCTCTTTGGGTCATTATTATTTCGTTTTAACTCACGCTTTTTTCAAATTAAAGTCGAATTCACGATTTTAAGTATTAAACCCATATTTATTTCTTCAAACCCTATATACAGTTCTGTAACTAATTCTAAGAGGATTCAGATTGGTTTAGAAAGGAGAAAGATCTACTCAATTATCTCAAATTCGGATATATTACATTTGAAATTTCCCATTATTTCGGGAGGAATTACAAGAACTTTATTAAACAATTCCTGGCACAAAGACCAGCGCTGGATGAAATTTGTATATTTCTATGACGTTGAGGTGGCGTGTAGTCCAAGTAAGATGTGGGGCAAATTCGGTAACATGTTGGGCCTGAATTAGATGTGGAAGTGTCGTATTCTATCTAAGTCCTAACAACGACATTCTGGAACATACGAAACAAGGAAGTTGGGAGAGAACCAGAGGTTCTATGGAAAATGTGACTAAGACCTTCGAGGAAATCCGGAACATGATAGTTGAGAAAGAAATCAGTTGTAAAAGTGTCTAACTCGATTTGAAATGTGACAGATACCTTTGGAGAAATCCGGAACATGAAAGTTGAGAAAGAAACAAGATGTAAAATTGTCTAACTCGATTTGAAATGTGACAGATACCTTTGGAGAAATCCGGAACATGAAAGTTGAGAAAGAAACAAGATGTAAAATTGTCTAACTCGATTTGAAATGTGGCAGATACCTTTGGAGAAATCCGGAACATGAAAGTTGAGAAAGAAACAAGATGTAAGAGTGTCTAACTCGATGTGGAATGTGACAGATACCTTTGGAGAAATCCGGAACATGAAAGTTGAGAAAGAAACCAGATGTAAAAGTGTCCTACTCGATGTGGAATGTGACAAATACCTTTGGAGAAATCGGGAACATGAAAGTTGAGAAAGAAACCAGATGTAAAAGTGTCCTACTCGGTGTGAAATGTGACAAATACCTTTGGAGAAATCCAGGAACATGAAAGTTGAGAAAGAAACCAGATGTAAAAGTGTCCTACTCGGTGTGAAATGTGACAAATACCTTTGGAGAAATCCAGGAACATGAAAGTTGAGAAAGAAACCAGATGTAAAAGTGTCCTACTCGGTGTGAAATGTGACAAATACCTTTGGAGAAATCCAGGAACATGAAACTGCGCCGGTGTGAGATATGACATCGGGGAGATTTGGAACAAGAGAGTTGTGAGAAAGTGTCGTACTCTGTGACAAAGATACTCGGGGACACCCAGGACCTGGAAGTTGGGCGAGCGGCCACTGGTGGCGCCTAGGTCACGTGGCGCGCGTGTCACGTGTGCGAGGAGTTGTGACCATGGGACGGAACGAGTTGGTCGTGTTTTCGGTCGGTCTGCTACTTCTGGCATGTCTGGGTGAGTGTTAGCTCGATGTGTTTGTTACCTTTTGACCGACAACTAAATATTTCGACATTGTTTTATAAATCATACAGCCTTGAAGCACCAGACGGTAGAGACTTTAGTGTTGAAGACATCTCCCACGCCGGAGTCTCTGATTTATCCCTGTAGACTTATTGGTTTTCCATCGTAGAATGATGTCTATTGGTGGCTATATTTTTACCTTTATTTTCAAATAGGATTTTCTTCATGTTAACTAAGGTCTATTGTCTCTTGAGTTCATATAAATTTATTTTGTATGTACCTCACAGCCAGGTCTTGAAATATACATATGTAGTTCTTGTGACGGCTTTTCAAATACTTACACTATCTCAGGGTTATTGTAGGTTACCTTTATATATATACAAATATTATTAACATTTCTGTTTTTTTAATTCATTGAAATAAATATATGAAACGATTCAAAACAACATGTTCATGAGGCAAAATTTCAATGGTTCAGACCATAAATCCCGGGTGATAAACACTTGAACATGATTACTGATTGAAAGCTTTTATTTAAAAAGTATTAATATATCTAAAAGAAATACTTTCTTCATATGTCTTCGGTGATTATCATGTGATCCATTAAGATTTTTTCATAGCTTCACTTAAATAAATCCTTCAGTCAATAAATTTTCTAAATGTCTTTTCTCCTAAACATCCTTCTTATTGGACTAATGTAGCCGGTTATATTATAGATATACTCTTCTTCTCTCCGCTGTGGATGGATTAGCTAGCCATCAAGATGATAGCTCGAGGGGCAACGACAAATTGATACAGAATTTGATTATATAGAGAGCAACGATTGGTTACTTTTATTTACTTATGCTTTATACTAATTTTACGTCAAAATGGTATTCAGTTGTAAAAAGAGTAATTACCCCATTTTTGTTGTCTAAACAGGCTTTTGATGGCTTGTCCTTTAAATGGAAGAGCTAGGCTAGAAGCTGAACTCTATGTTGAATTTCTACAATCATTGAAGAATATTTCCATATTTTTGTTAAACGCCATCTTCAATAATGATCCTTCAAGTGCATACTATATAGCAATAATAGTAACAGCGATCTGGTGAATTAAGAAATCGCTGATAGAGCCAAGCCAATTCTTTTTCAAATTCAATTAATTGCGTGTAGAAATTCGTTCTCTATTAAAAAAAACATGGCGTTGAATAGTTGTATCATATCCTATTTTAATACATAATATGCAAAACTGAATTCGAGGGTGAATTTCTTACTTTATTGAATATTCATCTCAAGCTTTCGGGCATCACAAACCCTTAAGATGAATATACAAAAAAGCAAGAAAATGACTTTCGGGATACTTACTTATTATTTAACTGTATTTTGTATTTTACTGTATTGAATCATCCATTGATGAGCTCTACTCTTCCCCGGCAGATACCATCAAAAGTCTCAAGCTTTACAAGCTTGATACCTTAATATGATTGAGTGGAAAAAAAAAGAAGAAGACTTATTATTTATATGAAAAAAATATATAGCTACACTCAGGAGAATGACATCGAGTCACTGAAACGTCGAGATTATTGGTTTATGTAATTAATTTTTTTCCAAATAAACTTCCAACCAACAAATGATTTTCAAAATTAATATATATATGTATTACAGAGGATTCTAATTTTCGGAATATCCTATGTTTATAAATGCCAACACAAATTGCATACGCATCACATACATATTGAGCTAGTAATAAAAAACACACAAAAGAAGTAAAATACGAGGCATATTTTTCATGTTTAATGAATATGTGTATACAATCATGTATAAATATGAACCACTAAAAGATATAAAAACATAAAGGAATATTTTTTTTTTAATTGAATTAATTCAGTTTGTACTTTTGCATAATGCTATATTTTTATATGAAATATGTTTTTATTGAAAAAAAGTGTGTATAAAAGTTGGAAAACCAATTAAAAAAATTATTTTCTATATACAAAGTATAGACAATACTGAATATTTAAAACTTCTATGTTATATTCTGAAACAAGTTCTCGGAAAAATTGACCGTGCTTTTTTAGATCAAACACGAAAGATTTTTCAAATAGCCGAAAGAGTTATTTCATAAAGCTGCATATATGTTAATTTAACGTCCCCTTCAATACCTGTTCGAAGAACAAAACACGTTCTTTGATCAGAATGGATCACAGCCCTCGAAAAAAAATATTTTTACAATGTCAAAGAACCAACCCATTTAAGATAAAACATAGTATTTGTGTCCGTAACTTAAAAAATCGAAATTCTTTGTTGTTTCTTCAAGTATAGCGATACTGACACATGGGAAGTTTCCCAGATATGTCTCCAAATGCCATGTAGAACATGCAGGCTTAGAAAACCCAAGGTTCAACATTAAAAAGCAAACAAACTACTAACAACTACTGGAGTTCTCAATACAACTACAAAAGCCTTTCATAGGTCATTACTGGAGCAGTAGTGATAGCTTTCATAGGTCATTACTGGATGACTCGACAAGTTTTTAAGTATATGACTGGGGATTTTATTTCGCGAAAGATTTCCAAGAAAAAGTGGAGTATAGTTGAGAAAATAGCAAACCTGTTGTTGCATTAATACTTGTACATATTTATAGCATGGCTGTTTATCATACACAATTTAAAGTTTATTATTTTGAAAAGGAAATATATCCATGCGCTTTTCGCACAAAACGGGTGACTCTCCATTTTAAAAGGTATCAAAGCAATGCATTTTCTAGAAACATTCTATACAAATTGCGGCAAGAAAAAAATATTTTTCTCACCAGCTTGTTGGCCATCTCGGCCGATTTCAATACTTTCATTTTAGAATGTAAGAAATCAAACTCGCTTCTGTATGGATGAGGGCCATAGTCCAAAAATCATAATGAGCATAAATGATTGAGTATTGAGTTTTTACAAAGATGAAGTTGAACTTTCACCCTAGGACTATTGACCAGAAGTCACAATCGTAGCTTCTAAAAGTTAATGAAAGGCTTATTAGATGAACTTGTTATTTTAGGACGAATTCTTGTCCTATTAGGTGAGGTTAGAAAACTTACGACCGAAAACGTCAACGAATCTTATCTGAGGCGACCCTACACTATTCTAAGCTGAGTAGGTATTTTAGAATGGTTGGTTTATTGATTTCATTGATAATTCATCCATAGTTCTCGAGAGGAAAGGTAAGCATTTTAGAGAGATCTAATTCAGTGGTACTTCATCTATAGTGCTCGGGGTAGGGTAAACACTTTAGAAGTTTCTATATAAGTACTACAAGTAATAATTAATACTTGTAATTCACCAATTGTGGACCCGGTAAAAAATGAAGATTTTAGAGGAGTCTTTTTCAATGATAATCCATCCATACTGCCGGGAGAAAGGTGAGCACTTTTGAGATATCAATTTTATTTATGTTCCACCCATACCTGCCAGAAAATAATAAAGCCCTTGAAAGCAAACCCATTATAAAGAACCGCCTTACTAAGGTTCTACTGAATATAAGAGAACAACTATATAAGTGTTCTATGAAGCGAAAATTTCGCTTAACGACGGGACTACGGACCGAGACAGAGGTTGTTAAACAGCTCTGTCGTTACAGGAACATAATAGCGTTATGATTATTAAATGTAATGTTTGTTCATGTATATATATATATATACTTTGTATACAGTATATATTCCAGTAAATTCTTTTTATATATTTTTTATTAATAAAATTTATCATTTTGATTGTAGCATGCATCTATTTTAAAGTGCAGAATGAAGATAAAAATCACATAAAATTTTATTGAACTTATTGGATAATCTAAAAGCTCTTTCTAGAGTTAGGGATTTTAACTGAGTTCGTCGTAAATGTGAACTGGTCGTTAAGCGGAACGTCTCTAATCGGCGCATACCTTTAGTTAATTTGTCTCTATGCACTTTGGTAGAATATAGTTGTAGGAATTGTTGTTGTGCTGACGTCACTGGAGATAATCTACTAATTGCCCACAGCCCCACGGGAGAGGCCGCTCTCGTGTTCATTTTTTACAACTTACTCCACTGGAGTGGTTGCCAAGGTCTTGTTGCTGAGTTTCTCAACTTTCCTGAGGTAACCGGACATTCTTCCTCTACCGCCTTGTGTGTCTCACATCCGGAATACCACGTTACTTGATAGTTGTGACTTTATAAACACTCGGACAATGTGATTGTAAAATTGTTTCTGAGGTTTGTGGCTGTGATTTAGATACGTGGTGCTCCTGGAACCTAGCTTACTTCGTCGTCATTCATTTAAATATATTTATATATATACGTATGTGTGTATGTGAGAGGAACCGGGTTTTTTATTTAAAATTTTAATTTTACCCGGAGGAAACAACCTAGCTTTTATTTTTAAAGATACGAGTAATTCAATTTATTGTTTAAAATTTGTAATAGAGGTTATCTTTCAATAGCTACATCAATTTTTAGAGTAATCACCCACCTCGAGACCATGGTTTCGGGTTAATGGCCCTTTTCAGTCCAGAGGGCGGGCTTTGACTTCACGAGATCCATAAGGGATAAAAAAACAGATTGTTGAGTAAACTTTAAATAAATCATATCTAAACTACTTCAATATTATAAGCTTAATTCGGGGTCGATTCGTAATATTATTATATGAATATAATAATTTTTATTTTATTTCTATAATATTTATATCATTTTTTAAAATTTAATCGCTTTAAAAATCCCAATTATTCATTTTAAACAGCCACACACTTATTTACCAAAATAAAGCTTTGGATGTCTCCAACCACATGCATACAGAAACATCCTGGAGTCAGCATTTTATTCTCTAAGACCGTGCAATTTGACATTGAGGTTGCTGACAAAGTGATGGTTTTCAAGGTCTTAAATTTCTTCTTATCAAACTCCACTCTCTCTATCTTTCTACTCATTTTCCCTCCTATATTTTTGTTTATATAATGGTTTTCTCCATTTTAAAAGTAGTGTATTCATATTTACAAAACAAACATTATAGACAATTACAAAACAACCAAAAATACAAAAACAACATTAAAACCCAAGCTTTTTTACTTCTTTTGATTGAAAATATCAGGTTCGTTACCTTATTTTTTTTTGTTTTCTGGTCCAGTATATGGCTATCTAAAAATCGATTTATAAGCTTGATTCAGTTTTAACATTTTGATGTTAAACATTTTAAATATTACAAGAGAAGAAATCACCAGACATCATTTCGAAGAAGGAATCAAAGCTAACGGCGACGAGTTTATTTATTTGTGTCGTATAATATTGGCTAGACTATGACGTCCTTCACCAGCACTATACAAGACACCAGAGAACAATATCTACCTATATATACAGTATATAATTCTCTAGTTTCTTGTATAGTAGCCTGTTGAAGGATGTCATAGTCCGAAAGCTAGCCAAGATTATACCGCACAAATAAATAAACTCGTCACCGTTAGCTTTGATTCCTTCTTCGAAATTTTAAAAATTATAATATTCAAATAAATAATGAAATATTTGACAGCAAAATTTAACAACCAGTTGAAGCTTAGAAAAATCGGCTTTCAGGGCGTCATACACTTGTCCAGGAAGCAAAATAGAAACTGGGGTGTAACGAACCTGAGGTTCTTCAAAAAGAAAGAAAGTAAAAAAGAGGATTCTATTTTCCTAATATTTTCATTTATATATATTTATTTTTGTTGTTGGCTTTGTAATTAATAATATTTGATGGTTGTACGTGTGTGTTTTGTATTTTTTATATATTATTTATTAGAAAAAATAAATAAATGCACTACTTGTGAATTAAAAACATATAAACGCGAAAATATTAAAAATAAAAGTTTATTTTATAGATAGAAGTTTGATAAGAAGAAATTTAATACTTTGCAATTTTTTTGTGGCATCACTTTTCAGCATTCACAATCTCAAAATTACATGGTCTTTGATAATAAAATTCTATAACTATAGAATGTTTTATATTATTTTATTTGATTAAAATTTCATTTAGAAAGTAATAGATGGGTAATTTAGGTGGAAAATAAAGCGAACCCCTATTTAAGGAAACCAAAGTCAGCCACAAGGTTCAGAATGTACCGGTGAGTGCAAAAAGTCTATGCCAGCTGTGGGCGCCGTGACGTGCGCTGGACGAATACCTATTTCTTGAGAATGACTCACGGCGATAACTGATGTGGTGGTTTCCGCGAGTGATGTGAGTCATGGTCCTATTAGACCAGAATTGCTGGTGAACTTAACCAATTTCCGTCTTTCTTTTCACACACTGGTCAACTGTTCCTTTCCAACACCAGTTATATTGTTCTTTCCCTACAGTGGTCAACTGGTTCCTTCCCACCTTATCGATGAACTTATTATTTCACCTTATTGGTCAAATTATTCTATACATTGATAAACATGTCCGTTTTCTACATCGATCAACTTGTTCTTTCCATACCTCAGTCAATTTGTCCTTTCCCTACATCAGTCAACTTGTCCTCTCCCTACTTCGGTCAACTTTTATTTTCCCTATCTCAGCCAACTTGTCCTCTCCCTACTTTAGTCAACTTGTCCTTTCCCTACCTCAGTCAACTTGTCATTTTCTTACATTTGTAAACTAGTCCCTTCTATATATATACATTAGTTAGCTTGCTCTTTAACTACATTGGTCAGCTTGTAGCTGTGTAGCTATATATCCACGAGGCAATATTAGTTGAGCTTAGTTTTATTGGTAATTATAACAAGACCTGATATCGGTAATCGTTGTCAACAAGTAAATGATTAAGCTATCTTAATATATGATGATAACAGGTCGTTATCTGCACAGTAGCAGGAATAGGTATTAACCGTATTTATATCTAACTTTTGTGTGTGTTTTAAGTTGGGATAGATATAATAGTATAACGATATTATTATTACTATTTCATTAATTAGGGTATAGCTACAAACAAAAGTAACATTAGAAACACATGGAATTAATAGAAAAATATCCTCTTTTTTGTTTGCCAGGAAGATATTAAGAATCTGAATTTTATAAATTTAAAAACCTGTACTTTCTTGTTTTTTTATTAGTAATATATTAAATTTTTTACTAGAGTAAAAAAAAAAAAAGATAAAAATACACACACATACTAGCCATTAAAATTACTACACAAGGAACACGCTACAGACGTGAAATTTACACGATAGAAGAAAATGCTGTGATATGTAAATTATTTTCAACGCATTTGTAAAAAAATATGCGCCGGTAGCAACATCTACAATGTGTTGAAAATATTGTACACAGTAGGATTCTATCATACAGAAATTGCATTTGAAACTTTGCTTTATTGTGAAAAGTTATAGTGACGCCTCGAGTAAAAAAAAAAAATGCTTACCAAAGTGTTTGGGAGTTGAATAGAGGTAGATTGGTGTGTAGCCTACCAGAATTGCGGTTTATTATAAGGCAGTATTTCTGATCGCGTCGGTCGAGATTCCATGACTGTTTGTAGAAAACGGAATCGAAGGGTTCAGAACGGTCATACAGAACAACGTACTGGATCTCAACAACCCTTTATCACTAACAGCCGAGAAGACTGACAAGTTATTCACATGGCTTTAATGGATCGTATAGCTTCGTCAAGAGCCCAGAGTCAAGAAATGGAGTGGATTGCAAGTTAGAAAATGTCTTGCAAGAGAATGAACCGTCAGCTCAGCGACCATGGCTTTGAATAACCATGACGCTACAACATAGACGGGAGAGCCTTCAATGGTGTGATCAACGAAGAATCTGGACATCTAGGCGTGGCGTCGTGTTTTCAGACGAATCCATGTTCTGTTTGCAAACCCATGATGGCCGCATCGTAGTTTGGCACCATCGCGGAGAAGGCATATTGCCAGCGTGCATTCGACATACTGGCCGATCGCCCGGAGTGATGATTAGGGTGTCATTGGATACACGTCTCAGTTACCTCTTGTCACATTTATTATGTGTTAAGGCCGGTGGCAATACTGTTTATTCGAAGCCTGGGAAACGCTACGTTTCAGCAGAATATTGCACGACCAAATGTTGCCGGTATTGTACGGACCTTCCTACATACAGAATATTTTCGGCTGTTTCTCTTGTCAGCACGTTTTGCCTATCTGTCATCAATAGAAAAACTCTGAGCAATGGTTGCCCAGAAACTAGACCGTCAATACCAGCTAGTCACTACTGTCGATAAACAGTGGCATCATGTTGAAGCTACATGGGAAGCTGAACCTGTGCATACCGTCCAATCTCTGTTCGACTCAATGCTTGGGGTATAAGGGCTGTTATTACTGCCAGAGGTAGTTCTTCTGGGAAATATTTTTTTAGGATCCATAGCTCCAAATTTCTTGAAATATAATAACTTGTTATTCCCAGTATGTCACTGTCTAATAAATATCATTTTATTATTTTCCCTTCTTCACGGTGTAGCAATTTGATGACCAGTAGTGTAATTTATCAATCTCAATGGAATTTTCAGAAGACACATTGCGTTCGCAAATATGATTCCGCGTTTTATTTTCAAATAATTTTTTTATTTATATGAACTAACTCTTTTTTACCTTTAGTTTTTATTTTGCCATTTTTTACATGTGATACTTGATATTAAAGCTTATATGCCCCTTTGTATTTTAAACTATTTAGATGTCTACTTTGGTTCCTGGGATGTATCATTTGCGCAAGCTTTACTTTTCATCTTAAACCTCAAGAAAAGTGCAACCGAAGCTCATAAAATGCTCTTTAGAGCACATGGAAACAATCTTTCTTCATTAGAAACCTGTCAAGAGTGGTTTAAACGTTTCAAATATGGAGTTTTTGACGCCACTTGACAGGCAATTTACCCTTGTTTGCAAGAAAGGAAAACGGTTACCTCGCGAATTAGTGAAAAGGACAATGAAAATTGAAGAACGATATCTGAAATCCTACTGGAAAGGTCAAAGAAAGTCTCTTTTTCAACGTATTGTGACATTGGAGGTGAAAAATGGTATATTGGGAATCCGAAACGGAAAAAAAGCATGTATCGCGTATGATCTAGCGGACCAGCGCTTTTAGAATCGCAAAGAATTTGAAAATTGGCTTTGACGAATGAATTGCCTCGTAGCCAATAATTTTTACATGATGACATCCAAACGCTACCCAAAATTAAGAGGGAAAGTTGTATCTAAAGTATAATTTTTCTTCTCCATTATATAAAATTGTCGAACCTGAAAAAAATTGGAGTCATGCTTGCTCACCTAAATTCAGAATAAAACTTCAACTTTACAACAAATTTGAATAATCTAAAATTCAAGTTTAGCTTCAAAAAAAGATTAAAGAAGAATAACGACGTTCGTAGCAATTTGTAAACCGAGAGGTAAACAGAGCGTAGCGGAGTGATTCTCACCGAAGACGACCCAATTTGTGGAGCATTTTTTCGACATTTTTTATACACATAAAAAACACGTACACAACATAGAGATGATGTTCTTACAAATCTATCGCAATCTAAAGTAAATACGTTCTCTCTCTCTCTAGATCGAGGCGTTTCTTTGATGGTAAAAATTATAATTTCATAACACCGATATTTCTATAATTCATATTTTTCGAGGTAGTTCTGTGACAACAGCGTCAGTATGATACTGTCGATGACCCTATTGAAGTCACAGAGCTGCCTTAAAAAACGGGAGATTTGATAGGCAAAACATTGGACCTATTGAAAGTTTCTTTTTAAAATACAATATAGGCTTCAGGCTATACCTATATGTATATAGATGGACATAGCGCGCCACCTGTTTATGAAATTTGAAACTATTTTTTTAACGCGATATATTTTATTCACTAAATAAAACTATTTCCTACTGTCTTTTCTACAATGGGAAAATTATTGTGACGGCCTGTATTCATAGCCGTGATCTTCCCTACCTCTCTAATATTGCATTGGTTTATCTTCTAAAGGAATTCTTGGTTGACGTATTTAGAATATGGACATGAGGTTGGAGGACGGTATTGGGGTACACCACTGATGACCCAAGCTTTCCCAATAATCTTTTCCTTCGTAGAAAGGAAAGTAAAATGGTTTTATTTTGTGAAAAGGAAATTTCGCAATAAATAGTTAAAGATTTCATGTTACTTATAGAAGAGCAATAAAAGTTGCGATCAAAAAGAGAAATTCCAAACTTTAGTGATTAGCTTATAAATTCTTCCTATGTTATTCTTTAATTGAATGAGATAAAATTATTCACTTTAATGTAGCATTAAGAATTACAAATATGAATTTTGAGAAACAGCACATAGGATTTTGCTCTCTTATACCCATTGGCATTTTAGAAACAAATTTGTACTAGCGCGATTCATCTGCGTGTTGCTAGGGATATTTAATACACCAATTATGATTCAACAGAATAATTTCTTGTTTGAATATTAAGGTGAAAATAAGCTTCCATGGATAGGTTTCTCTTTAAAATATTTAAATTCATAAATCTCTAGATTTCGGGCACTAGAGCCCTTCTATAGGAGAAAACCCCCTGCATTAAATATACTCTCCAGTCCTATTGTCGATTTAATGTCCAATGTCCTCTAGAAGGGCTTTCGTGCCCGAAATCTATAGATTTGTGAATTAAAATGTTTTCAAAGAGTGAAACAACAACCTATCCCCAGAAGCCTGATATTTTAACCTCTTGACACCAACTATGATTTATTTAATCGATAAGATATTACCTAAGATGCGACGTAGAAATATTCGAGTGTACCTAAACAAAATACTCAGCATGTTTATTGATAAAACAGATACAGTGGAGGCTCCCGTAAGAGACCACTTAGATAACGTGGCTACAGCGGGTCTCTCCTGGAGTTGGTCTTTTATCGGAGTCATGACGGCGTCTTTAAACCCAGAGTAGGTGTGCTTTAAGGCACACATAGTTTAATATGCGTTTATATATATATATTACTAAAAATATTTTGGTTATTCACTGAAAATTAAAATAAAAAAAATATACAAATATAATTTAAACAAAGAATAACTCGCCCAGTATTTCATATAAAGACAATAAGTTGTCGGGCAATATGCTATTGTTGGGAATGGTGCTAGCGATCGAGTAAGTCGCTCTTAGATATAAAAACTCTACAATAAAACAAAATGTATTTATCTTCAAATGACTCTTTCAAAAAATAGCTTGTAAGAGAGTTTGTTTTAGAGCTTCTAAAGTATTTTTTACAATTTATCTTCTGTATTCACGAGAATTTAATAGGCATGTGTGTAACCTTTAGCCAAGGAAAGTTTCAAGCTTTTAAAGAGATTCCTTTATCTTTGACACTGAAATGATTATAGGGTCTTGTAAAATGGGATCGATTTCGTTAGAGCAACTTTCTTCAGGTGAATGGAACAGATTTTCAATAAAGATATGGTTAGGTAGCTTGGTTCAATCCTACCCTAGTCTCCATATTATTTTTAAAGTTTTCAAATTCTTCGAAAGAAACACAAAATATTTTGGCATTATAGAATTATAATTTGATGAAATTGGAGAGAATTATTTTTCTATCACATCTCCGAGGAAACTGTCTTTCTAACACCATCGACTCTGCGCCTGTAACACAAACTCTGCGACTTCGCAAGTAACCATTTTGTTGTCATTCTATCCAGAGGGGAAAGGGGGCAAGGGGCCTTTTGAAACATCCATTACTGACCTAAATCTTTCTATTCCTAGTCGGGTGGAGGCCTTCACCGTGTCCCCCTTTGGAACTTTCCATCGATGGCGTCTGTCAGCTCCCGCTAGTCAAGTCTTCTAGAAGTTTATACAAACATTAGTGTTTATTCTGAAAATAGGATAACATTTTGAGATATAAACACTTACAATAATATACAATATAAAACGCCGTTTTTATTGTCGTTTACACTCTTCTCTACCTTGATCTACTCAAAGTGCACTCCAGCGCCTACGTTTATTTGGTCAGGTTATACTGTTTATCTTCCTGGTGCTATCAGAGATGGCAATATGTGTTGAGGATTTAATTGACCATTTTTGTCCACTGAAAAATGTTTATCGTTAACATGATTATATTACCATTACCGCCTTTAAATTGTGAAAGCATTCTCTAAATTCACACATTTCTAAAGTCAAAGTTTTTTTTAAATTCTGGAGATTTTGCCTGTTTGATCTATCAGACCGATACGAATATTTGAGAATTGTTATGTTCAAATTATGTACTTGATATTTGTCGGTGTATATGTAATATTGGTGACGATATCCTACCTGAGTGTTAATCTCGAAACTGTATTTCTCCCTCAGCCACTTTCTAGATTAGTTAATTATATTCAGGATCTTTCAGAACAGGTATATACTACTTGGAACACAAGTAAAATCCGCAAACTAGTAAAGAAAGCTTGAGCTTACATTAATAAAAGAAACTCATCTCCAGAAACATGTTGTATTATTTTAATCTATGTTTAGGAGATTTAAGTCAAGTAAATAAATATATATTTGTTAAATAAAATAAATAGATTCCTCAGTAATTTTGACATTTCGGACATCCTGTATAATGTGCCGAGAATTTCAGTTTCATTCGTGGCGGCTTTCATCAAGAAGCAGCGACAATAAAACGGAAGGTTGGGCACACAGAGGTAAGTAGGTCTCTGCAGGTATGTAGATACAGATCGATCCGGGGCTTGAGAGGACAAATATTTGACCAAAGTCCCAATTTTGTCCTGCGTGTTTGTCACCCCAGGCGACTTCATCTCTCCACTTTAAATTCGGAATTAACAGTACTTTGGGCTGTTTTGAATCAAGATACATAATATTTAGTTACGAGCTCTTAACAAGCCTAAAGAGTAACATTCAGTAATTGAAATTTACAGTACACTGTGCTGTTTGGATCCATGTATGTGTGTGAAATTGGATCTATAAGTATAAGCTATTTACAAGCCAAGAGCGCAAGATTCGGCTAATTGAAATTGATTGGTATCTGTAACCGTGTTAAACCAGTTTCTATAGCTCCCAATAAATTGAAATTAACACATTTAAAGTTCTCAGTACATTGATTTAAGAAGGCCGCTCCATTTGTCTTCCATTCCTTTCAGTCAGCTATTCTCTCCACAAATTTATTCATTTCATAGGTGGAAATATTATTCTCCCAAATTTTCTTAACTTTCTCCTCTATTCACGAAACAAGTTTCCGTGGTCTTCAAATTTAAATTAGTTTGATCACACACATATATACAGATTTATTAAGACCACCGGTCTTATAAAGATTCACCGAAAAAAGGAAGCATAGATGGAGCTCCTATACTTCAGACAGCACAGAACCCAACAACAGCCTCCAGGTCCGACGCATGTTCAGTAGCCACAGATTCCACCGTACAAATCTTTTAAAATTAGTTTGATCTAACTTCTATCATTACTTCCATCAACATATACACCCATCTCCATTTACTTATTTTAAGCCGTCCAATTTCGTTTATTTCGAACCCAGTAGTTTATTTATTTGTATTCTCCTGTTTTGTAAATATACATAGCTATTTCATTCTCTCTCTAGAAAATGTATTAAAATTCATTTCTGCTATTATATTCGCTTTGAGAAATGTTTTATTTTTCACTCATTTTAAAATCAGTTACAAACCAAGCCAACTATATAATATCAACACTAAATTATCGCTCTCTATCGCTGAAAATGATAAACATTTTTTATTGGATATTTTTCAAAATATATAAATAGAATTTATTTTTTTAAAATATGTATAATTATCAAGCTATAACTATGTTTGGTGTGAGATTGCGGCTGATTGTACTGTATGTTTCTACAAATAAAAAATGCTGTTCGAATTCGCACTTACAAAATGCTACAGTTTTAAATAATATAAATTGATATATGGAAGTTAATTTTTAGTAAAGAAGAAATGCATGTGGTTTATTATTTTAAATAATATCCAATATATCTTACCACCATAATTTTATGTCTATTAGACAAGAATTCTGAGCCAAATTTACATACTTTCAAGCCGGATACACACGGCAGCAAAGAGATTTGCTTATCACGTGTGAATCTTTCACTCTCAAAATATTTCCGAAACTTTCACCTTATATGTATAGTTTTAATGCTCTTAATATTAGCTGGCATTGAACAAAACCCAGGCCCCAAGATGTCCAAACAAACGACGTTGGAAACAAGCTTAGATAGGGATAAAGATATCAAAGATCTGATAAATGCACTCACCAAAAGGCTGGATAGCTGGGGTGAGAGGCTGGAATCCCGTCTTTCGGCAATCGACGATAGAGTAGAAAATATAAACCAAAGACTGCAACAACTAGAGGAATCTTCTGCCGTTACAAAGGTAGCACTCTCTCAAAACTCCAAAAAAATAAAAGACTTAGAAGACCAGCTTGAATACTTGGATGCAAAGAGCAGAGAAAGGAACCTCATTTTTTATGGAATAGAACAAGATAATAACGAGGACTGCCGAGAACGGATACGGAAGGTTATCGAAGAAAATATGCAAACAAAGGAGAAGATAAACATCACGCGATGCCACCGATTATCCAGAAAACCCGGTGCACCGATCCTGATTGAAGTCCCAGAACAAAACGATAGATCAACTCTATTTAAAGCTGCTTTCAATTTAAGAGGAACTAAGATATCACTATCGAAAGACTATAGCATGAAGACGAGAGAACAACGGCGCGTTTTGAATGTCAAAAGAAAAGAACTCGTCGAAAGAGGCACTCTAGCTAAGCTAAGGGACAACAAATTAATAATTAATGACATAGCATATAAGGTCTGTGATGGACAAATTGTAGATGCCAATGGACATTCATTGTAGCAAGCAGTTAGGAAACAATCACTTGTAAATAGTCAACCCAACGATACCTTTTCACTGACCTGCTGGAACGTTAACGGGCTGTATAGACTCAATTCAGTTTTTCCTCTTCTTTATAGTCACTTAGAGAGATACGAAATATTTGCTTTGACCGAAACCTGGTGTGACCATCACTTAAAAAACGGCCCCAGAGGATTCCACTTATTCGAATCACTGGCAACTAGAAGCTCCAAACTGGGAAGATGCTCGGATGGAATAATAGTAGGAATTAAAAATAAACTAAAAACTATGTTGGAGAAAGTCGTTGTAGAGCATAATTGGATATCTATACCTTTCAAGCGTTGTTTCAACATACAAATTTGTTATATATTTACATATATTTCTCCAAACGAATCTCAACTGTCAAACTTCATTACTTTATCCAAACATGTCGAAGATAGGTTGGCTAACGGCTATGAAATAGTTCTAGCGGGTGACATAAACATCCGTACCGGCACCTATGGATACCTACACAACCCACTAGAACGTCCCTTACTTCTTTCACCTGAACGCAAATCTAGAGACCCAGTGCTTTCCAAACATTGGGAACAACTCATAAACTTCCTAGATAATAATCTACTGACAATAATTAATGGCAGAACTATAAGTGACAAAACTGGAAACTGCACATTTATCTCAAGTCGTGGCTCATCTGTTGTCGATTATTTTATTGTCTCATATTCCCTGCTGGAGCACGTTGTTGACCTCAAAGTAGATAATAACCCATACTCGGACCACCTTCCACTAACAATAAACATGTCTAACTTATCTAATCTCAAACGAACGAAAGAAACCGTCTATCCCTGCTTTGAAAGATACAGATGGGCACCTGATAACACATCCCTCTTTTCGCAGAATCTTGACAACAATCAAGTCTCTACAGACCAGAATCTTGACAGCCTAGTTAATACATTTTCTAAACAAATACTAAACGCAATGCTTGCTGCAGATATGCGCATTAAGGTCAGACCTGGCCGCCCAAAATCGAAACCCTGGTATAGCAGGGAATGCTATTTAGCCAAAAAATCTGCTAAGGCAAGCCTCACAACCTTTAAGGAAACGAACACTGACGTAGACCGCAATATTTATGTCTCAAATAGGAAAAGGTACACGACCTTAATAAACTTCAACAAGAAAAAATATCTTCAGGAAAAACAAGAACTTCTTAAAAATGCCCGTGACTCCGCAAACTTTTGGAAAACTATAGCTACCTTGAAAGACAAAAGCTATATACAAGGAAATATAACAATTTTAGAGTGGCAATGCTTTTACAACAAACTGCTCTCTGCTGAAACGACGATAGGAAGCGACCTATCTACTCTCTCACGAATTGATCCTGAACTCTACTGTGAAATCTCCATAACAGAAATAACTAGAGAAATCTCCAGTCTGGCAAATGAAAAAGCTTGTGGCGCTGACGAAATTCCGAATGAAGCATTAAAGATCCTACCTTTCGAACACCTTGTTACTCTAAAAAATATATTCAACAGAATCATTAATTCTGGTTCATATCCCTTAATATGGTCTAAATCTATCATCCATCCTATTTTTAAAAGCGGTGACCGGGATAATCCATCAAACTACCGCGGAATTGCCCTTATTAGTAATCTGTCAAAACTTTTCACATCAATACTAAAATCGCGATTACGCAACTGGATTGAAGGTAGATCAATTATTCCAGAAAACCAGGCCGGATTCAGAAAAGGCTACTCCTGTCAAGATCACATATTCACACTGTTGTCCTTGATACAGCTGACTCTCAGACGTAAAAGAAGAAAACTCTATGCTTTTTTTGTGGACCTAAAAAAGGCTTTTGACACTGTTCCCCACTTACTTCTGTGGTCAAAATTGGGTGAATTAGGTCTGGATTTCCGCTTTGTTAACCTTATCAGGAACTACTTCGAACAAATGACAACGACGGTGAGATGGAATGGACTATTTACTGAACCCATCAAAATCCGATCGGGAGTGTTACAAGGAGAACCCTTATCACCCTATCTATTTATACTCTTTGTAACTGATTTAATCAACATTTTTAATGACTCTACTCTACCAGGCATATACCTCCCTAATTTTGGAACGGTCCACCTTTTGATGTATGCCGACGACATAATTCTCATAGGAGAATCAAAAATCAATCTACAAATAAAAATCAACATGTTGAAAAAATACTTCGAAACAAATCATCTAACCCTGAACGAATCAAAATCCAAGATAATGGTTTTCCGAAATGGTGGCCGCCCTGCAAAATCGGACAAATGGTTCTGGGGAGACCAACTGTTGACAGTGACATCGAAATATCTCTATCTTGGCTATCCCCTCACAACAACAATCTCGTTTAGTCAAGTGGCTTCATACTTTAAAGGCAAAGCGCTTGCAGCTACCGGCGAAGTATGGAAAATTATGGAGAAATCCAGGTTGAATTCATTTGGTTCATCAATGAAACTATTAGACTCGATTATCCTGTCAACTCTGCTGTATTCTGCTCCAATTTGGGCAAACGAAAAGTACAAAATATTGGACCAAATTCAGAATAACTATCTCCGACGACTATTGAACTTGCCGAGTAACACACCAGGCTACATACTACGCATGGAAACCGGACGCTTCTCACTAGGAGTCACAGCAACCAAACTAATTCTAAAGTTCTGGTTAAGAATATTAAAAATGGAAAAATCCAGATTGCCCGCAATCTGTCTAGCCCAATTATGGGAAACGTCCACTCTGACGAATGCCTTTATAGGTTTTACAGAAAATTTAATGAATATCCTAAACTCAACTGGATTCATGTGGTTAAAGAATTGTTCAGACCCCAATATTCTACAGAAAGCAATACCTCAAATTATCAGAATCACTATAGAACAGTCTATCCAAACCGACCAATCAAGAATAACCAATTCGAAGCTACACACACACTACAAATATTTACATAAAACATTCGCAGCAGAGAACTATCTACTAAGTGAACTCCCACTGCCGGCTAAACGCCTCATTGCGCAATTGAGAATTCTATTTGTTTTATATCGAGAAGACCATATAAAATATCTAAGGACAGAAGACTTTTATTGCCAACTATGCAAAAATAGAACCGAAAATGAATTAGAACATTATATATTTGAATGCATGCCTCTTGACACGGAAAGAAAAATACTCTTCTCTAAGATAGGCCATACACACTTCACATTATATTCTTTATTATCCAACTTTATAGACAATAGTTCAGTAGCTCTAAATCTATATAACTTCCATAAAAATGCTGTAAAAAAGAAAGACTTAACCGAACATTCAAACATACCAAAAATTTCTGTTCGATGAGAAAGACAGAACCAACATCCAATTATTTGTTTAGGCAGATACGATAAGTTAACAATGATAAAACGGTGTTTACCTTACAACCCTGAACACGAGGATTTCCTGGGAAATCTCTTAAAGATTTCTTAAAAAATACATGGCCCACCTGTGCTGTGTGAGAGCTTAAATGGTCTTGCTCCATATGTAAATACCTGTTTTCTTTCCTCTTTTCGCTCTCCACTTCTCCCATCCATATTTCCAAAAAAAAAATTTTTTTTCTCTTTTTTTGATTTTTTTTTTATTCTTCTTATTTTTTATTCTTTCTTATAATCTGTATATATTTACCAAATGTATATAATCTTTCTCCATTTTTTATTTCCCACTTTCATAGGTTTCTCCGTTTTGTAACCCCAAGGAGAATCCTCTGTAAGACCTGTGTGTCTTAATAAAGGCTTTTGTGTGTTTTGTGTGTTATTATTTTAAATATTTCAATCATCATCATTTTTCATCTGGAAGACGCTTTCTGTAATATAATGCTTCAACCATCACGAAGAAAAGAAATAACTGATAAAAGAGAAACAGAATGCCACAGAATCAAATCAGATAAATAAGGTGGATAAAACTTTATGAGAACAAATTTGATTTTGTTTTGAAATCATTTAAGCCATTTTTTAGACATAACAATTTTTTATCCAGCTATAACTTTTAATAATTTAGCTGCGTCGATATTTTAAAACTTGCATGGCATTGAATATTGTAGAATTCCATATGAACCAAGAAACAATTTATGAAGTATTTTTCAAAATAAGTCTTTATTAATATTCCCGTAAATCGAATTTTATAGAATTAAACACATATATTGTAGCGTAGAAATCAAGTCTTGGAACATGTAAAAGTATTTATTGATGGCGTCAGTACGACTAGTCGTCAATTATCAACAAAACTATCTACAGCTAGGGAATCTTGAAAGAGCAAGCAAAGGAATATGTTAAAAATGATTTTATATGTACAGAGTAATAAATATTTTTATAATCTGTTGAATATTTTCATTGAATAATATTAAATTAACTAAATAATAAATTATTTCTTCGCCACAATATGAATTAAAGATATCTAAGTTATAGAAATGACTATATTATGAATTTTAAAAGATAGAGACCACACATATAGACATCTTAATCAAGAAATATCTCGGAGTGTGCTGGATATATAATCGAGTTAGTCCTAAACAAATTTAGAGTGGTATGGTGTAGTTGGTAAAACTGTTAGAAGGGTTCATCACTGATGAACCAGGCCCCCTTCACAACATTTTCTCCTCGTATTAAGAACAATGAGAAGCTGTTTTATATATATTTGAAAAAAAATCGTTATAAATAGTTCCATTTCATATTACCACGTTGAAAATTAGGAAATACAAACTTCAGGATGACACAGCAATTTATTTAAGTCAAGGACAAACTAAGAATGATAAATAAAAGATAAGCAATGAGGGAAGTGTACAGAGTAGCAAAATATAAACATAAAATGATACTCTGTTAATAAAATAATAAATACTTTGCTACAATATATATATAGATGGCGCGCTATTGCCTAACGTTTAATAAACTTTTCTGAAAAAAAAAAAAGTCATGGTGGTAAAAATGAACTTTGCTGCTAGCTTAGGCAATTTACTATATTCTACCATTCTAATCCGGCATATGAAATATTACATATGAAATGATTTGTTACGAATAACTTTGAGTAATATCTCAGATAGCGGTCAAAAGAAGTGTATGAAATACATCAAGATACTGTCTGGACTGGAAGGTAAGGAGATAGTCTCACAACCTGCAAATCTCCACTGGAACCCGACCTCTTTTAAACGTGACACATGGACGGATTATCTACTTAGAACTTAGCATTTACCTTATGCGAACGTGCAGTCGAATAACTTCACTGGAAACTGATCACCACAAGTATCGATCAATTCCAATACGTCCCTCTTTCGATTAACGTCTTTTTAAGACAAGATTCAATTATTCAAATTTTGAGAGTCGTCGCTCTCTGAATACCAAACCAAAAGTTGAAATTTGTTTTTAAAACAGGACAAAGGGAAGCAGATGCCTGAGGATTAGGGTGGTAGAATATAATAAATGGCTTGAGACAGCAGCCAAGTTCATTTTTACCATCAGGACGTTTTTTTTTTTGCAAAAAAGGTTTATTAAAGTTTAGGCACTAGCGCGCCATCTTTATATATGAAATGGAACTATTTAGAACGATATTTTCAAATAAAACAGCTTCTCACTGTTCTTAATGCGAGGAGAAAATATTGTGGAGGGGGCCTGGCTCATCAGTGATTAACCCTTCTAACACCAACTTAATCCGCCATACTGCTCTAAATTTGTTTTGGACTAATCTGAATATATATTCGGTATACTCCGAGATATTTATTGAATAAGACATTTGATAAACCATGGACATGAGCTTTGAGGACAGTATAAGAAATTCTATAATATGACTATTTCGATTCGAGACCAAGACTTTACGATTTCAATTCTAAAAATAATCCCTTTTAAACTCTTATATATATTTGAGAGGAAAAATATCATCCAAGGAAGAATTTCTTGTAATAATATAATTTAATTGTTTCAAGCCTTCTGGCCTTGGAGCCCTTCTACAGGAGTAAGATTAAATAGCGGCGTCATAGTTAGCCTTATCCTGTAGAAGGGCTCCAAGGCCCGAAAGCTCGAGTCAATTAAATTATATTTTCTGCAAGAAACTCTTCCCTGAGACGGATACCTGGAACCAATTGGAAAAACCTACTGTACAGAGTTTAGATTTGACAGCGAACACGAAGTCTCTCCAAGAAAACAAAGATGTTCTATAGTAAGAAATAAAGGTAAAAAGACGATTTTTTTCTGTAGTATGGATTTTTGTTAAATATTCGGCAAGCTTTTAAAGCAACGTTATTTTCTGATTCAGTAGGCCTAAGGAAGAGTTAACACTCGGAAGATTGCAAAATATTTAATAAGGAAGCACATTGCCATTCGTCTTTTTCTTTTATTACATACTAGCCGAATGACCCGGGCAACGCCCGGGTTTTACCCGATTAAATGCTTTTATTCAAATACTATTCGTTACAATTATAAACTGGCGCCGTGGATGTCATTCTTGAATTCTCTAGACGAATGACCCGGCTTCGCCCGAGAATTACCCCGAGTGCAATTTCCTTTATACTGAAAGTATATCAATAATAAATAGTAGAAGTGCCATAGAATAGCAACACAGAAGTAACACATAAACCACAGGCAAAAAGTGTGTGTGATGGCAAAAATTGTATTATATTCGTGTTTAGGTATTTGATTTAATTATTTTTGCAATGCATTTATTTGTTTCAAAATCAATATAGTTTAAATAGATGGCAGCTTTTCCGCCCAACCCCCGAGGTACCCGCCCCAGCGCACTAACTCTTGAAATTGCCTGAGTTGAGTGAGTGACTACGATGGATCTTGACTGCGATGCCCATCTTCTCAGTAAAAATAAGAAAAAATAGGTTTATAAAAAATATTAATCCAAAATACTGGCATGTAAATATTTTCTGTAAAAAATAAAGAGCACATGGAAATTAGGCAGACATATGTGTTTGCTAGTGTGACTGCAACTGCATTTTAAACGATAAAAAAAAAAGAGATAAAAAAACAAAGGCCAGAAAAAATAATAAAAAATAAGAAAGTGATTATTCACATACAGTAACGCTAAATTTGTAAAGTTTTTTTTTTTTGCATTGTGTGCACTTACCGTAACTTGACACGTGACTTAACGTGACAGAATTGATGACTCTGATGCTTATATATATGATTATGTTAGCATAATAAATTAGTCAGTATTCCCATGGTCTCCAGCGAAGAGGTGTGAATTGACTTTTTGAAAATATACATAATTATAAAGATAGAAGCTTCTATAGAAATAACTAAAATAAGCCGAAATAGCTCAGTTGGGAGAGCGTTAGACTGAAGATCTAAAGATCCCGGGTTTCGGCATCTTTTTTAATATTTTAATTTTTTAAAACGATGACAGAATTGATGACTCTGATACTTGTATATATTGATTTACATAAGTACTAGTATCTTTAGATTAGGTAAATATAGAGTATCAAATGTGGATATTTTAAGATTGATAATATTCAGGAGAGATTCAGGACTGTTGTGTGATGTTAGTTTAAATATTGTTTTTAATGCAACAATATATTGTTGCGTCGAACCCAGAAGCGGTTCATGTCTGATCAGGATGGTTCAAAGATGACACGTGACTTCGTAAGGGATATAGCTAAAGTTAGCGTTTTATTACAGTGGTTTGATATGGAAGAAGTAAACTATGAGCAACTTGCCTTCAACCTTCGCCGTCAGAAGGATCCTTGGCGTCGTGGGTGTTACTCTTGAGAAACATCTCGTTCCACACAGGGCAACACCAACTTGTAGGCTGATCCCACAGGTCTACAAAAAACCTTTTTTTTTTTTTTTTGCCGGAGAAAACCTGATGTTGATTATAAAGTAACTTTTCATGATGAATTCAAAAATGAAATCAGAAGTTTTCCATCACCCATGGTTCTTGTAGGATAACCATTTTTTCTATAAATTGGTATATACAGTAATAATGCAGAAAATGTTACGTAAGCATTTTTAAAGTAAACATCATTACATTAGCTAGCGCTTTATTTTTGACAAGAAGAGTTAATATGTGGAGCCAAAAGCTATATTTTATTGTTGTTAATTAAATTTTGCTTTTTAAGAATCATAAATATAAATTTAAATAACTAATTATTGAATTTTTAATAAAATATGCTTATTTTATAATGCAATCTGTTTTGCTTTCAACTCAAAAATAACGACAAGCTCTGGAATGCTATTTGCTGAATAACAGTGTTTTAATATATATATTTAAATGTGTGAGTGGGATAGCAGAGACAGGGAAAGGCATTACATTAAAAAAAGCTGGCCAAACCGTGAAATCTTTACTCCAGGACATAAAAATATTGTAAATCCTCCCCTTATCGATTCAGAAAATATTTACTTACCACCATTACATATTAAACTAGGATTAATGAAGAACTTTATCAAGGCAATGGATCGAAATGCCAGTAGATTTGCCTACCTAAAACAAAAATGTTCTAGCATAAGTGATGCGAAAATTAAAGAAGGCATTTTCGTTGGACCTCAGATTCGAGAATTGCTGCAGGATGGACATTTTCAAAATAGTTTGAATGAAGTTGAAGCAGCAGCATGGAATTCCTTTAGAAACGTTTGCAAGAACTTCTTAGGAAGTGTCAAGGTTGAAAATTACCGAGACATAGTTAATGATCTGTTGCTTTCCTACAAGGCACTGGGATGTAACATGCCTCTCAAGGTCCACTTCCTGAATTCACATCTGGATTTATTTCCAGACAATCTTGGTGCAGTTATCGATGAGCATGGTGAGCGGTTTCATCAAGATACATATATCAAGCATGGAGAAGCGGTACCAAGGTAAATGGAGTCCCGGTATGCTTGCTGACTACTGCTGGACACTCAAGAAGGATGTACACAAGCAAAGTATAGAAGAAAATCCACTGTCACTACTTTTCAATAAAATTAATATATTTCATTCATATAGGCCTATATATTAGAAACATTTCCAAATTTCAAGTAGGTGTATCTCAAAAATCTTGCGTGATAGAAAAAACTAATGGTCTATTTGGAATCAGCACAAAGAGTTAAATTTAGATAAGATGCAGTTTCTTTTGGGACAAAGAAAAATAATTTTTGATAAACCAGTGTAATGTAATAAGGTTTATGCAAAAATGCTTACGTAATATTTTTTGCATTTTTTTTGCTGTATTTATCCCAATACCAAAAAAAGGCTGTCACGCAAAAACCATGGGTGATGGAAAATTTCTGATTAGATTTTTGAGTTCAGCATGAAAACTTACACTAGAAGCACCATCAGGTTCTCCTAGGCAAAAATGTTGTTGTCCAGTCGCTGACGACCGACACCCTTGTTCCTGTGTTTACTTTCCACAGAGCTCCATACAGAGCAACCGTGTTGTCCAAGTCGGCCAACCTTGCCAGGCCAACTTAGGGGTACCATCAGCTCAACCACTCCATCAGTCACACGACACCGTCTGGAATAAAATTTCCGCTTCTTCTGACACCGTCGATGTCACACTAACCTCTTCACGAGGACCACCCTCGCACTGTAAGTCCATCCCAACTTTCCCCTGGGGACTTCACCAATCGATTAGGTTGTCAAGTAATAAGGGGGGATCACTGACATTACGCTATATTTGATTGGGCTAAGCGAGCGAAATCATATTTATATATGGTTTGTTTTGTAAATGTAAATACCTTGTAAAAATGGAGAAAAAGCATTATATATAAAGAAAATATTTAAAATATATTTGATAAGAAGAGGTTTGTTAAAAATAAATTTAAGACCATGAAATTTTGTGCCATCACTTTGTCAGCAACCACAATGTCAAAATTACATGATCTTTGAGAAGAAGAAAATATTTTAATTTTAGGATGTTTTTTATGCATGTGGTTGGCTTATTTAAAAATGGTTCAAACATATTACAGGAATGAATCGAGAGAAAATATTCTATTTATATAGGATATCATCTTTCACAGATCATGGTACATACACTAAAAAGGGTTAAAAAAACTATGTGACTTAAGAGAAATAAAAATAAGGATCCAGGATATGAAGGAGATGAGCTCCTTTGGCAGATTTCCAGAAGGTCGGTGTGAGGCAGCAACCGCCTCTCTGGCGCCTCCGTATTGATTTCTGGAGGTCTATCCCCGCCACTTGTTGTTCCCACCTGTTGGCGCAGGTCGGTTTCCTGTACTGAAGGCACAACAGTCGAACACAAAAAACAGCTGTCTAGACAGAGCCGCGCGGAATTATCTCCATTATTGCAATTCTTCTTTCTGAATGTTCTGTGAACATCTTAAGATTCTCTAGAAATCCGAAATTGCGGGTCCTGTAAACTATTTGCTCAGTCTTTCAATTCTTTTTTTTTTAAGCCTCAAATATAGTCCTACTTCACTAGTTGATCGCTCCCGACACCACTGTAGTCGGACTTGTCGGTGTACGGGTGTAAGGGGTAGGTATCGTAACGGTCGGCGAGCTCTTAGATTCCGCTCTCAGTGATCTGTTGATAATTATTTTGGACACTTGTGCCGGTCAAACGTTAAATGGTAGATAACGTCGAATCCGGTGCTGCGACAGCCGTCCTGACAATCGCACTTACATCCCGTTGTGTCCCTTGGTCGACCGCTGCCGTCCTGATGTTGAATTCTTCCGTTGTTGACCCACTCTTGCCGACATCGTCTAATAGCTGTATTACTTCGACCCAGATGTCACGCGATTTGTCGATTTAACCAACCAGCCTCTTTCAATTCAATGGCACGACCTATTTCAAACTCTGACATATGCTCGTAATGAGCACGGATTTTTCGGCGAGGCATTTATACGGTATAAATAGGCTTGCTGTAAAAAAATTAAACTTATTTTTTTTTTTCAAATCAGCTCATGCCGCGCCGAATATTTAGTCTAGAAAATTCGTGCTGGATGCGCAGTTCAGATGCGCTGGAGCTCTTGCTTTGCATAAATCGACCCCCAAATTATTTGCATGTTTGGTCGAAACATGTTTATTTACGTATTTTTATATAAATCGGACAACTCATTTTAATGGGTCGATTTTTTATAGAGTGTATATGGTGACAAAAACAAATATTAACATCAGAAAATGAACTTCTTTTTTGAACTCCTTTTTGAGATGAGAATGGAAAGATTCAAGAATATATTCTGGACCGATCTGACAAATGATTGGACTACAGACATTCGCCATCTTATCGGCCAAGCTATCAAGATGACGTGGCCTATTGAAGCCAACGCCCGTTTGACCTCGAATCCTTGTTCTCGATACCGTCTCAAGACCAGGGGGTCATCTGCACATTGTCTACGGCCTTGCCGGTCTTGACCCAGTCCCGCATGTAGGGCCACACGGAGGCGTCATTCTTTTCTCCAATCTTGTAGCTATTTCTGATGGATACTCATTGTATAGATAGAAATGTGTGCCGAACTGGATATTATAAATAAGAAGATTATAGGAACTCGATTTATATTAATTAACGATGTTAATACAAATTCAGAGTGAGCCTCCAGAAGAAAAAAAATTGAATGCGGCTGAAACCACGTAGTTACCTGATATCTCCAGTAGGTGAAACTTCGCTAAATCGGCAACCTTTTTTGTCCTGATTCCTTCACGTTTAACGTAGGTTTCACTATCTTGAACATTTGGTTATAGCCAAACGGAATACGTCAACGGATTTTTAAAAAATCTTTAAACAATGAAAGCCCCCTTCATAAAAATTATTTTAAATATTTTTAAATGGTTGTTTTTTTTAAACATTTTTTATTTAACAATTTAAATCTCAAACCTTTTTTGGTTGAAAATTCTATTTCTATACATACCGCTTTTCATAGCTTTAGTCTTTTGATTTTCACTCTTTTACAATTACGGCCTTTTGGACTGGTATAATATCTCTGGAACTATTACGACTCATTTTGATAGCTTGTGATCAAGTCTCAGGCAGGGGATATGCAATGATTGTAGATGACCATTGACCCTATGACCCACGCTTTCTCTTTATTGGAACCATCCAGGAGGTAGCCTTATGCAAATTAGTGAAATATGGTGAAGTGTTTGTACAGTGGCCAGCTCCAAATTCAGCTACCGGCTGCTTACCGCCCTCGTGACAAATTACCTTTTGTTGCAACCGCATGTAAATCTGCCAACACACAGAATGGCCAAGAATTCGGCCATTACAATGGGCCGTCTGTCAACTCACGAGATAGCCCTCGACAAAGAGACTGGATGATGCCTCATCCCTTCTTCTAAATAGGGAAAATGTGGCGTAATTCTCTCTCTACAATTTTTCATACAATATTTCACATGTATTTGCATACATTTTCTGTTATTTGCTACTTTATATTTTCACATCTTTATTATTTTTTCAATTAATATCTCAAACATTCAATGACTTTGCGCTAAGGCTAATCCCTCGAGATATTTCTCGATAGGATTCTCTCATCTCAAACATGCCGATTGCACAATCTCTCTCAAAAGCAGACCTTGAGGTGTAGGGGGTTCTTGCTATGGTTCTTAATATATCTGATAATAAGAATAAAGAGAGAGAATACAAAATATTTTCATTCTAAATGGTACAGTTAAGGACATATCTGAATAAAATATTTGTTTCTAATAAAAAATGAACAGCATTTAACTATTTTTGGAAGTTTGCCATAAAAATTTTAGTTATTCTTCACACGTCACAAATCTAAGCCAATTTTCGCGATATTTCTTCAAACCTTGGTTTTTGATGGCACCCGAGAAGGTGATATGGGAAGTCCGCAGCATGACGACCTAACTACATCTGACACTCCCGATTACTCTCTTCTGGGCACAGAATAAAAAGCCTATAGAGTAGTCAGCCTTTTTGTCCAATCACAGAATGACACGGCCAATAGGTTCACCATCTCCCTGAATTACTTGGACAATGTTAACGACTTGTTTACGACCTTTACTGGTTACCACCCTTCTTTTTCCGGGTGTTCTTTTACTGACGCCATTTTGAGTTTACATCATTCTTGGGCTTTCTATATACAGCATTGTGTGAACAACATATAAAATACGGACATATATATTATAGAGTTGTGGGAGGATGATATTCATATACCAAAAGAGACACCTCTCCCTTTAAATGTGCATCAGAACGATGGCACTATTGCATCACACTAGTAAAAAACTTTACTAATGATGATAAATAATGAGACACAACACCACAACTATGAAATCGAAGTCGTCCCTGTACTGATGAGGGCCAAAGCCCGAAACCATGGTGGACGTTTTTCAGTTTGCCAAAGCTGGTTCCGCTAGTCTGCGGAGACAATGAATAAATAGCGCTGAGTTTTAGCGTCTATTTTGACTGGATATACGTATACATATCTTTTTAAAATATACTTAATTTAGGAATCCAAGGATTAGAGAACTAATCAGAATTATGATGAACAATTTCAGTATTTTTGGGCGAATTCGAAAATTCATTAAAAACTCTTACCCACATACAGAATGATTACCGTTATAATACAGAACTATATTCACTGAAATAGGTTATATATTTCGAGATGAAAATAGAATTTATGACACCAATTAGACAACTCATTAATTATTATAATATGAAAATTAGAAACTATTATAAACGCGTATGATCTTTTTTTAAATAAAACATTTTCTACTGTTCTTACTGCAATGGAAAAATTAATGGGAGGGCCTGGGAGTGGTGGACCTGGGTGAATGGGAGTGGTGAACCCTTTGCGGAAGAGCGATTGATCGAAGCATATTATATATTTGTGATTATATATAATTCTGCTGTCCTCAACGCTTATGTCCATAGTTCATCTAAAATATCCATTCCAAGAGTCAAGCATCAGTATCACTATAAAAGGAAGATCGAAAAATGCAATATGACAACGGTATGGTAGATTAAACTGGCGAAACCGCTGGGAGGGTTCACCACTGATGAGCCACGCCCTCCCATCAATTTTTCCATTGCAGTAAGGACAGTAGAAGTTTGCTTTATGTAGAAATTGTTTTATTTTTAAAAGAATCATACGTGTCTATAAAAGTTTCGAATTTTCATAACAGATGGCGCGCTAATACATCTTAATAAAATTATTATAATAGTTGTCGACTTCCCCCATACGTTCTAGGAGTCTGGGTTATCTGCCTATCTATATATGTTTTTTTTTTGCTTATCCCTAGTACACGTGGTACAGGCCATGAAAATCATGGTGGGTAGTTAGCGACTGCTTTTACTGTAAGCGCACCACATGTCTACACATGTGAAAAGCAGTTCGACTTTGCACTTACAAATGCCAGAGCCCCGTTTGGTTACTTGCACTCGCTGGTGGGGTTGGACTTTTGCAAGAATCGGGGGCCATTGGAGCATTTTTTTTTTTTAAACAGAAAAAAGTGCCCAATGCGGGAATCGAACCCGGGTCCTAGTGGTCGAAAACCAAACGGTTTACCCAGCCTTCCACCGACCCCCATATCTATATATGTAAATGTTATGTGTACATTTAGTGAGCGTAATGTCGCCTTAATGACAATTGTGATTTATTTCTATACGCTACAATATCATTAAACTCTTACTCAAAATCTTCTATAAACATGTTTGAATAAAGAATAATGACGTTAGTTGGCACTCTGTCTTCAAAAATACCCATGTGAGCGGTCAGGAGAAATGCCTTTTATTTTTTTTTTTAATATCACACAACACCTGATCCTTTTCTATACTTTCATACTTTTTTACATATATATTAGGGTGTTTTGAAAATTATACAAGGTATCATCAAAAAGTTCCTGCACTGGCCTAATAAAAAATACGTAGAGAAACAAAATGAATACTAACACTTCTATTAAAAAGAGGAAATAATTTAACACCAGGTGCACGTAAATTTTTGCCCGTGCGTCACAGTTTCTTTTAAATAATTCTATTTTAGAAGATATAGTAGTAATAGAGCATCTAAATTGAAATGGACGTTAAAATGGAACAAATTGTTCGCTTGAAATTCTTTTTCCGAATCGGTAAATTATCCAGTGAAAGCTTTGATTTGTTAAAAAAGCATTTTGAGAAAACTCTTTAAAAGAAGAACAGTATTTGAGAGAGAGAGAGAGTGGTTCAAAAGGTTTAAAGATGACCAAACCTCTGTGGAAGATAACAAGGTGTCAACGGCCAAAAACTGTGAGTATTCCTGAAAATGTTGAATAAATTGGAGCTCTGATGTTTTTAAAAATCGGAGAATAACAGAGAAGTGTCCGAAGAAACCGGAGTGTCATTTGGGATATGCCATTCTTTTATCTATGATGGTCTGGGTGTAAAAAAAAAAGACGATCTTGCAGCTTTGTCTCTCAGATATTAACTCTGGAGCAGAAAAAAGACTCGTAAAGAGATTCGCTAAAACTTGCTTAAATTGGCCGTACAAGACCTAATGTGGCAACGTAAGTGACTACAGGAGACGAGACATGGATCTACGGCTACGATGCCGAAACAAAACACCAATCAAATCAATGGTTGGCAGATGACGACTCAAGACATAAAGGATGGAAAAGTCAAAAATGAATGTTCTGATCGTCACTTTCTTCGACAGCAAAACACTCGTATATAATTAATTCATTCCAAATAAGACGACAATTAACCAATAATATTATCTTTCTGTTTTGAAAAGGTTACGAGAGGATGGGCGAAAGAAACATTCAGAAAGGTGGCAGAATAAAGATGGGTGACTTCATCACATGATAACACACGGTAGCTCTATCACATGATAACACACGGCCACATATGGCTCATTCGGTGCTCGTTTATTTGACAAAAATAAGTCCCCTGTGCTCAATACCCTCCCTATTCTGTGAATTTAGCATAGAATGACTTTTATTTATACATAATAGAAGAGGAAAATTAAAAGTCAACGTTTCAACACTATACAACCCATTAAAGAAAAATTTCTGAACGCTTTGCGAGGCGTACAGAAAGACGAATTTTCCAAGCGTTTCCTAAGTTAGAATAGAAGATGGTAAAGGTGCATTAATGCAGGAGGCTCTTATTTTGAAAACTATAAAAATCTTTTTGTCTGTATTTTTTATAAATAAAGTCATATCCTCTCTCTCTGTGCGAGAACTTTTTGATCAAACTTTGTATTTAATTCGGGCTTGAATTCTCCGGGTAGTAACATAACATTTACAGTTTTATTTTTATTTTCCTCTTAAATTTTTCAATATTATCAACTTTTATTATGAAATTTTGCAGAATGGTTATTGTCACTTATCTTTTAAGGTTAGGGGGTTAATTAATTCAACTCACTTTCGGACATTTAGTGCCTTAGCAAACACGTGAATATCAACAGCATAGCGTTGAGTGAAATTTGAGTGTTCAAACACGGTGGTTTGAAGAAAAAAAAGGTTTAATCAAGGATGCAGATTCAACGTCAAATCGACGCTGCGCCAAATTCTTCAATCATCCATATTATATAAACGGCGTAGTTCCACTTTGGTAAGTTTCCGGTCAGTTTCCTGCGTGACAAAGGGAGCGGCTGATTTACCCCTACAATGGCTGCTATTGGTGGCAGTTACACAACTGGTGGGAGGATCCGTCCGACTTCAGCTTTGATGGATTTCACTTGGAAACCTCCAAACTACGATAGCTTGCATTACTCTTTCAATAATGGAAAATTCCGCGAATAATAACGAAAAGATATGTATACATATTATTTTAAAAATATTCTCATGGACAAAACTTTAAAGAGACAGAGGCAAATTTTTCACTCTTATTTATCTCATGTTTTCAATAAAGGTCATTGTGTATCAAATATCTTTCAGAGTTATTGTCTGAATCCCGATATACATGCTAAATGATACAACTTACTTAATTTTGTCTATGAGTGCATATAATTTCTTTGAAGTATTGTAATTGTCATGTGGTTTTGTTTGTGTGCTCTTTTTTATACCATAGTTGACGCTAGCATTTTACACCAATACCTATACATACATTCAACATCCAAACATAAACACGCTGCGCCTTATATGCAGTGCTGTAGTGGAGGGTATACGGGGGTATACGCCGTATACCCTATGCTTTTAAAATTTAGATAGCGTATACCTAGTGGTTTTACTTAAAAATAGCGTATACCCTATGATTTTGTTCAAATTTTTTATTAAAAATTTATTATTTTCTTTCTTTGTAATAGTAAAAAAAAATGATGATAAAAATTGTACTGAAAAATTGCAAAAAATTTTAAAATTAACAATTCACACAAAATATTTCATTCATTTAGTAAAAATTTCTTGGGAAAAATATATCAACTATATTCAAATTAATAATCAAACAAGCCTCCTTTAACGAAAAACGGAAAACGAATATAACCGAACCTTTAATTTTTGAAAATGGTAATTTTGTTTAAAACCACAATGAAATGAAAACTTTAAAAACTTTCCTAATATTTAAAAGTTATTATGTTTGCTTAATAGAAAATATGTTAAAAAATTAAAGTTTAAATAAAAATAATGTTATATTTTCTGATGTTAAAATCATTTACAAAAAAAAGTAAAAACGACTTCTTCAAGATAGATGTTCTCTTATTACCAATGCTGTATTTATCCAGCAGTGATGTAAACTAATACATAAACAATTTGGTTTTCGATTTAAAACGATTTTCTTCTAATTCTATACAATTGAAAATATATTTGAATTTTATCAAATACTCTTCTTTAACTAAAGTTGCTATGGTAACCATGCTAAACTACGTTATTGTGGACGTTAATTTTGCATATTCTTTAGTTTATTTGAAGTTAGCAAAAGCTGTTGACAAAATAACATTGATTTTCAAAAAAATATAATTTTGAAAACTTCTTTAAGTAAGTTTATTGATACTGGCTTAAAAGCTTATTTAAATTGTTTTTAATTGTTGATGAAAAGTTGGTGTTTGTTTTTTAAAAAAATAAATAAAATAAAGATTTTATTCAAAACAAATCGATTAAGTAAGTATCTAAATTTTGTTAATGTTAAAATAAGTGAAATTTAAATTTTCTGTACTTATACTAGCTTTCGAAAATAACTCTTCTGTTTAATTATGGACCGCTGGTTGAAGACAGGAAATTTATGTACTAAAAGAAGTTTGGAGGTAGAAGAAGATGCAGAAAAGAATGAACTAGAAGAAGCTGTTAAAAGAAATAAAAACACTGTTGGTACATCAAATGCAAGTACTATCTCAAAAAGAGCTGATATATTGATCAATAGTTCACCAGAGAAAATGAATGACCAGGATTCCAAATTTGAAGTTTGGAATGATTCCCAATATATTCAATTTAAGGAAAAGTATCCATGGCTTTCAATTTCCAAAGGTAGACTCGGATGTAACATTTGCGCAAGTGTTAAAACTTTAGGGGCTGCAAAAAGTGAAAGAATTCATATTTCACCAGAATGGAGTAACTACCTAATAGAAGCAGCAGGAAAAGATCGGGCAAGCAAATTATCAAACATTCGAATGAAAATTAAAAAGCATTGTGAGTCTGAAGCTCATAAAATAGCTGAGAATATTAAGAAAGACAGAAAAAAAAATAAATTAGAAGAATATGCAAACAATATGAACATTGAAGTAGAAAATGAAAATATTAAGCTTTTTAGAACTGCTTATAATATCGCTAAAACAAATAGACCATATTCTGATTATGAAAATCATATCACGTTACATACATTAAATGGCATTAAATTAGGATCGGCACTTCACTCCAGATATTCTGCTACACAAATAATAAACCATATAGCCTGCGAAATGCGGAAAATGCTTGTTGCGAAGATTTTGTCAACAAATTCAAAAATTACTATACTAATTGATGAATCAACAACCTTAAGTAATAAATCAACTTTGGTCATTTTCTTGAAAGCATATTTAGGAGGAGAAAGTATTGATTATATTTTCTTTGATTTGTGTGAATTACAATGCCAAGACTCAGAAAATATTGAAAAAGAGCTTTTGAATACTTTGTATAAACATGGGTTGAACGAAGAATATTTAAAAGAATATTGGATAGCAATTGCGACTGATGGGGCAAGTGTCATGGTAGGAAGACATTCGGGAGTCGTAACTCGACTTAAGCAAAAGTTTCCAAAACTTTTTGCATGGCACTGCCTCAACCATAGATTAGAGCTTTCTGTTGGCGATACTATCAAAGAAGTCCGCGGAATCAACCATTTTAAAGCTTTTATGGACAAACTGTATTCATTATATAGCCAATCTCCCAAAAATTGTCGTGCTCTGGAGGAAGCTTGCCATGAATTAGGAACAAGATTTGCTAAAGTGGGTCGAATTTTAGGAGTACGATGGATTTCAAGTAGTTTTAGAACAATAAAAACCGTCTGGGAGTCATACGAGTCATTGCACCATCATTTCAAATCATCAACATATCTCGATTACACATATCAAGGGTTATTAAGAAGATTGGAGAGTCCAGAATTTATATTAGATTTAGGTTTAATGTACGACACGCTTCAGGAAATGTCAATGTTGTCTTTAGAGCTGCAGTCTAGAACAACTACTTTACAAAAGGCGGAACATAAAATAAAGAGAACAATTAGAGTCACAGAAAGCTTCAAAACATCACTAGGAGAAAAAAGCTTGCTAGCTCTTGAAGCGGCAGAAAACTTAGTTTTTAGGAGCGTAACATTAGTTCCCAATGCCAAAATTATTCCGATTGATAGAAAAAAAATTCTTCTAAGTATAATAGAAAAGTTAAAATTAAGGTTGTGTACAGAATCAAATGAAGATAATGAGCAATTAATTAAGGATATTTCAGCTCTAGAACCAAACAATTTTGACGCAGAAAATGTTCGATATGGAGAGGTCGAAATGAGACGTATTTGTCGAAGGTTTAACTTAGATGAAATGAAATGCATTAACGGCTTGAGAGATTTTGTTGATGATAAAAACAATGTTCCCGAAACACTTCAACCATTTTTCAGGGCAATTTCAACATTGCCCTGTTCAACAGCTGAATGTGAGCGAGGTTTCAGCCTGATGAATGATATAATAACAAACTTGCGGACTTCTTTGCTAATATCAAATGTTTCGAACTTAATGTTCATAAATTCAAATGGACCACCAATCGAAATGTTTCAGCCGAAAAAATACGTTCAATCATGGCTTTTACATCATAGATCATCTACTGACACTAGATCAAGAGTTTGTGCCAGAAAAAATACAGATGCATCTCGGCAGTCATTATGGGACATTTTTATGTAAAAGTTGTATGTAATATTTTACGTCTTTTTTTCAAATAAAAATATAATTAAAAATAACCTTGTTTATTTTTACCAAAAATTTATATTCTCAAGCGTATACCCTATGCTAATTTTACGACTACAGCACTGCTTATATGTAATTAAAATAGAAACATTTTAAAAATTTCCATCTACTCTAATCACCTCAATTGATAGTTTTATTAGCTTTAATATTTACACATCGTGTCCGGTTTATTTACTTTCCCTGATTTATCCTCTACTATCCCGTAATCAACCAGCGTTGAGTTAATTAGACAATAAGCGTGAAATATGTTTTTTTTTTAACTCAGTAATTTCATTGGGAAAGGGGGAAAATACTATATAGAATATTAAATTTAATTCTTAGGATTTCTTCATTTTTTTGATCTAAAGTGTTTTGTGTCATTCAATTTATACCTCAAGCATAAATTTTAATATTAAAAACCAAAAAAGGCCGCTGACCGCTCGCCCGAACATTTTAATATAAACTTAGTTATTTTAAAATCGAATATATGTTTTTCAAAATTATAATTAAGTATTTTAATAAGAAATTATATTTTGGGCAAAGAATTTCTTTTAAGGTGTTGTAAGCAAATAAAAAAAGAAACTCCTTGCCTAAAAACTAATTTCTTATTGATATAATTTCTGGCTAACTATTGCTCGCATACCTAAGTATATTTATGAGAGAATTTATTGTAGTTTTTGGATTTTTAAATCTTGGGGGGGGGGGTAAAATAAGTATCTTTACGTGATTTATGAATTCTGTTATGTAGTAGATTTTTTAGCAGAGTAAGAATAGTTCGATTTTATTACATCGACACATTTTTAGTTTAAATATTCTTGAAATGTGCCGTTGCATATGTGCGACTGTGTGCTAGTACTTTAGTTATAGTGTATGGGGCCTTTATTTGCTTATACGGTGTCCTTCCGTTTTATTCTTCCGATCATTGACTTAATGCTTCCCAACGCTATCTGGTGGAGCATGCGCAGTTCATTGTACTTTTCCCCTGGTCGTTGTGTATGTACAAGCGAAGAAAAGGATTCCATAGATTCGGTCGCTTTCTTATGAACATTTTGAGGTTGTTATTTTGGTTTTGGAAATGTTGAGTGGAGACTTCAAGCAAGTTTTAAGGTGCTCTCCAGTGTCCCTGTCACACATGTTAAATGTTCTATAGTTTTGGATATATAATTGGCACTAATTAATAGAATTATTATATGAGAAAGAAATAAATTTGTGAAAGGCTAGTTTATCAGTATTGCTATATACTAACACCGTGTTAGACCAATTTAAACTTCCAAGGATTTAATCATTCTAGAGAGAACAGGTTTCTAGATAAATCCAATTTTCGATTGAATTTTCCAATTTTCTATATAAATGAAATCTCGATCTTACTGAATATTTTTATTATGTGATATAAAAAATTGCATATGATAAAGAAAATTTTCAATTTTTAGAGAAATTAAGGTAAAAGATATACATACATTTTATATTATATGAGCTGATATTACACAAATAAAACCATTTTATAATATAAAAAACTTTTTGTCCCCAAATTAGGAAGATTTTAGGAACTTATTTGCTTGCCAATTTCGATAAAGGGTATGTAACTGAAAAATCTTTGTGTTTTCTACACCACAACTTCTCTTGAGAGATATTTCAGGCTACAGAAACTAATAGATGAACATAGATGTGTAATTATTTAGATTATTTTATTCCTGTACACATATTGCGCAAAGAGGAAAAATAGGTTCAAGAATTTCGCGAAGTCATTGAGCTAAAATTAAGGATAAAAGAATTCTCAGAAATTCAGTCTGGGTATAAAACATACTAACGGTATTCCTAGTCTGACTGTTTCGCGAATATTTGTTAATTTCAGCGCGATTTTTCTGCAAGTTTGTCGTCAATTTTAGCACGACTTCATCCCGGCAGTTCATTGAACCTTTCTGCTTGACAATTGAAATTTAACATTATTTTATTGATTCTTGTCAATAAATGCAAAAGTGCACGGTCTTCACACTATTATTTTGAAATAATAATTAGATATATACATAACACTATATAAAATAAATATGTAAATGGCGCCTCTGCCACCGCTGCAGAGTTTGGTGGAGAATCGTCAGCCGGTCTCCAGCGACACCACGTATTTCGCGAACTACGAAGAAAACGTAGAAGACCTGGAAGATCGAGGACTGCAGGTCCGGCGGGGGGCCTGCTGGAAAATTTCAGCCTTATTATAAGATTCAAATAATCGTCACTACATGTATATATATATATAAATATAAGGCGTATATTGGATATAAATTTATTAAACAGCCAATATTTCTAGGGGCAACACGCCTCTCTTTATCAAGGCTTTTCTTTGATTTAAACTAAATCACGTGGGCATGTGATCCACTCACGCTATACAAGACCAAAGTAAGAAACCATCTAATGAAAATTTCACTGTATATAAAATAAATTTACAATTGTTATATTTAATAATAATCAAAAGAGTATATAATTAAATAACCATTTGATTAAATAAATGAAGAGACTGATAAATATTAGAAAATAAAATGAGTGAGGATTATGATTCAATATGTTGTGTTGATATATATAAATAAAAATATATTACAAGTATAAATATATACAAAAATAATAAAAAAAAAAATAAATAAATAAATAATTTAGGAAGATATAAATTCTCTGTAAATTTCTGGTAGGTCAATTTTCCTATTTATGCTTTCTGAATCTTTTATAGAGGCCCAGCTTTCTAAAAATAACCTGCAGTGCTTTTCTTTTATATTCTGGTATAAAATGGATGCTTTGTCAAATTCGGGTATATGATTATTGTTCAGTGCATGGTCTACTAGGATAGATAATGGTTTATGGATGCGTAGAGCTGCTTTGTGTTGGTTAATGCGTTCTTTCAATGCTTTGCTGGTTTCTCCAATGTAAGTATTTAAAATTATATCAAATTAAAATTACAAATTTAATTCCTAAGTTAAGAGAAATATTAATGGATGATCTATTTGTTAAATTGACTAACTATATAGACAACAAATGTCAAAATAAATCAATCGTTATTCGCAATATTCAATCGCAAAAACTGAATAAATGGATACAAAAAACTCTTCCCCAAACACATCAAAATAATGTTGTAAATATCTCTAATCTGTCTCTTTCTCCTGAAACCGTCACACTTTTATCAAAAGGTTTAAATTTTGTTCCTTCCCAGAATATTGATACTCCAAGAACTATAGCCGCGATCGAAAATTCTATAAAACATTTGCAGGATGATAATAAGGCTAGAATTAGAACAGAAATAGCACCAATAATTAAAAAACTAAGAAGACAAAACAAAACAAATTTAAACCACCAAGAAAGAAAAGCAATAAATTCATTGAAGAATAACCAAGAAATAGTAATAACACCTTCAGATAAAGGAAGAAACACAGTAATCATGAACACAACTGAATATAATTACAAAACAGAACAATTATTACAAGATAAAGAAGTTTATGAAGAATTAACTAAAGACCCATTAACTAACATCACCAAAGAATTCAATAGAAAACTAAACAAAATTATACGCACATATAAACTCAATAAGAAAGCTTTCGAAAATTTGAAAGCAGAAGAAAATAATCTTCCCAACTTCTACGGCTTACCAAAGATCCATAAGCCTAACACACCATTACGTCCCATAGTTAGCTATGCTGGCTCTCCTCTCTATCCTCTCACAAAATACTTGTCGTCAATAATATCTCCATTCCAGAAGCAACTTCCTCATACAGTCCCCAATCCCATAGTAGCTGTTGAAACTATCAAAAATCTACAAATTCCAAGTAATAATCGAATGGTTTCATTTGATGTAGAATCCCTCTACACATCAATCCCACACGACGAAGCTCTCCTAGCCCTCAAGTCTTTTCTAGAACTCCATCCTGAAATAGTTCTTCCTATTCCCAAAGAAGCCCTGATAGATTTATTGAAGCTTTGTCTAGAATATAGCTATTTTCTCTTCAAAAACAGATTTTTTAGGCAAATAAGAGGCTTGCCTATGGGCAACCCTATTTCAGCAGCATTGGCAAACATTTTCATGAATGAAATAGACAAAATTATTACTGAAGCAAATAATTTATAGGTTTTATTATGGATGAGATATATAGACGATGTATTTTGCATAACTGAAACAGAAATTGATACTTTCCTATATTTTCTGAATAATCTAAAACCTTATTTAAAGTTCACACACGAAATAGAAAACAATAATTCTTTAGCATTTTTAGACATTCAACTAATAAGAAAAGAACTTCATATAGAAACCACCATATACAGAAAACCTACGCACACAAGAAACTATTTAAATTTTAGCTCTTTTGGTCCGATTCATAATAAAATCGCCGTAGTAAAACCACTTTCCAAAAGATTAACTACACATTGCTCAAATAGAAATATTGAAAGAAAAGAAGAAAGTAATATAATTTTTAAAGAGTTGATAGACAATAATTATCCGAAGAAATTCATCAAGAAGCATTTTTGCACTCCCAGATTTCCATCTTCAAACAATAGCAATGATCAATCCGATAAAAGGTATTGCTCTCTACCATACAGTTACGGATCAGAAAGAATCGCCAGAGTATTAAAGAAATATAATATAATTGCCACATATCAATCTGCACCAAATTTAAAACAAATTCTACGCCACTCAGACACTAAGAATAATAGTAAAAAGGAAAACAAAAACAATATTATTTACAAAATTCCGTGCAAAACCTGTCCAGCCACTTACATTGGAGAAACCAGCAAAGCATTGAAAGAACGCATTAACCAACACAAAGCAGCTCTACGCATCCATAAACCATTATCTATCCTAGTAGACCATGCACTGAACAATAATCATATACCCGAATTTGACAAAGCATCCATTTTATACCAGAATATAAAAGAAAAGCACTGCAGGTTATTTTTAGAAAGCTGGGCCTCTATAAAAGATTCAGAAAGCATAAATAGGAAAATTGACCTACCAGAAATTTACAGAGAATTTATATCTTCCTAAATTATTTATTTATTTATTTTTTTTTATTTTATTATTTTTGTATATATTTATACTTGTAATATATTTTTATTTATATATATCAACACAACATATTGAATCATAATCCTCACTCATTTTATTTTCTAATATTTATCAGTCTCTTCATTTATTTAATCAAATGGTTATTTAATTATATACTCTTTTGATTATTATTAAATATAACAATTGTAAATTTATTTTATATACAGTGAAATTTTCATTAGATGGTTTCTTACTTTGGTCTTGTATAGCGTGAGTGGATCACATGCCCACGTGATTTAGTTTAAATCAAAGAAAAGCCTTGATAAAGAGAGGCGTGTTGCCCCTAGAAATATTGGCTGTTTAATAAATTTATATCCAATATACGCCTTATATTTATTTATAGATATTATTATGGATTGCTCAATATTTAAAATGTATATATATATTAATAAGAACAAAACAATTTTTGACAATCTTATTGACTATTGATGATGAGTTGAAAGAATGTATGTCTGAAAGATAATATAATTAATGAATTCTCCACTTTGGCTTTTGCCGCGCGAAGAACTCCTGCAATTCATTCTTAACTATTGTTTCTTGTTAAACGTTACACATGGATATTATTGGGAAGAAATATTTAGCGAGCCAGAGGAGTAGAATCTACGTTGAAAGGTCGCATCTTTCTAATTGGTGAGGCGGTTCGAACATCTGGGCCGATTGGCAGCTCTGACGGCACCACATGTTCAAACGCAATCTTTATAAAATGTCCATCCTCTTTAAAATGCCCATCCTTCTCTGGAGCTGTCGATTTTAACCGGTATAGACTTTTTAAAGCATACAATCCTTCTAGAATGGCCACTTATGCCTGAAATATAGAATGGTTGTCTTAGGCTATACTGCCAACAGTGATTAACGTTAGTGCACTGAAACCGAGAGAAACAAAGAAATACATATTAGAAGCCTTCACAAATGTCGCACAAACGGGAAATTTTCTATTCAAATCTTTAATCAGAAAATTTAAAATCAAAAGAATATTAAAATAATATGACTAAAATAAGCCATCACATTATCATATTTATAACACATAGAGACAAAATACGATTCTAATTTTGTAGAAACCGTGTTATTTAATACACTATAAATATTATACAATATTATATTAACATAACTCTGGCCTTAACTACCAGATAGTTGATATTTATTCCGATAGATGGCGCAAGCCACCAGCAACTTTCAGTTGCACGATAAGGAGATGCCCTTTTTCATAAATTATATTAACAATAAAACTGAAATATTTTTAAAACTTCGACCTACTTTGACCCCACTTTTAAGCTGCATAACCCCTAACCATATATATATGCTCGTGTGGGCGGTCAGGATATGCTTTTTTGTTTTTATAATTATATATATACAATTTATTCCATCAATAGCTCAATATGTATTTCTAAACCATATTTAATATACAGTTACGAGTGTCATGCGTTCTTCATCTCTTAATCAGTTTTCATCTCTGTCACCGTTTGCTTTTTTTTTTTTTTGGAATGGCGCCCTCCTATTGGTTGGCTACGTTCACGCCACCTTTGCCCCCCCCCCCCCCCCCACTCGCTTTTTCGTTTTTGTAACTATTGTGTTGGAGCGGGTCGCTCCTTAAATAAATGCATATATTAGTTAAAATCTAAATGGAATCCTCTCTTTCTTTTTCCCAGTACGAGACGCCTACGGAAGCCAACAGTACATAGACAGATAAAGCACATAGGCTATAGTTAGTAACTAATATATGCATTTATTTAAGGCGCTAATTTATAATTGTAACAAATAGTATTTGAATAAAAACATTCAATCGGGTAAAACACGGGCGTTGCCCGGGTCATTCGGCTAGTATTATATAAACAACATTTTATACTATTCACACTTTGGGTGCTTATGTAAGTAACTGATCATTTCCCGTAAAATTCGCTACTGGTTAGAAAGTTCATTGTAGAAATAATATATTGCCACACACTTCAACCAACTATTTCCAAAAAACACTACAGAGATTAGAAGTGACAAGGATGGCTACGGCCCTAGAAAAAGCGCGGCTCGAGCTACGAGCTTGTCCAGTTCGACGGTATCTCGTTTGTCTATCTTCTTCAAACCCAGGCTCTGTTTATAGACGGGGTGTTCCCTACCTGGGTTAAAGGTAGGACTTTTGGAGTCGCTATGTAAAGTGATATGGGGCCAGGCTGTCACACCTATTTCTGGGGTCGTTAGCCTTCCTTTAACTTCCAACCGGTAGAAGAAGTACAAATTCTAGGTATGAAAATTTCAAATCACAGAATTGAGAAGAAATTTTTTTTACACCCCATATCAATGATATTTTATATAAAACTAATCTATTAAAAATCTGATATTTTTACTCTGTGGAAAAATGTGGGGAATGGATACTCAAAAAATATTAATTCTTTTCGAAAATGTTTTCAGGCCAATACTAACCTATGGATCTCTGAAATATGGTATAAATTTATTAATAAAAGATGTAAACAAAGATTTAACTCTATACAATATCAAATTATTCTGTGGGCAGTCAGAATTAATAAACCTCATAAAATTGCATTCGTAGTTTGGCAAATATACCTATTCTCACCGACCACATAGAATCTTTAGTAATAAAAAAAATCGATTTGGCTAATCTATCAAAAGAAGATATTAATTTATTTAGACCGCATGTGTGCCCCGACTATAATTCGCTACCTCATAGAATAAAGAATAGCTGAAACAATTTCTGATAATAGTGAAACTTTGCAGAAATCTTTCCCATTTGGAATTCCTTTTTATTTTCGTTCCAATTTTTACACACACACACCCAAAAAAAAACTCATTAAAACTAAGGAAATTTTAGAGAATTTCTAACGAAAATCGGGGAAACGGATGATCCTAGCTGTTTTTGTGGAAAAGAAAACCAAGACTCAATACATTTATGAATATATAAAATGCCCAATATCTTTCACAGCTACAGAAGTAGATAATTTTTACCATTGAAGAAATTTACGAATTTTTATATAGCAAAGACACATATGTAAATTTCAATAATTTTTGTAGATTAATTTTAGATTTTCTTTTCTCTCTTTGAGAAAACCAACTTTTCAGTTTTGATATATATACTGAATTTTTGTTTTGTTCAGTAAATTAAGCTGCTAAAATATACTTAGGCGCAAGTATCCCAAGCTGAGATATCGCGTCCGATATGTCAAATAAATAAATAAAAATTCTCTATATATATATACAAGTGTAATATTAAAGTACTTCTCCCCCGAAGTTACACTGTAGGTGGATCAACGAAAATAGCCTAAAATTCTCTCACGTAAAATACAATTTTTAAAGGTTACAAAACGTATACACATTTTATCTACTTTTGTCGATATTTGAATCCTAAACGTGGACGTTTTATTCGCACGAAACTTGTCCAATGTTTAATCCAGCACAAGAGCGGGCAGCACGTAAAGGATTCAAGAACCACGTTATCCGTGTATGTCGAGGCATTACTTCATTTTAAAAAGTTAAACGGCCTCTGTGTGTAGAATCCACCTTGGAACCAGTTTTGCCCAGAATGTAGGAGGACAAAATTTTAAAGGAAATTCCTTTAGATCATTACCAGTCTGAGTAACTCTCTTACTCACCTTCTATGATGAAATGATCTGGGAGCTCATATCAACCCAAGTGTATGACTCATTAGCATTTAATCTGAGATTTCTTCAATAACAGCTTCCCGGATAAGAGTTTATGTTCGATAGTTTAAACTCTTATTTTACCATAGGCATTCTTGAATGATGGCATAAACGTTGATTTTGTTGTATTTCGCCATCTAGGAACAAGTATTAAAGCGTTCATTCTTTTCATATATCAAAATCTTAGTGATCACGATATAACCTACGATATAATTGGATAAATAAGACGTCAAAACTAAACCCATCTATTGACCGTCGCCGCAAACTAGCGGCCTCGGGTCGGTGACAAAGCCCACAACACCAACTTTGGAAAGCTGAAAAGCGTCCACCTATAGATCATGGTTTCGGGCTAATGGTCCTCGTCAGCCTAGGACGGACTTTATTCCATGAGATCCATCATTTTGACGTTTATTTTGCGGGAGAGGCGCCCTATACTTCTATGGATCAATTTCCTCCCGGTAGAATTCCCATCTATATTTATATATAAACCAATATCTAGGAATTTTCCAGCCTCAGTCATTTCTAAAGCTGATGATGCCATCCCGTAGTAATGGCTCTCTGACCTTGGAGCGCACGCCACCTGTGTGTGTTTACGCGCGACGCAAGCCAATTTAAGTCGAGACGGTCGACCTTAATTTGATTCAACTTTGGCAATCTTCTTCGGCTAGAATCTTGAATCCGGTTCTTATTCTGTAGTGTTCTTAATCTATTCTCGACCTAAAGATTATCATCATCATATATGACCATCTCCGATGCGAACGGTCCTCGGGCCATTTCATCCTCTTCAAACTTTCATTTTAAACCATTGTGTCAGCTTATCGAGTCTAAATGTCAAAGGTATACAACCGCTATTAGAAATATTCGCTAAAAAGGTATCAGTCGTTTAAATCTGAGAAGCGCTTATTAAAGAATTAGTTGCAAAAGCCTCCAGCCTTATTATAGATATTATGTTTCTTTTTTTTTTTCTGATTTATAAATTATTTAGCTAAAAATATTGATATTTCGTATATAAATATATCACCAATATTTTTAACACGTATCTATATTAACACTGCAGTGAAAAAAGTCTTTGTCTCGCTGATGGCTTTAGTTAAACACTTCATTCTAACGATGTACCAACATGCAAGGGTCACGCCAAAAGTTCTTGCAATCACTTATTTTTATTAAAGATGCAACTTTAAATTTTTCGAATTTCTCAAAAGTGGCCCTTGTAATAAAGTGACAGCCTGAAAGGTGTACGTGGGGTCTTAATTTATTGAGAAAGAGTAATTGCCCAATATTCTGTATAATAAAAAATCAATGTTCAACATATATTCCGATATATGGATGGCACAAGCCGTTAGCAACCTCCAGTTGAACTCTCTGAAGATTTTTTCTTTTAATTTTACCATATGATCCCTTACATTATCCCATTTGTTTTATTTTTCATATAATAAATTAAATTTAATATGCTTACTGTGTCACAAAATACGTATTCTACACTGGTAGATGGTAGATTAAACTGGTGAAACCCTCGGGAGGGTTCACCACTGATGAGTCAGGCCCTCCTATCATTTTATCGCTGCAGTAAGGGCAGTAGAAAATTGGTATATTTTAAAAAGAATCATACGCGTCAAAAATTGTTTAAATTTCCTATAACATATGGCACGCTAATGCATCATGTTAATATTGTACTATTGGTCTAATAATATTTCAATATCTATATCTTCCTTTTTGTCTATTTTCTTTTTAACAGTCTTTTCAAAATTTTATTTTTATCCTATATATTCACTTTATATCGTTAGCGTTTTATTTATTTATTTTTTTATATTTTCAAACATCAGAGAGATAGAGAGCTTAACCCTTTAATTTTTTTCTAATAAATCTATGTTCTATTTATTCTTTATAGGTATGTATTTTATTCAACCGAACAAAATTAAGAGACAAATATTCCAATTTAAGCGATTTCTAAATTCTATGAAACTACTGAAACGATTTGAATAAAAGTGAAATATATATATATATATATATTGCGTGGGTTAAGAACAACAAAGATTCAATAGGTCAATGATGACGCAGAACAAGATTTACAACCGTGGAATCTCATAAATAAGGGCAAACAAAACAAACCAAGCCAACTTTCACCTTGGTGTCATCAAGAAACCGGTTCCTACACATTTCCTATACCGGTTCCGCCAAGCTTCCGCCGTGCCACCTCGCAGTGTGGGGGTGTACGGATGGCTGGAGGCGAACTGCCCAAAGTCCGCACTTAAAGTCGGGGAATTCCTATTTAAGAAAAGTATATTTTAGAAGAAATACATTGTTTCTTCGTTTATAAACAGCTGGCCTCTGAAAGAAGCATGCAAATAACATGAAATTTACAACATGCATTAGCGGAAGTGAGATATGCAAATGACTAGAATTTCAGCGCAGACGCACATCACGCGCGCCTGTGGCTTCACTTCAAAGCGCTATTTAAGGCTTGGAGATTTAGGCGATTCCAAGTTCGGCGATTGTGTTTTTCTTTTCGAAAAAAAAAAATCAATTATGCATCGTAGAAAACAGGGATTATCTTTTGATCAAGTATCCGAGTTTGACAGAGGAAGGATAGTGGCCTACCGAGATTGTGGATCATCTTTCAGGGAAATCGGTAGTCGTGTTGGATGAAACCAAACAACTGTAATGCGGATATGTGATCGTTGGATGCAGGAATGTACGGCGTAAACATAAAACAAATTTCTACTGTCCTTACTGCGATGAAAAAATATTGGGAGGGCTTAGCTCATCAGTGGTTGCTGCATATATAAGCAGAATCGTCAAATACAGTATTAGGGCCCTAAGGAGCGGTCTGGTAGATTAAATTGGCAAACTGGGGAGTGTTCACCACTGATGAGCCGAGCACTCCAAATATTTTTTAATCGCAGTAAGGACAGTAGAAGTTTGCTTTATGTCTAAAAGAAATATTCAATTTATTAAATAATATATATAAATAAAAATATTTATTCATTGAAGTAGAGACCGTCATTTTCAATAAAAACCAGCCATCTTTTTGCCAGGTTTTTAATTTGTTGATGATACCATTTTCGGGATTTGGTATCAAAAAAGTCATGATAGGCAATTTCGACCTCTTGGAATGTTTTAAATTGCCCAATATTCTGTATAATAAAAAAATCAATGTTTAACATATATTCCGATATATGGATGGCACAAGCCGTTAGCAACCTCCAGTTGAACTCTCTGAAGATTTTTTTCTCTTAATTTTACCATATGATTCCTTACATTATCCCATTTGTTTTATTTTTCATATAATAAATTAAATTCAATATGCTTACTCCATGTAGCAATGGAGTGAAATGATGCACAATCATATGGCGCAATATCCGGGCTATAGGCAGGGTGAGATTGACTTCAAATCTTTAAATTCCTTTATACTATTCGTTGTTAACCTAGCTGGTGATCGAAACCTGCTTTTAAACAATAAAAGACCCTATTAGAACCCCATTCTTGCACAATTTCAAAGTTCCTTTCCCAATCTTAGTGCAGGTAATCGAACGGTTTCTAGCAGCTTGTATAGGGACTGAGTAGAATACTTCTAGTAATGTATTTATTATGGCCTATGTCATGTGTACTTGAAATAAGCACTATGTGTTCTATTTCATATTAAGCAGATATTATCTCTAAAATTAAGCTATAATATAGTACATATTTGTTTTGACTATTGTGCGAGGAAATATTTGATTTGAGAGTTAAACCTTCAAACGACGACCCTATGACTAATCTCCCATTTATGCTAGTATATTTACATTTTATTAATCAACCAGGCGCGATATTGAAATATTTGCGCCTATTAAAGAAGAAAATACAAAACAACAAACTAATTAGAACTTAGAATTGAATATTTACAAATTTACATATATTATTTGACAGAGTTTATAAAATTGAAATAGACAAAGTGGGAGATGTAAGAGAGTTAAATGATTTAGATAAGAGAACAAACAATGTCTCACTTCTGCAACTTCTGCAAAGTTCGGACAGTTGTATATAAAGTGAAGAGCAGTTTGTTCAGTTTCTACGCAGGCACAATTTGGTATTTCTGATAGACCTCTTTTATGTAAATATTTCTGAAATTTTCCGTGTGATGTGACAAATTGTGTGTCTATTAAATTTGGATGGAACTGCGTATTTATGCTAGTATATAGAAGGGTTCAGTTTTGACCATTGCGGGGATAGATTTGAAAGTTAGACTTTGAAAATACGACTCTATGTCTATCTTCATTTTTGTGCAATATACAGAAGGGTTCAGTTTTGACCATTGCGGGGATAGATTTGAAAGTACACTCTATATCTATCCTCTCATTTATGCTAGTGTGTGGAAGGGTTCAGTTTTGACCATTGCGGGGATAGATTTGAAAGTACGACTCTATGTCTATCCTCTTATTTATGCTAGTGTGTGGAAGGGTTCAGTTTTGACCATTGCGGGGATAAATTTGAAAGTACGACTCTATGTCTATCCTCTCATTTATGCTAGTGTGTGGAAGGGTTCAGTTTTGACCATTACGGCGATAGATTTGAAAGTACGACCCTATGTCTATCCTCCCATTTATGCTAGTGTGTGGAAGAGTTCAGTTTTGACCATTTCGGGGATAGATTTGAAAGGAACGACCCTATGTCTATCCTCCCATTTATGCTAGTGTGTGGAAGGGTTCAGTTTTGACCATTGTGGGGATAGATTTGAAAGTACGACCCTATGTCTATCCTCCCATTTATGCTAGTGTGTGGAAGGGTTCAGTTTTGACCATTGCGGGGATAGATTTGAGAGTTAGACCTTGTAAGTACGACCCTATGTCTATCTTCCCATTTATGCCAGTATATAGAAGGGTTCAATTTTGACCATTGATGAGACTGAAGCCTTGAAGCCTAACCATCCTTGCGCCACTTCTTGACATTATTGTGCTGGACACCCGCTGATGGAGGGAGGTATTCCTTTGTTAGTTTTTCTTACATCCTTGTTTTTGTCCGTGTTTTTTATGGGCGCCCACCTCTCATGTGTCATTATGGTGTGAATTTTCGTTTCCTCTGTCTGGGATTTCACCCGGGCCTCTGCTGAGTAACAAGAAAATTATTGTTTTTTATATGAGATTTCCTGGAAAGAATACTTTGTTCTCTATCAACATTGAAATATCCAAAGAATTGAAGATCTAAGTATATTTTATATTTTTGCTTCATAGTTGGTGTAGTGTGTGTGTAAGGAAATATTTTAGAAAGATATATTTTAATTATATTCATATAGAATCTCTTAATGTGTGTGTAAAAGGAAATAATAATGATAATTTTAATTTATTAATGCAAATACATTTCAAAGCCATTAGTAGTATTACATTTCCATAACTAGAGCATATTTGATGCTCTAACGTTAAACTTACTCCATCTCTTTTTCCCATGACTCTGAACAGCCAAATTTTCAAATTAAAAAATAATTTTTATTCATATATATATCGTATATGAACATGATCTTTGACCTTTTCGAGTCCGCAGTCACACAGGCACGTCATTCAATGGCAGAATATTTCTCAAGAAAAGGTTAAGTCACGCAAAAGCTAGATTACGTGTATGATTTCGACGTTGTCTGAGATAATCAAGATTTTCCGAAAATGCAATTGTAGTAACTCGGGCAAAATGCTACATACTAAATGTAACTCCCAACCTGTATTCCCTAAAGAACACATCAATGTGGCTGCTCTCCCTTGAGCTTCACCCATTACCATCAAATACCATTGAAAATCTCAATATCCATAGACTTGTTACCTTAATAATAAGAGTCGATGGAAGAGTGGGTAACACCCTCGATTCCCGACAGCCATGAACCGGGATTGAATTCCGCGTTAACATTTTGTTTAATATGTGAATAACCTTCATATATAGGTTGCTCTTTTTGAGTGGTACCTAATAAAGTGATTTTAGAACAAGAAATATTGAGAGGAGATAAGAAGGAAGATATTTTGAGACACAACAATAAAAATATTTTCAAAACGCTTTTTTTAATCTGTTATGTATAAGAAATTGTAAAAAAAAGGTCAGGTGTTGATATTAAAATTAAAAAAAGGCATATCCTGACCACGAACACATGAGCTTTTTAGATGGCAGAGCGCCATCTAGTGGAACAGAAATAAACTAAACGTTGATTTAGCCTGTTCCCTGATATTTGGCCAATCCATTTTCTCGATAAATCAAGAAATTGAAATTTTAAAATTGAAAGAATAAATTGAAAATATTTTAGACACGTATGATGCACGTTTTAAACAGTTTCAATTTCTAATAACAAAACGCTTTATTTATTGCGAAAATAATTTTAGTTTTATATTTCTCTTACAGATCAGAAAGAGAGTTCGTATTTAAAAATATCTCATTGGTCGGTTGAAGTGTTAAACAACCCGAACGTTTTAAGATAGAATAAGGCTGTTGCCATTTTAGGGTATGAAATACTTGAGGTGTTTTACTTATATATCCGGGTAATATTTTCGCTGAGTCACCACACCTACGTGCTCCAAGCATGTTTCCTATGGACGTTTGGCTCCCACCAGGCAACTAGACTTAGGTAGCAGGGCTTCTGACAGTCTTTGAAATGCTGAAAGATGGGAGAAATCATTGGAGAATTCTCGGCAGTGACGCCCTGAGTTCAAGGTCTTTTGGCGCAAGTACCAGTGACTCAGGTCTCACAGGGCGGAATTTGGTGCCTGATGGGCGATTCTGACAATTTGAATCCACCAAAGAATAAACACGTACAACAAAAAATTTTAATGTAATACATACGATCTAAAAATTTATTAGGGTCTCTCTCTTTCATAAAATTATTTTTTGTTATAATATCAAACTACGTCCAGATTTTCCCAGAACACCCATTATTTCCAAACTTTTATGTCTCATGTACTTTGGGATATAGTATATGATGTCATAGTATTTGATGTCATGCTGACGACCCTCGTAAACAAGGAAGGATATAGCAAATTTTTCCCTCCAATATCTATAATCCTACTGCATTCTTAGTCTAAAAAGATGGAATCGTACGAGGGTCTGTGTGATGAGCAAGAATAGCGTACTATAAGATTGCACAAAGGTTTAAACTTAAATTTCAGAATTGCGTGGTGGAATCGCCATATTGGACATGGTTGAAACTCTGAGTAAATTTTTTACCGAGAAATTATGGTCACCCGTTCCGGAGGATGTGTTCTTATCTACATCCTTTCTTCCACGTTCGAACGGTAGGATCCGTTCAACTCACCGGCAGAGTTACATCCAGTGTAGATACGTCTTTTTAAATATCTACAAGCATATATAGATAAAATAGGTTGCTAATGTAGATATCAGTTCAATTGTACAGTTGTTGTAAAGTCAATACATGGGTCACCCATCACTACATGGCAAGCACTATGGAATAAAACTATGGAGACATCAGTTCTATTGTCCCGTTGTTGTAAAGTCAATACCCGGTCACTAAATGACAAGCATTAAAGAAGAAACAAACAATGTTGACACAATATCTGTTACCCTGTATACAGTATCCAGATCAGCCATAGATAGATAGCAAACACTATGGAGACAAACAATGTGAACACAGTTAAAAAGCTACCTGTATGTCCTATTGATCCAAAACGTTAATTGCTTGTCGCCCCACTCGACACAATGGATTTCCAGTTAATGGCCTCTTTAACATAATTACCTTCGTATAGTGTCACAACGTTCAAGTTTACCGAATTCTTCAGAATACTGCTTCATCATTTGGTTTCAGAATTTTCCTCCATAGTCGTCTTTAAGATGAACATATTTCGCACCAATTCTAAATATATATTGTATCATTCATATAACAGAACTTATTAATAGTTATATATATGTTATATTAAGATATTATTTAAAATGTTATATTAAGATATTATGTTATATTAAAATATTTTATTTAGAAATGTTATATATTAAAATGTTATTTTATTTTAAAAAAATATATAATTTCATAGATATAAATACTGTTTTAATCGACCGCCAGAGGTCACGCTTCTACTATATAAAAATGGTTTTGATCAGATATTGTTTTAATTGAGCTTAAGGAATATATAAAAATATAATTGGATAAAAGTATTGCCTGGCTTAAGGCGTAAGAATAAAAAAATGAAAAGATTATTTACATAATTACAAAGTTTTGGGTCGGCCAACGGGGAAGAGAAAATATCTTTATTTTACGGGGCTGGTTAGCAGCCCCGTAAAATAAAGATATTTTCTCTTCCCCGTTGGCCGACCCAAAACTTTGTAATTATGTAAATAATCTTTTCATTTTTTTATTCTTACGCCTTAAGCCAGGCAATACTTTTATCCAATTATATTTTTATATATTCCTTAAGCTCAATTAAAACAATATCTGATCAAAACCATTTTTGTTATTATATTTTCACAAGATTTTAGCCATGACTGCACCACCATACCATAATCCTCAACATGATCCAAAACAACAAAAATCTTATCTTTTTTTTTTTTTAATATAATATATATATATTTAACACAAAGCAATAACGCGCCATCTATACATATAAAATAAAAGGATTTAAAAGCGCGAGTTTTATGTATTCGTTTTATGTATAAAAGAAACATTCGCGCTTTTAAATCCTTTTATTTTATATGTATAGATGGCGCGTTATTGCTTTGTGTTAATTTATTCCTAATGGCCTTGTCTTTATAGTTTGCTGAAGAGCATTGCTCGAAGCAAATATTTGAATATAATTCTACTGTCCTATAAGCTTATGTCCATAGTTTACTTGAAAACCATTTCTAAGATTCCATCCTTCAGTGTAGCATATAAAAGCAGAATGATCCAATACAATATTATAGCATGTAGAAGGCGGAATAATTGTTACTGATCCAATACAATATTAGAGCTCTGAGAAGCGGTCTGGTGGATTAAATTGGCGAAACCGCTGGGAGGGTTCACTACTGATGAGCCAAGCCCTCCCAATATATTTTTTCATCGCAGTAAGGGCAGTAGAAGTTCGTTTTATGTATAAAAGAAACATTCGCGCTTTTAAATCCTTTTATATATATATATTTATAAGGATGGATTTATTACATAGGCTGATTAGTTATGTGCTTGGAGAGGTAATTAAAAATTTTAACAGACATCCAAATCTTAAACCATCAAAAATCGATAATTTCGTCCCACATAAACAACCAACTGGTCGAATATCTATTACATATATAGATAGAAGAATGCCCATTCTAAGAAGGAATCTAGAAACATAGCGAAGGAAGTTTGACCTTAATAATGACTTTCTTTATTATTATGCAATTCATATTATCTTATAATCATTTTTTACTTCAGACAGACATGTTAACGCAATCAGGGTTCCCTTTCTCTTGGGTGCTTAGTGGAGGTTGCTACAAGAACATAAGCGACGGCAACCTTTCTGCAGAGTGGAAGAATTTCACAACATGAATTGTCTCTGTAAATGCTGTTGGAGCCTTTTTACACATATGTAATTTTAATAATTGCTTCTTCAAAATGATGTATTTTCAAAATGCCCATTCCTTTTAAAATAGGGGGGGGGGGGTGGATATGTATTTATTTATTATAATTATAATGGAAACACAATGCTGATACCTATTCATCTCAAATCGTCTACTCATTTAGTTTTTAATCTCATTAATTTCATCAATTATTTTGTATATACCGACTTATGCCAGTTAAATTGTTGAAACCCAACTGCAAAAACATTCAGTAGTAATACAGCTTGACGATATTTTAGTCTTCTTAAACTTCACTGAACGTTCGAAAGGAACGAAATGAGCTTACACAGGAAACAGATATGTTCTCTTCCATTCGAGGTGTTGTAAGTAAACATGTATCTTGCCAAAAATCAACACGTGGATCGATAAGACGACGGGCGTTGCCATTGGACCACGCCCTTCAGCCCCGAACTTTATCCAATCTTCCATCATGAATGGCTGACATTTTTCATGCAGAGATGATATATTAACTCAACATGTGTCATGGTCAATCTTTTTTTCATCAAAATTTATGTCAAACTACTATAATATAAACTTTAATTGGTTTATACGAAGATTATCAGGTTGGTGAAAGGATGACAAAACATCTTCCTGATTATAGCGGAGAGTCGAAACACGACTACTGATATTTATTGCTTAAATAGAAGTTTATAGTGTAAATTGGATATAAAACTACTCCTGTTAATGTAACAAAAAGTCGCCATCTTGCTACAGACATTTATCAGAATAAATAGAAGAAGATTAGGGTTGTAACTTTTTATCCTGAAAGATGACACTAGCCAGGAGATGGCTTCTAGAATTCCTACTCTCGTCATTTATCATCTAAATCTAATAGCTTGGTACTCCTAACCTCGACTGAAAGGTCAACTTAACTCAGTGAAAAGTATTTTAACCTGCGCCATATCAAATCGAATGGTTTCTCTGTCCCTATATAACTTTTACAAAGCAGTAAGTAGGAAAAAGAATTTGAATTTATCGTTTTATCCACCACTGTTTGAAGATTATTGATCATTGTGAAGATATCATTGCAAGCCGACAATGAGAGAGGAGAATCTGTATAAGACAGGGTTTTAATAAAGGCTTTGAGTGTGTGTCTTAACAATAACTTTAGTCGGAAATTGAGTATCTCATGTTTCGTGTGGGTTCTAAAAGGATATTTATTAAAGAATAAAGTTCGCTAATAATCATATAAGAGTACCCATTATAAAACACCCTCTATAAACAAGATTTAAAAAAACAGAGCTATTCCTTTATAACATGATGAATTTATATCCAGAAATAATATGTGAGATCAAACCTCCAATAAGAGCCCTATTTGATGCGCGATCAACTTCATAATTTGAAAATTGACTTCATTGGGAGACCACCTCCAGGAGAGACCAGCGTTATCCATGTTTTTGGTGGTTCATCATCCTTGTGATATCACAGTCTTTTATATGTTCTATACCTACAAGTTAATTGAGTAGAACTACCTTGTTTACACTTGAGTGATAAAATAACGAATGTATAAACCATTCTTGAATGAGACTGATATGTATGAACTTATAACTAAACATCTCAGGCGTTTCCCCTTTCTAATACGTCGATTTTGATTCTCGTCTGTTTTCTATTAAATTTGTCAAACGCGTTCACTTTCAAAATACAAAAAAGCTAAATTTAAACTGAACCTTGTATTCAAAGGTTTCTGTATAAAAACGGCACTTTGTGTTGCACAAAAGAACCCGCTTTTTGACAGGAAGCGATCCTTTTGGACGTCCCGGCATACTACGTTTTGTGAAAGTGGAAAATATGGTTGTTGTTCTGTGTCATCTAGGCGTCTTGTCTACTTCAGGTAACGCACTTTGGTGTGTGACACTATTAATTGACACATTATCGCGACATAACGACATGGCGTTTTCCCCGGTTAGTCATCTCAAGAACATGTAGCATTCTAAAATTGGGGATTCCCAAGACCGTAGTTCCTTGAATAAGAGTTGGGTAAAGAATTATAAAAACTTATAACACAACTTCGATGTTATTATAGGATAAAACATTAATTTTGTAAGTTTGAACGATAAAATATATCAATTGCGACAACTTCTTCGAATACTGTGTACGCTATATCTAGAAATGTTTTTCTCTCCTAACACAGGGTATTTAAAGTAAAATAGTAAAAAAAACTCTAATAAAAAATAAACTCAATCATATAGAACAGTCCTTTGCTCTCTTAATTGAAACAGCATATATAAAGACACCTAGTAAAATATTCTTAAAATTATATACAAAGGGTGTTCACACTTATAGGGGAAACAAGTTTTATTATAAAATATTAAAAATTAACACCATATTTGAAAATTTTCAAATGTTCTATTTGAAAGCCTTTTTGTTTATTTACAGAACGGCACCTGATTTTCCACGGTAGCAGACACTTTCTGATCATGGTCATACTAAAAAAATCCCATTCTTCCTTTACCACTTTCCAGAGACCTTTAATTGTCCTAGGGTGTCTCTTTCCAAGTGCTCTTTTAAGGCATCCAAAAATGCAAAAATCCATTGGGGCTAAATCAGGAGATTTTACAGGGGTTCTGTTCTTTGGAATAGTGTTGATTCCTGTTCTTTGCCTTAGATCTTCCAAATAAGCTTGGGTTGAAGATGAGGTATGACTTGTGGCGTTATCATGGTGAAACCAGACTTTGTTGCTCTGTTTTCCATAGATAGAAGGAATATCATTTGAAAATATAGGTTCTAAAATGTTGTTTTGATAGTACTCCGAGTTTATTTTGGCAATTATTTCAACTTTTCTTATTTTAAATTTTCCTTCATATGATATACCGCATGCCACCATAAATCTTTTGGGGTAACTTTCGGCACATTCCTTCAACCAAATTGGCTTAGATTTTTCCACACTTTTTTGATAGTATATAGCTCTTTTTCTGTCGCAATCGGTTAAATATACCCATGCTTCGTCATATGTAACAATAAATTTCATCTATCAGCAGCCAAGAAATTTTAATAAAAATATCTGCTGATAGTGTGTCGCTGACAAATATGGCTCTGAAACAATTTGTGAACCGCATGTTTTTTGTAGCTTTTAGGCCTAAATCTTTTTTATTATTTTATTTATTGTTGAAACTGATGTTCTTATTAATTTGGCTATATCTCTTTGTGGCGTAGGATTTTCTTTTGTAATATATTTTTTCACTTTTTTGACAGTTGCAGGAGTTCTCACAGATTTAGGGTGATAATATTTTGTCCATTTCTCCGTAGGTGCTTTGAATAAAAACTTGATATTTTTGTCGTGAATAATATTATAAATACCTTTTTAGAAATGTTGATATAATCTTGTTTGCATACTTCAATTATGTCCAAATAGGTAAGATTAGCTCTGGAAAGTCCTAAAATATAACCTCTTATGAAACTATTGTATTTGAAGGGCATTTTTTTAATAACAAAAGAAATGTATTGCGTGTTAGAATTAGCTTAAGCCTTTTCGAATTCCACGTTGTTGATTTTTTAAAATAAAGTAATAGTTCCTTTTTTTTACACCGGGCGCTCGTTTCCTATAAGTGTGAACACCCTCTGTATTATAGACGAGTGAGTTATAAAAAATAATTGTATCAGCGTTTTCCTCATCAAAATTCTCTCCAATATTTTACATCTTGAGAAAGTCTGGTGGTATCATTGTTAAGCTATCGACTGACCTTGGTTCCTTATTCTGGGAACAATGGGATCACATCACAGCAGTGGTCAAAGGTCAATCTCCCATTTAATATTTATTGAAAATTCATAGATCTTGATAATATTGGTTTCTAATTATGTTTTAAAAAGCATAGATAAACTTTAATAACGAATCCAATTTGTATAAATGGGGTTGAAATTGTTTTCATCATAAAACAAGAATGAGGCTGAGAGTTTTTAACTTCATCTTGATGTTGTAGTTTCTATGGATGGAAGTTATAAGGAGATGCTATGTAAAGAACTCTGCACCCTCTGGTCATAATGCCGTGAGATTTAAGCCTTATTATATTGTTTTCTTTGAGATGGTTGAGATCCATTTGTTAAATACTGAGATAGAGTTTAGGGTCGAACTTGAATGACTTAGGGATCCTCTGCCTTAATCTATAAGGATATTGTAATTTATAATTTGTTTTAAAATAAGAAAGGCGCTCACTTTTGTGTTAATCCTGAGCAAAGATGGTTCCTTGACCTTTATTAAGGAGATTCAACACTGCCAAAGCTCTTTGTACCTGAACTAGGAGAATAATTGGGAAAATTTAACAACCTCATTTCAGGATCTATATCAGGGAGATGTAACATATTTAACATATATAAGCGTACAACCAAGGCATGGATGGTTTCAATCCCAGAGAGTTGGTCAATCAGCTAATTAGGCAGACATGTTGTCCTACTTTCTGAACCTTCGAGCTAAATGTTGACACCTCATTTACATAGGCGCATCCTTCCTGATTTGTTAAAATGTGAGCCGTTAGAAGTAATTTTCTAAGTGAAAAAAATGTTAAATTAAAAGGGGAAAGTCAATAAATATCTATGGTAAGGTGAACAGTAACTGCCAGTACTGACATGGGTTAAAGAACACTTGGAATAACTTCTGACGGACATATTGCCACGTAGAAATTTAGGAAAGACAAACTTCAGGATGACACAGCAATTCATTTAGGGCAAGAACCAACTATGAATGATAAAAAAGTTAAGGAATGAAAGAAGTTTACAGAGTATCAATATATAAATATAGAAATTGATACTCTGTTAATAAAATAAAAAAATACTTCGCTACAATAAGCATGATTGTGGCAGTTGCGATACTCCCATTTTAATGCACCACATTAATGTTAACAAGTAGAATTTTGATGTGGAAAAGAGGTAAAAAGGTAGAGAAGAAGAAGGTTAGATATTTAAAACGACATAAAAGGTATTTCCTGTCGGCTTGTATGAGCATTTAAAGATAAAAGAGCATCATTTGGGCCATCTGTTAAATGCTCATTTAAAATACTGAACATACACAGGAAGTCTAAACTATACTAACCTGAAAAGGATAAGAGATGATAGAAAGCCAGTATCAAATTGAGTAACCCAATAAATATATCGCTCGCCAAGGAAGAATAAGAAAATAATTACAAAGAAATGATTGAGATGATAGATTTTTAGGTTGAATATAAGGTTAATGTTTTGATATTGAAATTAAAAAGAGAGAGAGGAGAGGCTAGACACACTTGAAGCTTATGAAGTAATGAATAAATGGTCATGGTTTAGAATAACTTTTCTTGAGAAATTTCATTGATATAGTCTAGTCCATAATTAAACACAATGGTAAATAAATAAATACACAAAAATCACTTTTAAGATACTAAATCTATGGTTACATGATCCAAAGATGTCTTCGTTTTCTCATTCCAAAGGCGTCTATCCTAGTGCCAACAACCTTCAAAGTGGTGTAACGTAGTGATAGGGTGTTGTCCATAAAAGACAATAATAAGCTACTCTCTGTCAAAATTTATCAAACAAAATATGTATAAGTAATATTTACAATGAACAAAATTTATAATTTAAAAATTATTGAATAAAATATGTACATCGAACATGAGTGTGGGAGATGTTGCTGTATATCCGAATGTACATTCATGGACAAAACTTAAGGAAATGAATAGCCTTTAATTTCGCCGGTCGTTTGTCTTTGGCGCGTTGTTGCTTTGTGTTAATTTATTCCTAATGACCTTGTATTTATAGTTTGCTGAAGAGCATTGCTCGAAGCAAATATTTGAATATAATTCTACTGTCCTATAAGCTTATGTCCATAGTTTACTTGAAAACCATTTCTATGATTCCATCCTTCAGTGTAGCATATAAAAGCAGAATGATCCAATACAGTATTAGAGCTCTGAGAAGCGGTCTGGTGGATTAAATTGGCGAAACCGCTGGGAGGGTTCACCACTGATGAGCCAAGCCCTCCCAATATATTTTTTCATCGCAGTAAGGACAGTAGAAGTTCGTTTTATGTATAAAAGAAACATTCGCGCTTTTAAGTCCTTTTATTTTAAATGTATAGATGGCGCGTTGTTGCTTTGTGTTAAAGATCACTGTGCATTAAATATCTTTCATAGTTATTGCCTGAATCCCGATATACATGCTAAAAGGTACAACTTCCTCAAGTTTTGTCCATGAGTGTAGCTGAGCATCTGTACAGCGTTCAACTTAGTTCCTGGGAGGGAGTAATGTAGTCCGGGAGATAATGGAGTGCGGGGGAAAGAAGATAATTTTGCAGTCACGGCCAAGTAGGTGTTGTTTTCGGTCCTTGTGATTATCCTTCAACGTGTCTGGAGTGGTAATAGCTGGCCGTATATGGTGAAAGTGAGGAAAGTAGAGTTGTTGTTGTCGTGTCTAAAGCTGGTGTGTGTATTGTCGGATATTGATTGATTTTAGTATGTGAGTTTTGATCAGACTCAAACACGTGTCTTGTTTTAATACACTTACTAAAATGTGGAAACATGTTTTTTTTTTTCACACATATATAAAACTAATATTTGTCCTTATTTTAATTGATCTATTTATCTATCACTTCATTATTTATTCTCAATTAAATTGTCTATAAAAAATAATTTACATTGTGCTAAGCGTTATTGACACACTATGATAATTTTATATAAAAGGGCGTACCTGGATCTGTAAAAAAAAAGAAATTCTTAAAATATTTCGAGAGATTGCTCCAACTTTATGAATTTATATATTGCATAGTGAAATAAATTGATATAGAGGGAGCAATCAATCGAAATATTTTAAGAAAAAAATTTTTTTTTCTTTACAGATCCAGGTACGCCCTTTTATATAAACTTAATTGATGGATCGCCTTTTGAGTCCAACACTATGATAATATAAGTCTTCACTTCTCATCATAATATAGCAGCTGAATGTTCTATGTGATGTTTGACACCTCTAACCTAGGCCGGTATAGTTTCAGGCCAACAGCCGCTGACCCTCTGTGTCAGCAGTAACCTGCGCCAGGAATGTACGCTGCTTCAGCAGAGGCAGAACCGGATTGACTGTCGTTATGGCAGGGACACGTGAGTAGATGTCTTAGTGATCGTTGACAAATGTTGCATGAAGTGTTTAAAACCATATCTATACTACTGTTAACAGTGGAATGTTGCATGATTTGACACAATCCGTAGTCGACGTGCAAGACTTCTAGTTTCCACAATACCCTCAAAACACTCTTAATTACATCTGCTACGCTTCAAGATACAAAATAGCAATCTATTTTATCACGAAACATTACCTATTTTCACATACAAATTTAATAGCGAATTGAAAACACATTACCTTAAAACTAATCTAAAAAAGGAATAAATTGTAAAATGGCTATAACGGCTTAGTCCTTCTAAATTATCAAAGCCATTTTAATTTATTATCCCAGCCATGATGGTTGAAAATAGGTGCTGTCGTTGGTCGGCTATCCACCACATGACAGTCAGACTTTGCCCTCCATTCAAGCCAATAAATTCTAAAGGCTGCGGCACTCCGCTATACTCGTCTTTTATCTTCCACTTGATTTCATCAGTGTCGTATCTGGAGAGAAAACTTCCGCTCTTACTTCAACTTACGTGATAGGTATAGGTAATGTTAAAACTTCTCGTATTCACATCTCTTACTTCTAGGACAATAGCTCGGAAAACACAGATGCTGCTGATATAAGGATGGAATGATCAAACTCCTGAAGCAAAAGTGATGGATCAATATATTGAAGAGTGTAATAGCATACATATATGCATAGTGTTCTGCGCAGAAACAGAGAAAACAACACATTCGGCCAATTAACTATTATATATGCTTAAAAATACTTATAATCGTGAGATATGTGGGTCAAAATTCGAAACTACAGGGTGATCCAAACGTTTTGCACAACTTTAAAAATTAATAAATCCGCGAATATTTGCGCTCAAGCAATGCGGTTAACACCATTGTGTTCAGGATGCAATGGGAATTTTTATGGAAAATAATGAAAAATTCGAATTTGAATTTAGTTACAATTTTATTCGCTAGATGGCGCTCTACCAGAATCAGAGATTCAGCGGCTAAATTGTTTGATAAATTGAAAAATATAACTGTTCGACACGTATTTTCCCTTTTGGATACCAGAAAAGAACCCTAATAATATCAAATGATAAATTAATAAAACACCATTTCGCCAACAGTAGAAGAATTGGATGACGATTTTTAAATGCAATCCGAGATATGTAAAATAGGTAAATGCAAATTAAAACATGTAGCAAAAAAATATATATTTTAGAAGCGGTTTTGTGAAATAGATTGAATGTTTGAAAAACACTGCTGAATTCAATACACGATTTTTTGAAATGTTAATATAGTACCAAAAATTATGATGGCACTACTAATAGATTTCTTGCTATAAGAAATGTATAGTTTCTTGACAAATTGGCGACACTTGACCATTTAACTGGAATTTCTCATGATCCAACAAATGAAATAAAGAGGGGGGTGACAAAATATATTTGTTGTACTTTATTCCAAATATCCTATGGGCTTGTCAAATGTTATCTTTGCTTATTATACTCTACAAAATTTTAAAAATGTTTAACCTCGAATAAAAATCATTTTAGATTGACCCTTTGCGTTGAATAACGTGGTAGTAAAGTCATTTTTTTTTTGCGCAAAATTTCTAAAGTTAGGGGTGTACAGTGAATATTCCTTATGCCATTTCTTCTAATGAGCAAAAAGCGATAAACTAAACATAAGGGGTAAAATTGTGTGTACCAGTGTTATTCGAGAAGTTATAACACTTTGGTCTGCACGACATAAGATGTGAGCAAATGACAAACAAAAAAATTACTGCTCACAAAAAAAAGGTCAAGATGTGAGGACAGAATTTATTATCCCCATAACCCAACACAAATAGCTGCAAAATATTGGTAGATAATATCATACATGGCAGCTTATATAACACATGAGGTAGCTGTATTAGGCTGTATTGTTATTTTGTATTAGGTTACAATCCTTGCTCAATGTGGCGCCCTTCATTCTCAAACCCTGCCTGCAGACGATAAATGACAGATTGGACAGCATTAAATAAAATATAATGTTTCGAAATGGTGGCCGTTTGGCCAGATCTGACGTTTGGTTTTGGGGCAAACAACCCTTGACAGTATCCTCAAAATATACGTATCTTGGCTACCCCTAACAACCAAGAATCCAACTGCTTACGTGGCGCAGCACTTTGAAACCAAAGCATTGGTTGCTACAAACGCAGTATGGAGAATAATATCTGAGTCAATAACCAAATCGTTCGGAGCAGTGATGAAACAACTTGACTCCATAGTTTTATCCACGTTGTTATACTGTGGGCGACGAATCAGATAGGAGTTGCAAACCAGATCCAGGATATTTTCCTACAGCGAATTCTTGACCTTCCCAAATTTACTCCGGGCTATATCTTACGAACAGAAACCAGAAGGATGTCTCTTGAATTAAACATTACGAAATTGATTCTAAAGTTCTGGATACGGAGTTTAAAAATGGACAGGTCGAGATTACCCTATGTTAGCTTGTCCCAGCTCTGGAAAGTTTCAAATGTCGGAAAAGCGGGAAACAACTTTATAAACCTGAATAACATCATTGACTCTAGTGGTTTTTTTCTTAATAACTGTGAAGATTATATGGTTGTGCGAGGAGAAATGCCTAGAATAGTTCAAACCACAGTGGACGATAACTCCAATTTGACCGAGCTAAGATACAAAACTCAACTCATTTTATTCACTACCAATCTCTAAGTAGCTCCTTTATGACGGAGGACTACTTACTATCGAACCTCCCTTCGAAAGTTAAACGATTTATAGCACGTCAAAGGATTCTATGGCTACTTTTCCGCGAGGATATCACGCGAATTTGGAACAGCGACCCTTTAAATTGCTACTTCTGCAATGTTGGCATCCAAAACGATTTGGTCCATTATCTATTCCATTGCCCATTCCTACATGAAAAGAGACTGGAAATTCGCGAAATTTCTGGGCTAACTAACTACAATGAACAACATTTTGAAAATTGAGCAATCCATAGATAAATCTTTAATTAAAAAGGCATATATTGGATCAAAAAATCATTTATTTTACCAATATTTCAGCTGGCTGAACGCCAACCTTTATCAAGGTGTTATAACATTTTATATATATAAAGGTTGGCGTTCAGCCAGCTGAAATATTGGTAAAATAAATGATTTTTTGATTCAATATATGCCTTTTTAATTAATGAACAACATGTATATAAAATATTTACTACTCTCCTGCTGGATAAAACATTTGTTTATAAATATTTTTGAATTTTCAAGGCGATTGATAAAATGAGGGAAGAAGTGCTCAACTCCACAGACAACGGCTAATTGCTCCCCCTCCCATCTAAATTGCTTTTCTTCCTCACTCATGTACATATATAACCTTTTAGGGGAATCCCCTTGTAAGACAATAGTGTCTTAATAAAGGTTTTGTTGTTGTTGCATTAAATAAAATATCTGTTGAAATTAATGAAACGTGCCGTCTCATAGAAGCCTTCAAAATGGCCAATGTGGTAGGCCGGCATCGATAAACACGCAACTTAATGTACTCCCCTAGCCAAAAAACGCAAGGTGTCAAGTCTGGTGAACTGGAGGTCACTGGTGTATGAAGTGGCGACTTATAACACGATATTCACATAAGTATCCTTCAGCAATTGTTTGGCACAGCGGGAGATATGAGGAGGTCCTCCATTTTGCATGAATGTTAGTTCGCTTATAGTGCTTGTCTGTCCTGCAATATGGGAATAGACTTTTCTCTCAAAAGTTGAACATAATGTTCAACACAGTTACAGAAACGGTTTTAAAAGTTCTTCCAATGATTTTTTAAAGAAATATGGCCAAATAATAAAAGAAGTGAACCCACACCAAACTTTAACTCTGGGCTGATGAAGTGACATTTCTGTAAATATCCTAAGGTTTTCTGTTGCCCAAATGCGGCTGTTTGAGTGTTAACTTCTTCGTTTAGAGGAAAGTGAGCTTCATCTGTCCACAGAACATTCAACAGCCAGCTTTCATCAATATCAATTTGCCGGAAAACCCATGCAGCGAATTCTTGACGCTTCTCAAAATCGCCGACTTTCAGCTCGTTAAATTGTTAAATTTTGTACGGGTATTTTTAAAGAAAAATTCTTAATGTATGTGCTTCTCCAAACTGTTTCATACGAAATCCCCGTTTGTCGATAAACTTGTCGAGCACTTACTTCTCCATACGTGGATAACGTTTCAATAGCTTCAACATTCTGCGAAACCGTAGCAGCCACTGACTTGCATGTCGATGGTCTTCCACTCCGAGATTTTGCTTCCAGAGATACAGTCTTCTCAAAAGATTTTAACATTCGCCTTGGAGAGTAGCAACTCATGGGTCCTTTACCGCTTCGAATACCTTTAAAGGTACGAAACGCTTATAAAGCTTCAGTGGCAGATTCTGATTTGCAATAAAAAATTTCACCAAGAGTGCTTTATCCTGTAGTGACGGTAAAATAAATTATCAGAGATAGATAAATATTTTTCAAATGAATTAAAATAAATATAATCGTTACTGATAGAGAGTTGAATTTAAAAAAAATAGAAATTTATTATATTCGAAATTTAATTCGCTGAGAGGATTCCAGCAAACCGCATCTAAAATATATATTTTTTGCTACATGTTTTAATTTGCATTTACCTATTTCACATATCTCGGATTGCATTTAAAAATCGTCATTCAATTCTTCTACTTTTGGCGAAATGGTGTTTTATTAAATTATCATTTGATATTATTAGGGTTCTTTCCTGGTATTCAAAAAGGAAAAATACGTGTCGATCAGTTTTATTTTCAATTTATCAAACAATTTGGCCGCTGAATCTCTGATTCTGGTAGAGCGCCATCTAGCGAATAAAATTGTAATTGATATCGAATTCGAATATTTCATTATTTGCCATAAAAAAAACATTGCATCCTGAACACAATGGTGTTTACCGCATTGCTCTAGCGCAAATATTCGCGGAGTTATTAATTTTTAAAGTTGTCCAAGACTTTTGGATCACCCTGTATTATAGACGCGTATGATTCTTTTAAAAATAAAACAATTTCTACTGCCCTTACTGCAATGGAAAAATGAATGGGAGGGCATTAAGGGTAGTAGAAATTGTTTATTTTTAAAAAATAATCATACGCGTCTAAAATAGTTTCGAAATTTGATAACAGATGGCGCGCTAATACATCGTCGAGATATGTGAGTGAGCAAAGAATATATTTTTTATATACATGTCAAAATATACAACTTCCTTAAATTTTATCAATGAGTTTATAAATAATTATTTTGACAGCGTATATTAGTTAAATTAATAGAAAAACATCAACTATATTTTTAAATTTCTATATTTACAAGCTTTCTTGGGATCCCTTTTATCAATCAAAATAATAAACACCATTATATCGCACAGGCTGCATTCTCATGTGTGAAATAGGTGTTCAATATTTTGCTTGATAAATAGAATTCCCCGAAGTATGTAAAAATTAAAAAATAAAATAACATATAAATATAATATTATAATTAGCCGATATCGTTTATTTTTGTGATAATTTAACACAAGATCAATATATTTGTCACAATTACACAGCCGATGGAAATTTCGAAAAGTCTGGCTGAGTGTGCATGCCATTTGGCGAATATAAGAATCTACGTACACTTGTATATTAGTGTTAGCACGTTTTTAAAGAAAACATTTCCCCCACAAACTACATGAGTGGTTTATAAGACGATACTTGCCATATTAGGCGTGAAAGATTGATCATCAAGAGAGATGTGAATATTTTCAGCAAAGGTGATAGAAATTTCTGAACGTGAAAATGAATAATGGCCATCGAAATAAATATCAAAATTCAGTTGATTTTTATCCAATAGATGGCAGTGAGCCATTAGCGGCATTCAGTTCAAGAGGTGCTCTTTCATTAGGTAATAAGAAGTGTTCGAGTTCATTGGAAATGGGGGCCGTAGCCACGTTAATCACCTTGGAAACGGATCATAATTTGGTCGAATATTCCAAGGGTTCAGGGAGGTGTGGTCGGACTTCTCTTTCCTGAATTCCCCCCCTCCCCCCAAACACACTCAGAACGAAACACTACAATGGGAAGACAATACATCCAGATAGTACAAGAACCTACAGGACATGCAACAACTGTCCTGGTGTGGAACTAACTCCTACCTACACATTTCTCATTCCCAACAATGGCCACAGCCTTGCATAAAATTGACATGGAACCAGAACAGTTACTTCAAACACCCAAGATAGAGGACATTGCGCCTGCTGTGATAGAGATGCATGAAGCCATCTGAGGCTCTTCATTGGATACGGAAACAACAGCGTTCGAATTTCTACATTAACTGTAATACACTAGAGATCTCCTAAATACGTGTTGGCCTTTGCTGGAAGTAGCCTCTTGTTGGAGGCTATCCTGCTCATTAATCTTGAATGTTATGAAGGGCCTCGCTCAGAAAGCTGGTCGTTAATCAGATGGGTTGCTCGTTACTGTAATTGCCAACGTCAACGGTAGCTGCTCTCTATTGAGCAAACGGTGACAACTTGGCCCAACCTCTCATCCACGCCCGAACACAGACCGCTGTGTCATGGTGTCGACACCCAGGCCGCTCCTGTTGCGGTGTTCGGCAAACATTGATCTTCTTGTAACGTCCGTGGATCTGGGGCTTTGATGGTCGCACGTGGCTTGGCAAGGAATTTAAATGCATTTCTTTTAAGTGACTCGCAGAAAATTCCTTTATTTTTAATAAGGAATTTTACAGATAACAATTTTACATACGAAAAATTGAACAATTGAGAAAATTCATGGGATAAGAGACAAACATAAAGAAAAAGCATCTACTTTTCGTATAACCAAAGTTGATATTGGCCTGCGCCATCAATCGATAAAAATAACAACTAATCGTTGATTTAAAAAATTATACTTTCTATCACGCGCTACATTACGCCGACGAGAGTCAACAACTTAAAACGTGTACGTGTTTGGCTTTTATAATTTATCCAGAAAGACATTTTTACAATTTTTCTGGGGAAAAAATTATTATTTGATATTTTACCGAGAGATAGCTCAAGTCATTAGAAGCTTTTAGTTGATCATCTGGAGATGTTTTATTTGTGAGGCATATATATATTGCAGTAGAACCTGTCTTATGCAGCCACTCGGGAGAACAAAGTAAACGGCTGGATAGCACAGGTTGTCTCTTAACACTTTTTGAAAATACAAGGTCTAGGTGACCGTGAACCCTATATAGGATCTAGCCATAGTAAATGTTCCCAGTTACATTTCTTGCTCCACCGTAGCATACAACTGGGACAATGACAGTTTGGCACATCTATTAGAATATATTGAAACTATTTTAGACGCGTGTGTGATTCTTTTTTAAAATTTAAACAATTTTCTACTGCGCCCTTATTACAATGATAAATTAATGGGAGGCTTCGCCAGTGATGAGCCAGGCCCTCCCATTAGTTTATCATTACAGTAAGGGCAGTTAGAAAATATTTAATTTTAAAAAAGAATCATACGCTTTTAAAATAGTTTCAATTTATTATATAACTGGGAGAATGTTATCTATTGTAATACTCTAGTTGATTTTACTCTTACATCTCTCCTCCCACTCCCTCAAAAAAGGTCTTGATAAGAAAACCGCCGTTCGTGTCATTACCATTTTCAGGTGTAAAGGACAGTCACGTGACAGGTTGAGAACAGGTAAAAGATGCTCAGATAAGGAAAACATCTGAAGGTCAAATATTCGCCAGACGTCACGTGATCGCAACTATAAATACCCGACGACTTGTTTCGTACAAGTCTGCATTTTTTATATACACGGCATTATTTAATACCTCAGGTACATTACCGAGTGGTTTATTTCTGCCATTCGGAAAATTACACAATTATTAGGAGTATAAATAGGTTCGTGCGTTTTTCCCGAAACTTGGAGCTTTATTGTGAAAAATAGGTTAGACTGTCAATGGTCAAAGTATTGTCCGTCGCTAGCCACTACCTTTTCATATCTTTCTGGAAATTGACGGATCCCATCGCAGAAAAAGGCCGCTATCCATTCATCGATCCATTTTTTGACTTCATTGTAGTTGGAGAAGTGCTGGTCAGCCAGGCCATGTTGCATTGATCCGAAGAGATAATAATCAGAAGGAGCAATATCTGGGCTATACGGCGGGTGGGGTAAGATTCCCCATCTGAGCGTTTCTAAATGCGTTTTAACGGGTGCTGCAGCATGTGGCTGAACATTATCATGTTGCAAAATAACTTTGTCGTGTCTATTGGCGTATTGCAGACGTTTTTATCGCAATGCTCAAAATGCATCAATTGTCTTCAGTAGACCTCCTCTGTGATCCTTTCATTTGGTTGTAGCAGCTCATAATATACCACTCCTAGCTGGTCCCACCAAATGCACAGCCTAATCTTGTCGCCATGAATATTTGGCTTTGCCATTGATGATGAGGCATTGCCAGAGTATCCATACGTTGCCTGACGTTTTGGATAATCGTGATGGACCCACTTTTCATCGCCAGCTACAATTCGATGCAAAAACCCCTTTATTTTTTTACTTTGGGGTAGTTGTTCATATGTGAAAAACGGCGTTCGACGTCTCTTGGCTTCAGTTCATGCGATACCCAATTTCCTACCTTTCGGATCATTCCTATTTTTTTAAGCGATGAAAAATGGCTGGTTGAGTGACTCCAAGTGTTTTTGCGAATTCCATTTGCGTTTGTGTTGGATCTACATCGAGCTTTACCTCTAATTATTCGCCCTCAAACTTTAGTGGCGCGCTCCTGTTTTTCTTCATTTTCCAAATCAAAATTGCCACTTTTAAACTGTGAAAACCACTTCTGACACGTTCGTTCAGCTAGAGCATGGTCACCATAAATTACGATGACTCTCAGCAGCTTTCTTCTTCATATTGAAGTAATGAAGTAAAACTCCCCTCAAAAATGCATTATTTGGTACAAAATTTGACATTTTAGGAGCAAACAGAAACTAGGTTGTTTATACTTCAGAGAAATAACAGTTATTGAAAAACGAAGCCTTTAGATGACACTTTAAAATAATGGGTTTGCCAGATGATAGAGTGGAATAATAAACTAGTAGTTCCATCTTTATCAAAACCGCACTAACTTATTTATACTCCCAATAGCATACCAAGAACAATCTTTTGCTCGGTGTGCAAGGTATCAAAATAGCAGGTGTAAAACAATTTTGCAAATAATTTTAGTTAACACTCAATCTTCCGTGATGATTTTTATATATTTTTGAACAACTAAAAATAATTTTGTAAACATTGTGTCTTATTACATTAGAGTGTTTGAAAATATAAAAATATTTAATCACAATGAGTTTCTTTTTATTTTAAAATGCTAGCTCTCAAGCGATAATC
>CP092871.1:46230979-46266849 GCA_030710605.1 Cordylochernes scorpioides
ATAGCCTTACCAAAGATTTCCTAATGTAGTAGAGGCATTAAGACTTTTTATAAAGGAAATATTCGTGCTAAATAGTTTCACATGTATGAATAAGAAATTATTCCTCCCAAGGTGGTGAAATGTACCTAGGTAGGATTTCCATTGGTTGTTGGAGTCGTTGGTCTGGATGATGTTGGTGACGTTGTCCTTGAGAGCCGGCAGCAGGCGGATCAGCCAGTCCGGGTAGGGTAGAGTGAAGAGATTGTACAGATCCCGGACGTTGTTGTAGAACAGGTTCTTCCTGTCTTTGGCTGCCACATCGCCAGGTTCAGTAAGGCCGAGGCTGAAAGGGGCGAGGAGCTACTTACCAACTGTGGAGGAGGCGAGGAAGGCGGCAGTTGGCCGCCGCGCCCAGTAGCAAGCCGTGTTCTCCGCCACGTCAACCAGGGTTCCATTCTTGCACACCAGCTTGTACTCTGCCGCGCGGGAACTGCCCCGGAAGTACTGGAAGGTGGCTTCGATGGTGGTGAAGGCGATATCGCCCTTGTCATCCGCCAGACACTTGATGGCGCCTTGGTAGCCGGCGAACTCGTCCTCGGCAGAGCAGTCCTTGGAGCTGCAGAGCTTGCAGAGACTGGAGTGTTCCTTCTCTGCACACCCACCGTCTCTGTGAGATTGACTCTGCGCTGCACCTATGTTCTCTCTAAATATAGACAACTCGATGGCTCTTTTTTCAAGTATATCAAATCTTACTCACCTTTTATATACATTTATGGCTTCTGGAAATATAAATGGTTGATAAAATATACATAACAAAAATAATAATATTAGAACTCAGGACATATACAACTAGCACTCCCCTTGAAAATAATGGAATCACCCATCAAATATACAGTTAGCACTCCACTTGATAATATTGGAATCACCGAGCAACTATACAGTTAGCAATCTCTTTGATAATATTGGATTTACCCAGCAACTATACAGTTGGCAATCCAGTTGGGAATAATGGAATTACCTATCAAATATACAGTTACCACTCCACTTGATAATATTGGAATCACCCAGCAACTATACAGTTAGCACTCCACTTGATAATATTGGAATCACCCAGCAACTATACAGTTAGCACTCCACTTGATAATAATGAATCACCCAGCAACTATACAGTTAGCACTCCACTTGATAATATTGGAATCACCCAGCAACTATACAGTTAGCAATCTCCTTCAAATATTGGAATCACCCAGAAACTATACAATTGGCAATCCAGTTGGGAATAATGGAATTACCTATCAAATATACAGTTAGCACTCCACTTGATAATATTGGAATCACCCAGCAACTATACAGTTAGCACTCCACATGATAATAATGGAATCACCCAGCTACTATACAGTTAGCACTCCACTTGATAATAATAGAATCACCCAGCAACTATACAGTAGGCTATCCACTTGGGAATAATGGAATCACCCAGCAACTATACAGTTAGCACTCCGCTTGATAATAATGGAATCACGCAGCAACTATACAGTTAGCACTTCACTTGATAATAATGGAATCACCCAGAAACTATACAGTTAGCAATCTCCTTGAAATATTGGAATCACCCAGCAACTATACAGTTAGCACTCCACTTGATAATAATGGAATCACCCAGCAACTATACAGTTAGCGCTCCACTTGATAATAATGGAATCACCCAGCAACTATACAGTTAGCGCTCCACTTGATAATAATGGAATTACCCAGCAACTATACAGTTAGCGCTCCACATGATAATAATGAAATTACCCAGCAACTATACAGTTAGCGCTCCATTTGATAATAATGGAATCACCCAGCAACTATACAGTTAGCACTCCACTTGATAATAATGGAAGCACACAGCAACTATACAGTTAGCACTCCGCTTGATAATAATGGAATCACCCAGCAACTATACAGTTAGCACTCCACTTGATAATAATGGAATCACCCAGCAACTATACAGTTAGCGCTCCACTTGATAATAATGGAATCACCCAGCAACTATACAGTTAGCGCTCCACATGATAATAATGGAATTACCCAGCAACTATACAGTTAGCGCTCCACATGATAATAATGGAATCACCCAGCAACTAAACAGTTAGCACCCCACTTAATAATAATGGAATTACCCAGCAACTATACAGTTAGCACTCCACTTTATAATAATGGAATCACCCAGCAACTATACAGTTGGCAATCCACTTGGGAATAATGTAATCACCCAGCAACTATAGTTAGCAATCCCCTTGATAATTATGGAATCACCCAGCAACTATATAGCTAGCAATCCCCTTGATAATAATGGAATCACCCAGCAACTATACAGTTGGCAATCCACTTGGGAATAATGGAATCACCCAGCAACTATACAGTTTGCACTCCACTTGATAATAATGGAATCACCCAGCAACTATACAGTTAGCAATCCACTTGGGAATAATGGAATTACCCAGCAACTATACATTTAGCACTCCGCTTGATAATAATGGAATCACCCAGCAACTATACAGTTAGCACTGCTCTTGATAATAATGGAATCACCCAGCAACTATACAGTTAGCACTCCACATGATAATATTGGAATCACCCAGCAACTATACTGTTAGCACTCCGCTTGATAATAATGGAATCACCCAGCAACTATACAGTTAGCACTCCACTTGATAATAATGGAATCACCCAGCAACTATACATTTAGCACTCCGCTTGATAATAATGGAATTACCCAGCAACTATATATTTAGCACTCCGCTTGATAATAATGGAATTACCCAGCAACTATACAGTTAGCACTCCACTTGATAATAATGGAATCACCCAGCTACTGTACAGTTAGCACTCCACTTGATAATAATGGAATTACCCAGCTACTATACAGTTAGCACTCCACTTGATAATAATGGAATCACCCAGTAACTATACAGTTAGCAATCCACTTGGGAATAATGGAATCACCCAGCAACTATACAGTTAGCACTCCGCTTGCTAATAATGGAATCACCCAGCAACTATACAGTTAGCACTCCACTTGATAATAATGGAATTACCCAGCAACTATACAGTTGGCAATCCACTTGGGAATAATGGAATCATCCAGCAACTATACAGTTGGAAATCCACTTGATTATAATGGAGTGTCCTCCGACAAGCACATATATAGTAATCACTCCCGCTGACAATGATCGAAATGCCTTCTAATTCACGCAACTCGCACTCTCTTTAATTATATAAATGGTCTTCGTACTGAACGTATTTAAACAATTAGCATTCCCTTTGACAAGTTGAAAGGGAAATTAGGACCTAACACACATAAAAACACACACAGTTTTATTAAGACCACCGGTCTTATACAGATTTCCCACAGGAAGAAAGGAAGCATAGATGGAGCTCCTATACTCAGGTAGCGCAGCACCCAACAAAAACCTCCAGGTACGACGCATGCCCAGTGGGCCACACGTTCCTTCGTGCATACGTCAAGATTAGCGTATCACTGAAAAGGCGAGTGTGGAATAAGCCACGTTCTAGTCTTCGCTTTTCTCATCAAAATGGACCACGACATTCGGCGATTCTATTAATCTCATCCGAACGGTGACTGCGGTCTTGTAGAATCCATATAAACCAAAAATAAGACTTTGATCAAACGTCATTGCATTCGTCCAGTTATATATTTGTTGACTATGGGATTGAGACAAAAATAAATCACCCAAGAGTTACCCTCTTTGTTTCTCCAAGCAACCAAATATTGTATGCATGGTTTTGTCTTAAATTCTTATATTACACAGATCACAATTTAAAGGACAGGCAATCTTCCAGCGCTTTGATCGTCCAACACACATATATAGGAATAAGGATATATGGGCTCTGCTCTATTGTAAGAGGTTCAAATATAGGATTTCTAAACGGATAGAAAATTTGTTTCACTTCTCGATATTAATTATTCTGGGCCTGAATAAACATAGGATATTCTAGATTCCAGTTCAATGAACGACGTAGTAGCTGACCTCCCTTTTTTATCTCATAATCTACGTGTGGAAGAAACCTGAAATATTCAAACAGTATTTAAAACCTTAATCTGTGTGTATTTCAGATGAGGCTATTTTCAGTTGGCTCATCAGAAAACGAGATACTGGAATACAAGCAGACTTGTTGTTAACAAATTGAGCTATGCTCGCCAACAACTGCGTGCCTGAGCCTCAAGTTGACGGCTGCTGTGACGCACAAGGAAATTGATGCTCTGTTGACATCGCATCACAAACCTTGTTCTGATAGCACCAACACTGAGTGCAAGTAGCCAAACGGGACAACAGCACCCTGTCGGTGCAGATTGCTTCTGTACGTAGTGCATTTACAGTCTCTAAGCAGTTTCAATTCACTTCATGATTAGTAAGACCTGTTCGATATGTCCACTTAAAATAACTTATGGATTACTTTTTTATATTTTTATTTCCAAATTTCGATTTATATAAATTCTCTTTGTTCTAATATCTTAAATGAAATGTATAGAGTCTAGAATAGCTAAAGAAGTGTGATTCATTCCAATGCTTACAAGGTTTCAATACCAAAACATTATATGAAGTTCATCTAAGTTTATTTTATATCCCCGAAACACGCAACACATGAATACTTGAAGCAAAAATGTATTTAAAATTAATTTTCCATAAGAAATTTAATTATTTATGCATGGGCGGATGACCTTTCGACATTTTAAAACGATATTTTATAGATTACTAGTCAAACACACACACACACACACAATAGAAATCTTACTGAAAATTAGAAGTATATTTCAAGCGCTATTTTTGTGAGAAAACTTTTTTTTAAAATCTATTTCTACGGCTTGTACTGCAATGATTTAAAATTTAGAGATTGAAGGGGGATGACTCATTAGAGGTGAACCCTCCCTCTCTCAATTTTTAGTCATTACAGTATTAGGGTTGTGGAAATAGATTTTTCAAAATATATGTTTGAAAGACCAGCGCTTAAAATCCTTATATCTATAAAAATGAAATCCAAAATCGATTATTGTTATCGCGTTGCGCAAAATCTACAGAATCAATCATTATGAAATTTCTCATGTAGGTTGCTGAAGATTTCGTTTAACATATAGGCTATTCAATAAAACTAAAAAGGTTAATGTGCTTTTTTTTTAAATGTAAAACCAAAAGGCGTTAGTTCAAGCCTTTTACCGCTTGGCGCAGCACTGGTCGACACGATAAATGAATTTGATTGGTCAAATATTTTACAAGTAGTTTGTTAGATTGTTAACACCAATGAATGTTTTCAAAAGGTAAGATTATCCAATCGCCGTGAAACTTTAGGAAGTTATTTGCTATACTACTGGGAAGGTTTCTGGTTTGAATTTGATTTGAAATAAATATTCGTTGCAATTTTATTTGCAAATATTCTACTTTCACTCGCAAGCAGCGCCTCTAGCGGCATCTGGTGAAATTACATTCATAAATTGTAAAAGTGCTAAAATGTGTTCCAAGTATAATAAATTTAACATTTAATTTGAGAATTCAGTAATAAAATATTCCAATGACGTTGTAAAAAACTTGGCATTTCAATATTAATATATATTTAAAGAAAATATCATATTTAAAATTTAATAAAAGTTTTCAAAAATATTATGTGTTTCAAAAATATATTTAAACGCATATAACAATATTTGTATATTTATATACTTTATAAATCTATATATAGGTGGATTGGATGTTTTCTAGAATCGTTTTAACAAAGGTTCTATAGGCAAACTTTTACTCGGGTAAAAACAGGGCAAAGCCGGGTACATACGCTAAATACAGTTATTTACAAATATTCGTTTGTGGCAAGATACTATTCCATCAACTTCAAATTACAGAGTGGACCAATTAATATTGATTTTATTCAACTTATCGAGTATTTTTCAAGGGACCGGGAAAATTTTTCAAATTATCGAGAGTATATACAAGATGTTTGGATGTTTATAGTATGGATGTTTGCTAGAATCGTTTTAACAAATGTTCGTTAGGCAAACTTTTACTCTGGTAAAAATCGGGCGAAGCCGGGAACATATATATATATTTATGAAAAACAATAGAAAAAAAGATAAGTGGGCGCTCTGCCATTTAAAAAGCACATGTGCTCGTGGCCAGGAAATGACTTCTTTATTTTAAATATATATATGTTTGTCGGATATGCACGCCCTCAATATGTAATTAATCATGCTGAAATTTGAACAGGACAGAGAGTTAAATCTGGAAGAGTTTTTGACGCACTTTTAACCAAGAAAAATTATAATTAACCAAGTACTGAGCAACAATATTTTTTTTAGTCAGAAATGATGATTACAATATTGCTGTATCATGATTGATTGACATAAACAAAATTCTTTAGGCATACTTTAGCCACGTTTTAAAAGTTAAAAGAGAAAACGAAAAAATTTTGTTCCTGCCAACAAATAATTATTATTTGGCTTCGCCAGTGGTCTGCTTTAGTGAATATCCCCCTAAAGAATTTTAAAAGAGAAAACGAAAAATAGCGTGGTGAGAAACTCACCACGCTATTTTTCGTTTTCTCTTTTAAAATTCTTTAGGGGGATATTCACTAAAGCAGACCACTGGCGAAGCCAAATAATAATTATTTGTTGGCAGGAACAAAATTCTACCAGCGAAACATTCACTCGAGCAGAAGCCACACGAAGCCAGGTCATCTCTATATATAAAATATCGTTTCTCGGCCTTTTGGCTAAGATCATGTAGTATATCTCTAGATATTTTTATTTATATATATCTTTTTAAAAATCTATGCCGTAGAGAGAGTGGATATGTTTGCTTGAAAAATATACTTTATATATTATATAAATATATAATCTAACGAATATTATTATCATTATTATCATAATATTCTGTATGTTCCGGAATATTATTATCAATAATATTCGTTAGGCAAACTTTCACTCGGATAAAACCCGGGCGAAGCCGGGTACACATCCGCTAGTATATTTATAATTTTCCGTGATAGAGGGCACTCTAATTGAAGATGGTATTTGAAATATAAATCTTATAATATATACAATATAATTGAATATATACGAGTGTGTGTGTGTGCCATATATTGAATAAAATGTACAAATATTTGACACGTATGTTTATTTTTATATAAATCATCAAAAATACCTTTTTTACCTTATTGCGATGATAGAAAATATTAGAAGAAAGGGCTTTGGCTCATTATTGGTGAGCCCACTTTGAGGTTACACCAAATTAATCTCCAGATCGCTCTACTGCTATGGTATTTGGTTTCATAGAGATAACTTCATTGGAAGGCGTATCAGAGATATTTAGGGAATTCGCGGACATAAGAATATAAATCTGCAGAAGTTTCTATCTATAATTACAAGTAAATACATCAAGCAACACTCAAACAATACAAATTCAATTTTTTTAAATGAGAAAACACTCGGCATTTGAATTTGAATCTAATGAATAAATTTGGAAGGGGGAAGAGATTGATCTCTGGCTAAAGTTATCTATGTGATAGTTTACATAAGTATCTTTATTTTGTCTCTTTGTAGAGATGATTAAATTAGAACAAAGCAATCGTACGAGAATTGTATCAGCCGGTCAGACTTCTAGAAATTTACTCTTTTTTAGGTTATCGATAAAGAAATCGTCGATAGCAGGGATAAAACGACCACAAGGCTGGAATGAACTTGGGACGGCCAGGGATTTATGATATTCATTTCGGACAGTGAGGCTAAAATATATATTTTTTTCACACGGCCGTGTTTTGTCTTTCTCCTCGTATTTTGAACATCTAATATAGCTTATATATATCCTTACTAGACGAATGACCCGGGCAACGCCCGGGTTTTACCCTATTAAATGTACCCTGTTTCACCCGTGGTCTCTGTTTTTTGGAATTTTTCCCGATATAATTTTGTATCTGATAATCAAACATGATACAGCAATATTTTTAAATTAGCCTACCGTCTTCCCAGTATTCTTTTACCTATGTGTGGAAATTTTGGTTTGAATTAGTGAACTACTGCGAATTTGTAGACGAATGACCCGGGCAACGCCCGGGTTTACACGATTAAATGTATATTACATATGGAAGATGGACGTAGTTCCCGGAGGGCACCCGCGAGGTCACTCTGCCCCCGCGCAACTGTCCAACCGGGAGCGTGCCCCGCCGTCAAAATCGCCACGCGTTCTAGAGGGCGCTGCTCATGAGCTCAACCGGCCGGCAGCCGGGAGATCTCATTTACCTGGAGGGGGGGGGGGGGGCAGGGGGCAGGGAAGTCACGTGCTGCGCCGGCAGCCAATCGTCGCGCGCCGGCGTCGACGCCTGAGTGTTCTAGAGGGCGCTGCTCGCGAGCTAAGTTGAATAATTTGAATATATAGTTTTAATAAATGATTTATATATTTTTTAAAATAGCCTATCGTCATCCCCGTTATTTTTTACCTATGTATGGAAATTTTGGTTTGAATTAGTGAACTACTGCGAATTTGTATACCGGACATACCAACAGACCAACAAACCAACAAACATACAAACATTCATTTTTATATACTAGCAAACTTAGCGCGCCTTACGTCGCGCTTTAAAGCATACAATCCTGCCTTCTTCACAGACATAATAACATTATAACAACATTATAACATAATAACAAAATCACACAAACAAAAACGAATATGGGGGATTCTTGATTAATTTATTTCAACTATAAAACACTATATAATGTGACATAGATCAATTTTCGATATATATTGAAATTTTATTCTATTTTGAGCGTCTATTTTGAATATTCACTAAATATCGAAATGAATATTAACTAAATATCGATTAAAGAATATAAATATATGTTTGTAAAAATTAATATTTAATAAAATAAAAAATACGCATAGGCATATTTAATATAAGCAATATTAAAATAGCCAATTTCTGGCGTAATTAAATATAAAAATGACCTTCACAAAATAAAAACGGTGCTAAAATGAGAAATTAAAAATGAAAAATGTTATTAAAGTGTAAAAAGGCAAGTATGAAAAGTATTTAAAGTTTAATTTAAATTTATATATCAAATTATTTCGTTTTATTTCAATCAATGGCCGAGCGTGTCGCTAACGTCGAGCTTAACGTCGAGCTAAATGCGTATTTTTGCTAACTTCGTTATTTTTAAAAGTTTAAATATAATTTTGAAGTTACCTGAATAATTCCGGGACTAAATGTAATATGTATACGAAATATTGTCGTATAAAATAAAATATTAAGAGAGGAGTTAGGGAACAAACAAACTAACAAACTAACAAACATTTTTTGCGCTTTAATAATAAGATATAGATGTTGATTCTTTCTAGTTACCGCGAAACTGCCAAATACCAGTTCCACAGAGAGCGATAGAGAAGACGGGGAACTAAGCCAATAAAGTCTACAGTAGCGATTCGATAACCGAGAATTATTCAAATCATATCATCATTGAAGGAATGGTACTAAGTTGGACACCTCCGCGAGCTCTACTGTCGCTGTATCATCCGCGGTTAGAGGACAGCTAGCCAATCACTACGCTTCTATTACTGCCTTGTCATACACCCTTCGGCCTGGCGAGTAATGCCTTTTCCTTCTTTTTCGTGAGTTGGTGCGTTAGATCAACTAATATAGAGATCACAGCATTATCTATCTTCTTCTACTCCACCCACATATCCATCACTTATCTTACATTATCACAATCGGGATAAGTATAAGTTTATCGTAGTACTCCAGCGACGTACTTAAGTACTTGTCGAGGTCCTTGTCCGGGGACCATTCTCCCGGGGCGCAGCTCTTCTTGAAGATGGCGGCCATGGTGTGGAGGTCGCCCCGGCAGTCCACGGGCAGGCTGGAGTCCCGCACCAGTACGGACAGCGGCACGGCCCAACCGGCCGTGCGACCCACGCCGGTGTGGCACGACTTGAGGCCCTTCAGGTCCGACAGCCGCGAGATTTTCTGCCCCCTCTTCACCAGGGCCGTCGCCCGGTACTTGTACGGCTCTGGACATCCGCGCTTAGCAAGAGACATGATATGTACTGTAGCAGTATTTGTTTAACAAAAATAGCTAGCATAATATACAGGTGTGTAATGGAATAAAAAAAATAAAAATTGTGATTTTTTCATCATAGAAGGTTTGTTAGAAGAAAATTGAATATAAATTATATATTGTGCTAGTGTGCATATATAAACATAAAAGAAAAAATACGACGCTTAATTTGAAGTTTAATTATCATGTTTGTACAATCATGTCTAACTAAGACCAACCAATAAAAAGACATAATACGAAGATTGGTATAACACATAGTTGGATAAATTTTGATCTGTCAATTTTTGAAATCAATAGAATCATTTTGTTCCTTTTTTTTTTCACAACAGTGTATATACTTCATTATTCTATGTCCCTGAAAATTTCTACATTTTTTTATATGGATATTTTTTTATACACACACATGCAGCTTTATCAAGACCACCGGTCTTGTGTGGATACTTTTTTATAATTAAAAACAACTGTAGAGATAAAGTATTGAACTCGGATGCAGTGATGAGTTCAGATAGATTCAATGCTCTCACTTTCATTTCAATTTTTATCATAGCAGCATAAGGTCTGTAGAAAGACTGTTTAATAATTTTAAAAAGAAGCGTTAAAATAGAATATATGCCCCACATGTCACATAATCTGAATAGTCACATAGAATGAATAGGCTTGAATATCTTTTTCGCCGATGTTCTAAATCAAAATTGTATCATCTTATATTCGCCTATATAGCTTCATAAACAAACATGAAGTTCTAAAATAAAACAATAGAGATGAATAATCCAAAAAAGATGCGACCACTCACTGCGCTTCTCCTCGAAGTAGGCGATGGGCACGAGGTTGAAGTATTTCCCGGCCGTGTAGACTTCTTGGGCGTCGGCCACCACCATGTCAGCTTCCTGCTGTTGGACCTTCTTGATGCAGTCCAGCCTGCTCACACCGGCCACGTCACTGTCCTGGCCAGGGAACTTCTACAACCTACATCGGCTACAACAGTCGGCACGATATCTTGATGCGGTGATCCAATCGTAATTTGTACCAAGGACCCAGCTTAAGGCTCACGTTTTATCAAGATGAAACTCTGAATACGCCTTTAAACCAGATTTTTTTTCCTTTTAATTACGATAAATATACAACGCAGGTAAGAAATTATTGCATCTATGATCTACCTTTGTGCAATATAACGGTTGACATAATTCTTAGCAAGATCACTTTTTTTCCTTCAGCTAGTAGCACGGTGCTCTCGGAAGAGCCTTGTGCTCAAAAACTTGCAATTTATTCATCAATACAGACGTAGCCAAGGTTCTACTTTATACATTATAATTACTTTTGCTTTTATACAATTTAATGCTCAGAAATAAAATAAACAGTGTTGTGTGTACACACTCTACTGTTTTTTTATTAAGCCCTTGAAGAGCGATTATCGCTCGAGAGCTAGCATTTTAAAATAAAAAGAAACTCATTGTGATTAAATATTTTTCTATTTTTAAACACTCTAATGTAATAAGACACAATGTTTACAAAATTATTTTTAAGTTGTTCAATAATATATAAAAATCATCACGGAAGATTGAGTGTGTAACTAAAATTATTTGCAAAATTGTTTTACACCTGCTATTTTGGATACCTTGCACACCGAGCAAAAGATTGTTCTTGGTATGCTATTGGGAATATAAATAAGTTCGTGCGGTTTTGATAAAGATGGGACTACTAGTTTATTTTTCCACTCTATTATCTGGCAAAACCATTATTTTGAAGCGTCATCATAAGGCTTCCTTTTTCAATAACTGTTATTTCTCTGAAGTATAAACAACCTAGTTTCTGTTTGCTCCTAAAATGTCCGTTTTTGTACCAAATAATGTATTTTTGAGGGGAGTTTTACTTCATTACTTCAATATGAAGAAGAAAGCTGCTGAGAGTCATCGTAATTTATGGTGACCATGCTCTAGCTGAACGAACGTGTCAGAAGTGGTTTTTACAGTTTAAAAGTGGCAATTTTAATTTGGAAAATGAAGAAAAACAGGAGCGCGCCACCAAGGTTTGAGGGTGAATAATTTGAGGCAAAGCTCGATGTAGATCTAACACAAACGCAAAAGGAATTCGCAAAAACACTTGGAGTCACTCAACCAGCTATTTTTCATCGCTTAAAAAAAAGTAATGATCCGAAAGGTAGGAAATTGGGTACCGTATGAACTGAAGCCAAGAGACGTCGAACGCCGTTTTTCACATATGAACAACTGACCCAAAGTAAAAAATAAAGGGGTTTTTGCATCGAATTGTAGCTGGCAATGAAAAGTGGGTCCATCACGATTATCCAAAACGTCAGGCAACGTATGGATACCCTGGCTGTGCCTCATCATCGACGGCCAAGCCGAATATTCATGGCGACAAGATTATGCTGTGTATTTGGTGGGACCAGCTAGGAGTGGGATATCATGAGCTGCTACAACCGAACGAAAGGATCACAGAGGAGGTCTACTGAAGACAATTGATGCGTTTGAGCCGAGCATTGCGATAAAAACGTCTGCAATACGCCAATAGACACGACAAAGTTATTTTGAAACATGATAATGTTCGGCCATATGCTGCAGCACCCGTTAAAACGCATTTAGAAACGCTCAAATGGGAAATCTTACCCCACCCGCCGTATAGCCCAGACATTGCTCCTTCTGATTATTATCTCTTCGGATCAATGCAACATGGCCTGGCTGACCAGCACTTCTCTAACTACGATGAAGTCAAAAAATGGATCGATGAATGGATAGCGGCCAAAAAAACCGGCCTTTTTCTGCGATGGGATCCGTCAAATTCCAGAAAGATGGGAAAAGGTAGTAGCTAGCGACGGACAATACTTTGAACATTGACAGTCTAGCCTATTTTTCACAATAAAGCTTCAAGTTTCGGAAAAAAACGTACGAACTTATTTATACTCCTAATAATTGTGTAATTTTCCAAATGGCAGAAATAAAACCACTCGGTAATGTACCTGAGGTATTAAATAATGCCGTGTATATAAAAAAATGCAGACTTGTACGAAACAAGTCGTCGGGTATTTATAGTTGCGATCACGTGACGTCTGGCGAATATTTGACCTTCAGATGTTTTCCTTATCTGAGCATCTTTTACCTGTTCTCAACCTGTCACGTGACTGTCCTTTACACCTGGAAATGGTAATGACACGAACGGCGGTTTTCTTATCAAGACCTTTTTTGAGGGAGTGGGAGGAGAGATGTAAGAGTAAAACCAACTGAAGTATTACAATAGATAACATTCTCCCAGTTATATAATAAATTGAAACTATATTTTAAACGCGTATGATTCTTTTTTAAAATTAAATATTTTCTAACTGCCCTTACTGTAATGATAAACTAATGGGAGGGCCTGGCTCATCACTGGTGAAGCCTCCCATTAATTTATCATTGTAATAAGGGCGCAGTAGAAAATTGTTTAAATTTAAAAAAGAATCACACACGCGTCTGAAATAGTTTCAATATATTCTAACAGATGTGCTAATCCGTCATTGTCCCAGTTGTATGCTACGGTGGAGCAAGAAATGTACCTGGGAACATTTACTATGACTAGATCCTATATAGGGTTCACGGTCACCTAGACCTTGTATTTTCAAAAAGTGTTAAGAGACAACCTGTGCTATCCAGCCGTTTACTTTGGTCCCCCGAGTGGCTGCATAAGACAGGTTCTACTGCAATATATATACCTCTCAAATAAAACATCTCCTGATGATCAACTAAAAGCTTCTAATGACTTGAACTATCTCTCGGTAAAATATCAAATAATCATTTTTCCCCAGAAAAATTGTAAAAATGTCTTTCTGGATAAATTATAAAAGCCAAACACGTACACGTTTTAAGTTGTTGACTCTCGTCAGCGTAATGTAGCGCGTGATGGATAGTATAATTTGTTTTTAATCAACGATTAGTTGTTATTTGTATCGGTTGATGGCGCAGGCCAATATCAACTTTGGTTGTACGAACAGTAGATGCTTTTTCTTCATGTTTGTCTCTTATCCCGTGAATTTTCTCAATTGTTCAATTTTTCGTATATAAAATTGTTATCTGTAAAATTCCTTATTAAAAATAAAGGAATTTTCTGCGAGTCACTTAAAAGAAATGCATTTAAATTCCTTGCCAAGCCACGTGCGACCATCAAAGCCCCAGATCCACGGACGTTACAAGAAGATCAATGTTTGCCGAACACCGCAACAGGAGCGGCCTGGGTGTCGACACCATGACACAGCGGTCTGTGTTCGGGCGTGGATGAGAGGTTGGGCCAAGTTGTCACCGGCTAGACGTTTGCTCAATAGAGAGCAGCTACCGTTGACGTTGGCAATTACAGTAACGAGCAACCCATCTGATTAACGACCAGCTTTCTGAGCGAGGCCCTTCATAACATTCAAGATTAATGAGCAGGATAGCCTCCAACAAGAGGCTACTTCCAGCAAAGGCCAACACGTATTTAGGAGATTTCTAGTGTATTACAGTTAATATAGAAATTCGAACACTGTTGTTTCCGTATCCAATGAAGAGCCTCAGATGGCTTCATGCATCTTTATCCCAGCAGTCGCAATGTCCTCTATCTTGGGTGTTTAAAGTAGCTGTTCTGGGTTCATGTCAATTTTATGCAAGGCTGTGGCCATTGTTGGGCCTGAGAATGTGTAGGTAGGAGTTAGTTCCACACCAGGACAGTTGTTGCATGTCCTGTAGGTTCTTGTACTATCTGAATGTATTGTCTTCCCATTGTAGTGGTTCGTTCTGAGTGTGTTTGGGGGGAACCGTTGGAATATTCGACCAAATTATGATCCGTTTCCAAGGTGATTAACGTGGCTACGGCACCCATTTCCAATGAACTCGAACACTTCTTATTACATAATGAAAGAGCACCTCTTGAACTGAATGCCGCTAATGGCTCACTGCCATCAATTGGATAAAAATCAACTGAATTTTGATATTTATTTCGATAGCCATTATTCATTTTCACGTTCAGAAATTTCTATCACCTTTGCTGAAAATATTCACATCTCTCTTGATAATCAATCTTTCACGCCTAATATGACATGCATCGTCTTATAAACCCCTCATGTAGTTTGTGGGAAAAATGTTTTCTTTAAAAACGTGCTAACACTAATATACAAGTGTACGTATAGATTCTTATTCTTATATATCGCCAAATGGCATGCACACTCAGCCAGACTCTTCGAAATTACCATCGGCTGTGTAATTGTGACAAATATATTGATCTTGTGTTAAATTATCACAAAAATAAACGATATCGGCTAATTATAATATTATATTTATATGTTATTTTATTTTTAAATTTTTGCATACTTCGGGGAATTCTATTTATCAAGCAAAATATTGAACACCTATTTCACACGTGAGAGTGCAGCCTGTGTGATATAATGGTGTTTATTATTTTGATTGATAAAAGGGATCCCCAGAAAGCTTGTAAATATAGAAATTTAAAAATATAGTTGATGTTTTTCTATTAATTTAACTAATATACGCTGTCAAAATAACTATTTATAAACTCATTGATAAAATTTAAGGAAGTTGTATATTTTGACATGTATATATATATATAAAATATATTCTTTGCTCACTCAAATATCTCGACGATGTATTAGCGCGCCATCTGTTATCAAATTTCGAAACTATTTTAGACGCGTATGATTATTTTTTAAAAATAAACAATTTCTACTACCCTTAATGCCCTCCCATTCATTTTTCCATTGCAGTAAGGGCAGTAGAAATTGTTTTATTTTTAAAAGAATCATACGCGTCTATAATACAGGGTGATCCAAAAGTCTTGGACAACTTTAAAAATTAATAACTCCGCGAATATTTGCGCTAGAGCAATGCGGTAAACACCATTGTGTTCAGGATGCAATGTATTTTTTTATGGCAAATAATGAAATATTCGAATTTGATATCAATTGCAATTTTATTCGCTAGATGGCGCTCTACCAGAATCAGAGATTCAGCGGCCAAATTGTTTGATAAATTGAAAAATAAAACTGATCGACATGTATTTTTCCTTTTTGAATACCAGGAAAGAACCCTAATAATATCAAATGATAATTTAATAAAACACCATTTCGCCAAAAGTAGAAGAATTGAATGACGATTTTTAAATGCAATCCGAGATATGTGAAATAGGTAAATGCAAATTAAAACATGTAGCAAAAAATATATATTTTAGATGCGGTTTGCTGGAATCCTCTCAGCGAATTAAATTTCGAATATAATAAATTTCTAATTTTTTAAATTCAACTCTCTATCAGTAACGATTATATTTATTTTAATTCATTTGAAAAATATTTATCTATCTCTGATAATTTATTTTACCGTCACTACAGGATAAAGCACTCTTGGTGAAATTATTTTATTGCAATTCAGAATCTGCCACTGAAGATTTACAAGCGTTTCGTACCTTTAAAGGTATTCGAAGCGGTAAAGGACCCATGAGTTGCTACTCTCCAAGGCGAATGTTAAAATCTTTTGAGAAGACTGTATCTCTGGAAGCAAAATCTCGGAGTGGAAGTCCATCGACATGCAAGTCATTGGCTGTTACGGTTTCGCAGAATGTTGAAGCTATTGAAACGTTATCCACGTATAGAGAAGTAAGTGCTCGACAAACGGAAATTTCGTATGGAACAGTTTGGAGAGCATATACATTAAGAATTTTTCTTTAAAAATACCCATACAAAATTAAACGATTTCACGAGCTGAAAGTCGGCGATTTTGAGAAGCGTCAAGAATTCGCTGCATGGGTTTTCCGGGAAATTGATATTGATGAAAACTGGCTTTTGAATGTTCTGTGGACAGATGAAGCTCACTTTTCTCTAAACGAAGAAGTTAACACTCCAACAGCTGCATTTGGGCAACAGAAAACCTAGGATATTTACAGAAATGTCACTTCATCAGCCCAGAGTTAATGTTTGGTGTGATGTCACTTCTTCTTTTATTATTTGGCCATATTTCTTTGAAGAAATCATTGGAAGAACTTATAAAACCGTTTCTGTAACTGTTGAACATCATGTTCAACTTTTGAGAGAAAAGTCTATTCCCATATTGCAGGACAGACAAGCACTAAGCGAACTAACATTCATGCAAGATGGAGGACCTCCTCATATCTCCCGCTGTGCCAAACAATTGCTGAAGGATACTTTATGTGAATATCGTGTTATAAGTCGCCACTTTATACACCAGTGGCCTCCAAGTTCACCAGACTTGACACCTTGCGTTTTTTTTGGCTAGGGGAGTACATCAAGTTGCGTGTTTATCGATGCCGGCCTACAACATTGACCACTTTGAAGGCTTCTATGAGACGGCACGTTTCATCAATTTCAACAGATATGTTATTTAATGCAACAACAACAAAAAAACTTTATTAAGACACTATTGTCTTACAAGGGGATTCCCCTAAAAGGTTATATATGTACATGAGTGAGGAGGAAAAGCAATTTAGATGGGAGGGGGAGCAATTAGCCGTTGTCTGTGGAGTTGAGCACTTCTTGCCTCATTTTATCAATCGCCTTGAAAATTTTAAAATATTTATAAACAAATGTTTTATCCAGCAGGAGAGTAGTAAATATTTTATATACATGTTGTTCATTGTAGTGAGTTAGCCCAGAAATTTCGCGAATTTCCAGTCTTTTTTCATGTAGGAATGGGCAATGGAATAGATAATGGACCAAATCGTTTTGGATGCCAACATTGCAGAAGTAGCAATTTAAAGGGTCGCTGTTCCAAAATCGCGTGATATCCTCGCGGAAAAGTAACCATAGAATCCTTTGACGGGCTATAAATCGTTTAACTTTCAAAGGGAGGTTTGATAGTAAGTAGTCCTCCGTCATAAAGGGAGCTACTTAGAGATTGGTAGTGAATAAAATGAGTTGAGTTTTGTATCTTAGCTCGGTCAAATTGGAGTAGCTGGTCCACTGTGGTTTGAATAATTCTAGGCATTTCTCCTCGCACAACCATATAATCTTCACAGTTCTTAAGAAAAGAAAAACCCCTAGAGTCAATGATGTTATTCAGGTTATAAATAAAGTTGTTTCCCGCTTTTCCGACATTTGAAACTTTCCAGAGCTGGGACAAGCAAACATAGGGTAATCTTGTCCTGTCCATTTTTAAACTCCGTATCCAGAACTTTAGAATCAATTTCGTTATGTTTAATTCAAGGGACATCCTTCCGGTTTCTGTTCGTAAGATATAGCCCGGAGTAAATTTGGGAAGGTCAAAAAATCGCCGTAGGAAAATATCCTGGATCTGGTTTGCAACTCCTATCTGATTCGTCACCCACAGTGGAGCCGAGTATAACAACGTGGTTAAAACTATGGAGTCAAGTAGTTTCATCACTGCTCCGAACGATTTGGTTCTTGACTTAGATAGTATTCTCCATACTGCGTTTGTAGCAACCAATGCTTTGCTTTCAAAGTGCTGCGCCACGTAAGCAGTTGGATTCTTGGTTGTTAAGGGGTAGCTAAGATACGTATATTTTGAGGATACTGTCAAGGGTTGTTGGCCCCAAAACCAAACGTCAGATCTGGCCAATCGGCCTCCATTTCGAAACACTATATTTTATTTAATGGTGTCCAATCTGTCATTTATCGTCTGCAGGCGGGGTTTGAGAATGAAGGGCGCCACATTGAGCAAGGATTGTAACCTAATACAAGAAAGAAGGCAGTTACCTCATGTGTTATATAAGCTGCCATGTATGATATTATCTACCAATATTTTGCAGCTCTTTGTGTTGGGTTATGGGGATAATAAATTCTGTCCTCACATCTTGACTTTTTTTTTTTGTGAGCAGTAATTTTTTTGTTTGTCATTTGCTCACATTTTATGTTGTGCAAACCAAAGTGTTATAACTTCTCGAATAACACTGGTACACACAATTCTAACCCTTATGTTTAGTTTATCGCTTTTTGCTCATTAGAAGAAATGGCATAAGGAATATTCACTGTACTCCCCTAACTTTAGAAATTTTGCGCAAAAGAAATTGACTCTACTACCACGTTATTCAACGCAAAGGGTCAATCTAAAATGATTTTTATTTGAGGGTAAACATTTTTAAAAATTTGTAGAGTATTATAAGCAAAGATAACATTTGACAAGCCCATAGGATATTTGGAATAAAGTACAACAAATATATTTTGTCACCCCCCCTCTTTATTTCATTTGTTGCATCATGAGAAATTCCAGTTAAATAGTCAAGTGTCGCCAATTTGTCAAGAAACTATACATTTCTTATAGCAAGAAATCCTATTAGTAGTGCCATCACAATTTTTGTTACTATATTAACATTTCAAAAAATCGTGTATTGAATTCAGCAGTGTTTTTCAAACATTCAATCTATTTCACAAAACCGCTTCTAAAATATTTTTTTTTGCTACATGTTTTAATTTGCATTTACCTATTTTACATATCTCGGATTGCATTTAAAAATCGTCATCCAATTCTTCTACTGTTGGCGAAATGGTGTTTTATTAATTTATCATTTGATATTATTAGGGTTCTTTCCTGGTATTCAAAAAGGAAAAATACGTGTCGAACAGTTATATTTTTCAATTTATCAAACAATTTGGCCGCTGAATCTCTGATTCTGGTAGAGCGCCATCTAGCCAATAAAATTGTAACTAAATTCAATTTCGAATTTTTCATTATTTGCAATAAAAATTCCCATTACATCCTGAACACAATGGTGTTAACCGCATTGCTCTAGCGCAAATATTCGCGGAGTTATTAATTTTTAGAGTTGTGCAAGACGTTTGGATCACCCTGTAGTTTCGAATTTTGACTCACATATCTCACGAATATAAGTATTTTTAAGCATATATAATATTTAATTGGCCGAATGTGTTGTTTTCTCTGTTTCTGCGTAGAACACTATGCATGTATGCTATTACACTCTTCAATATATTGATCCATCGCTCTTGCTTTAGGAGTTTGATCATTCCAGCCTTATATCAGCAGCATCTGTGTTTTCCGAGCTATTGTCCTAGAAGTAAGAGATGTGAATACGAGAAGTTTCAACATAACCTATACCTATCACGTAAGTTGAAGTAAGAGCGGAAGTTTTTTCTCCAGATACGACACTGATGAAATCAGGTGGAAGATAAAAGACGAGTATAGCGGAGTGCCGCAGCCTTTAGAATTTATTGGCTTGAATGGAGGGCAAAGTCTGACTGTCATGTGGTGGATAGCCGACCAACGACAGCACCTATTTTCAACCATCATGGCTGGGATAATAAATTAAATTGGCTTGGATAATTTAGATGGACTAAGCCGTTATAGCCATTTTACAATTTATTCCTTTTTTAGATTAGTTTTAAGGTAATGTGTTTTCAATTCGCTATTAAATTTGTATGTGAAAATAGGTAATGTTTTGTGATAGAATAGATTGCTATTTTGTATCTTGAAGCGTAGCAGATGTAATTAAGAGTGTTTTGAGGGTATTGTGGAAACTAGAAGTCTTGCACGTCGACAACGGATTGTGTCAAATCATGCAACATTCCAATGTCAACAGTAGTATAGATATGGTTTTAAACACTTCATGCAACATTTGTCAACGATCACTAAGACATCTACTCACGTGTCCCTGCCATAACGACAGTCAATCCGGTTCTGCCTCTGCTGAAGCAGCGTACATTCCTGGCGCAGGTTACTGCTGACACAGAGGGTCAGCGGCTGTTGGCCTGAAACTATACCGGCCTAGGTTAGAGGTGTCAAACATCACATCGAACATTCAGCTGCTATATTATGATGAGAAGTAAAGACTTATATTATCATAGTGTTGGACTCAAAAGGCGATCCATCAATTAAGTTTATATAAAAGGGCGTACCTGGATCTGTAAAGAAAAAAAAATTTTTTTTTCTTAAAATATTTCGAGTGATTGCTCCCTCTATATCAATTTATTTCACTGTGCAATAAATTGATAAAGTTGGAGCAATCTCTCGAAATATTTTAAGAATTTTTTTTTTTTTTTTTTTTTACAGATCCAGGTAGCCCTTTTATATAAAATTATCATAGTGTGTCAATAACGCTTAGCACAATGTATATTATTTTTTATAGACAATTTAATTGATAATAAATAATGAAGTGATAGATAAATAGATAATTTAGAATAAGGACAAATATTAGTTTTATGTGTGAAAAAAAACATGTTTCCACATTTTAGAAAGTGTATTAAAATCAATCAATATCCCACAATACACACACCAGCTTTAGACATGACGACAACAACTCTACTTTCCTCACTTTCACCATATACGGCCAGCTATTACCACTCCAGACACGTTGAAAGATAATCACAAGGACCGAAAACAAGACCTACTTGGCCGTGACTGCAAAATTATCTTCTTTCCCCCGCACTCCATTATCTCCCGGACTACATTACTCCCTCCCAGGAACTAAGTTGAACGCTGTACAGATGCTCAGCGACACTCATGGACAAAACTTGAGGAAGTTGTACCTTTTAGCATGTATATCGGGATTCAGGCAATAACTATGAAAGATATTTAATGCGCAGTGATCTTTATTGAAGACATACGAGATAACCAAATGTGAAAAAAAATTTCCTCTGTCTCTTTCAAAAGACAAACGACCGGCGAAATTAAAGGCTATTCATTTCCTTAAGTTTTGTCCATGAATGTACATTCGAATATACAGCAACATCTCCCACACTCATGTTCGATGTGCATATTTTATTCAATAATTTTTAAATTATAAATTTTGTTCATTGTAAATGTTACTTATACATATTTTGTTTGATGAATTTTGGTAAAGAGTAGCTTATTATTGTCTTTTATGGACAACACCCTATCACTACGTTACTCCACTTTGAAGGTTGTTGGCACTAGGATAGACGCCTTTGGAAGGAGAAAACGAAGACATCTTTGGATCATGTAACCATAGATTTAGTATCTTAAAAGTTATTTTTATGTATTTATTTATTTACCATTGTGTTCAATTATGGACTAGACTATATCAATGAAATTTCTCAAGAAAAGTTCTTCTAAACCATGACCATTTATTCATTACTTCATAAGCTTCAAGTGTGTCTAGCCTTCCCTCTCTCTCTCTTTTTAATTTCAATATCAAAACATGAACCTTATATTCAACCTAAAAATCTATCATCTCAATCATTTCTTTTGTATTTTTTTCTTATTCTTCCTTGGCGAGCAATATATTTACTGGGTTACTCAATTTGATACTGACTTTCTATCATCTCTTATCCTTTTCAGGTTAGTATAGTATAGACTTCCTGTGTGTGTTCAGTATTTTAAATGAGCATTTAACAGATATCCCAAATGACGCTCTTTTATCTTTAAATGCTCATACAAGCCGTCAGGAAATACCTTTTATGTCGTTTTAAATATCTAACCTTCTTCTTCTCTACCTTTTTACCTCTTTTTCACATCAAAATTCTACTTGTTAACGTTAATGTGGTGCATTAAAATGGGAGTAACGCAACTGCCACAATCATGCTTATTGTAGCGAAGTATTTTTTTTATTTTATTAACAGAGTATCAATTTCTTTATTTATAAATTGATACTCTGTAAACTTCTCTCATTCCTTAACTTTTTTATCATTCATAGTTTGTTCTTGCCCTAAATAAATTGCTGTGTCATCCTGAAGTTTGTCTTTCCTAATTTTTCACGTGGCAGGCAATATGTCCGTCAGAAGTTATCCCAAGTGTTCTTTACCTCATGTCAGTGCTGGCAGTTACTGTTCACCTTACCATAGATATTTATTGACTTTCCCCTTTTAATCAAACTTTTTTTTTTTCACTTAGAAAATTACTTATAAAGGCTCACATTTTAACATATCAGGAAAGATGCGCCTATGTAAATGAGGTGTCAACATTTAGCTCGAAGGTTCAGAAAGTAGGACAACATGTCTGGCTAATTAGCTGATTGACCCACTCTCTGGGATTGAAACCATCCATGCCTTGGTTGTACGCTTATATCTATATATATAAAAATGAATGTTTGTATGTTTGTTTGTTTGTATGTCCGGTATACAAATTCGCAGTAGTTCACTAATTCAAACCAAAATTTCCATACATAGGTAAAAAAAAAACGGGGAAGACGATAGGCTATTTTAAAAATATATAAATTAATTATTAAAACTATATATTCAAATTATTCTACTTAGCTCACGAACAGCGCCCTCTATCAAAGATTAGATTAAATTATGCTGATGCAAACAAATAGATAATGCTAATAACTAACAATTATAAAAAAAATCTTATCTAAATATAAATCACTCGGGTAGATATGCACACGGGTCAATCCCGGGGCGAAGCCCGGGTCACCCGTCTAGTATGTTATATATGTTACATCTCCCTGATATAGATCCTGAAATGAGGTCGTTAAATATTCCCAATTATTCTCCTAGTTCAGGTACAAAGAGCTTTGGCAGTGTTGAATCTCCTTAATAAAGGTCAAGGAACCATCTTTGCTCAGGATTAATACAAAAGTAAGCGCCTTTCTTATTTTAAAACAAATTATAAATTACAATATCCTTATAGAATAAGGCAGAGGATCCCCAAGTCATTCAAGTTCGACCCTAAACTATATCTCAGTATTTAACAAATGATTCTCAACCATCTCAAAGAAAACAATATAATAAGGCTTAAATCTCACGGCATTATGACCAGAGGGTGCAGAGTTCGGTTCATAGCATCTCCTTATAACTTCCATCCATAGAAACTACAACATCAAGATGAAATTAAAAACTCTCAGCCTCATTCTTGTTTTATGATGAAAACAATTTCAACCCCATTTATACAAATTGGATTCGTTATTACAGTTTATCTGTTATTTTTGAAACATAATTAGAAACCAATATTATCAAGATCTATGAATTTTCAATAAATATTAAATGGGAGATTGACCTTTGACCACTGCTGTGATGTGATCCCATTGTTCCCAGAATAAGGAACCAAGGTCAGTCGATAGCTTAACAATGATACCACCAGACTTTCTCAACATGTAAAGTATTGGAAAGAATTTTGATGAGGAAGACGCTGATACAATTATTTTTTATAATTCTCTCGTCTATAATATATAATTTTAAGAATATGTATACTAGGTGTCTTTATATATGCTGTTTCAATTAAGAGAGCAAAGGGCTGTTTTATATGATTGAGTTTATTTTTTATTAGAGTTTTTTTTTTTACTATTTTACTTTAAATACCCTGTGTTAGGAGAGAAAAACATTTCTAGATATAGCGTACACAGTATTCGAAGAAGTTGTCGCAATTGATATATTTTATCGTTCAAACTTACAAAATTAATGTTTTATCCTATAATAACATCGAAGTTGTGTTATAAGTTTTTTATAATTCTTTACCCAACTCTTATTCAAGGAACTACGGTCTTGGGAATCCCCAATTTTAGAATGCTACATGTTCTTGAGATGACTAACCGGGGAAAACGCCATGTCGTTATGTCGCGATAATGTGTCAATTAATTGTGCCACACACCAAAGTGCGTTACCTGAAGTAGACAAGACGCCTAGATGACACAGAACAACAACCATATTTTCCACTTTCACAAAACGTAGTATGCCGGGACGTCCAAAAGGATCGCTTCCTGTCAAAAAGCGGGTTCTTTTGTGCAACACAAAGTGCCGTTTTTATACAGAAACCTTTGAATACAAGGTTCAGTTTAAATTTAGCTTTTTTGTATTTTAAAAGTAAACGCGTTTGACAGATTTAATAGAAAACAGACGAGAATCAAAATCGACGTATTAGAAAGGGGGAAACGCCTGAGATGTTTAGTTATAAGTTCATACATATCAGTCTCATTCAATAATGCTTTATACATTCGTTATTTTATCACCCAAGTGTAACCAAGGTAGTTCTACTCAGTTAACTTGTAGGTATAGAACATTTAAAAGACTGTGATATCACAAGGATGATGAACCACCAAAAACATGGATAACGCTGGTCTCTCCTGGAGGTGGTCTCCCAATGAAGTCAATTTTCAAATTATGAAGTTGATCGCGCATCAAATAGGGCCCTTATTGGAGGTTTGATCTCACATATTATTTCTGTATATAAATTCATCATGTTATAAAGGAATAGCTCTGTTTTTTTAAATCTTGTTTATAGAGGGTGTTTTATAATGGGTACTCTTATATGATTATTAGCGAACTTTATTCTTTAATAAATATCCTTTTAGAACCCACACGAAACATGAGATACTCAATTTCCGACTAAAGTTATTGTTAAGACACACACTCAAAGCCTTTATTAAAACCCTGTCTTATACAGATTCTCCTCTCTCATTGTCGGCTTGCAATGATATCTTCACAATGATCAATAATCTTCAAACAGTGGTGGATAAAACGATAAATTCAAATTCTTTTTCCTACTTACTGCTTTGTAAAAGTTATATAGGGACAGAGAAACCATTCGATTTGATATGGCGCAGGTTAAAATACTTTTCACTGAGTTAAGTTGACCTTTCAGTCGAGGTTAGGAGTACCAAGCTATTAGATTTAGATGATAAATGACGAGAGTAGGAATTCTAGAAGCCATCTCCTGGCTAGTGTCATCTTTCAGGATAAAAAGTTACAACCCTAATCTTCTTCTATTTATTCTGATAAATGTCTGTAGCAAGATGGCGACTTTTTGTTACATTAACAGGAGTAGTTTTATATCCAATTTACACTATAAACTTCTATTTAAGCAATAAATATCAGTAGTCGTGTTTCGACTCTCCGCTATAATCAGGAAGATGTTTTGTCATCCTTTCACCAACCTGATAATCTTCGTATAAACCAATTAAAGTTTATATTATAGTAGTTTGACATAAATTTTGATGAAAAAAAGATTGACCATGACACATGTTGAGTTAATATATCATCTCTGCATGAAAAATGTCAGCCATTCATGATGGAAGATTGGATAAAGTTCGGGGCTGAAGGGCGTGGTCCAATGGCAACGCCCGTCGTCTTATCGATCCACGTGTTGATTTTTGGCAAGATACATGTTTACTTACAACACCTCGAATGGAAGAGAACATATCTGTTTCCTGTGTAAGCTCATTTCGTTCCTTTCGAACGTTCAGTGAAGTTTAAGAAGACTAAAATATCGTCAAGCTGTATTACTACTGAATGTTTTTGCAGTTGGGTTTCAACAATTTAACTGGCATTAGTCCGTATATAAAAAATAATTGATGAAATTAATGAGATTAAAAACTAAATGAGTAGACGATTTGAGATGAATAGGTATCAGCATTGTGTTTCCATTATAATTATAATAAATAAATACATATCCACCCCCCCCCCCCCCCCCTATTTTAAAAGGAATGGGCATTTTGAAAATACATCATTTTGAAGAAGCAATTAATAAAATTACATATGTGTAAAAAGGCTCCAACAGCATTTACAGAGACAATTAATGTTGTGAAATTCTTTCACTCTGCAGAAAGGTTGCCGTCGCTTATGTTCTTGTAGCAACCTCCACTAAGCACCCAAGAGAAAGGGAACCCTGATTGCGTTAACATGTCTGTCTGAAGTAAAAAATGATTATAAGATAATATGAATTGCATAATAATAATAAAGAAAGTCATTATTAAGGTCAAACTTCCTTCGCTATGTTTCTAGATTCCTTCTTAGAATGGGCATTCTTCTATCTATATATGTAATAGATATTCGACCAGTTGGTTGTTTATGTGGGACGAAATTATCGATTTTTGATGGTTTAAGATTTGGATGTCTGTTAAAATTTTTAATTACCTCTTCAAGCACATAACTAATCAGCCTATGTAATAAATCCATCCTTATAAATATATATATATATATAAAAGGATTTAAAAGCGCGAATGTTTCTTTTATACATAAAACGAACTTCTACTGCCCTTACTGCGATGAAAAAATATATTGGGAGGGCTTGGCTCATCAGTAGTGAACCCTCCCAGCGGTTTCGCCAATTTAATCCACCAGACCGCTTCTCAGAGCTCTAATATTGTATTGGATCAGTAAGAATTATTCCGCCTTCTACATGCTATAATATTGTATTGGATCATTCTGCTTTTATATGCTACACTGAAGGATGGAATCTTAGAAATGGTTTTCAAGTAAACTATGGACATAAGCTTATAGGACAGTAGAATTATATTCAAATATTTGCTTCGAGCAATACTGTTTTAATCGACCGCCAGAGGTCACGCTTCTACTATATAAAAATGGTTTTGATCAGATATTGTTTTAATTGAGCTTAAGGAATATATAAAAATATAATTGGATAAAAGTATTGCCTCTGGCTTAAGGCGTAAGAATAAAAAAAATGAAAAGATTATTTACATAATTACAAAGTTTTGGGTCGGCCAACGGGGAAGAGAAAATATCTTTATTTTACGGGGCTGGTTAGCAGCCCCGTAAAATAAAGATATTTTCTCTTCCCCGTTGGCCGACCCAAAACTTTGTAATTATGTAAATAATCTTTTCATTTTTTTTATTCTTACGCCTTAAGCCAGGCAATACTTTTATCCAATTATATTTTTATATATTCCTTAAGCTCAATTAAAACAATATCTGATCAAAACCATTTTTATATAGTAGAAGCGTGACCTCTGGCGGTCGATTAAAACAGTATTTATATCTATGAAATTATATATATTTTTTAAATAAAATAACATTTTAATATATAACATTTCTAAATAAAATATTTTAATATAACATAATATCTTAATATAACATTTTAAATAATATCTTAATATAACATATATATAACTATTAATAAGTTCTGTTATATGAATGATACAATATGTATTTAGAATTGGTGCGAAATATGTTCATCTTAAAGACGACTATGGAGGAAAATTCTGAAACCAAATGATGAAGCAGTATTCTGAAGAATTCGGTAAACTTGAACGTTGTGACACTATACGAAGGTAATTATGTTAAAGAGGCCATTAACTGGAAATCCATTGTGTCGAGTGGGGCGACAAGCAATTAACGTTTTGGATCAATAGGACATACAGGTGGCTTTTTAACTGTGTTCACATTGTTTGTCTCCATAGTGTTTGCTATCTATCTATGGCTGATCTGGATACTGTATACAGGGTAACAGATATTGTGTCAACATTGTTTGTTTCTTCTTTAATGCTTGTCATTTAGTGACCGGGTATTGACTTTACAACAACGGGACAATAGAACTGATGTCTCCATAGTTTTATTCCATAGTGCTTGCCATGTAGTGATGGGTGACCCATGTATTGACTTTACAACAACTGTACAATTGAACTGATATCTACATTAGCAACCTATTTTATCTATATATGCTTGTAGATATTTAAAAAGACGTATCTACACTGGATGTAACTCTGCCGGTGAGTTGAACGGATCCTACCGTTCGAACGTGGAAGAAAGGATGTAGATAAGAACACATCCTCCGGAACGGGTGACCATAATTTCTCGGTAAAAAATTTACTCAGAGTTTCAACCATGTCCAATATGGCGATTCCACCACGCAATTCTGAAATTTAAGTTTAAACCTTTGTGCAATCTTAGAGTACGCTATTCTTGCTCATCACACAGACCCTCGTACGATTCCATCTTTTTAGACTAAGAATGCAGTAGGATTATAGATATTTGAGGGAAAAATTTGCTATATCCTTCCTTGTTTACGAGGGTCGTCAGCATGACATCAAATACTATGACATCATATACTATATCCCAAAGTACATGAGACATAAAAGTTTGGAAATAATGGGTGTTCTGGGAAAATCTGGACGTAGTTTGATATTATAACAAAAAATAATTTTATGAAAGAGAGAGACCCTAATAAATTTTTAGATCGTATGTATTACATTAAAATTTTTTGTTGTACGTGTTTATTTTTTGGTGGATTCAATTTGTCAGAATCGCCCACCAGGCACCAAATTCCGCCCTGTGAGACCTGAGTCACTGGTACTTGCGCCAAAAGACCTTGAACTCAGGGCGTCACTGCCGAGAATTCTCCAATGATTTCCCCCATCTTTCAGCATTTCAAAGACTGTCAGAAGCCCTGCTACCTAAGTCCAGTTGCCTGGTGGGAGCCAAACGTCCATAGGAAACATGCTTGGAGCACGTAGGTGTGGTGACTTAGCAAAAAAATATTACCCGGATATATAAGTAAAACACCTAAAGTATTTCATACCCTAAAATGGCAACAGCCTTATTCTATCTTAAAACGTTCGGGTTGTTTAACACTTCAACCGACCAATGAGATATTTTTAAATACGAACTCTCTTTCTGATCTGTAAGAGAAATATAAAACTAAAATTATTTTCGCAATAAATAAAGCGTTTTGTTATTAGAAATTGAAACTGTTTAAAACGTGCATCATACGTGTCTAAAATATTTTCAATTTATTCTTTCAATTTTAAAATTTCAATTTCTTGATTTATCGAGAAAATGGATTGGCCAAATATCAGGGAACAGGCTAAATCAACGTTTAGTTTATTTCTGTTCCACTAGATGGCGCTCTGCCATCTAAAAAGCTCATGTGTTCGTGGTCAGGATATGCCTTTTTTTAATTTTAATATCAACACCTGACCTTTTTTTTAAAATTTCTTATACATAACAGATTAAAAAAAGCGTTTTGAAAATATTTTTATTGTTGTGTCTCAAAATATCTTCCTTCTTATCTCCTCTCAATATTTCTTGTTCTAAAATCACTTTATTAGGTACCACTCAAAAAGAGCAACCTATATATGAAGGTTATTCACATATTAAACAAAATGTTAACGCGGAATTCAATCCCGGTTTATGGCTGTCGGGAATCGAGGGTGTTACCCACTCTTCCATCGACTCTTATTATTAAGGTAACAAGTCTATAGATATTGAGATTTTCAATGGTATTTGATGGTAATGGGTGAAGCTCAAGGGAGAGCAGCCACATTGATGTGTTCTTTAGGGAATACAGGTTGGGAGTTACATTTAGTATGTAGCATTTTGCCCGAGTTACTACAATTGCATTTTCGGAAAATCTTGATTATCTCAGACATCGTCGAAATCATACACGTAATCTAGCTTTTGCGTGACTTAACCTTTTCTTGAGAAATATTCTGCCATTGAATGACGTGCCTGTGTGACTGCGGACTCGAAAAGGTCAAAGATCATGTTCATTATACGATATATATATGAATAAAAATTATTTTTTAATTTGAAAATTTGGCTGTTCAGAGTCATGGGAAAAAGAGATGGAGTAAGTTTAACGTTAGAGCATCAAATATGCTCTAGTTATGGAAATGTAATACTACTAATGGCTTTGAAATGTATTTGCATTAATAAATTAAAATTATCAATATTATTTCCTTTTACACACACATTAAGAGATTCTATATGAATATAATTAAAATATATCTTTCTAAAATATTTCCTTACATACACACTACACCAACTATGAAGCAAAAATATAAAATATACTTAGATCTTCAATTCTTTGGATATTTCAATGTTGATAGAGAACAAAGTATTCTTTCCAGGAAATCTCATATAAAAAACAATAATTTTCTTGTTACTCAGCAGAGGCCCGGGTGAAATCCCAGACAGAGGAAACGAAAATTCACACCATAATGACACATGAGAGGTGGGCGCCCATAAAAAACACGGACAAAAACAAGGATGTAAGAAAAACTAACAAAGGAATACCTCCCTCCATCAGCGGGTGTCCAGCACAATAATGTCAAGAAGTGGCGCAAGGATGGTTAGGCTTCAAGGCTTCAGTCTCATCAATGGTCAAAATTGAACCCTTCTATATACTGGCATAAATGGGAAGATAGACATAGGGTCGTACTTACAAGGTCTAACTCTCAAATCTATCCCCGCAATGGTCAAAACTGAACCCTTCCACACACTAGCATAAATGGGAGGATAGACATAGGGTCGTTCCTTTCAAATCTATCCCCGCAATGGTCAAAACTGAACCCTTCCACACACTAGCATAAATGGGGGGATAGACATAGGGTCGTACTTTCAAATCTATCCCCGCAATGGTCAAAACTGAACCCTTCCACACACTAGCATAAATGGGAGGATAGACATAGGGTCGTACTTTCAAATCTATCCCCACAATGGTCAAAACTGAACCCTTCCACACACTAGCATAAATGGGAGGATAGACATAGGGTCGTTCCTTTCAAATCTATCCCCGCAATGGTCAAAGCTGAACCCTTCCACACACTAGCATAAATGGGAGGATAGACATAGGGTCGTTCCTTTCAAATCTATCCCCGAAATGGTCAAAACTGAACTCTTCCACACACTAGCATAAATGGGAGGATAGACATAGGGTCGTACTTTCAAATCTATCCCCGTAATGGTCAAAACTGAACCCTTCCACACACTAGCATAAATGAGAGGATAGACATAGAGTCGTACTTTCAAATTTATCCCCGCAATGGTCAAAACTGAACCCTTCCACACACTAGCATAAATGAGAGGATAGACATAGAGTCGTACTTTCAAATCTATCCCCGCAATGGTCAAAACTGAACCCTTCTGTATATTGCACAAAAATGAAGATAGACATAGAGTCGTATTTTCAAAGTCTAACTTTCAAATCTATCCCCGCAATGGTCAAAACTGAACCCTTCTATATACTAGCATAAATACGCAGTTCCATCCAAATTTAATAGACACACAATTTGTCACATCACACGGAAAATTTCAGAAATATTTACATAAAAGAGGTCTATCAGAAATACCAAATTGTGCCTGCGTAGAAACTGAACAAACTGCTCTTCACTTTATATACAACTGTCCGAACTTTGCAGAAGTGAGACATTGTTTGTTCCCTGATCTAAATCATTTAACTCTCTTACATCTCCCACTTTGTCTATTTCAATTTTATAAACTCTGTCAAATAATATATGTAAATTTGTAAATATTCAATTCTAAGTTCTAATTAGTTTGTTGTTTTGTATTTTCTTCTTTAATAGGCGCAAATATTTCAATATCGCGCCTGGTTGATTAATAAAATGTAAATATACTAGCATAAATGGGAGATTAGTCATAGGGTCGTCGTTTGAAGGTTTAACTCTCAAATCAAATATTTCCTCGCACAATAGTCAAAACAAATATGTACTATATTATAGCTTAATTTTAGAGATAATATCTGCTTAATAGACATAAAGCAAACTTCTACTGTCCTTACTGCGATTAAAAAATATTTGGAGTGCTCGGCTCATCAGTGGTGAACACTCCCCAGTTTGCCAATTTAATCTACCAGACCGCTCCTTAGGGCCCTAATACTGTATTTGACGATTCTGCTTATATATGCAGCAACCACTGATTAGCTAAGCCCTCCCAATATTTTTTCATCGCAGTAAGGACAGTAGAAATTTGTTTTATGTTTACGCCGTACATTCCTGCATCCAACGATCACATATCCGCATTACAGTTGTTTGGTTTCATCCAACACGACTACCGATTTCCCTGAAAGATGATCCACAATCTCGGTAGGCCACTATCCTTCCTCTGTCAAACTCGGATACTTGATCAAAAGATAATCCCTGTTTTCTACGATGCATAATTGATTTTTTTTTTCGAAAAGAAAAACACAATCGCCGAACTTGGAATCGCCTAAATCTCCAAGCCTTAAATAGCGCTTTGAAGTGAAGCCACAGGCGCGCGTGATGTGCGTCTGCGCTGAAATTCTAGTCATTTGCATATCTCACTTCCGCTAATGCATGTTGTAAATTTCATGTTATTTGCATGCTTCTTTCAGAGGCCAGCTGTTTATAAACGAACAAACAATGTATTTCTTCTAAAATATACTTTTCTTAAATATGAATTCCCCGACTTTAAGTGCGGACTTTGGGCAGTTCGCCTCCAGCCATCCGTACACCCCCACACTGCGAGGTGGCACGGCGGAAGCTTGGCGGAACCGGTATAGGAAATGTGTAGGAACCGGTTTCTTGATGACACCAAGGTGAAAGTTGGCTTGGTTTGTTTTGTTTGCCCTTATTTATGAGATTCCACGGTTGTAAATCTTGTTCTGCGTCATCATTGACCTATTGAATCTTTGTTGTTCTTAACCCACGCAATATATATATATATATATTTTTTTTTTCACTTTTATTCAAATCGTTTCAGTAGTTTCATAGAATTTAGAAATCGCTTAAATTGGAATATTTGTCTCTTAATTTTGTTCGGTTGAATAAAATACATACCTATAAAGAATAAATAGAACATAGATTTATTAGAAAAAAATTAAAGGGTTAAGCTCTCTATCTCTCTGATGTTTGAAAATATAAAAAAATAAATAAATAAAACGCTAACGATATAAAGTGAATATATAGGATAAAAATAAAATTTTGAAAGACTGTTAAAAATAAAATAGACAAAAAGGAAGATATAGATATTGAAATATTATTAGACCAATAGTACAATATTAACATGATGCATTAGCGTGCCATATGTTATAGGAAATTTAAACAATTTTTGACGCGTATGATTCTTTTTAAAATATACCAATTTTCTACTGCCCTTACTGCAGCGATAAAATGATAGGAGGGCCTGACTCATCAGTGGTGAACCCTCCCGAGGGTTTCACCAGTTTAATCTACCAGTGTAGAATACGTATTTTGTGACACAGTAAGCATATTGAATTTAATTTATTATATGAAAAATAAAACAAATGGGATAATGTAAGGGATCATATGGTAAAATTAAGATAAAAAATCTCCAGAGAGTTCAACTGGAGGTTGCTAACGGCTTGTGCCATCCATATATCGGAATATATGTTGAACATTGATTTTTTATTATACAGAATATTGGGCAATTACTCTTTCTCAATAAATTAAGACCCCACGTACACCTTTCAGGCTGTCACTTTATTACAAGGGCCACTTTTGAGAAATTCTAAAAATTGAAAGTTGCAGCTTTAATAAAAATAAGTGATTGCAAGAACTTTTGGCGTGACCCTTGCATGTTGGTACATCGTTAGAATGAAGTGTTTAACTAAAGCCATCAGCGAGACAAAGACTTTTTTCACTGCAGTGTTAATATAGATACGTGTTAAAAATATTGGTGATATATTTATATACGAAATATCAATATTTTTAGCTAAATAATTTATAAATCAGAAAAAAAAAAAAGAAACATAATATCTATAATAAGGCTGGAGGCTTTTGCAACTAATTCTTTAATAAGCGCTTCTCAGATTTAAACGACTAATACCTTTTTAGCGAATATTTCTAATAGCGGTTGTATACCTTTGACATTTAGACTCGATAAGCTGACACAATGGTTTAAAATGAAAGTTTGAAGAGGATGAAATGGCCCGAGGACCGTTCGCATCGGAGATGGTCATATATGATGATGATAATCTTTAGGTCGAGAATAGGTTAAGAACACTACAGAATAAGAACCGGATTCAAGATTCTAGCCGAAGAAGATTGCCAAAGTTGAATCAAATTAAGGTCGACCGTCTCGACTTAAATTGGCTTGCGTCGCGCGTAAACACACACAGGTGGCGTGCGCTCCAAGGTCAGAGAGCCATTACTACGGGATGGCATCATCAGCTTTAGAAATGACTGAGGCTGGAAAATTCCTAGATATTGGTTTATATATAAATATAGATGGGAATTCTACCGGGAGGAAATTGATCCATAGAAGTATAGGGCGCCTCTCCCGCAAAATAAACGTCAAAATGATGGATCTCATGGAATAAAGTCCGTCCTAGGCTGACGAGGACCATTAGCCCGAAACCATGGTCTATAGGTGGACGCTTTTCAGCTTTCCAAAGTTGGTGTTGTGGGCTTTGTCACCGACCCGAGGCCGCTAGTTTGCGGCGACGGTCAATAGATGGGTTTAGTTTTGACGTCTTATTTATCCAATTATATCGTAGGTTATATCGTGGTCACTAAGATTTTGATATATGAAAAGAATGAACGCGTTAATACTTGTTCCTAGATGGCGAAATACAACAAAATCAACGTTTATGCCATCATTCAAGAATGCCTATGGTAAAATAAGAGTTTGAACTATCGAACATAAACTCTTATCCGGGAAGAGTTGTTATTGAAGAAATCTCAGATTAAATGCTAATGAGTCATACACTAGGGTTGATATGAGCTCCCAGATCATTTCATCATAGAAGGTGAGTAAGAGAGTTACTCAGTCTGGTAATGATCTAAAGGAATTTCCTTTAAAATTGTGTCCTCCTACATTCTGGGCAAAACTGGTTCCAAGGTGGATTCTACACACAGAGGCCGTTTAACTTTTTAAAATGAAGTAATGCCTCGACATACACGGATAACGTGGTTCTTGAATCCTTTACGTGCTGCCCGCTCTTGTGCTGGATTAAACATTGGACAAATTTCGTGCGAATAAAACGTCCACGTTTAGGATTCAAAGATCGACAAAAGTAGATAAAATGTGTATACGTTTTGTAACCTTTAAAAATTGTATTTTACGTGAGAGAATTTTAGGCTATTTTCGTTGATCCACCTACAGTGTAACTTCGGGAGAGAAGTACTGTAATATTACACTTGTATATATATAGAATTTTTATTTATTTATTTGACATATCGGACGCGATATCTCAGCTTGGGATACTTGCGCCTAAGTACATTTTAGCAGATTAATTTACTGAACAAAACAAAAATTCAGTATATATCAAAACTGAAAAGTTGGTTTTCTCAAAGAGAGAAAAAAAAATCTAAAATTAATCTACAAAAAATATTGAAATTTACATATGTGTCTTTGCTATATGAAAATTCGTAAATTTCTTCAATGGTAAAAATTATTCACTTCTGTAGCTGTGAAAGATATTGGGCA
>CP092871.1:46266949-46338341 GCA_030710605.1 Cordylochernes scorpioides
TTTTATATATTAATAAATGTATTGAGTCTTGGTTTTCTTTTCACATAAACAGCTAGGATCATCCGTTTCCCCGATTTTCGTTAGAAATTCTCTAAAATTTCCTTAGTTTTATTGATTTTTTTGTGTGTGTGTGTGTGTGTGAAAATTGGGACGAAAATAATAAGGAATTCCAAATGGGAAAGATTTCTGCAAAGTTTCACTATTATTAGGAATTGTTTCAGCTATTCCTGATTCTATGAAGTAGCGAATTATAGTTGGGGCACACATGCGGTCTAAATAAATTAATGTCTTTCTTTGATAGATTAGCCAAATCGATTTTTTTTTATTACTAAAGATTCTATGTGGTCGGTGAGAATAGGTATATTTGCCAAACTACGAATGCAATTTTATGAGGTCTTTATTAATTCTGACTACCCACAGAATAATTTGATATTGTATAGAGTTAAATCTTTGTTTACATCTTTTATTAATAAATTTATACCATATTTCAGAGATCCATTGGTTAGTATTGGCCTGAAAACATTTTCGAACAGAATTAATCTTTTTTGAGTATCCATTCTCCACATTTTTCCACAGAGTAAAAATATCAGATTTTTAATAGATTAGTTTTATATAAAACTATACGGGTGACCCGGGCTTCGCCCCGGGATTGACCCGTGTGCATATCTACCCGAGTGATATATATTTAGATAAGATTTTTTTATAATTGTTTGTTATTAGCATTATCTATTTGTTTGCATCAGCATAATTTAATCTAATCTTTGATAGAGGGCGCTGTTCGTGAGCTAAGTAGAATAATTTGAATATATAGTTTTAATAATTGATTTATATATTTTTTGAAATAGCCTATCGTCTTCCCCGTATTTTTTTACCTATGTATGGAAATTTTGGTTTGAATTAGTGAACTACTGCGAATTTGTATACCGGACATACAAACAAACAAACAAACATACAAACATTGATTTTTATATATATAGATATCAGTAATATTGGGTGTAAAAAAAATTCTTCTCAATTCTGTGATTTGAAATTTTCATACCTAGAATTTGTACTTCTTCTACCGCTTGGAAGTTAAAGGAAGGCTAACGACCCAAGAAATAGGTGTGACAGCCTGGCCCCATATCACTTTACATGGCGACTCCAAAAGTCCTACCTTTGACCCAGGTAGGGAACACCCCGTCTATAAATAGAGCCTGGGTTTGAAGAAGATAGACAAACGAGATACCGTCGAACTGGACAACCTCGTAGCTCGAGCCGCGCTTTTTCTAGGGCCGTAGCCATCCTTGTCACTTCTAATCTCTGGAGTGTTTTTTGGAAATAGTTGGAATCGGTTGATGTGTGTGGCAATATATTATTTCTACAATGAACTTTCTAACCAGCAGCGAATTTTACGGGAAATGATCAGTTACTTACATAAGCACCCTAAGTGTGAATAGTATAAAATTTTGTTTATATAATATATGGTTTGGAAATACATATTGAGCTATTGATGGAATTGTATATATATAATTATAAAAACAAGAAGGCATATCCTGACCGCCCACACGAGCATATGGTTAGGGGTTATGCAGCCCACACACAAAAGTGGGGTCAAAGTAGGTCGAAGCTTCAAAAATATTTCAGTTTTATTGTTAATATAATTTATAAAAAGGGCATCTCCTTATCGTGCAACTGAAAGTTGCTGGTGGCTTGCGCCATCTATCAGAATAAATATCAACTCATCTCGCTGATGAGGGCTGTTGGCCCTCATCAGCGTGGTACAAGCTGTACCTCAACGACCAAAGAACTGGTCATTGAGACATCCTGAAAAATCATGAAACTGGTAGTTAAGGCCAGTTATGTTAATATAATATTGTATAATATTTATAGTGTATTAAATAACACACGGTTTCTACAAAATTAGAATCGTATTTTGTCTGTATGTGTTATATATATGATAATATGATGGCTTATTTTAGTCATTTTATTTTAATATTCTTTTGATTTTAAATTTTCTGATTAAAGATTTGGATAGAAAATTGCCCGTTTGTGTGACATTTGTGAAGGCTTCTAATATGTATTGCTTTGTTTCTCTCGGTTTCAGTGCACTAACGTTAATCACTGTTGGCAGTATAGCCTAAGACAACCATTCTATATTTCAGGCATAAGTGGCCATTCTAGAAGGATTGTATGCTTTAAAAAGTCTATACCGGTTAAAATCGACAGCTCCAGAGAAGGATGGGCATTTTAAAGAGGATGGACATTTCATAAAGATTGCGTTTGAACATGTGGTGCCGTCAGAGCTGCCCAGATGTTCGAACCGCCTCACCAATTAGAAAGATGCGGCCTTTCAACGTAGATTCTACTCCTCTTGCTCGCTAAATATTTATTCTCAATAATATCTATGTGTAACGTTTAACAAGAAACAATAGTTAAGAATGAATTGCAGGAGTTCTCTTCGCGCGGCAAAAACCAAAGTGGAGAATTCATTAAATATATTATCTTTCAGACATACATTCTCTTTTTTAACTCATCATCAATAGTCAATGAGATTGTCAAAAATTGTTTTGTTCTTATTAATATATGTAGTGACGATTATATGAATCTTATAATAAGGCTGAAATTTTCCAGCAAGCCCCCCGCCGGACCTGCAGTCCTCGATCTTCCAGGTCTTATACGTTTTATTTGTAGTTCGCGAAATACGTGGTGTCGCTGGAGACCGGCTGACGATTCTCCACCAAACTCTGCAGCGGTGGCAGAGGCGCCATGTACATATTTATTTTATATAGTGTTATGTATATATCTAATTACTAGACGAATGGCCCGGGCAACGCCCGGGTTTTACCCGAGTGCGTATATATTTTAAAAACGTTTTAATTCAAATACTATTCGTTACAATTATAAATTGGCGCCATGGATGTCACTCTTGTGAAACGTCCCGTTCCAAACTGTGTGTTTTTAAAATGTTTTAATTAAAATACTATTCGTTACAATTATAAATTGGCGCCGTGGATGTCTCTCTTGTGAAACGTTCCGCCCCAAACTGTGTGTGTCTTGAAAATATAAAAATAAAAATGTGAATTTTCATAAAGATTTCATCATGTCGATTTTTTTTTTTTGCATTTCACCTACTAAATCGATAGAGATAATTGCATTTGTAACATGAACTTAGGTATATTGACTAAATAGAAAACTGCATAGTAATAAAGATCATTTTTTAAAGGCACCATATCGTTTTTTTTTCAATAAAATCGAAACAAAAAAAATTCACAAAAAAATGACCCTATAACTTTCCGCAAGGTTCTAAATGGTCACACGGCCAGTGAATATATAAGTAAATAGATAAATATATAGATATATATTCTAAACTGCGGTAAAAGTTTTTTGAATGAACCCATATCATAAATATGCAATGAAAATAACAATTAAAAATTACTAAAGCAATTTTTAATTGTTATTTTCATTGCATATGTAGCCTAGTGGTCATGGCATCTGCCCGGTAAGCGGAAGGTCGTGGGTTCGATTCCCATCCCTTGACACTTTTTTTATTTTATCCATTCTGACCAAAATCTATCCGTGAACTTCACACAGTGAACTTCACACAGACAGAATAAGGCAATTATATAAGTAGATTATTTCAAAATAATAGTGTGCAGACCGTGCACTTTTGCATGTGTTGACAAGAATCAATAAAAAAAAGTTAATTTTCAATTGTCCAGCAGAAAGGTTCAATGAACTGGCGGGATGAAGTCGTGCTAAAATTGACGACAAACTTGCAGAAAAATCGCGCAGAAATTAGCATATATTCGCGAAACAGTCGGACTAGGAATACCGTTAGTATGTTTTATACCCAGACTGAATTTCTGAGATTTTTTTTTATCCTTAATTTTAGCTCGATTACTTCGCAATATTATTTGTTTTTTAACCAATTTTTCCTATTTTCGCAATATGTGTACAGGAATAGAATAATCTAAATAATTACACATCTATGTGAATTTAACTATTGATACCTATAATGCACAAATTAGTTTTTGTAGCTTGAAATATCTCTCAAGAGAGGTTGTGGCGTATAAAACACAAAGATTTTTCAGTTACATACCCTTTATCGAAATTGGTAAGCAAATAAGTTCCTAAAATCTTCCTAATTTGGGGACAAAAACTTTTTTTATATTATAAAATGGTTTTATTTGTGTAATATCAGCTCATATAATAAAAAAAATGTATGTATATCTTTTACCTTAATTTCTCTAAAAATTGAAAATTTTCTTTATCATATGCAATTTTTTATATCACATGATAAAAATATTCAGTAAGATCGATTTCATTTATATAGAAAATTGGAAACTTCAATCGAAAATTGGATTTAACTAGAAACCTGTTCTCTCTAGGATGATTGAATCCTTGGAAGCTTAAATTGGTCTAACACGGTGTTAGTATATAGTAATACTGATAAACTAGCCTTTCACAAATTTATTTCTTTCTCATATAATAATTCTATTAATTAGTGCCAATTATATATTCAAAACTATAGAACATTTAACATGTGTGACAGGGACACTGGAGAGCACCTTAAAACTTGCTTGAAGTCTCCACTCAACATTTCCAAAACCAAAATAACAACCTCAAAATGTTCATAAGAAAGCGACCGAATCAATGGGATCCTTTTCTTCGCTTGTACATACACAACGACCAGGGGAAAAAGTACAATGAACTGCGCATGCTCCACCAGATAGCGTTGGGAAGCATTAAGTCAATGATCGGAAGAATAAAACGGAAGGACACCGTATAAGCAAATAAAGGCCCCATAAACTATAACTAAAGTACTAGCACACTGTCGCACATATGCAACGGCACATTTCAAGAATATTTAAACTAAAAACGTGTCAATGTAATAAAATCGAACTATTCTTACTCTGCTAAAAAATCTACTACATAGCAGAATTCATAAATCACGTAAAGATACCTATTTTACAAAGATTTAAAAATCCAAATACTACAATAAATTCTCTCATGAATATACTTAGGTATGCGAGCAATAGTTAGCCAGAAATTATATCAATAAGAAATTAGTTTTTAGGCAAGGAGTTTCTTTTTTTATTTGCTTACAACACCTTAAAAGAAAATCTTTGCCCAAAATATAATTATAATTTTAAAAAATATATATTCGATTTTAAAATAACTAAGTTTATATTAAAATGTTCGTGCGAGCAGTCAGCGGCCTTTTTTTGTTTTTAATATTAAAATGTATGCTTGAGGTATAAATTGAATGACACAAAACACTTTAGATCAAAAAATGAAGAAATCCTAAGAATTAAATTTAATATTCTATATAGTATTTTCCCCCTTTTCCTCAATGAAATTACTGAGTTAAAAAAAAAAAACATATTTCACGCTTATTGTTTAATTAACTCAACGCTGGTTGATTACGGGATAGCAGAGGATAAATCAGGGAAAGTAAATAAACCGGACACGATGTGTAGATATTAAAGCTAATAAAACTATGAATTGAGGTGATTAGAGTAGATGGAAATTTTTTAAATGTTTCTATTTTAATTACATATAAGGCGCAGCGTGTTTATGTTTGGGTGTTGAATGTATGTATAGGTATTGGTGTAAAATGCTAGCGTCAACTATGGTATAAAAAGAGCACACAAACAAAACCACATGACAATTACAATACTTCAAAGAAATTATATGCACTCATAGACAAAATTAAGGAAGTTGTATCATTTAGCATGTATATCGGGATTCAGACAATAACTCTGAAAGATATTTGATACACAATGACCTTTATTGAAGACACATGAGATAAATAAGAGTGAAAAAATTGCCTCTGTCTCTTTAAAGTTTTGTCCATGAGAATATTTTTAAAAGAATATGTATACATATCTTTTCGTTATTATTCGCGGAATTTTCCATTATTGAAAGAGTAATGCAAGCTATCGTAGTATGGAGGTTTCCAGGTAAAATCCATCAAAGCTGAAGTCGGACGGATCCTCCCACCAGTTGTGTAACTGCCACCAATAGCAGCCATTGTAGGGGTAAATCAGCCGCTCCCTTTGTCACGCAGGAAACTGACCGGAAACTTACCAAAGTGGAACTACGCCGTTTATATAATATGGATGATTGAAGAATTTGGCGCAGCGTCGATTTGACGTTGAATCTGCATCCACGATTAAACCATTTTTTTCTTCAAACCACCGTGTTTGAACACTCAAATTTTAGTCAACGCTATGCTGTTGATATTCACGTGTTTGCTAAGGCACTAAATGTCCGAAAGTGAGTTGAAATAATTAACCCCTAACCTTAAAAGATAAGTGACAATAACCATTCTGCAAATTTTCATCATAAAAATTGACAATATTTAAAAAATTAAGAGGAAAAAAATGTAAATGTTATGTTACTACCTGGAGAATTCAAGCCCGAATTAAATACAAAGTACGATCAAAAAGTTCTCGCACTGAGGATATGACTTTATTTATAAAAAATATAGACAAAAACATATGTTTATAGTTCTCAAAATAAGAGCCTCCTGTATTAATGCACCTTTACCATCTTCTATTCTAACTTAGGAAACGCTTGAAAAATTCGTCTTTCTGTACGCCTCGCAAAGCGTTCAGAAATTTCTCTTTTATGGGTTGTATAGTGTTGAAACGTTGACTTTTAATTTTCCTCTTCTATTATGTATAAATAAAAGTCATTCTATGCTAAATTTACAGAATAGGGAGGGTATTGAGCACAAAGGACTTATTTTTGTCAAATAAACGAGCACCGAATGAGCCATATGTGGCCGTGTGTTATCATGTGATAGAGCTACCGTGTGTTATCATGTGATGAAGTCACCCATCTTTATTCTGCCACCTTTCTGAATGTTTCTTTCGCCCATCCTCTCGTAACCTTTTCAAAACAGAAAGATAATATTATTGGTTAATTGTCGTCTTATTTGGAATGAATTAATTATATACGAGTTTTTTGCTGTCGAAGAAAGTGACGATCAGAACATTCATTTTTGACTTTTCCATCCTTTATGTCTTGAGTCGTCATCTGCCAACCATTGATTTGATTGGTGTTTTGTTTCGGCATCGTAGCCGTAGATCCATGTCTCGTCTCCTGTAGTCACTTACGTTGCCACATTAGGTCTTGTACGGCCAATTTAAGCAAGTTTTAGCAGATCTCTTTACGAGTCTTTTTTTCTGCTCCAGAGTTAATATCTGAGAGACAAAGCTGCAAGATCGTCTTTTTTTTTACACCCAGACCATCATAGATAAAAGAATGGCATATCCCAAATGACACTCCGGTTTCTTCGGACACTTCTCTGTTATTCTCCGATTTTTAAAAACATCAGAGCTCCAATTTATTCAACATTTTCAGGAACACTCACAGTTTTTGGCCGTTCACACCTTGTTATCTTCCACAGAGGTTCGACCATCTTTAAACCTTTTGAACCACTCTCTCTCACTCTCAAATACTGTTCTTCTTTTAAAGAGTCTTCTCAAAATGCTTTTTTTTTTTTTAACAAATCAAAGCTTTCACTGGATAATTTACCGATTCGGAAACAGAATTTCAAGCGAACAATTTGTTCCATTTTAACGTCCATTTCAATTCAGATGCTCTATTACTACTATATCTTCTAAAATAGAATTATTTAAAAGAAACTGTGACGCACGGGCAAACATTTACGTGCACCTGGTGTTAAATTATTTCCTCTTTTTAATAGAAGTGTTAGTATTAATTTGATGATACCTTGTATAATTTTCAAAACACCCTAATATATATGTAAAAAAGTATGAAAATATAGAAAAGGATCAGGTGTTGTGTGGTATTAAAAAAATAGAAGGCATTTCTCCTGACCGCTCACATTTAGAAGACAGAGTGCCAACTAACGTCGTTATTCAAACATGTTTATAGAAGATTTTGAGTAAGAGTTTAATGATATTGTAGCGTATAGAAATAAATCACAATTGCCATTAAGACGACATTATGCTCACTAAGTGTACACATAACATTTACATATATAGATAACCCAGACTCCTAGAACGTACAACTATTATAATAATTATATTAAGATGCATTAGCGCGCCATCTGTTATGAAAATTCGAAACTTTTATAGACACGTATGATTCTTTTAAAAATAAAACAATTTCTACATAAATCAAACTTCTACTGTCCTTACTGCAATGGAAAAATTGATGGGAAGGGCGTGGCTCATCAGTGGTGAACCCTCCCAGCGGTTTCGCCAGTTTAATCTACCATACCGCTGTCATATTGCATTTTTCGATCTTCCTTCTATAGTGATACTGATGCTTGACTCTTGGAATGGATATTTTAGAAGAACTATGGACATAAGCTTTGAGGACAGCAGAATTATATATAATTACAAATATATAATATGCTTCGATCAATCGCTCTTCCGCAAAGGGTTCATCACTCCCATTCACCCAGGTCCACCACTCCCAGGCCCTCCCATTAATTTTTCCATTGCAGTAAGAACAGTAGAAAATGTTTTATTTAAAAAAAGATCATACGCGTTTATAATAGTTTCTAATTTTCATATTATAATAATTAATGAGTTGTCTAATTGGTGTCATAAATTCTATTTTCATCTCGAAATATATAACCTATTTCAGTGAATATAGTTCTGTATTATAACGGTAATCATTCTGTAAGTGTGTAAGAGTTTTTAATGAATTTTCGAATTCGCCCAAAAATACTGGAATTGTTCATCATAATTCTAATTAGTTTAGCTCTCTAATCCTTGGATTCCTAATTTAAGTATATTTTAAAAAGATACGTATACGTATATCCAGTCAAAATAGACGCTAAAACTCAGCGCCATTTATTCATTGTCTCCGCAGACTAGCGGAACCAGCTTTGGCAAACTGAAAAACGTCCACCTTGGTTTCGGGCTTTGGCCCTCATCAGTACAGGGGCGACTTCGATTTCATAGTTGTGGTGTTGCGTCTCATTATTTATCATCATTAGTAAAGTGTTTTACTAGGGTGATGCAATAGTGTCATCGTTCTGATGCACATTTAAAGGGAGAGGTGTCTCTTTTGGTATATGAATATCATCCTCCCACAACTCTATAATATATATGTCCGTATTTTATATGTTGTTCACACAATGCTGTATATAGAAAGCCCAAGAATGATGTAACCTCAAAATGGCGTCAGTAAAAGAACACCCGGAAAAAGAAGGGTGGTAACCAGTAAAGGTCGTAAACAAGTCGTTAACATTGTCCAAGTAATTCAGGGAGATGGTGAACCTATTGGCCGTGTCATTCTGTGATTGGACAAAAAGGCTGACCACTCTATAGGCTTTTTATTCTGTGCCCAGAAGAGAGTAATCGGGAGTGTCAGATGTAGTTAGGTCGTCATGCTGCGGACTTCCCATATCACCTTCTCGGGTGCCATCAAAAACCAAGGTTTGAAGAAATATCGCGAAAATTGGCTTAGATTTGTGACGTGTGAAGAATAACTAAAATTTTTATGGCAAACTTCCAAAAATAGTTAAATGCTGTTCATTTTTTATTAGAAACAAATATTTTATTCAGATATGTCCTTAACTGTACCATTTAGAATGAAAATATTTTGTGTTCTCTCTCTTTATTCTTATTATCAGATATATTAAGAACCATAGCAAGAACCCCCTACACCTCAAGGTCTGCTTTTGAGAGAGATTGTGCAATCGGCATGTTTGAGATGAGAGAATCCTATCGAGAAATATCTCGAGGGATTAGCCTTAGCGCAAAGTCATTGAATGTTTGAGATATTAATTGAAAAAATAATAAAGATGTGAAAATATAAAGTAGCAAATAACAGAAAATGTATGCAAATACATGTGAAATATTGTATGAAAAATTGTAGAGAGAGAATTACGCCACATTTTCCCTATTTAGAAGAAGGGATGAGGCATCATCCAGTCTCTTTGTCGAGGGCTATCTCGTGAGTTGACAGACGGCCCATTGTAATGGCCGAATTCTTGGCCATTCTGTGTGTTGGCAGATTTACATGCGGTTGCAACAAAAGGTAATTTGTCACGAGGGCGGTAAGCAGCCGGTAGCTGAATTTGGAGCTGGCCACTGTACAAACACTTCACCCTATTTCACTAATTTGCATAAGGCTACCTCCTGGATGGTTCCAATAAAGAGAAAGCGTGGGTCATAGGGTCAATGGTCATCTACAATCATTGCATATCCCCTGCCTGAGACTTGATCACAAGCTATCAAAATGAGTCGTAATAGTTCCAGAGATATTATACCAGTCCAAAAGGCCGTAATTGTAAAAGAGTGAAAATCAAAAGACTAAAGCTATGAAAAGCGGTATGTATAGAAATAGAATTTTCAACCAAAAAAGGTTTGAGATTTAAATTGTTAAATAAAAAATGTTTAAAAAAAACAACCATTTAAAAATATTTAAAATAATTTTTATGAAGGGGGCTTTCATTGTTTAAAGATTTTTTAAAAATCCGTTGACGTATTCCGTTTGGCTATAACCAAATGTTCAAGATAGTGAAACCTACGTTAAACGTGAAGGAATCAGGACAAAAAAGGTTGCCGATTTAACGAAGTTTCACCTACTGGAGATATCAGGTAACTACGTGGTTTCAGCCGCATTCAATTTTTTTTCTTCTGGAGGCTCACTCTGAATTTGTATTAACATCGTTAATTAATATAAATCGAGTTCCTATAATCTTCTTATTTATAATATCCAGTTCGGCACACATTTCTATCTATACAATGAGTATCCATCAGAAATAGCTACAAGATTGGAGAAAAGAATGACGCCTCCGTGTGGCCCTACATGCGGGACTGGGTCAAGACCGGCAAGGCCGTAGACAATGTGCAGATGACCCCCTGGTCTTGAGACGGTATCGAGAACAAGGATTCGAGGTCAAACGGGCGTTGGCTTCAATAGGCCACGTCATCTTGATAGCTTGGCCGATAAGATGGCGAATGTCTGTAGTCCAATCATTTGTCAGATCGGTCCAGAATATATTCTTGAATCTTTCCATTCTCATCTCAAAAAGGAGTTCAAAAAAGAAGTTCATTTTCTGATGTTAATATTTGTTTTTGTCACCATATACACTCTATAAAAAATCGACCCATTAAAAATGAGTTGTCCGATTTATATAAAAATACGTAAATAAACATGTTTCGACCAAACATGCAAATAATTTGGGGGTCGATTTATGCAAAGCAAGAGCTCCAGCGCATCTGAACTGCGCATCCAGCACGAATTTTCTAGACTAAATATTCGGCGCGGCATGAGCTGATTTGAAAAAAAAAAATAAGTTTAATTTTTTTACAGCAAGCCTATTTATACCGTATAAATGCCTCGCCGAAAAATCCGTGCTCATTACGAGCATATGTCAGAGTTTGAAATAGGTCGTGCCATTGAATTGAAAGAGGCTGGTTGGTTAAATCGACAAATCGCGTGACATCTGGGTCGAAGTAATACAGCTATTAGACGAAGTCGGCAAGAGTGGGTCAACAACGGAAGAATTCAACATCAGGACGGCAGCGGTCGACCAAGGGACACAACGGGATGTAAGTGCGATTGTCAGGACGGCTGTCGCAGCACCGGATTCGACGTTATCTACCATTTAACGTTTGACCGGCACAAGTGTCCAAAATAATTATCAACAGATCACTGAGAGCGGAATCTAAGAGCTCGCCGACCGTTACGATACCTACCCCTTACACCCGTACACCGACAAGTCCGACTACAGTGGTGTCGGGAGCGATCAACTAGTGAAGTAGGACTATATTTGAGGCTTAAAAAAAAAGAATTGAAAGACTGAGCAAATAGTTTACAGGACCCGCAATTTCGGATTTCTAGAGAATCTTAAGATGTTCACAGAACATTCAGAAAGAAGAATTGCAATAATGGAGATAATTCCGCGCGGCTCTGTCTAGACAGCTGTTTTTTGTGTTCGACTGTTGTGCCTTCAGTACAGGAAACCGACCTGCGCCAACAGGTGGGAACAACAAGTGGCGGGGATAGACCTCCAGAAATCAATACGGAGGCGCCAGAGAGGCGGTTGCTGCCTCACACCGACCTTCTGGAAATCTGCCAAAGGAGCTCATCTCCTTCATATCCTGGATCCTTATTTTTATTTCTCTTAAGTCACATAGTTTTTTTAACCCTTTTTAGTGTATGTACCATGATCTGTGAAAGATGATATCCTATATAAATAGAATATTTTCTCTCGATTCATTCCTGTAATATGTTTGAACCATTTTTAAATAAGCCAACCACATGCATAAAAAACATCCTAAAATTAAAATATTTTCTTCTTCTCAAAGATCATGTAATTTTGACATTGTGGTTGCTGACAAAGTGATGGCACAAAATTTCATGGTCTTAAATTTATTTTTAACAAACCTCTTCTTATCAAATATATTTTAAATATTTTCTTTATATATAATGCTTTTTCTCCATTTTTACAAGGTATTTACATTTACAAAACAAACCATATATAAATAGGATTTCGCTCGCTTAGCCCAATCAAATATAGCGTAATGTCAGTGATCCCCCCTTATTACTTGACAACCTAATCGATTGGGGAAGTCCCCAGGGGAAAGTTGAGATGGACTTACAGTGCGAGGGTGGTCCTCGTGAAGAGGTTAGTGTGACATCGACGGTGTCAGAAGAAGCGGAAATTTTATTCCAGACGGTGTCGTGTGACTGATGGAGTGGTTGAGCTGATGGTACCCCTAAGTTGGCCTGGCAAGGTTGGCCGACTTGGACAACACGGTTGCTCTGTATGGAGCTCTGTGGAAAGTAAACACAGGAACAAGGGTGTCGGTCGTCAGCGACTGGACAACAACATTTTTGCCTAGGAGAACCTGATGGTGCTTCTAGTGTAAGTTTTCATGCTGAACTCAAAAATCTAATCAGAAATTTTCCATCACCCATGGTTTTTGCGTGACAGCCTTTTTTTGGTATTGGGATAAATACAGCAAAAAAAAAAATGCAAAAAATATTACGTAAGCATTTTTGCATAAACCTTATTACATTACACTGGTTTATCAAAAATTATTTTTCTTTGTCCCAAAAGAAACTGCATCTTATCTAAATTTAACTCTTTGTGCTGATTCCAAATAGACCATTAGTTTTTTCTATCACGCAAGATTTTTGAGATACACCTACTTGAAATTTGGAAATGTTTCTAATATATAGGCCTATATGAATGAAATATATTCATTTTATTGAAAAGTAGTGACAGTGGATTTTCTTCTATACTTTGCTTGTGTACATCCTTCTTGAGTGTCCAGCAGTAGTCAGCAAGCATACCGGGACTCCATTTACCTTGGTACCGCTTCTCCATGCTTGATATATGTATCTTGATGAAACCGCTCACCATGCTCATCGATAACTGCACCAAGATTGTCTGGAAATAAATCCAGATGTGAATTCAGGAAGTGGACCTTGAGAGGCATGTTACATCCCAGTGCCTTGTAGGAAAGCAACAGATCATTAACTATGTCTCGGTAATTTTCAACCTTGACACTTCCTAAGAAGTTCTTGCAAACGTTTCTAAAGGAATTCCATGCTGCTGCTTCAACTTCATTCAAACTATTTTGAAAATGTCCATCCTGCAGCAATTCTCGAATCTGAGGTCCAACGAAAATGCCTTCTTTAATTTTCGCATCACTTATGCTAGAACATTTTTGTTTTAGGTAGGCAAATCTACTGGCATTTCGATCCATTGCCTTGATAAAGTTCTTCATTAATCCTAGTTTAATATGTAATGGTGGTAAGTAAATATTTTCTGAATCGATAAGGGGAGGATTTACAATATTTTTATGTCCTGGAGTAAAGATTTCACGGTTTGGCCAGCTTTTTTTAATGTAATGCCTTTCCCTATCTCTGCTATCCCACTCACACATTTAAATATATATATTAAAACACTGTTATTCAGCAAATAGCATTCCAGAGCCTGTCGTTATTTTTGAGTTGAAAGCAAAACAGATTGCATTATAAAATAAGCATATTTTATTAAAAATTCAATAATTAGTTATTTAAATTTATATTTATGATTCTTAAAAAGCAAAATTTAATTAACAACAATAAAATATAGCTTTTGGTTCCACATATTAACTCTTCTTGTCAAAAATAAAGTGCTAGCTAATGTAATGATGTTTACTTTAAAAATGCTTACGTAACATTTTCTGCATTATTACTGTATATACCAATTTATAGAAAAAATGGTAATCCTACAAGAACCATGGGTGATGGAAAACTTCTGATTTCATTTTTGAATTCATCATGAAAAGTTACTTTATAATCAACATCAGGTTTTCTCCGGCAAAAAAAAAAAAAGGTTTTTTGTAGACCTGTGGGATCAGCCTACAAGTTGGTGTTGCCCTGTGTGGAACGAGATGTTTCTCAAGAGTGACACCCACGACGCCAAGGATCCTTCTGACGGCGAAGGTTGAAGGCAAGTTGCTCATAGTTTACTTCTTCCATATCAAACCACTGTAATAAAACGCTAACTTTAGCTATATCCCTTACGAAGTCACGTGTCATATTTGAACCATCCTGATCAGACATGAACCGCTTCTGGGTTCGACGCAACAATATATTGTTGCATTAAAAACAATATTTAAACTAACATCACACAACAGTCCTGAATCTCTCCTGAATATTATCAATCTTAAAATATCCACATTGGATACTCTATATTTACCTAATCTAAAGATACTAGTACTTATGTAAATCAATATATACAAGTATCAGAGTCATCAATTCTGTCATCGTTTTAAAAAATTAAAATATTAAAAAAAGATGCCGAAACCCGGGATCTTTAGATCTTCAGTCTAACGCTCTCCCAACTGAGCTATTTCGGCTTATTTTAGTTATTTCTATAGAAGCTTCTATCTTTATAATTATGTATATTTTCAAAAAGTCAATTCACACCTCTTCGCTGGAGACCATGGGAATACTGACTAATTTATTATGCTAACATAATCATATATATAAGCATCAGAGTCATCAATTCTGTCACGTTAAGTCACGTGTCAAGTTACGGTAAGTGCACACAATGCAAAAAAAAAAAAAAACTTTACAAATTTAGCGTTACTGTATGTGAATAATCACTTTCTTATTTTTTATTATTTTTTCTGGCCTTTGTTTTTTTATCTCTTTTTTTTAATCGTTTAAAATGCAGTTGCAGTCACACTAGCAAACACATATGTCTGCCTAATTTCCATGTGCTCTTTATTTTTTACAGAAAATATTTACATGCCAGTATTTTGGATTAATATTTTTTTATAAACCTATTTTTTCTTATTTTTACTGAGAAGATGGGCATCGCAGTCAAGATCCATCGTAGTCACTCACTCAACTCAGGCAATTTCAAGAGTTAGTGCGCTGGGGCGGGTACCTCGGGGGTTGGGCGGAAAAGCTGCCATCTATTTAAACTATATTGATTTTGAAACAACTAAATGCATTGCAAAAATAAATAAATCAAATACCTAAACACGAATATAATACAATTTTTGCCATCACACACACTTTTTGCCTGTGGTTTATGTGTTACTTCTGTGTTGCTATTCTATGGCACTTCTACTATTTATTATTGATATACTTTCAGTATAAAGGAAATTGCACTCGGGGTAATTCTCGGGCGAAGCCGGGTCATTCGTCTAGAGAATTCAAGAATGACATCCACGGCGCCAGTTTATAATTGTAACGAATAGTATTTGAATTAAAGCATTTAATCGGGTAAAACCCGGGGGTTGCCCGGGTCATTCGGCTAGTATGTAATAAAAGAAAAAGACGAATGGCAATGTGCTTCCTTATTAAATATTTTGCAATCTTCCGAGTGTTAACTCTTCCTTAGGCCTACTGAATCAGAAAATAACGTTGCTTTAAAAGCTTGCCGAATATTTAACAAAAATCCATACTACAGAAAAAAATCGTCTTTTTACCTTTATTTCTTACTATAGAACATCTTTGTTTTCTTGGAGAGACTTCGTGTTCGCTGTCAAATCTAAACTCTGTACAGTAGGTTTTTCCAATTGGTTCCAGGTATCCGTCTCAGGGAAGAGTTTCTTGCAGAAAATATAATTTAATTGACTCGAGCTTTCGGGCCTTGGAGCCCTTCTACAGGATAAGGCTAACTATGACGCCGCTATTTAATCTTACTCCTGTAGAAGGGCTCCAAGGCCAGAAGGCTTGAAACAATTAAATTATATTATTACAAGAAATTCTTCCTTGGATGATATTTTTCCTCTCAAATATATATAAGAGTTTAAAAGGGATTTTTTTTTAGAATTGAAATCGTAAAGTCTTGGTCTCGAATCGAAATAGTCATATTATAGAATTTTTTATACTGTCCTCAAAGCTCATGTCCATGGTTTATCAAATGTCTTATTCAATAAATATCTCGGAGTATACCGAATATATATTCAGATTAGTCCAAAACAAATTTAGAGCAGTATGGCGGATTAAGTTGGTGTTAGAAGGGTTCATCACTGATGAACCAGGCCCCCTCCACAATATTTTCTCCTCGCATTAAGAACAGTGAGAAGCTGTTTTATTTGAAAATATCGTTCTAAATAGTTCCATTTCATATATAAAGATGGCGCGCTAGTGCCTAAACTTTAATAAACTTTTTTGCAAAAAAAAAAAGTCCTGATGGTAAAAATGAACTTGGCTGCTGTCTCAGGCCATTTATTATATTCTACCACCCTAATCCTCAGGCATCTGCTTCCCTTTGTCCTGTTTTAAAAACAAATTTCAACTTTTGGTTTGGTATTCAGAGAGCGACGACTCTCAAAATTTGAATAATTGAATCTTGTCTTAAATAGACGTTAATCGAAAGAGGAACGTATTGGAATTGATCGATACTTGTGGTGATCAGTTTCCAGTGAAGTTATTCGACTGCACGTTCGCATAAGGTAAATGCTAAGTTCTAAGCAGATAATCCGCCCGTGTGTCACGTTTAAAAGAGGTCGGGTTCCAGTGGAGATTTGCAGGTTGTGAGACTATCTCCCTACCTTCCAGTTCTGACAGTATCTTGATGTATTTCATACACTTCCGTTGACCGCTATCTGAGATATTACTCAAAGTTATTTGTAACAAATCATTTCATATGTAATATTTCATATGCCGGATTAGAATGGTAGAATATAGTAAATTACCTAAGATAGCAATAAAGTTCATTTTTACCACCTTGACTTTTTTCTAGAAAAGTTTATTAAACGTTAGGCAATAGCCTAATAGTTTTGTTGATAATTGACGACTAGTCGTACTGACGTCATCAATAAATACTTTTACATGTTCCAAGACTTGATTTCTACGCTACAATATGTGTTTAATTCTATAAAATTCGATTTACGGGAATATTAATGAAGACTTATTTTGAAAAATACTTCATAAATTGTTTCTTGGTTCATATGAAATTTTAAAATATTCAATTCCATGCAAGTTTTAAAATTTCGACGCAGCTAAATTATTAAAAGTTATGGCTGGAAAAATAATTGTTATGTCTAAAAAATGGTTTAAATGGATTCAAAACAAAATCAAATTTGTTGTTTTATCCACCTTATTTATCTGATTTGATTCTGTGGCATTCTGTTTCTCTTTTATCAGTATTTCTTTTCTTCGTGATGGTTGAAGCATTATATTACAGAAAGCGTCTTCCAGATGAAAAATGATGATGGTTGAAATATTTAAAATAATAAACCACATGCATTTCTTCTTTACTAAAAATTAACTTCCATATATCAATTTATATTATTTAAAACTGTAGCATTTTGTAAGTGCGAATTCGAACAGCATTTTTTATTTGTAGAAACATACAGTACAATCAGCCGCAATCTCACACCAAACATAGTTATAGCTTGATAATTATACATATTTTAAAAAATAAATTCTATTTATATATTTTGAAAAATATCCAATAAAAAATGTTTATCATTTTCAGCGATAGAGAGCGATACTTTATTGTTGATATTATATAGTTAGCTTGGTTTGTAACTGATTTTAAAATGAGGGAAAAATAAAACATTTCTCAAAGCGAATATAATAGCAGAAATGAATTTTAATACATTTTCTACAGAAGAGAGAATGAAATAGCTATGTATATTTACAAAACAGGAGAATACAAATAAATAAACTACTGAGTTCGAAATAAACGAAATTGGACGGCTTAAAATAAGTAAATGGAGATGGGTGTATATGTTGATGGATGTAATGATAGAAAATAGATCAAACTAATTTTAAAAGGTTTGTACGGTGGAATCTGTGGCCACTGGACATGCGTCGGACTTGGAGGCTGTTGTTGGGTTCTGTGCTGCCTGGAGTATAGGAGCTTCATCTGTGCTTCCTTTTTTCGGTGAATCTTTATAAGACCAAGTCTTAATAAATCTGTGTGTATATGTGTGTGATCAAACTAATTTAAATTTGAAGACCACGGAAACTTGTTTCGGCAATAGAGGAGAGAGTTAAGAAAAGTTGGGAGAATGATATTTTCACCGATGAAAGGAATAAATTTGTGTAGAGAATAGCTGACTGAAAGGAATGGAAGAGAAAGGGAGCGGCCTTCTTAAATCAATGTACTGAGAACTTTAAATGTGTTAATTTCAATTTATTGGGAGCTATAGAAACTGGTTTAACACGGTTACAGATACCAATCAATTTCAATTAGCCGAATCTTGCGCTCTTGGCTTGTAAATAGCTTATACTTATAGATCCAATTTCACACAAATACATGGATCCAAACAGCACAGTGTACTGTAAATTTCAATTACTGAATGTTACTCTTTAGGCTTGTTAAGAGCTCGTAACTAAATATTCTGTATCTTGATTCATTCAGCCCAAAGTACTGTTAATTCCGAATTTAAAGTGGAGAGATGAAGTCGCCTGGGGTGACAAACACGCAGGACAAAATTGGGACTTTGGTCAAATATTTGTCCTCTCGAGTCCCCGGATCGATCTGTATCTACATACCTGCAGAGACCTACTTACCTCTGTGTGCCCAACCTTCCGTTTTATTGTCGCTGCTTCTTGATGAAAGCCGCCACGAATGAAACTGAAATTCTCGGCACATTATACAGGATGTCCGAAATGTCAAAATTACTGAGGAATCTATTTATTTTATTTAATAAATATATATCTATTTACTTGACTTAAATCTCCTAAATCTCCTGATTAAAATAATACAACATGTTTCTGGAGATGTATTTCTATTTATTAATGTGATATCAAACTTTCTTTACAAGTTTGCGGATTTTACTTGTGTTCCAAGTATTATATACTTGTTCTGAAAAATCCTGAATATAATTAACTAATGTAGAAAGTGGCTGAGGGAGAAATACAGTTTCGAGATTAACACTCAGGTAGGATATCGTCACCAATATTACATATACACCGTCAAATATCAAGTACATAATTAGAACATAACAATTCTCAAATATTCGTATCGGTCTGATAGATCAAACAGGCAAAATCTCCAGAATTTAAAAAAACTTTGACTTTAGAAATGTTTGAATTTAGAGAATGCTTTCACAATTTAAAGGCGGTAATGGTAATATACTCATGTTAACGATAAACATTTTTCAGTGGTCAAAAACGGTAAATTAAATCCTCAACATATTGCCATCTCTGATAGCACCAGGAAGATAAACAGTATAACCTGACCAAACAATCATAGGCGCTGGAGTGTACTTTGAGTAGATCAGGGTAAAGGAAAGTGTAAACGACAATAAGTATAAAAACGGCGTTTTATATTGTGTAATTTATTGTAAGTGTTTATATCTCAAAATGTTATCCTATTTTCAGAATAAACACTAATGTTTGTATAAACTTCTAGAAGACTTGACTAGCGGGAGCTGACAGACGCCATCGATGGAAAGTTCCAAAGGGGGACACGGTGAAGGCCTCCACCCGACTAGGAATAGAAAGATTTAGGTCAGTAATGGATGTTTCAAAAGGCCCCTTGCCCCCTTTCCCCTCTGGATAGAATGACAACAAAATGGTTACTTGCGAAGTCGCAGAGTTTGTGTTACAGGCGCAGAGTTGATGGTGTTAGAAAGACAGTTTCCTCGGAGATGTGATAGAAAAATAATTCTCTCCAATTTCATCAAATTATAATTCTATAATGCCAGAATCTTCAGTGTGTCTTTCGAAGAATTTGAAAACTTTGAAAATAATATGGAGATTAGGTTGGGTTAAACCAAGACACCTAACCATATCTTTATTGAAAATCTGTTCCATTCACCTGAAGAAAGTTACTCTAACGAAATCGATCCCACTTCACAAGACCCTATCATTTCAGTTCCCGCATTGAGCACTTTTTTCTGATTTATATAAAAAAATGCCCCAATGGCCCCCGATTCTTGCAAAAGTACAACGCCACCAGCTAGTGCAAGTAACCAAACGGGGCTCTGGTACATTTGTAAGTGCAAATTCGAATTGCTTTCTACATGCGTAGACATGTGATGCCCTTACAGTAAAAGCAGTCGCCTATTTCTACCCACCATGATTATCGTGGCCTGTACCATGTGTACTGAGGATAAGCAAAAGATTCAGTGTCAAAGACAAAGGAATATCTTCAAAAACTTGAAACTTTCCTTGGCTAAAGGTTACACACATACCTATTAAATTCTCGTGAATACAGAAGATAAATTGTAAAAAATACTTTAGAAGCTCTAAAACAAACTCTCTTAGAAGCTATTTTTTAAAAGAGTCATTTGAAGATAAATACATTTTGTTTTATTGTAGCGTTTTTATATCTAAGAGCGACTTACTCGATCGCTAGCACCATTCCCAACAATAGCATATTGCCCGACAACTTATTGTCTTTATATGAAATACTGGGCGAGTTATTCTTTGTTTAAATTATATTTGTATAATTTTTTTATTTTAATTTTCAGTGAATAACCAAAATATTTTTAGTAATATATATATATATATAAACGCATATTAAACTATGTGTGCCTTAAAGCACACCTACTCTGGGTTTAAAGACGCCGTCATGACTCCGATAAAAGACCAACTCCAGGAGAGACCCGCTGTAGCCACGTTATCTAAGTGGTCTCTTACCGGAGCCTCCACTGTATCTGTTTTATCAATAAACATGTTGAGTATTTTGTTTAAGTACACTCGAACATTTCTACGTCGTATCTTAGGCTAATATCTTAAAGATTAAGTAATTCATAATTGGTGTCAAGAGGTTAAAATATCAGGCTTCTGGGGATAGGTTGCTGTTTCACTCTTTGAAAACATTTTAATTCACAAATATAAAGATTTCGGGCACGAAAGCCCTTCTACAGGAGAAAACTGGACATTAAATCGACAATAGGACTGGAGAGTATATTTAATGTAGAGTGTTTTCTCCTGTAGAAGGACTCTCGTGCCCGAAATCTAGAAATTTATGAATTTAAATATTTTAAAGAGAAACCTATCCATGGAAGCTTATTTTCATATTAATATTTAAACAATATATTATTCTGTTGAATCATAATTTGTGTATTAAATATCCCTAGCAACACGCAGATGAATCGCGCTAGTTCAAATTTGTTTCTGAAATGCCAATTGGTATAAGAGAGCAAATCCTATGTGCTGTTTCTCAAAATTCATAGATATTTGTAATTCGTAATGCCACATTGAAGTGAATAATTGTCTCTCATTCAATTGAAAGAACAACATAGGAAGAATTTATAAGCTAATCACTAAAGTTTGGAATTTCCCTTTTTGATTGCAACTTTTATTGCTCTTCTATAAGTAACATGAAATCTTTAACTATTTATTGCGAAATTTCATTTTCACAAAATAAAACCATTTTACTTTCCTTTCTACGATGGAAAATATTATTGGGAAAGCTTGGGTCATCAGTGGTGTACCCCAATACCGTCCTTGAACCTCATGTCCATATTCTAAATACGTCAACCAAGAATTCCTTTAGAAAATAAACCAATGCAATATTAGAGAGGTAGGGAAGATCACCGCTGTGAAGCCAGGCCGTCACAATAATTTTCCATTGCAGAAAAGACAGTAGGAAAATTTTTATTTAGTGAATAAAAGAAATCGAGCTAAATAGTTTCAAATTTCATAAACAGGTGGCGCGCTATGTCCATCTATATACATATAGGTATAGCCTGAAGCCTATATTGTATTTTAAAAATAAATTTTCAAAAGGTCCAATGTTTTGCCTATCAAATCTCCCGTTTTTTAAGGCAGCTCTGTGACTTCAATAGGGTCATCGACAGTATCATACTGACGCTGTTGTCAAAGAACTACCTCGAAAAATATGAATTATAGAAATATCGGTGTTATGAAATTACAATTTTACCATCAAATAAACGCCTCGATCTAGAGAGAGAGAGAACGTATTTACTTTAGATTGCGATATATTTGTAAGAACATCATCTCTATGTTGTGTACGTGTTTTTTTATGTGTATAAAAAATGTCGAAAAAATGCTCCACAAATTGGGTCGTCTTCGGTGAGAATCACTCCGCTACGCTCTGTTTAGCTCTCGGTTTACAACTTGCTACGAACGTTGTTATTCTTCTTTAATCTTTTTTTGAAGCTAAACTTGAATTTTAGATTATTCAAATTTGTTCTAAAGTTTTTTTTTTTTTCTGAATTTAGGTGAACAAGCATGACTCCAATTTTTTTCAGGTTCGACAATTTTATATAATGGAGAAGAAAAATTATACTTTAGATACAACTTTCCCCCTTAATTTTGGGTAGCGTTTGGATGTCATCATGTAAAAATTATTGGCTTCGAGGCAATTCATTCGTCAAAGCCAATTTTCAAATTCTTTGCGATTCTAAAAGCGCTGGTCCGCTAGATCATACGCGATACATGCTTTTTTCCGTTTCGGATTCCCAATATACCATTTTTCACCTCCAATGTCACAATACGTTGAAAAAGAGACTTTCTTTGACCTTTCCAGTAGGATTTCAGATATCGTTCTTCAATTTTCATTGTCCTTTTCACTAATTCGCGAGGTAACCGTTTTCCTTTCTTGCAAACAAGGATAAATTGCCTGTCAAGTGGCGTCAAAACCTCCATATTTGAAACGTTTAAACCACTCTTGACAGGTTTCTAATGAAGAAAGATTGTTTCCATGTGCTCTAAAGAGCATTTTATGAGCTTCGGTTGCACTTTTCTTGAGGTTTAAGATGAAAAGTAAAGCTTGCGCAAATGATACATCCCAGGAACCAAAGTAGACATCTAAATAGTTTAAAATACAAAGGGGCATATAAGCTTTAATATCAAGTATCACATGTAAAAAATGGCAAAATAAAAACTAAAGGTAAAAAAGAGTTAGTTCATATAAATAAAAAATTATTTGAAAATAAAACGCGGAATCATATTTGCGAACGCAATGTGTCTTCTGAAAATTCCATTGAGATTGATAAATTACACTACTGGTCATCAAATTGCTACACCGTGAAGAAGGGAAAATAATAAAATGATATTTATTAGACAGTGACATACTGGGAATAACAAGTTATTATATTTCAAGAAATTTGGAGCTATGGATCCTAAAAAAATATTTCCCAGAAGAACTACCTCTGGCAGTAATAACAGCCCTTATACCCCAAGCATTGAGTCGAACAGAGATTGGACGGTATGCACAGGTTCAGCTTCCCATGTAGCTTCAACATGATGCCACTGTTTATCGACAGTAGTGACTAGCTGGTATTGACGGTCTAGTTTCTGGGCAACCATTGCTCAGAGTTTTTCTATTGATGACAGATCGGCAAAACGTGCTGACAAGAGAAACAGCCGAAAATATTCTGTATGTAGGAAGGTCCGTACAATACCGGCAACATTTGGTCGTGCAATATTCTGCTGAAACGTAGCGTTTCCCAGGCTTCGAATAAACAGTATTGCCACCGGCCTTAACACATAATAAATGTGACAAGATGTGACTGAGACGTGTATCCAATGACACCCTAATCATCACTCCGGGCGATCGGCCAGTATGTCGAATGCACGCTGGCAATATGCCTTCTCCGCGATGGTGCCAAACTACGATGCGGCCATCATGGGTTTGCAAACAGAACATGGATTCGTCTGAAAACACGACGCCACGCCTAGATGTCCAGATTCGTCGTTGATCACACCATTGAAGGCTCTCCCGTCTATGTTGTAGTGTCATGGTTATTCAAAGCCATGGTCGCCGAGCTGACGGTTCATTCTCCTGCAAGACATTTTCTAACTTGCAATCCACTCCATTTCTTGACTCTGGGCTCTTGACGAAGCTATACGATCCATTAAAGCCATGTGAATAACTTGTCGGTCTTCTCGGCTGTTAGTGATAAAGGGTTGCTGAGATCCAGTACGTTGTTCTGTATGACCGTTCTGAACCCTTCGATTCCGTTTTCTACAAACAGTCATGGAATCTCGACCGACGCGATCAGAAATACTGCCTTATAATAAACCGCAATTCTGGTAGGCTACACACCAATCTACCTCTATTCAACTCCGAAACACTTTGGTAAGCATTTTTTTTTTTACTCGAGGCGTCACTATAACTTTTCACAATAAAGCAAAGTTTCAAATGCAATTTCTGTATGATAGAATCCTACTGTGTACAATATTTTCAACACATTGTAGATGTTGCTACCGGCGCATATTTTTTTACAAATGCGTTGAAAATAATTTACATATCACAGCATTTTCTTCTATCGTGTAAATTTCACGTCTGTAGCGTGTTCCTTGTGTAGTAATTTTAATGGCTAGTATGTGTGTGTATTTTTATCTTTTTTTTTTTTTTACTCTAGTAAAAAATTTAATATATTACTAATAAAAAAACAAGAAAGTACAGGTTTTTAAATTTATAAAATTCAGATTCTTAATATCTTCCTGGCAAACAAAAAAGAGGATATTTTTCTATTAATTCCATGTGTTTCTAATGTTACTTTTGTTTGTAGCTATACCCTAATTAATGAAATAGTAATAATAATATCGTTATACTATTATATCTATCCCAACTTAAAACACACACAAAAGTTAGATATAAATACGATTAATACCTATTCCTGCTACTGTGCAGATAACGACCTGTTATCATCATATATTAAGATAGCTTAATCATTTACTTGTTGACAACGATTACCGATATCAGGTCTTGTTATAATTACCAATAAAACTAAGCTCAACTAATATTGCCTCGTGGATATATAGCTACACAGCTACAAGCTGACCAATGTAGTTAAAGAGCAAGCTAACTAATGTATATATATAGAAGGGACTAGTTTACAAATGTAAGAAAATGACAAGTTGACTGAGGTAGGGAAAGGACAAGTTGACTAAAGTAGGGAGAGGACAAGTTGGCTGAGATAGGGAAAATAAAAGTTGACCGAAGTAGGGAGAGGACAAGTTGACTGATGTAGGGAAAGGACAAATTGACTGAGGTATGGAAAGAACAAGTTGATCGATGTAGAAAACGGACATGTTTATCAATGTATAGAATAATTTGACCAATAAGGTGAAATAATAAGTTCATCGATAAGGTGGGAAGGAACCAGTTGACCACTGTAGGGAAAGAACAATATAACTGGTGTTGGAAAGGAACAGTTGACCAGTGTGTGAAAAGAAAGACGGAAATTGGTTAAGTTCACCAGCAATTCTGGTCTAATAGGACCATGACTCACATCACTCGCGGAAACCACCACATCAGTTATCGCCGTGAGTCATTCTCAAGAAATAGGTATTCGTCCAGCGCACGTCACGGCGCCCACAGCTGGCATAGACTTTTTGCACTCACCGGTACATTCTGAACCTTGTGGCTGACTTTGGTTTCCTTAAATAGGGGTTCGCTTTATTTTCCACCTAAATTACCCATCTATTACTTTCTAAATGAAATTTTAATAAAATAAAATAATATAAAACATTCTATAGTTATAGAATTTTATTATCAAAGACCATGTAATTTTGAGATTGTGAATGCTGAAAAGTGATGCCACAAAAAAATTGCAAAGTCTTAAATTTCTTCTTATCAAACTTCTATCTATAAAATAAACTTTTATTTTTAATATTTTCGTTTATATGTTTTTAATTCACAAGTAGTGCATTAATTTTTTTTTTCAAATAAATAATATATAAAAAAATGCAAAACACACACGTACAACCATGAAATATTATTAATTACAAAACCAACAACAAAAATAAATATATATGTGGCAATATCGTTGCGGAATTTCTTGTTGTTCGATTTGAATGGTGAGGATTGGTTGAAACGCAGTCGTTTGAGTGGAAGTTTAAGCATACAGTTAGGAATAATCAGGACACGTGATTGGGTTTGAAAATAAAAGGCAACTGGGTTGGAGGGAAGAAAGCTTGAGAAGAGCTGAGCGATTTGACTTATTAATTAGTTGATCACATGGCGATGATTGGATTTAGATGAAATGAGCGGAGAGAGAGATCTCTAGAGTAGATGTTACCTTGTTGGAAGCGAAGGAGCAACTATCCGAACTCGGCGAGAGCCAGTGAACAACTGTAGGTGTTGTTCCTATGAGAGCGAAAACGTTACAAACCATTCTTGCTTTTCGATTTAACACCAAGACTCAGTTCCTCTCTGATTGGTTGAGAGATGATCACATGATCTTTCCCTATTGGTTGACCTATTTAGATGCTATCTTCTGATTGGCCCGCGGTTCTCTTTGGTGAAAGATATGGCCTGCCTGATAGGAAGGGTCGGTTGCTATTTCGATTTTATTTACTTCCGCGTTATCAAAATACGTCCGGTTCTGTCCGGAAATGTTGGGCGTCTCTATACTAATATAACTTCTGCGGATACCAGATACGTCCTGCTTTGTCAGGAAGTATTGAGTGCATCTTGACTAATATAACTTCTGCGGTCACTAGAGACGTCCGGTCTCTGCCAGGAAGTGTTGGTTTAAACTTAGCTCGCAGGGACCCGGGGTCAGAAGGTTAACTGCGACGTTATTAATAAATATGTTCTCCTCTAGATCTACTTCCTATGTCTTTTGTTACTTTCTTTCCTCCAGTTACCTTATTCTTTTATTAAATCTTTGAAAATCATACATGGTACATACATAGTGGGTCGGGGTTGCATTTAATTATATACAAATTATGACAGATGCGCCCCCTACATGTGAAGAATTCAAGAAGGGGTTAGCCTGAGAGAATTCTGTAAAGTGAAAAATAATTTTGTGGGAAAATTAGTTGTGGGTATTGAGGGGCTATATACAAGCATTGCTGGTGATATAAAAGTAAAATAGAATGGTGTTGATGATATAGGTTGAGTATAATTAATAGAAATCAAAAATTTTTAATTGTAAGAAATTAATGAATGCTATGGTACATAGTGGGCTAAAAAGAAAGGAAAATGCGCCTAAACGAATTCTACTCGAGATAAGAAATGAAAACGAGGGAGTTCTATTAAGGCTTTTGAAATCAAAATAAAAATAATATAAAAATAGTTGAATGAAATCAAAATTGAATGTGTTTGGTTGAAAAAGAAAAATATTTTGTTGCATGGTGACAAAGACAAATGCTTAGTTACTTTTTTGCTCGAATTTTGGAAACGAATTCGAGGAAATTTCATAAGGCGCTTTAAAATCAAAACAAAATAAAATAAGAATAGTTGAATGAAATCAAAATTGAATGTGTTTGGTTGAAAAAGAAAAATTGTTTTGTTGCATGGTGATAAGGGAAAATGCCTAGTTACTTTTTTGCTCGAATTTTGGAAAAGAATTCGAGGGAATTTCATAGGGTCTTTTGAAATCAAAATAAAATAAAATAAAAGGTTTTTGAGCGAAATCAAAGTTGAGTGCTTGGTTGAATGGTGAGAAAAAAAAAAGGAAAAATGCCTAATTACTTTTTTGCTCGAATTTTGGAAAAGAATTCGAGGGAATTTTATTAGGGCTTTTGGGAAATCAAAAATAATTAAAAATAAAAAGTTGGAGGAAATCAAAAATAATATAAAAGTTGGGAGAAATCAAAGTAAATGCTTGGTTGCATGGTGGAAAAAGGATAGAGAAAAAAAGAATGTTTTTGTAAATCAAAATGAAATATAACATCCAATTTTGAAAGAAAACCAATGAGTTTTTGTTGATTGGAAACTATGATAACATAACTAAGTGGTAAATATATGATAATTAATGATTAAAAGTGATGCTAAGTTGAATAAATTGATAAATTGATTAAATATTTACATTTTTAATTGAGAGAAAATAATGAAAATGATTAATATGAACAATAAGGCGTATTGTTTTGAACCCTTTGGTATACCTACATGCCCTATAAATTTCTTGTCTTTGTGTGTATTGTGAAAAATGTTAGTAGTTTTTGGTGTAAGAAATGTGTGTGTGAATTCTATGTGTTGTCGAGATCCTAAGGTCTGTGGTATTTATGTGTAGATGGAAGGTGTAGCGTTTTTTTTGAAAGTTTGTAAAGTATTTGATCAATTATGATGGGAGTATGAACTCATTTAAATGTGTGTGACGTCTTGTACCTTTTTTAGATTTCCGAGTGACAGTTGATTTGACTACATTGTAAAAATCGATACGCAGGCTTGGACTGGAATTCAAAATTGGTGGCATAGAGGAATCTGTGGCTGGGGAGAGCGGTGACCTAATTTGGATGAGCGGGGCCCTGTAATGAGACGCCGGAAGCGGGACGTGTCGGGGACGCGAGGTCCAGTCTAAACTTATCCACCCGCTGTTTGCACGTAATTGGAGTCATGGCGACGTCTTTATTCTTCGCGGGAAGATATCCGCCTCGCTTCTACGTTTCCTGTCGGCCTTATTGACTTTGTGCACGCCTAATTGTTTTTTTCTAATTGAATCTTTTACTTTCGGTGTTGGTTGCGTTGTGTGTGTGATATGTTTTGTGTACGAAATTTTGTTTTGTTTGTGGGTTTTACTCGTTTGACGATGTCTTGTGTCATGTGTTATGGTCTGCCAATACATTGTGAAGAGATAAGTTGGTGTAAGTTCGGCATTATTTGTATTTTGAAAATCCGGACGTTGTATCCATTTATTAAATTGAATGGTCGTTGTGACTTTAGTAAAAAATGCTATTCAGTGGCATTAGGGTGGAATTGAGTGAAAATGAGGCTTACGACGTGAACACGCTTTGAGTGGAGACGTGTCACAGGTGTGTTGAAAGGCGTCTGTGGCCTGAAATGAAAAGTTTTGTGGGTGACCTGTGACACGAATCGAAAAAAAAATTGTGAATGAAAAGGTGTCACGCGAAGTCCTTATTTGTACAAAATTTAACCTGTTCTCACTATGAACAACAAATTTATTAAAGTCATATATCGAAATTTCTATTGTTAGTGTATATGGTACCTTTTAAGGTGAACATTTTTTTAGTGTTTTGGGTAGACGAGATGATTGTTACTAACGACGGTGCATGCGTTTGTTGGTGGTTGTCGTCTTTTGGCGCGAGTGTCGTGCTTGTTGGGCGGGTTGTGCGTGTTTGCTAGCGTGAAAACCGTCCTTTGGATGGGTGTTGTCGGTGTATTGTTGTTGCGAATGTCGTGATTGTTGCTAAATACGTTTGTGGGATTGTTGTGAGGTACATTTTTATGGCGTGGCGACGTATGGTCATGCATGGATTTTGTGTTGTAAGTGTGTGAGCTGTACTGACACGTTTTTTTGGGCATGGTGATGGTTAAAGCCGTTGTGGTTTGTATTTGAGGGCATATAGTACTGGTAATTGGGTTGAGTGATAAACATGGTAGTGGGGTCAATGAATGCAGGCAAGGGTTGTCCTGTGTGACAAATTTGATTGTAGTGCGAGTCCTTTCGGACAGGTTTGGCCTAGCCCGTGCGTGCATTCATTGAGTACAAAGGTTAGATATGGTTAAAAGGGGTAGGTAGGATTAGCTATGAGTCCAAAGTCAATTTCTTGACGCCATAGGGTGGGTGCCTACCTCAGTTCAACAGGTCTCCTCTGGAACGTCTTGGTTTGGGATGGTTGGCTTGGCTCGGGACTGCTCGCACCGTCCGCGAAATTGAAGTGAAGTCCGGTACTGGAATATCGTTTTGGGATCTTTTGTGCTGTCCCGGGTCGCGCGGATTGGTTTCGGGGACTGTGTACGGCATGGCGGTGGATGACTTCTCGGTGGTCGGTGTCCGGCCTTGGTGACACTTGCCTGGGGTTGGCGGGGGTTGTGTCCGTCGTCCTCCCCGGGGAATGGCGCTCCGGAATTCCGTCTCACTTTGCGGGGCGTTGACACGTCGGAGAGACACGGTCATCTGCCATATGATGGCCGCTAGAAGGCGCCTGGTCGCCTCTCTTCTTGTCCGCTTCTTTTCCGCTGGTTTTGTCATTGCCGTTTGATTTGCTGGTGTCTGGGCTAATTTCCATCTTGATCCTGATTAAGCTCCATAATCTTTATCCTGTCGACTTATGTAATATGATGCGAAGTTGATGTATTACACTGTTGTAGAATCCTGTCGACTTACTCGTTCTGTGGCAATATCGTTGCGGAATTTCTTGTTGTTCGATTTGAATGGTGAGGATTGGTTGAAACGCAGTCGTTTGAGTGGAAGTTTAAGCATACAGTTAGGAATAATCAGGACACGTGATTGGGTTTGAAAATAAAAGGCAACTGGGTTGGAGGGAAGAAAGCTTGAGAAGAGCTGAGCGATTTGACTTATTAATTAGTTGATCACATGGCGATGATTGGATTTAGATGAAATGAGCGGAGAGAGAGATCTCTAGAGTAGATGTTACCTTGTTGGAAGCGAAGGAGCAACTGTCCGAACTCGGCGAGAGCCAGTGAACAACTGTAGGTGTTGTTCCTATGAGAGCGAAAACGTTACTAACCATTCTTGCTTTTCGATTTAACACCAAGACTCAGTTCCTCTCTGATTGGTTGAGAGATGATCACATGATCTTTCCCTATTGGTTGACCTATTTAGATGCTATCTTCTGATTGGCCCGCGGTTCTCTTTGGTGAAAGATATGGCCTGCCTGATAGGAAGGGTCGGTTGCTATTTCGATTTTATTTACTTCCGCGTTATCAAAATACGTCCTGCTTTGTCAGGAAGTATTGAGTGCATCTTGACTAATATAACTTCTGCGGTCACTAGAGACGTCCGGTCTCTGCCAGGAAGTGTTGGTTTAAACTTAGCTCGCAGGGACCCGGGTCAGAAGGTTAACTGCGACGTTATTAATAAATATGTTCTCCTCTAGATCTACTTCCTATGTCTTTTGTTACTTTCTTTCCTCCAGTTACCTTATTCTTTTATTAAATCTTTGAAAATCATACATGGTACATACATAGTGGGTCGGGGTTGCATTTAATTATATACAAATTATGACATATATAAATGAAAATATTAGGAAAATAGAATCCTCTTTTTTACTTTCTTTCTTTTTGAAGAACCTCAGGTTCGTTACACCCCAGTTTCTATTTTGCTTCCTGAACAAGTGTATGACGCCCTGGAAGCCGATTTTTCTAAGCTTCAACGCGTTGTTAAATTTTGCTGTCAAATATTTCATTATTTATTTGAATATTATATTTTTTTCAAAATTTCGAAGAAGGAATCAAAGTTTACGGTGACAAGTGTATTTATTTATGCGGTATAAATCTTGGCTAGCTTTCGGACTATGACGTCCTTCAACAGGCTGCTATACAAGACATTAGAGAATAATATATATATATAGGTAGATATTATTCTCTGGTGCCTTGTATAGTGCCTGTTGAAGGACGTCACAGTCTGAAAGCTAGCCAAGATTATACCGCATAAATGAAGAAACTTGTCACCATAAACTTTGATTCCTTCTTCGAAATGATGTCTGGTGATTCCTTCTCTTGTAATTTTTTTAATATTTAGCAGCAAAATGTTAAAACTGCATCAAGCTTATAAATCGATTTTTAGATAGCCATATACTGGACCAGAAATCAGCAAAAAAGAAAATTTGATGATTTTCAATCAAAAGAAGTAAAAAAGCTTGGGTTTTAACCCTATCGATGCGAGTTGTTTTTGTTGTTAATGTTGTTTTTGTATTTTTTGGTTGCTTTGTAATTGTCTATAATGTTTGTTTTGTAAATGTGAATACACTACTTCTAAAATGGAGAAACCCATTAAATAAACAAAAATATTGAAAAAAAAAAAGAGTAGAAAGATAGAGAGAGTGGAGTTTGATAAGAAGAAATTTAAGACCTTGAAAACCATCACTTTGTCAGCAACCTCAATGTCAAATTGCACGGTCTTAGAGAATAAAATGCTGACTTCAGGATGTTTCTGTATGCATGTGGTTGGAGACATCCAAAGCTTTATTTTGGTAAATAAGTGTGTGGCTGTTTAAAATAAATAATTGGGATTTTTAATGCGATTAAATTTTAAAAAATGATATAAATATTATAGAAATAAAATAAAAATTATTATATTCATATAATAATATTACGAATCGACCCCGAATTAAGCTTATAATATTGAATTAGTTTAGATATGATTTATTTAAAATTTACTCAACAATCTGTTTTTTTATCCCTTATGGATCTCGTGAAGTCAAAGCCCGCCCTCTGGACTGAAAAGGGCCATTAACCCGAAACCATGGTCTCGAGGTGGGTGCTTTCTAGTTTGCCAAAGCTGGTGTTGTGGCTTTGTTACCCACCCAAGTCCGCTAATTTACGGAAACGGTCAATAGATGACGTCTAGTTTTGACGTTTATTTCGACGGGAGAGGTGACTTTTAATTTTATAGATCTATTTCTTCCCGGCAAAGTTTTCATTTATATATAGAGAGAGAGGGAGAGAAATGGTTACATTTTAGTACAATTCCGTACGTTAGCAGATAAATCCATGCAAAATGTATCTTAAATTTTGAGTGATTACTCTAAAAATTGATGTAGCTATTGAAAGATAACCTCTATTACAAATTTTAAACTATAAATTGAATTACTCGTATCTTTAAAAATAAAAGCTAGGTTGTGTTTCCTCCGCGTAAAATTAAATTTTTAAATAAAAAAACCCGGTTCCTCTCACATACACACATATGTATATATATATATATAAATATAGTGTAGAAACTATATAACAAAATTATAACAGTGATTCTAATTTTAAAACTTAAGGAGCAAACTGATAATAATGATAACTTATATCAATTAGATTTGATTAGATTAGCAAGCTAAATCTAAATTAATTATAATAATAAATAGTTATTTAATTTTATAGTCCAGTTTTGTATTAAGATTATCTTCACTATTATGATCATTTAAATTCAAATTATAAAATTTGTAAAATGTTATTAATTTGTAGATAGAGAGAGAAAAAAAAATCCTTTACTTCTAATACATCCTCAAGTTAATTATATATTTATAATTAATAACAATAAAAATTAACAACGTAACGTCTATTACATCGGCTTTTACACGTCATTTAGACATACTCTAATCCTATATATAGAATAATCGAAGAGAGAATATATATAATAGTTAGAAAAAAGAGAGAAAGACAGAACCATGCACTTTTAATCAAACTAATAATAAGGAAAAAAAAAATTTTTTTGTAAAGAAGGTAGATAAGATTGTTAGTATATATATATATATTTTTATGATTTTATATTTTATCCTTTTTTTTTTTTAAAGATTTTTAAAGGGTTTTTTTATTTTATAATATGATTATAAATAGTTGTATTTAGTAATATATCTATAGTATGAATTAACATTTGTTATAAGTTTGGATATTATGTTTTGAAACCCTAATGGTAGACCAGACATACACAAAAAACTTTAAATTGAAATAAATTGGAAAAAGAGATCTGCTGGACCGGGGATCTTCAGATAAAAGTCCAACGACATTTCACCCCTTCTTTATTATGTCATAGATCTCTTTTAAACCGGATTTTATGTGTTAATATTAAGTTGTTTCAGTGAAATATTTAAATGAACATATATAACAGATACAAGTGTTAACAAATTCAAACTGTAAATCTACCTCGACCGCGGCGTCCTCCATTGTGAATATCTATTTCTGGCTGACACATGTTGCGGGAGGGGAATGTCCCCCCACATTTCAAATTTAGACCATTTATTCAGAATTTTTTTGAACAACAAGAGAATTAAAGAAGAAAGGAAAAATAGTTAAGGGAAGAAAGCTGAATTTCATAATCTTTACAGCTAGTTATATCAAAATAACTGATTCAACACTTATTCATCTTTTAATATTCCTTTAAAAAGGCAAATTATAAGAGTTTAATAAAGCTATTAATTGTGCAAATTCATCTTTATTTAACTTCCATTTTCCTCCCCAGAAATTGGAGATTAAATAAAATGAACTTTATACTATAACACTTTAAAAATCTTGTGAGAATATCTTTTAATCAGTTATTTAATCAAAGTTTAATTAACTGTTAAAGATTATAAATTTGTATTAGTTAATATTAAGAGAAATTATAGAAAGTTTAATTTATAAATGGATATTTCCATTTATTTTTTTTTTAAATATTTTATAATTGATATACTGTTGAAATATTTTACTTGTTTGATACTAAATTTGTTTTTAATAAATTCCATGTTTAAATTTTTAACATCTTCTATGAAATTATCTAATATATTATTTATTCTATAAAATCTTAGAAACTGACCATAATATATACCTTTACAGCAATTTAATGATATATTAGAATTCATATTACAGTATTTTATAATATTGAAATTATAATTACTCTTTTTATTATAAACTCTAACAGCACTATTTGTAAGGTCTATATTCAAGTCTAAAAAGTTAACTTTTTTGTTTCTATAAATTTTTTCATTGTTCTTAAGTTTCAAGTATTTAGGATATATTTCAGGTATTAATTTTTTAAACTGTGGATTATTAAATATTATTATGTCATCTACATATCGGAATATTTGCCAATTAATATTATTTTGTAGAAAGTATTCTCTTTCGTACCAGAACAATATTAGATTTGCTAATAACGGACTAGAAGAAGTTCCCATGGGAACGCCTTCTGATTGAATATATATTTTATTTTTAAATTCTATATAGTTAAAATTTAAAAATGTTTCCAGTAGAGTTTTTGCTGTTTTAAGATCTAATTTAAATGTTTTATATCTGTTATGAATAATTTTAATGTAGAAAGTTTTGTCATTAATGAATTCATTAAATAAATTGGTTATTTTATTATTTAGATCTCTTAAATTTATTTTAGAATATAGGTCCTCAAAGTCAAATGTGTGTACTGTTTCAATGTTTGTCCAATTGTTCATTAAATAATTAATGATTTTTTTATTTGAGTCGATAAATTTATAATTATATTTATTAGTTAATTTATTTATAATAAATTGTAGTGTTGAAGCTAATTGTATATCAATATTTTTTATGACTGAATTTATACCAGATGTGATTGTTCTGAAAGAAATAGGTTTTTTGTGTAGTTTAGGAATTATATAGAACTTTGGTATGTTTGGATTTTTGTGGTTATTATAAATTTTTAGTGAATTTTCAACATTTTTGATGTCTTTTTTTATTTTTGTGCCTGTAGTTCTAGCAAAAGTGTATTTATGATTATTATCAATTTCCTTTTTTAGTATATCGTGGTATAGATTTTTACAAATTAAAGATAAATTATTGGAACATTTATCTATAGGAGTGATAATATAGTCCTTCTGTAAATTAATTATATTTTCTTTAAAAGAAGGAATGTCTGAATTGGGTTTTGTGTATTTAAGTGTATTATTATAATAATTTATAATTTCCTTTTTAATATTATGTTTCCATTCCAGAAAAGTAAATTCTGGAATACTGTATTTTATACTAGTTTTATTTATGAAAATATCTATATCTTTTAATATAGATTTAATTGTATTATTATAATTGTGTTTAATTTGAGGTATATATTTATACCCTTTATTTAAAATTTCTTGATATTCTGGATTTAAAAAAGAAAAATTGCTAGTTAATATATGACCTGAGAACTTATATTTATCAATATAGTTGTTGCAACGCGGTCGAGGTAGATTTACAGTTTGAATTTGTTAACACTTGTATCTGTTATATATGTTCATTTAAATATTTCACTGAAACAACTTAATATTAACACATAAAATCCGGTTTAAAAGAGATCTATGACATAATAAAGAAGGGGTGAAATGTCGTTGGACTTTTATCTGAAGATCCCCGGTCCAGCAGATCTCTTTTTCCAATTTATTTCAAAGTTTTTTGTGTATGTCTGGTCTACCATTAGGGTTTCAAAACATAATATCCAAACTTATAACAAATGTTAATTCATACTATAGATATATTACTAAATACAACTATTTATAATCATATTATAAAATAAAAAAACCTTTAAAAATCTTTTTTAAAAAAAAGGATAAAATATAAAATCATAAAAATATATATATATATACTAACAATCTTATCTACCTTCTTTACAAAAAAATTTTTTTTTTTCCTTATTATTAGTTTGATTAAAAGTGCATGGTTCTGTCTTTCTCTCTTTTTTCTAACTATTATATATATTCTCTCTTCGATTATTCTATTTATAGGATTAGAGTATGTCTAAATGACGTGTAAAAGCCGATGTAATAGACGTTACGTTGTCAATTTTTATTGTTATTAATTATAAATATATAATTAACTTGAGGATGTATTAGAAGTAAAGGATTTTTTTTTCTCTCTCTATCTACAAATTAATAACATTTTACAAATTTTATAATTTGAATTTAAATGATCATAATAGTGAAGATAATCTTAATACAAAACTGGACTATAAACTTAAATAACTATTTATTATTATATATATATAAATATATTTAATTGAATGACGACGAAGTAAGCTAGGTTCCAGGAGCACCACGTATCTAAATCACAACCACAAACCTCAGAAACAATTTTACAATCACATTGTCCGAGTGTTTATAAAGTTAAAACTATCAAGTAACGTGATATTCCGGATGTGAGACACACAAGGCGGTAGAGGAAGAATGTCCGGTTACCTCGGGAAAGTTGAGAAACTCAGCAACAAGACCTTGGCAACCACTCCAGTGGAGTAAGTTGTAAAAAATGAACACGAGGGCGGCCTCTCCCGTGGGGCTGTGGGTAATTAGTAGATTATCTCCGGTGACGTCAGCACAACAATACCTACAACTATATTCTACCAAAGTGCATAGAGACAAACTAACTAAAGGTATGCGCCGATTAGAGACGTTCCGCTTAACGACCAGTTCACATTTACGACGAACTCAGTTAAAATCCCTAACTCTAGAAAGGGCTTTTAGATTCTCCAATGATTTCAATAAAATTTTATGTAATTTTTATCTTCATTCTGCACTTTAAAATAAATGCCTGCAACAATCAAAATGATAAAATTTATTAATAAAAATATATAAAAAGAATTTACTGCAAATATATACTGTATACAAAGTACATGAACAAACATTACATTTAATTATCATAACGCTATTATCTTCCTGTAACGACAGAGCTGTTTAACAACCTCTGTCTCGGTCCGTAGTCCCGTCGTTAAGCGAAATTTTCGCTTCATAGAACACTTATATAGTTGTTCTCTTATATTCAGTAGAACCTTAGTAAGGCGGTTCTTTATAATGGGTTTGCTATCAAGGGCTTTATTATTTTCTGGCAAGTATGGGTGGAACATAAATAAAATTGATATCTCAAAAGTGCTCACCTTTCTCCCGGCAGTATGGATGGATTATCATTGAAAAAGACTCCTCTAAAATCTTCATTTTTTTACCGGGTCCACAATTGGTGAATTACAAGTATTAATTATTACTTGTAGTACTCTCTTATATAGAAACTTCTAAAGTGTTTACCCTACCCCGAGCACTATAGATGAAGTACCAATGAATTAGATCTCTCTAAAATGCTTACCTTTCCTCTCGAGAACTATGGATGAATTATCAATGAAATCAATAAACCAACCATTCTAAAATACCTACTCAGCTTAGAATAGTGTAGGGTCGCCTCAGATAAGATTCGTTGACGTTTTCGGTCGTAAGTTTTCTAACCTCACCTAATAGGACAAGAATTCGTCCTTAAATAACAAGTTCATCTAATAAGTCTTTCATTAACTTTTAGAAGCTACGATTGTGACTTATGGTCAATAGACCTAGGGTGAAAGATTCAACTTCATCTTTGTAAAAACTCAATACTCAATCGTTTATGCTCATTATGGTTTCGGACTATGGCCCTCATCTGTACAGAAGCGAGTTTGAATTTCTTACATTCTAAAGTGAAAGTATTGAAATCGGCCGAGATTGCCAAAAAGCTGGTGAGAAAAATATTTTTTTTCTTGCCGCAATTTGTATAGAATGTTTCTAGAAAATGCATTGCTTTGATACATTTTAAAATGGAGAGTTACCCGTTTTGTGCGAAAAGCGCATGGATATATTTCCTTTTCAAAATAATAAACTTTAAATTGTGTATGATAAACAGCCACGCTATAAATATGTACAAGTATTAATGCAACAACAGGTTTGCTATTTTCTCAACTATACTCCACTTTTTCTTGGAAATCTTTCGCGAAATAAAATCCCCAGTCATACTCAAAAACTTGTCGAGTCATCCAGTAATGACCTATGAAAGCTATCACTACTGCTCCAGTAATGACCTATGAAAGGCTTTTGTAGTTGTATTGAGAACTCCAGTAGTTGTTAGTAGTTTGTTTGCTTTTTAATGTTGAACCTTGGGTTTTCTAAGCCTGCATGTTCTACATGGCATTTGGAGACATATCTGGGAAACTTCCCATGTTTAAGTATCGCTATACTTGAAGAAACAACAAAGAATTTCGATTTTTTAAGTTACGGACACAAATATTATGTTTTATCTTAAATGGGTTGGTTCTTTGACATTGTAAAAATATTTTTTTTTCAAGGGCTGTGATCCATTCTGATCAAATAACGTGTTTTGTTCTTCGAACAGGTATTGAAGGGGACGTTAAATTAACATATATGCAGCTTTATGAAATAACTCTTCCGGTTATTTGAAAATAATTTCGTGTTTGATCTAAAAAAGCACGGTCAATTTTTCCGAGAACTTGTTTCAGAATATAACATAGAAGTTTTAAATATTCAGTATTGTCTATACTTTGTATATAGAAAATAATTTTTTGAATTGGTTTTCCAACTTTAATGCACACTTTTTTCAATAAAAACATATTTCATATAAAAGATATAGCATTATGCAAAAGTACAAACTGAATTAATTCAATTTAAAAATATATTTATTCCTTTATGTTTTTATATCTTTTAGTGGTTCATATTTATACATGATTGTATACACATAATCATTAACCACGAAAAATATGCCTCGTATCTTACTTCTTTTGTGTATTTTTTATTACTAGCTCAATATGTATGTGATGCGTATGCAAATTTACTTTAAGAATCTTTCTGTGATTAAAAAAATATCATTTTATTTTTATTCCTTAACTTTCACACATACCAATGTATTCATCCTACTTAATTATTTTCTTTATTTGAGTCAAAAGGTGATCCATCAATTAAGTTTTATATAAAAGGGCGTACCTGGATCTGTAAAGAAAAAAAAACTATTTTTCTAAAAATATTTCGAGAGATCGCTCCCTTTTTATCAATAAAATGCGTGAAATAAACTGATAAAGAGGGAGCAAACTCTCGAAATATTTTCAGAAATTTTTTTTTTTTCTTTACAGATCCAGGTACGTCTTTTATATTTTCTATATATTGTCATTTAATATATTGAGCTAGATAAATATTTAACCTGGCGTAATAATTCACATTCTCTTTTAAGAATATTAATATACAAAAACGATTTGTGTTGGCATTTATAAAAAAATAGGATATTCCGAAAATTAGAATCCTCTGTAATACATATAAATAATAATTTTGAAAATCATTTGTTGGTTGGAAGTTTATTTGGAAAAAAATTAATTACATAAACCAATAATCTCGACGTTTCAGTGACTCGATGTCATTCTCCTGAGTGTAGCTATATTTTTTTCATATAAATAATAAGTCTTCTTCTTCTTTTTTTCCACTCAATCATATTAAGGTATTAAGCTTGTAAAGCTTGTTGATGGTGTCTGCCGGGGAAGAGTAGAGCTCATCAATGGATTAGTCAATACAGTAAAATACAAAATACAGTTAAATAATAAATAAAAAACGGCTTCCGAAAGTCAGTTTCTTGCTTTATTGTATATTCATCTCAAGAGTTTGTTTTTTTTTTTTTTTTTTGCTTATCCCTAGTACACGTGGTACAAGCCATGATAATCATGGTGGGTAGTTAGCGACTGCTTTTTACTGTAAGCGCACCACATGTCTACACATGTGAAAGCAGTTCGACTTTGCACTTACAAATGTTCCAGAGCCCCGTTTGGTTACTTGCACTCGCTGGTGGGGTTGGACTTTTGCAAGAATCGGGGGGCCATTGGAGTATTTTTTTTTTTTAAACAGAAAAAAGTGTCCAATGCGGGGATCGAACCTGGGTCGTGGTGGTCGTAAACCAAACGGTTTAACCAGCCTTCCACCGACGCCCCTCAAGAGTTTGTGATGCTCGAAAGCTTGAGATGAATATTCAATAAAGTAAGAAACTCACCCTCGGAATCAGTTTTGCATATTATTTATTAAAATAGGATATGATACAACTATTCAACGCCATGTTTTTTTGTTTTTTTTTTTAATAGAGAACGAATTTCTACACGCAATTAATTGAATTTGAAAAATTGGCTTGGCTCTATCAGCGATTTCTTAATTCACCAGATCGCTGTTACTTTTATTGCTATATAGTATGCACTTGAAGTATCATTATTAAAGATGGCGTTTAACAAAAATATGGAAATATTCTTCAATGAATGTAGAAATTCAACATATAGTTCAGCTTCTAGCCTAGCTCTTCCGTTTAAAGGACAAGCCATCAAAAGCCTGTTTAGACAACAAAAATGGGGTAATTACTCTTTTTACAACTGAATACCATTTTGACGTAAAATTAGTATAAAGCATAAGTAAATAAAAGTAACCAATCGTGGCTCTCTATATAATCAAATTCTGTATCAATTTGTCGTTGCCCCTCGAGCTATCATCTTGATGGCTAGCTAATCCATCCACAGCGGAGAGAAGAAGAGTTGATCTATAATATAACCGGCTACATTAGTCCAATAAGAAGGATGTTTAGGAGAAAAGACATTTAGAAAATTTATTGACTGAAGGATTTATTTAAGTGAAGCTATGAAAATCTTAATGGATCACATGATAATCACCGAAGACATATGAAGAAAGTATTTCTTTTAGATATGTTAATACTTTTTAAATAAAAGCTTTCAATCAGTAATCATGTTCAAGTGTTTATCACCCGGGATTTATGGTCTGAACCATTGAAATTTTGCCTCATGAACATGTTGTTTTGAATCGTTTCATATATTTATTTCAATGAATTAAAAAAACAGAAATGTTAATAATATTTGTATATATATAAAGGTAACCTACAATAACCCTGAGATAGTGTAAGTATTTGAAAAGCCGTCACAAGAACTACATATGTATATTTAAAGGCCTGGCTGTGAGGTACATACAAAATAAATTTATATGAACTCAAGAGACAATAGACCTTAGTTAACATGAAGAAAATCCTATTTGAAAATAAAGGTAAAAAATATAGCCACCAATAGACATCATTCTACGATGGAAAACCAATAAGTCTACAGGGATAAATCAGAGACTCCGGCGTGGGAGATGTCTTCAACACCAAAGTCTCTACCGTCTGGTGCTTCAAGGCTGTATGATTTATAAAACAATGTCGAAATATTTAGTTGTCGGTCAAAAGGTAACAAACACATCGAGCTAACACTCACCCAGACATGCCAGAAGTAGCAGACCGACCGAAAACACGACCAACTCGTTCCGTCCCATGGTCACAACTCCTCGCACACGTGACACGCGCGCCACGTGACCTAGGCGCCACCGGTGGCCGCTCGCCCAACTTCCAGGTCCTGGATGTCCCCGAGTATCTTTGTCACAGAGTACGACACTTTCTCACAACTCTCTTGTTCCGAATCTCCCCGATGTCATATCTCACACCGGCGCAGTAAGACACTTCCACATCTGGTTTCCTTCTCAACTTTCATGTTCCTGGATTTCTCCAAAGGTAATTGTCACATTTCACACCGAATAGGACACTTTTACATCTGGTTTCTTTCTCAACTTTCATGTTCCTGGATTTCTCCAAAGGTATTTGTCACATTTCACACCGAGTAGGACACTTTTACATCTGGTTTCTTTCTCAACTTTCATGTTCCTGGATTTCTCCAAAGGTATTTGTCACATTTCACACCGAGTAGGACACTTTTACATCTGGTTTCTTTCTCAACTTTCATGTTCCTGGATTTCTCCAAAGGTATTTGTCACATTTCACACCGAGTAGGACACTTTTACATCTGGTTTCTTTCTCAACTTTCATGTTCCCGATTTCTCCAAAGGTATTTGTCACATTCCACATCGAGTAGGACACTTTTACATCTGGTTTCTTTCTCAACTTTCATGTTCCGGATTTCTTCAAAGGTATTTGTCACATTCCACATCGAGTAGGACACTATTACATCTGGTTTCTTTCTCAACTTTCATGTTCCGGATTTCTCCAAAGGTATTTGTCACATTCCACATCGAGTTAGACACTCTTACATCTTGTTTCTTTCTCAACTTTCATGTTCCGGATTTCTCCAAAGGTATCTGCCACATTTCAAATCGAGTTAGACATTTTTACATCTTGTTTCTTTCTCAACTTTCATGTTCCGGATTTCTCCAAAGGTATCTGTCACATTTCAAATCGAGTTAGACACTTTTACAACTGATTTCTTTCTCAACTATCATGTTCCGGATTTCCTCGAAGGTCTTAGTCACATTTTCCGTAGAACCTCTGGTTCTCTCCCAACTTCCTTGTTTCGTATGTTCCAGAATGTCGTTGTTAGGACTTAGATAGAATACGACACTTCCACATCTAATTCAGGCCCAACATGTTACCGAATTTGTCCCACATCTTACTTGGACTACACGCCACCTCAACGTCATAGAAATATACAAATTTCATCCAGCGCTGGTCTTTGTGCCAGGAATTGTTTAATAAAGTTCTTGTAATTCCTCCCGAAATAATAGGAATTATCAAATGTAATATGTCCGAATCTGAAATAATTGAGTAGATCTTCCTCTTTTCTAAACCAATCTGAATCCTCTTAGAATTAGTTCCAGAACTGTATATAGGGTTTGAAGAAATAAATATGGGTTTAATACTTAAAAACGTGAATTTGGCTTTAATTTGAAAAAAAGCGCGAGGTAAAACGAAATAATAACGACCCAAAGAGAAGCATATTAATTAACATATAGCTGAATTAGTCACCTGCAGCATGCTGCGTTTGCGGTCCAACTCTATAATTCGAGCAATGGGGACGTTCAAATAAGAGCAAATATCTGTGATATTACAAAATAAAATTACTACATGTCTCTTTAGTAATTTACTTCAGGAATATAATCACCATTATTATCTCCACACTGCTACACTGCCACATCTGCCACACTGATGGACAAGTCTCATAATCCTCTGCTCAAAGTTGAGAGAGCATAGCCATCCTTCTGCATCAGTCTCCATTTCAGCATCCGAATAAAAAATCTGTACTTACTTTAAGCGTTTTCTTGAACGGTCCGAAAACTTGAAAGTCGCTTGCAGAAAGCTATGCATGAAAGGTATAAATCCTTCGAAATACCGCCTTAGTCACTTTGCTAATTTGAAGACGGGCTTTACTATGCAGATGACAGTCCTGTGTCGTTACAACAACCCAAGTATCCTCTTTTTTATTATCTGACACGTTCTGCTGGGAGGTTTTAAAATAACTCTAGGCGTTAATTGTGGTGTCACAGGTTGCAAATGAAACGTTGATAAATCCCGTGCGTTCAAATAAGAGAAAGTCTTCCTCCAGACAAGGGCAGGATAAATCTGAGGTGTGAAGTGATGTGAACTCGTTGAACATATTTTTTTGCAGTCCTAGGTGGATGGTCAGAACAAATTGTGCAGGTCGTATTGAGACTTGTAGACTAGACCACGTATGGTAATTGGTTGATTCTCCGAAAGAATATCGTTTGTGTCTGATCAGCAACGACATGATTACCGCTTGGCCGAGAATCTTTTTTTTTTTTTTATGAATGGCTTTGGCCTTGCTTGTCTCAGGTTGTTCCCACCATACAACTTGCAGACGACGGAGGATTTATAAATGTTCAGCTCCCTCAGCAAAAAAGAAACGTAATACAATCCATTGATCTTGTTTGGAAGCCTCTATTGCTCGAATTATAGAGTTCAACCTCGTGGTAATACTTTGAGCTTTTTAGAAAAAAAACTTATATTATAATAAGAGAGTAACTTATATGTATACGTTTACATTTTAAAAGTTTATTTTTAACATCGAGAAATATGCAATTTGGGATCCAGTATTGATAAGATGGGAGACTGCTTAGAGGAAGTGAAAAGAAGAATAGCACTAGGGAGGGAGGCAATTATGAGATTGAACCAAATTATGAAAGCTAGGAGTATTTAAAACTAAGAAGATAATTGTAGAGGCATTGGTATTTCCTTTGGTCATTTATGAATGTGAGAGCTGGACTCTCAGAAAATAAAAAGAAAAAGAATTAAAACCTTTGAATTATGGGCATAGAGAAAGCTACTCAGAGTGCTATCGACAGATAAAAGGTCGAATATTTCCATCTTAAATGTAATTAATCCTGATATAACTTTATAATATCTCTCTAGAATGCAAACAAAGACTGACCTACTATGGACATATAATGAGAGCAAATGGTTTATAAAAGACGTTGTTGTTGGGAAAATTTGAAGGAAGAGAGGAAGACCTGCAATGAGCGGGCTAAAGGGCTAAAGAAAACTACCGGGAGGTCGCTAGATGAACTGCGAGCGATGGTCGCTAACATATCAAATTTGAGAATACTTGTCGAACTAGACTTGGTGAACGCTAACACCAACAATGAAATTTAATTATATGTTATTTTCAGATAACTCGACTGTATGCGATATGAAAACTATAATGTGGTACAAATCTCACAAGAAAATAAATTAGTCTGTTTTATATAAGAATCAAGAGTGTGTGGATATACCAAGACAAAAAAGTTCAAATGTTCCTATTTACCGAACATTGCCTAAGGCAAGCAGAATCGTATCCATAAATGTTCTGTAGAACTACATTCGGCCAATTCGAGAGACTGTCCCGAAGACCGTGGTACCGGAGTATAGATCGTATAAGTCCAGAAAACCCAATTTCCTATTCTGAAATATAGCACAAGGCGACCTGACAAAACTCTCATAGTCGCCAAAGGATAGTTTTTGACAGAATGACAGAGCTTGAACGTTGAGCAATATATTTATAAAAAGGCATCACCTGAACGTGCAACTAAAAGTTGCTGATGGCTTGCGCCATCTGTCGGAATCAAGCCATCAGCAACTTTTAGTTGCACAATCAGGAGCTGCCTTTTCTTCATTTATCCACCTGATCTCAGTACAATTTCACTTTTGTACTACTTTTTCACATTTTTAGTAATATTGTACAAATATTATATCTGCGCTCTTGGTTTAAAAAAAGAGGCATTAACTAATGTCAAATTAAGCATAAACATGTTAACAAGGTTCAAAGATGATCTAATAGGGTGTTTTTATTTTTATTTCTTCAACATCTTATCATCGTCCTGCTCCTTCGCCGCGAGGAGCAGTTCGGACCATTCACATCCATCTTCGAGGACTTCTGTACGCCTCGGGAGTTAGAGGAAACTTCGCCAAGAGCCAAGGTCCTGTGGTAGGGCGCTTGACGTGCCTGCATCGATGCTCCGTTGGGCATTTGCTGGTCTTCGGAACAACTGAAGGTTCTGGGCTTCACTCTGATGTCGGGAAGTCCAACTTTCTCTCAATAACAACATCTCGTGGCTCTACCCACAGCTGCCATATCGAGGTGGTCCCTTTACGCACGCGACATCTCTCCCTGGTGCTCTCCTCGGTGGTTCGCCACATCTACGGCCAACTGCCCACAAGCGTTAAAAATATATAAACACCCAATATAAGTGTGTGTTCATTTATAATCAGTGAATAATTCCTATTTAAAAATTTTAGAATTCTCACATATATTTATTCTATGGACCTTTTCATTTGCGGAAACCATTTATTGAAGCGTTCGAGAAAACTTTTTGGAATATAATTTCCGAAAGTTTGATAATTGTGTTGTTCAAATTGAAAGATTTTCTGGCCCGGTCTCGTAAGTTCATTCCAGCTACAACCCGAGCTGTTCAGGAGCTCGATGAATAAAATTGAATATTACCCAGATAAACGCTTTAATTATCCTTCTCACAACCCCATTGGAATATCTCAGTGCAATGAAACTCTTTGTCAATAAACTTTGTCATGGTCTCCTCAAATTGTATATACCCAACAGCCATGTCTAATTCGATGTTCGCATATGTACCTGGATAAATACCTTTTGTACTTATGTTTTCAATCTTATCATAGAAATTCTCTCATTTTATGCCCACATAAATTATTAATATTCAATAGAATAATCCCTTGTATCAATATTATGTAAAAAATATAAGTCTTCCAGGGAAAAGTTTATTTTCAAAATCTTTAATCTTTAACTTTCGCGCGGGCACGAACGCCCTTCTACGTCGTATTTTCTCCAGTAGAAGGGCGTTCGTGCCCGAAATCTAGAAATTAAATATTTTTAAAAGGAAATTTTCCCTGGAAGCCTTATATTTTTACTTAATTATTAATATGTTGGCTGAGATTTTTATTCAGAATGAATTCAACCTTTCCCATCCCCTCAAAGCGGATTCTGGATACAAATCTCTGTAGATTTCCCTCTAAACGTCCCTATCCTCTTTCCTTCTGGACTTGCTCAGACCGAACACCTCAACCATGGTCCTCTTCAACTCCTCTCTCTCCGCTGCTGTCATCGCTGCAACTCTCTCAGTATGATTTTATTAATACTTCCCACAAATTTAATTTTATAGAAACATTTTTGTGTGTGAAAAGAATTTTTTATAAATTTTAATGCTACATTCTTATTTTTTCTAGAATTTGTTTCATTTTAAAAGTTATCAACAATGGTGTCAAAGAGAGTTAAAATATTTTATATACTTAAAACATATATTTAAAACTTTCTCTAGAAATTTATTTCATTCTCAAATAATATTTTTTTATAAATGTGAAATGAAAATAGAATCGTTCATGTCACAAAGTGTTGAAGAAAATATTTATAAATCAAATTATCAGTGATATTTATTATTTTTAAATTTGACCATGTGCAAGTTACAAATCTCTTAGGCATATAGATCAAATTAACCCAGATTCATGGAATGTACAGAAGATGTCGCCAACTACCCGAAAATGAGATAATTGAGAAAGAATAAATAACGAAAATTTCCATTTTTAACCAAACTAAATACAAAGCAATCATGAATCTAGAATTTATTTTAATACATCTTTTCAAATATATAATTGACATCAAAATTTAATTTGAAATATATTCCATGTATATGTACGAATCATAGAAGAAAGTCAGCAGTAGTTTGATTATTTTATAGAAGCTACTTCTATATTAAGTCCACTTCAATATGGATTTATATCACAAATATGTTGAAGAATTCAGGTAAGAGAATTTTTACTTCCTCTTTGACATTCTCACACCGAAGACATTTTGCACCAACTAAATCAGAGAATCTTGAAGATAGAGATTGTCTGGCCGGCTTTATAGTTCTTAAAATTAAGAGACAGTTCGTCCAGAAAAAGGTTTTTATTTTCACGACGTTTAGACAAAAATCCTTTGTCCTCGTCAGGATTTTTTTTTCCTAACGAGGACGAAATATTTTTGTTGAAACGCAGAGAAAATAAAAACCTTTTCTGGTCGAACTGTGTCATTTAATTTTAAGAACTTAATCAGAGTGATCCAACCTTTTGTATTATTATATTATTTTAACAATAACAATGTATTATAGCAATAGTTTCAGATGTTGAGCTTCTTGTGACTTTCCGTGAAGATTTCCACTTGAACTCTCTCTCTCTACTACTACTGATAGAGGCCATCATCTATTGGTGTGTTGCTGCTTCTAACATTCTCTCCTCAAAATGACTACATATTTACATAAGTTAATACAAAGCAATAACGCTCCATCTATATATAATGAATGAAAACATTAAGACGCGAATGTTTCTTTTCACAAATAAATCAACCTTCTACTGTCCTTACCGCGATGTATATACATGTACAGTGTATGCAGTGAACACAAGTTTTATATACATTCCACAAAGAGTAAGCAAAAATACGCATACAGTAGTTTCTTCATTAAAGCCGCATTCAAATCCAAGGCTGTTCAGTCCAAATTCTCAAATCTGGTTAAGGCAAAGTTCTTAACGTCGCTAATTCGATTGTGCATTTTTTTCAGAAATCTAATAATTCAATTGTTCGTAATTGAAATATATTTTTGTACAATTTAATATACTTTTTCAAACAAATTAAAATATTCGCAAAAAGTTTAATTCGTTTGAAAATTTATTTAATTGTGTGTGTGTGTTCCTATCAGAAATAAATCTTATTTAAACGACGCCTAAATTATAAAATAAAAATAAAAACTGTTGATACTTATTTTGTTGGCTTTGGACGTGAGAACGCCAAACAATATGATGAATAGTACAAAAGTGAAATTGTACTGGAATCAGGTCAATAAATTCAAAAATAATTATCTGTATTTATCCACCTGTTCCCTGTACAATTTCACGTTTGTACTATTTTCACAGTATATATTCAGTAAGCAAAAGGTTTATACACGGTTGGCATGAAGAATATAAACAATAAGTACAAAGTATTCAACAATTTATATAGAGGCATTATTGATTAAAAAAACAGAGAATTTATAATTTTAAATACATTTTAAACGTGAGAATTAAATACATATGTATTATATTCCATTTTAGTATGATAGAGCCGCCATGTTTCTTTAATACCTCTTATATACATTGAAAATCAAGTACATATATACAGTCGACTCTCGATATTTGAAACTCGTTAATTTGAATCTCTCGATAATTTGAAATGTTTTCCGCTCCCTTGAAAAATACTCGATAAGTTGAATAAAATCAATATTAGTTGGTCCACTTGGTAATTTGAAGTTGAAGGAATAGTATCTTGCCACAAATGAACATTTGTGAATAACTGTACAAATGTTTAAAATAATAAATCACGAATTTTGATCAAACTCTTGTTTACTTGATTTTATTAATATATAAGATTCTTAGAAGCGGTCTGGTGGATTAAATTGGCGAAACCGCTGGGAGGGTTCACCACTGATGAGTCAAGCCCTCCCAATATATTTTTTCATCGCAGTAGGGGCAGTGGAGGTTTGTATTATGTATAAAAGAAATATTCGTGCTTTTAAATCCTTTCATTTTATATATAAGATTCTATCTGAAAATTAATATGAGGGAAAATGTTGCCGGCGACCTTCTCAAGCCAGACCAGACGCGCGAACTAACTAAACAATTTTAATTCAATTCAATTAACTAAACAAAGTTAGAGCCCAAATTTCCCACGCCGAGCGAGGCAAGATCTCTTACTATCCTGCGCTTCTACGCCTTCAGAACCGACACAAGTGACGATTTCTTCGCAGCTCTCACTACTATCAAAAATTCATTGGATATGATAAACTGAAGTCGCTTACTCAACAAAAAATTAAAATGAAAATTTGCGAATAATTGTATAAGTATTTAAAATAATAAATCATGAATTTTGAGATCAAAATCTTGCTTGAGAAAGGGCAAAACCCGAAGAAATTTATTACTTTAAAAACTTGCGGTAAGTCACTTATTTAATCTTGTATCAACATAGTATGTATATCCCGAAACGGCCAAACTTCAAACTCTTGTTTGCTTGATTTTTCCCCCTCCTTTGTTTAAACTCCTGGTATTTTGAACCCTTGATAAATTGAAATTTTTCTCTGGTCCTTTGAGTTTCAAATTATCGAGAGTCGACTGTATATATGTGGTGTGTCGATTTACTGGTCCAGCGATGGCTCAGAAAGTTTCTCAAAGTTAGTGTTTATTGGAGTTTCTTGTTGGCTACATTTATATGGGAAGACAAAGAGGAGACAGCCCGGAATGCACGTCTGGTGCTCTCTCCGGATTCCTCCGCTGTGCTGGTGATTTATGGCAGCCGCCTGTTTATTTATCTTGGCGGGCGGCGTCGGCGGGGTGCTGCATCCCTGGTCCCCACAGTACTCCCCCTCCAGTGGCGTATTCACGATTTGTGCACAAAGTGGTTAAGTACAATATATATACATCATATAGGCAAGAAAATAAAATAAGGAGAAATATAGTCTATTGCTCCTTAAATCTCACGGGTTTCTTGATTATTCTCCCCGATCTTGTCCTAGGCAGGTCTGGTGCTGATCCTGTTCCTTGGAATTCTGTGTACTTCTCCACATCTGGTGGGTCAGGATTCTGTTGGGACGATGTAGAAGGCAGCGCTCCCGACACGATGGGTCTTGCTGCAGTAGGATGTTCTGCAGTTATATTGTCCGAATCTGCCAGCAAATAAGCAGGTCGCAATCGGTCAATCGTTGTGGTAACATTTTTTCCTTTCACTTTGAGTGTGAAATACTTGTCTGTTCTTTCAAGGACTGGGAAGGGTCCCTCATATGGTGGTTCCAGAGGTTTCTTCACTCGATCTGTCCTGATAAATACATGTGAACATGTTTTCAGATCTTTATGAACAAATACTTTAGTCTTCGAATGATGTTTTTCATTTAAGGGTTTGAGCAATTCCATTTGCTTTTGAAGCTGTTGAACAAATTCTTCAGCATGCAGGTGACGTTTAGAATCATCAAAGAATTCGCCAGGCAGTCTGATGGTTTTGCCATATACCATCTGAGACAAAGAATGGTTGGTATCTTTGTTGATAGCAGCACGCAAGCCTAGGAGAACTGTTGGCAGCGTTTCTGTCCACTTAATACTATTGTGGGCACGAATGGCAGTTTTAATGGTTCTATGAAGCCTTTCAATCTTCCCGTTACACTGAGGGTGGTACGCCGTGGAATGACGAAGTTTGATACCACACAGCGTTGCTAAATCTTTGAAAAGTTGAGAAGTAAACTGCTTTCCTCGGTCTGATATCACTGTATGCGGTGCTCCAAATCTAACAATGCAGTTTTCGTAGAACGCTCTCGCTACCGTTTCAGACTTCATATCTGGTAGCGGAACAACTTCCATCCAGCTGGTGTACCTGTCGATACAGGTCAGACAGTAGATGTTACCATTCGATGGAGGTAAAGGACCAATTAGATCGATGTGGACAACACTAAATCTTTCATCCACTTCTTGATATTTGCCTATTTCTGATTTTGTGTGTATCGACACCTTGCACTTGTGGCAGTTGACACAAGCTCGAGCCCATTTTCTAATGTCTTTATTCATATTGGGCCATATAAATCTTGATGTTAATTGTTTAGTAGTGGCTTTGATGCCTGGGTGTGAGAGTTCGTGGAAGTTCCTAAAAACCATCATTCGGAATTTAATTGGAATGAATGGTCTAATATTATTAGTAGACACGTCACACCATAACAAATTGCCTGATTGTAGTGGGCATTGCTTAAATTTTAGAGAGGTATTCTTTGATATCAGGTTTTGTAGTTCTGAATCACCAGTTTGTTCTTTGGCGATCTCTTCATAGTCGATAGTTGTGATAGCATCAACTCTGGAAAGAGCATCGGCGACTATGTGTGTCGATTTACTGGTCCAGCGATGGCTCAGAAAGTCTCTCAAAGTTAGTGTTTATTGGGAAATGTATTGTAGATGTCTTAATTGTTTAGGAGAAGCTTTCTCATTTTTTTGTTTGAATGCGTAAATTAAAGGTTTGTGATCAGTTAAAATTGTAAATTCACGTGCCTCAAGCAGGTGCTTGAAGAATTTGATAGACAAATATATTGCGAGAAGCTCTCTATCATATGTACTATAATTACATTGAGCAGGATTTAATTTTTTAGAGAAAAATGCTATTGGTTTCCAATTATTATTGTCAAGCTGTTGGAGAACTGATCCAACTGCCCGATCTGAAGCATCTGTACAGAGTGAGATTGGCAGTTCAGTATCGGGGTAGGCTAACAGTGCTGTATTAGCTAGGGCTTGTTTGCATTTTTCAAACTGAACTTCAGCTTCTTTAGTCCATTTTATTTCGCTTCTATCCTTTTTCTTGGCTCCCCTCAAGTATTCATGAAGGATTGCCTGAGTCTCTGCGGCATTGTTCAAAAAGGTACGATAAAAGTTTAGCATTCCCAAAAATATGCGTAATTCATGAACTGTTTTTGGTTTCTTATATTCTAGAATAGCTTTAACCTTTGTTGGGAGTGGTTTCACACCGTGAGAGGTAATTAGGTATCCTAGAAAATCAATTTCCTGTACTAGGAATTTAGATTTAGAAAGATTGATTCTTAATCCATAGGAATTTAGTCTGCTGAATAAGGTTTCTAGGTGGCTATAATGCTCTTCTTCCGTTTTAGAGGCTACCAGAATATCATCTAAGTAGACAAATGCAAAGTCCAAGTTTCTTAAGACTTCATGCATGAATCTCTGAAAGGTAGCAGTAGCATTTCTAAGACCGAAACTCATAACATTAAATTCGAATAGCCCAAAAGGAGTAATGATGGCGGTCTTTGGTTTATCCTCTTCAGCAATTGGAATCTGATAGAATGCCTTGCATAGGTCTATTTTTGAGTACACACGAGTACCTTTTAAGATGTGGTGGAAATCGTCCAGTCTAGGGATGGGATAACGATCTGGAAGTGTAACTGCATTGAGTCTTCTATAATCACCACAAGGTCTTAGTGACTCGTCCTTTTTTGAAACTAAATGTAGTGGACTCGCCCAAGGAGAATTTGAGGGTCTAATTATTCCATTATTCAACATGTATTGAAATTCTGCCTTAGCAAGAGTTAATCTCTGTGAATCTAGACGACGGGCTTTTGAGTGAATTGGCTGACCTCTTGTAGGAATATAATGCTTAACGCTATGTTTTGCTTCTACAAAATCTGATGGTGGCCTACATAGGTTAGGATATTTGGTTAGGATAGCGCTGACCTTGGATGATGAATTTAGAGTGCTAATATTTCCCATGTGTGAGATTGACTGAATGACGCCTCTTATGGAAAGATTAGTTATTCCATCAATTAGGCGTTTATTTTTTATATCAATAATCAATCCAAAGTTGTTCAGAAAGTCTGCTCCTATTATTGCTCTGTTGGTATTGGCGATTACAAAAGGCCATTGAAATTGACGTCGAAGTCCGATATCCAAATTTCTAACCTTTGTTCCATAGGTAACAATTTCTGTACCATTGGCTGCATATAATTTATAATCAGAGCTAGGCATCCTATTTTTATCCTTTGGAGGTATTATAGATATATCAGCACCACTGTCCACTAAAAAGCGCAATCCCGTGTTTTTGTCCGTCACAAATAATCGGAGATTGCGACAATCCTGAATGCCGGCAGAAGAGCTTGTCGCTACTCTGTCCGCCGGTTGGAGTTTTCCGACTCATTCCAACTGCACGGAGACCTGCATTTATTTTGCAAGCAATTAGGACCAAATCTAAAATGGTAATAGCAGTATTTCCCTTTTGGATCGAAAAATCTTTGAGAATTACTTCTCGGTCTTGACTGAGTCCTAATTTTGGATCGAGATCTAGATCTATCCGATCTATCCAGTCTCAATTCGGACACCTGCCGTTCAAGATCTTCCAATTTGGCGATCAAGCGATCTGTTGATGAAGAAGGCACTTCCGTACCATATATTTCTTTGGAAGAGTTTATTTCATTTATTTTATCGGCCATTATGGCCAATTTGCTAATGTCCTCTTCGCTTACAATAAGTATATTCTTTATGGATGTGGGAAGTTTATCAAGCCATAAAGTTTTTATTAAATTGTCAGAGATATCTGGGGTAGCGAGGGATCTGAGCTTTTGTAGTAACTGGCTCGGCTTCATGTCTCCGAGCTCAATACCTGAAATTAACTTTTTAATTCTCAACCCTTCACTTTCTCTGAACAATTCAAGTAGTCGTGATTTACATTCAGAGTACTTGTTGTCGCTTTTGCTATTAATTATATCCCAAATGTTTTCTATATATTTAGGTTCTAATTGGGAGATCAAATAATTAAATTTAGTGTCTTCCTGAATAATTCCACCTATTTTGAACTGTGCTTCTACCTGGAAGAACCATATTTCAGGTTTTTCAACCCAGAAAGGCGGTATTTTAACACTAACTTTGCATATTTCTGAGGTATCGCTAGTCTTATTTTCTGTTTCCATTTTACGTAAATTTAAATTCGACACAACAGCTTAGAGATAAAGTTAAAAATAAAAATATTGAGATAAAATAACAAGGAAGATAATATAAAAACTTATCTTAGTCTTGAGATGACATCCCGATATCCTGGATGATGCTTCTTTTCAAGCTTGAATCACTTTTTGCATTTCTTTATCTCTTGAAATCTTCGTATGCTTTTTCTTTTCAATCACGTCCGGCTCACCAATGTGGTGTGTCGATTTACTGGTCCAGCGATGGCTCAGAAAGTTTCTCAAAGTTAGTGTTTATTGGAGTTTCTTGTTGGCTACATTTATATGGGAAGACAAAGAGGAGACAGCCCGGAATGCACGTCTGGTGCTCTCTCCGGATTCCTCCGCTGTGCTGGTGATTTATGGCAGCCGCCTGTTTATTTATCTTGGCGGGCGGCGTCGGCGGGGTGCTGCATCCCTGGTCCCCACATATACATCATGTCTGTAGCGCCATCTGTTATGGGAAATATAAACTATTTTTGACGCGTACGAATCTTTTTCAAAAATTTCAAAAGAATTCAAAAAGAATCCCAAGCGTCAAAAATAGTTTATATTTCCTATATCTAGATATGTGTGTGTTATAACTTCCCAATCTAAAGCGGAGCTTCGCGCCTCGTAAAGAGGGTCCGTCCGGGGGGAGTTGGCCCCCTGTTTACTTGTGACGTTTGAAAGCGCAAAAATCGTTAATTCTCGTTCTATGCATTACTTGCACTTATTTATTTGTTGTTAGTTTCTAGTGTATTTTTATATTTACTTCTTGGAAACTTTTAGGGCCTACATCTTGTTTCCTTAGAGCGATAATGTTCCTATTTGATATATAGGAATACATTTACAATGCTATAGAAACATTTGACATGACGGAACGTGGCCTTTGATTATACAAATCAGAAGATTTCAAGTTCGAATTCTGACGATATTTTTATAGATTCATCTCCCGTTATTCATTTTCACGGCACAATTCCGTGGCATGATAATGTTTGTGCCGTTTGGTTATACATTGCAAGGATTCTCGCTAAAATATCACTTTGTTCATAATCTATATTTTAAGTACATATATTATTTATTCATGTCTATTCACTGCAAAGGTGGACTATTTTCCAGGTTTTCTTTGTATTGATTCTCTCTCTAAAGTGTTCCACAAAACATTATATATAGATTTTTACAAAACCTTTCTTTTAGATTTTTTATAGCTGGTTTTAAAGCATGCATAATGGATGTATAATGATTTTTAGAATATATGTCTATTAACATAGTGAACGAGCATCTTTGACATCCTATTCTAAAAAAAATATCCTCAATTTAAAGTTGACTTAGCTGCAAAGACTTATTTCGATTCAGATATTTTCGATATATACAATCCTCCGTCGTCTAAATTCATAAGCAGATGTTCTAGTGAAATATTTCTTTATATATAAGATTATTATACTATATATATATAAGAGCGATTGCTCGAAGCATATTATATATTTATAATTATATTTAATTCTGCTGTCCTAAAAGCTTATGTCCATAGTTCTTCTAAAATACCCATTACAAGAGTCTTACAACAGTCACCTATAAAAGAAAGTTCCAAAAATGCAATATAACAGCGGTATGGTAGATTAAACTGGCGAAACCGCTGGGAGGGTTCACCACTGATGAGCCAGGCCCTCCCTTTAAATTTTTCCATCGCAGTAAGGACAGTAGAAATTGTTTTATTTTAAAAAGAATATCACGCCTCTAAAATAGTTTTATAATTTGATAACAGATGGCGCTCTAGTACATCGTAACATTATTGTTCTAATAAAAGACACAATTTGATATTTGCGGAAGAGCGATTGCTCGAAGCATATTATATATTTATAATTATATTTAATTCTGCTGTCCTAAAAGCTTATGTCCATAGTTCTTCTAAAATACCCATTACAAGAGTCTTACAACAGTCACCTATAAAAGGAAGTTCCAAAAATGCAATATAACAGCGGTATGGTAGATTAAACTGGCGAAACCGCTGGGAGGGTTCACCACTGATGAGCCAGGCCCTCCCTTTAAATTTTTCCATCGCAGTAAGGACAGTAGAAATTGTTTTATTTTAAAAAGAATATCACGCCTCTAAAATAGTTTTATAATTTGATAACAGATGGCGCTCTAGTACATCGTAACATTATTGTTCTAATAAAAGACACAATTTGATATTTGCGGAAGAGCGATTGCTCGAAGCATATTATATATTTATAATTATATTTAATTCTGCTGTCCTAAAAGCTTATGTCCATAGTTCTTCTAAAATACCCATTACAAGAGTCTTACAACAGTCACCTATAAAAGGAAGTTCCAAAAATGCAATATAACAGCGGTATGGTAGATTAAACTGGCGAAACCGCTGGGAGGGTTCACCACTGATGAGCCAGGCCCTCCCTTTAAATTTTTCCATCGCAGTAAGGACAGTAGAAATTGTTTTATTTTAAAAAGAATATCACGCCTCTAAAATAGTTTTATAATTTGATAACAGATGGCGCTCTAGTACATCGTAACATTATTGTTCTAATAAAAGACACAATTTGATATTTGCGGAAGAGCGATTGCTCGAAGCATATTATATATTTATAATTATATTTAATTCTGCTGTCCTAAAAGCTTATGTCCATAGTTCTTCTAAAATACCCATTACAAGAGTCTTACAACAGTCACCTATAAAAGGAAGTTCCAAAAATGCAATATAACAGCGGTATGGTAGATTAAACTGGCGAAACCGCTGGGAGGGTTCACCACTGATGAGCCAGGCCCTCCCTTTAAATTTTTCCATCGCAGTAAGGACAGTAGAAATTGTTTTATTTTAAAAAGAATATCACGCCTCTAAAATAGTTTTATAATTTGATAACAGATGGCGCTCTAGTACATCGTAATATATATATGAATTAAAAATATATATAATATAAAAGTTTTAATCAGAAACATATACACATCGAGTGTAAAGTTATATGTATTAAAATTAATCAAAAATGCCACCATGTTACTCAGAGGGGGACATTTGAAATTGTTGAAATAGCTAGTGTTTCAATTATGTTTCAGTCTAGATGGTCTTGAAATTTACCATGATATTTTGTGGTGTACTAATATTCTAGTATTATACATTTATTATTTTCATGTTTATTATTATTATTATTCTATAGAATTCATGTGTGTGTAAATAGTGAAAAAAAAAACAATTATTTATCGCCGTCTTGCTTGAAACGATGTCTAGAGAGAGTACGTAACCTTGAAGAATATTGTTAGGTTTAGGATATTTCCCCTAAATTGTCAGCGATTTATAAACCCACAATATTTACCCATTATTATTATCTTTAAAGTGCAAGTGTCCCTAGGGGGACATAGCGCTCTAAGTCGAAATAAAGAAACCCCAACTTATTCTACCCGACTAACGGTAACTCGCAGTTGCACGTTCTTAAAAATTTATTCAGGGCTTCTGTGATGCGTATTGGAAATATTTTCACCAACTCAGTGTATAATATTCAAATTCTAAGATAACCAAATATATAAATGTATTTTAAAAATAATATAAAAGCAAATAGTTATATGCGAAATTGACTAAAGCGATATCCATCAGCCCGTCTACAGCGTAATTCAGGATAGGACTGAGTGCTTCCAAAATTTCATTATTCTCAGGAGTTGGTGAAAGATTAAGTGCTGCGTGCATCTCGCTGGCTCGCTCCACATCATGGCCAAAGAAACCGAGCGAGAAGTTTGGTCTCGCCCGGCAGAATTCATCCTCTCTTGTATCGGACTCACCGTGGGCTTGGGAAACTTTTGGAAATTTCCCTATGTAGCTTATGAAAACGGCGGTTCGGCCTTCTTGATTCCCTATGTCTTCGCCCACATCATCTGCGGCCACGTGATCCTTTTGCTCGAGATTGGCCTTGGACAATTCACCTCAAGAGGACCACTTCATGCCTTCGAGTTTATTCCCATTGGCAAAGGTGTCTCCTTAGCTACGATCATCTCATGTTTCTACATCAGCTCGTACTTCAGTATCATCGTGGCATATGCTTTCTTCTATCTAGAAAATTCTTTTTACTCTCCTCTTCCTTGGTCCAAATGCTTAAAGTGGTGGGGCGCTACACATCTCTGCAATGAATCCCGCACTCAAATTGTATGCATCGAAAAACTAGAATCAGGTATTCAAAAATCAGATCGTGAAAGTCACACAAATTTATCATTTCGAGATATATCTGACCAATGTATTGATATTGGTGTTCAGAGTCCTTCTCAGCAATTTTGGGACATTTATGTCACAAGAGTTTCCAAAGGTATCGAAGAAATTGGAAGTCCCAAGCTGAGCATAGTGTCATGGTTGTTCATCACGTGGACCATGTTGTTCCTGTGCTTGTTCAAAGGGCTGAAGCTGACAGGGAAAGTAAGTTACTTCACTGCCACTGGTCCCTACATTCTTCTCTTTATTTTTGCAGTTCACGGCTTAACGTTGGAAGGATCAGAAAAGGGACTACGTTTGCTATTTATTCCACATTGGGACCGTTTACTGGACCTGCGGGTGTGGACTGCCGCGGTAGAACAGTTCTGCTTCTCTCTCGGCACTTCAGTTGGAGCTCTGACTTCCTACGGTTCTTATAACCGATTTAATTATCCACTTCGTAAGGCTGTGATAATCATCAGTCTTGCCGACTTTGTTGCAAGTCTCTTGGGAGGGATCGCAACATTCAGCGTCATTGGCCATCTAGCCTTTGTACTCAACAGGAACATAGAGACTGTGATCACTCAAGGATACGGCTTAATATTTGTCACCTATCCCTTGGCTCTGAATGACTTTTGGTTTTCTAACTTATGGGCTTTTTTGTTCTTTTTCATCTTTATCTTATTGGCAGTAGACAGTATATATGCCTTATTAATGAACATTATGACGTCGCTTGAAGACCAATATCCTATTACTCGAGTCTACAACAAATGGCTGGCGTTAATCGTCTGCAGCACCATGTTCGCAGTCAGCATTATCTACACGACCAACGTCCATGTTCTCGTACTTGTGGATTACTTCAGTGGGAGGCTCGCCCTATTGATCAACGCTTTCTTCGAATGTGTTCTTGTTATGTGGGTCTACGGGGCAAAATGTTTCTTCCAGAATCTATCATTTATGCTGAATGCAAAGTTTGGATTGTTTCATACGTTAATCTGTGCCTTTTCAATTCCAATCTTTCTCGGTGCACTTTCCATTTATGGAATAGTGAACTTAAGACATACAGAGTTTCATGGCGTTGCCTTCGCCATAGGTCTCATTATCCTATTTTCCATTATCCTCCAGCCCATCATAGTGCTGGTCATTCTCGTCCTCAAGAACTACCCGGACCTTCGGAAGCTTGTCACTCCCAAGTCAACCTGGGGCCCCGCGAACTACGACGACTACATCGAGTGGACCAACTACCGGGCTTTGATAACTATCAACGATCGATCTACTTGACAGGAATGTGGCGTTCTAGACTTATGTTTTGTACTTCTTCAGCAGAGCTACGAGAGAGGCAATATTTTTTAACGCGAGCAATACTTTTTGAAATATATTTTTGGGGCAATATTTTTTACGCACCTCGAAATTTACATATTTGACAATTTTTTTCCTGGCATCAGGCGGCGTTATATATGTTCTCCTGTAGAAGTACAGAGATGCCCGAAAACTTGAGACGGTTTTAAAATAAAAAGAAACTTATCTCCGGAAACCTTTTTAATTGTTTAATAATATAGGTACAAAGTGTCTTGAATATTACGTCATAAATACGATATAGACACCTTCTGTATAAGTTCTCTATATCAAACATACATCCACTTATAGGTACAATTGTTCAAATATATATTGTAAATGTTACATCAGAATCACCTTAGTGTAACCTTGAAAACTTGGCGTTATAAATGAATTCTATCCAATATTAAAAACATATTGTCAAATATCTTGAATATTACATTTTGAACACCTTTAAATGTATATATTAATCAACAAGATAATGAAGTATTTGCGCCTATTTTATAAATTTAAGCACCTTTAAAAAATATTTTACAATTTCTTTTTAACAATGAACACTATTAATTGATAAATAAAAAATGGACAAAAGGTTGAAAGTTACACCTTAAAAACCATATCAACAATTGTTTGCTTGCCATAGCTCAATGAAAGCTTTCCAATTTTAATAAAATGATAAAATATTATGAATATAAAATCATAAATACCACATCAACCAATTTTACCTTATATATAGCATGAACTTCATCTAATTGTAGGTACAAATGGATAAAAATCGCATATGTTACAATACCTCAGCAATCATGGTTTATTTTCATCAATTTAATGCATTCTATTGAATTTTATAATTACAAATTTCCAAATATCTTAAATTTCACACCACAAACACCATAGCAACCAGAGAGTGTGGCACTTTATCTTAACTCTAAATATATAGTTACAAATGGACAAGTATCTTAAGTTTTACGCCATAAACACTATAGACACATTTTGCCATATTCCTTGTACACTAGTAGGTACAGTTGTTCACAAATATTTTGAATATTATATATTAATACAAAAATATCTCAGTAATAATTTCAAAAATAACAATGCATTCTATTCAATATTGGGTGTTAGTTGTCAAATATTTTAAGTGTTGCATATATTATATATATATCTTACACGCCTTATCAACATTTGTACACTTGTGTCTTAACCACATGAACTCAATTAAAATGTAGGTGAAGCTGGTCAAATATCTGTTGTTCAAATGTTACACCATAAACACATTATATTGTAACTTTTGTAGAGGAGTATTATCTTAGTAAATTATCAATTTGTGGTTGAATATTTGGAGTCAAATCTCGTAAGTTACACCAAAATTAATTTAGCACTCAATTTACATGTAACCTATTTCAATGAATTCTATCCAATTATTGAGACAAGGGGTCAAATATAGTTGTTGTCGTGCTCAAGGTCAAATATGGTGAATGTTACATTGTATATTTCATAGAAACTATTATACATTTTCCATATATCAATGAGCTCTACCCACTGTTGAAAACAAATCGACAACGATTATAATCTTGGCATATCTGAATGAACTATCTCCATTTGTAGGTACAAATTGTTAAATATTGATGGTTCATCATGAGAGGGTGGCTTTACCTCAACATCTAATTTGTACATATCTATATTTATAAAATAAAAGGATTTAAAAGCGCGAATGTTTCTTTTATACATAAAACGAACTTCTACTGTCCTTACTGCGATGAAAAACATATTGGGAGGGCTTGGCTCATCAGTGGTGAACCCTCCCAGCGGTTTCGCCAATTTAATCCACCAGACCGCTTCTCAGAGCTCTAATACTGTATTGGATCATTCTGCTTTTATATGCTACACTGAAGGATGGAATATTAGAAATGGTTTTCAAGTAAACTATGGACATAAGCTTATAGGACAGTAGAATTACATTCAAATATTTGCTTCGAGCAATGCTCTTCAGCAAACTATAAAGACAAGGCCAATTAGGAATAAATTAACACAAAGCAATAACGCGCCATCTATACATATAAAATAAAAGGATTTAAAAGCGCGAATGTTTCTTTAAAACATAAAACGAACTTCTACTGTCCTTACTGCGCTGAAAAACATATTGGGAGGGCTTGGCTCATCAGTGGTGAACCCTCCCAGCGGTTTCGCCAATTTAATCCACCAGACCGCTTCTCAGAGCTCTAATACTGTATTGGATCATTCTGCTTTTATATGCTACACTGAAGGATGGAATCTTAGAAATGGTTTTCAAGTAAACTATGGACATAAGCTTATAGGACAGTATAATTACATTCAAATATGGATTAAATTGGCGAAACCGCTGGGAGGGTTCACCACTGATGAGCCAAGCCCTCCCAATATGTTTTTCAGCGCAGTAAGGACAGTAGAAGTTCGTTTTATGTTTTAAAGAAACATTCGCGCTTTTAAATCCTTTTATTTTATATGTATAGATGGCGCGTTATTGCTTTGTGTTAATTTATTCCTAATTGGCCTTGTCTTTATAGTTTGCTGAAGAGCATTGCTCGAAGCAAATATTTGAATGTAATTCTACTGTCCTATAAGCTTATGTCCATAGTTTACTTGAAAACCATTTCTAAGATTCCATCCTTCAGTGTAGCATATAAAAGCAGAATGATTCAATACAGTATTAGAGCTCTGAGAAGCGGTCTGGTGGATTAAATTGGCGAAACCGCTGGGAGGGTTCACCACTGATGAGCCAAGCCCTCCCAATATGTTTTTCATCGCAGTAAGGACAGTAGAAGTTCGTTTTATGTATAAAAGAAACATTCGCGCTTTTAAATCCTTTTATTTTATATGTATAGATGGCGCGTTATTGCTTTGTGTTAACATATCTATATTATAGGCCAGAAACCATAACAAGTAATCGTTAAATAAGCGTAAATTTATTATTAGTATTTATCAAGATATATCAAAAACAGAATAAATAATATAAGCAAAATATTTCAAGCGCTGGCGTAACTATACGTGGCTGATGATAAGTCTTCGAGTAGACCATCGCAGAGTATTACGCGACATTGCTTCCTCCTTCAGGCTCCACCACGTCCTCGTGGTCGCCCTGAATTATTTAGAAGTAAGGCTTTATTCTTGATATATGGACGACGTGTGGGTCTATGTTTAGTTCATCTTCAAGTGTTACTAGGTATTTCACTTCTGATAGTTTTCATGATATTGTGTTCGGCTCAAGAACTATCTTCTTGGAAGCTTTTCGCATTTCCACATTTTCCATATTGGTGTCCATATGGCTACTAAATCTCCTATGTTGTATTTAAAATCGCGATGTTTTTCATTTAGTAATAATTACTTATCCATTCTTTCACTTTTTGTGTTTTTTGGATCCCTGATTCTCTGAAATTATGAACTTTACTCAGTAGGTCATTCACGCAGTAATCGCCGGTGTTAGACTCGATATCAACCTGTTTGTCGAGACACTGGCTCTCTACCATATAGAAGAAAGAATGGCGAGAATCCAGTTGGTTCTTACAAGCTAGAATTGTATGTATGGCTAATATGAATAGTAGTATTTCTTCCATATTTTTCTGTTTAACATTAACATATACATACGTATATTAAAAATGGCATATCCTGACCAGGAGCACTTGTGCTATACAGAAGGCAGAGCGCCATCTGGTGGAACAGAAATCAACTAAACATTGATTTAGCCTGTTCCCTGATATTTGGCCAACCCAATTTCTTGATAAATTAATAAAAGCCATCCACGAACGCGTATTTACATATATGCTCAACATGTTTATTAATATTCTGTTCAACGTTCTGTAAATCCATTTGTTTGCGGGTAGTCAGGCAATGCTTTCATTTGCAAATTCCCATGATTTCTTTCAGTAGTTTTCTTCTAAAATGTGAAAATCCTTTGCTGTGACTAGATAAGGAGGGGCTTATTGTCAAGTCAAAACCTTCTTTGTGAAATTTAGAGACTCTAATTGAGGTGGCATATGGATCAGCTTTTGTCTCTATATATCTTTTATGGTAGCATGTCAAAACTACTATCTTATCCTTTTATCCTAGTTCTCTTATCCTTTAGTGTAGAGGGCCAATAATAATTATTTTAGTCAGTATGTAGATTTTTCAGCTCTTAAATTGCCACCGAACATATGGCCATGGTATTCTTTAAAAATATCTTATTTTTTGCTTTGTGGCACAAAAGGTTATTGAAAATTACGATTTGGGTTTGGATTTTTTTTTCCTTGAAAATTTGAGTATGTATTGCACTTGTCATTATTTCCTCTAAGGTTTTTTTCTACCATATTCCATGAATTCATTTTTCTCATTCATTATATATCTGCCTGAAAAATAATTTATTACGATCATCATCAGATTTTATTTCAGGCAAAGGTCCTCTTGATAGACAGTCGGCATCTAGCTGTTTCCTAGACTTGTGTATCACCTCAAAGTACCCAATCTAATTAATCTACCAGTAAGGTCTCTTAGATTTTTAAGACAGTATAAAACATGATGATCTGTTACCACTATAAAGTGTTTATGGTAAAGATAGGCGATAATTTGGATGATGTCCAAACTATTGTTAATCATTATTTTTCTGTTGTTGACGAATTGAGTTCTGATCAATTGTTTGCCCTAGGAATGGACCTTGTCCGACATTTGACGCATCTGTTGGAATACAGATAGGGGCTTTAGGGTCAAAGTAGATTTAATAGAGCCATCTTCATAATTTGAAATGAATTCTATTGTGCTTTGGGATATTTTTATTTGTAAGCTTATATATATAGCAAAGGGATCGGCTATAAGTTGGAAAAGTCTCAATAAATTTCCTGTAGTAAGAACAATGTCCTAAAAATCATTGCTCGATTTTCAATTTTTTGGTTTCAGAAAAATTTTAGCCACCTCGATATTCTTATTTAATGGTCTTACTCCATGTTGGCTTGCTATGTTCTTCAAAGGCAGCTAGATTTTTATAATTTAATTTTAAGCTTGTTTCACGGAAACATTTTAAAACTATCTGCAATATTTTGATGAGTTTTAAAATCATGACTGTGTGTAATTACGTCATCTAAATATCATAGGCATATTTTCCATTTCAGATTTTGAGAGAAAATAATTCATAATCCGTTTAAACGTGGCGCTGAAGCGTTACATTGATTGAAGAGAATACCATTAAACACATATAAACCGTGGCATGTTATGAAAGCTCTTTTATTTTTGTCATCTTCAGATTAAGATCAATTGCTGAGAAGTAGTTAAAGGGTGTCCATGCCATCATCGACTCTGGGGATAGGATAAACGTCCTTCACGGTTGTATCATTTAGTTTTCTGTAGTCAATACAAAACCTCTGTCATCCTTTTTTTAAACTAACATGACTGACGCCCACGGGTTCGATGGGCGAATGATTGGGTTTGGGTGTTTCTTCCTTGAAAATTTGAGTATGGATTGCACTTGTCATTATTTCCTCTAAGGTTTTTCTACCATATTCCATGAATTCATTTTTCTCATTCATTATATATATCTGCCTGAAAAATAATTTATTACGATCCTCATCAGATTTTATCAGGTTTTACCCGAGTAAAGGTTTGTCTAACGAATCTCTCGATAAAGTGAACATTTTTCCCGGTCCCTTGAAAATACTCGATAAGTTGAATAAAATCAATATTGATTGGTTCACTCGGTAATTGGAAGTTAAAGGAATAGTATCTTGCCTTGGAATTGTATCATTATTCTTGTCTCAAATAAATTGCCATGTCATCCTGAATTTTGTCTTTCCTAATTTTCTACATTACAAAATCATCGTATCATCATGATATTATTTAGAGCAGATTGTTGAATTATAACAGATAAATTAGAATATTTATCTTGATTATTTTTCTCTTCTGTTTGAGAAAACCATCGTTTCAGTTTTAATTGTGTTTTTAGTCGGTTATTGAGTTGTATATAATGAATTGTATATAGGTTGCTAAAATAATCCATTTTAGATTTTCTCTTCTGTTTTAGAATACTATCGCTTAAGTTTCAATTATGTTTTTAGTCCGGTTATTAAATTGTATAAAATGAATTGTATATAATCTACTAAAATGTATTTAGGCGCAAGTATCCCGAGCTGGGATATCGCGTCCGATATGTCAAATAAAATAAAATAAATAAATCTAGATTATTTTTAGGCGAAAAGTTATTTCAAAAATTTTATTTGCTAGAACCCTTCCCAGTACTATACTAAATAACTTCCCAAAGTTTCATGGCGTTCCAATGAGTGGTTTGGTCAGGCATAAAGGACAGACACACATACATTCATTTTTATATATATATATAGATTATATTTGTTACAATAAAAAAATTAACATTCAGCTACTTTTTAAAGTAAATTAAAGCAATTTCTTATTTTGAAGTCATTTAACTTGTGCAATGAATATATCATATTCATTTCTCACTCATAAATAATGCATAGGTTCATGAGTATGAAGCGACAATCATACATTGAAATGAATTTACACTACCTCGAAGAACCTGACATGACTCCCAAGAGTGTTGGAATAAAATATGCCTTATTACTCTCCAAGGAGCCTCATTTTATTGAAATATAACTGCCAAGATGTAGCTAAGAGAATCTTCCACATAAAGCACCATTAAAATTGTTTGAATAAAATTAAAACTATCTCTGTGTATAATTCGTTTAAAAATTCCGAAAAGGGGTTAAATTGCAATTTGTATTTGAGTATAAGTATACTGCTTTATGAATAACTAGCCGAATGACCCGGGCAACGCCCGTGTTTTACCCGATTGAATGTTTTGATTCAAATACTATTTGTTACAATTATAAATTGTGGTCATGTGGCCTAGTGGTCAGGGCATCTGCCCGGTAAGCGGAAGGTCGTGGGTTCGATTCCCATCCCTTGACACTTTTTTTATTTTATCCATTCTGACCAAAATCTATCTGTGAACTTCACACAGACAGAATAAGGCAATTATATGAGTAGATTTTAGCAAACTGGAATAATATATGGTAGTCCTGTGTGAATCAAATCTGAATGTAAATTTTATAATCTCTATAACATAATTTTTACAAATTTTATATTATAGGTATTTAACTTTTAATTTGACATATTTCATTTCAATTTAGACATTTTTCATTTTAATTTAGACACATGGACTTTTCAATATATTCCTTATTTAAGAGCATTTTGAAACAGCTAAAAATATTGAATATAGTTTTTATTAAAAGAAAGAAGGGCTTGAAATGGGAATAGCGAAGTTTGAAATTATTTTTAAATCAGGTGAAATATTAATAAACAATTACGCATCTTCTTTTCTTTTTCGCTTAGTTTCATATGATTTTATGTTGTGGTGTGTCGATTTATTAGTCCAGCGATGGCTCAGAAAGTCTCTCAAAGTTAGTGTTTTATTTGAATTTCTTATTAGCTACATTTATATGGGAAGACAAAAAGGACAACACCCTAGAATGCCATTCGGGTCCTCTCTGGATTCCACCGCTGTGCCGCCCTGGCGCAGCGGTTCTCATCTCCTGATTTATGGCGCCGCTTGTTTATTTTTCTTGACGGTGGGGTGCGGCATCCAGCAGGACCCCACAGTACTCCCCTTCCAGTGGCGAAGTCACGATTTGTGCACAAAGTGGTTAATTACAATATATATACATCATCATATAGGCAAGAAAATAAAATAAGGAGAAATATAGTCTATTGCTCCTTAAATCTCACGGGTTTCTTGATTATTCTCCCCGATCTTGTCCTAGTCAGGTCTGGTGCTGATCCTGTTCCTTGTAATTCTGTGTACTTCTCCACATCTGGTGGGTCAGGATTCTGTTAACACGATGTAGAAGGCAGCGCTCCCGACACGATGGGTCTTGTTGCAGTAGGGTGTTCTGAAATTACATTGTCCGAATCTGCCAGTAAGTAAGCAGGTCGCAATCGGTCAATCGATATGGTCACATTTCTTCCTTTCACTTTGAGTGTGAAATACTTGTCTGGTCTATCAAGGACTGAGAAGGGTCCCTCATATGGTGGTTCCAGAGGTTTCTTCACTCGATCTGTCCTGATAAATACATGTGAACATGTTTTCAGATCTTTATGAACAAATACTTTAGTCTTTGAATGATGTTTTTCATTTAAGGGTTTGAGCAATTCCATTTGCTTTTGAAGCTATTGAACAAATTCTTCAGCATGCAGGTGATGTTTAGAATCATCAAAGAATTCGCAAGGCAGTCTGATGGGTTTGCCATATACCATCTGAGACAAAGAATGGTTGTTATCTTTGTTGATAGCACAGCACGCAAGCCTAGGAGAACTGTTGGCAGCGTTTCTGTCCACTTAATATTATTGTGGGCACGAATGGCAGTTTTAATGGTTCTATGAAGCCTTTCAATCTTCCCGTTACACTGAGGGTGGTACGCCGTGGAATGGCGAAGTTTGATACCACACAGCGTTGTTAAATCTTTGAAAAGCTTAGAAGTAAACTGCCTTCCTTGGTCTGATATCACTGTATGCGGTGCTCCAAATCTAACAATCCAGTTTTCGTAGAACGCTCTCGCTACCGTTTCAGACTTCATATCTGGTAGCGGAACAACTTCCATCCAGCTGGTGTACCTGTCGATGCAGGTCAGACAGTAGATGTTACTATTCGATAGAGGTAAAGGACCAATTAGATCGATGTGGACAACACTAAATCTTTCATCTACTTCTTGATATTTGCCTATTTCTGATTTCGTGTGTATCGACACCTTGCACTTTTGGCAGTTGACACAAGCTTGAGCCCATTTCCTAATGTCTTTATTCATATTGGGCCATATAAATATTGACGTTAATTGTTTAGTAGTGGCTTTAATGCCTGGGTGTGAGTGTTCGTGGAAGTTCCTAAAAACCATCATTTGGAATTTAATTGGAATGAATGGTCTAATATTATTGGTAGACACGTCACACCATAACAATTTGCCTGATTGTAGTGGGCATTGCTTAAATTTTAGAGAAGTATTCTTTGATATCGGGTTTTGTAGTTCTGAATCACCAGTTTGTTCTTTGGTGATCTCGTCATAGTCGATAGTTGTGATAGCATCAACTCTGGACAGAGCATCGGCGACTATGTTGTCAGTACCTTTTATGTACTTGATGTCAGTAGTGAATTGGGAAAGTATTGTAGATGTCTTAATTGTCTAGGAGAAGCTTTCTCATTTTTTTTGTTTGAATGCGTAAATTAAAGATTTGTGATCAGTCAAACATGTAAATTCACGTGCCTCAAGCAGGTGCTTGGAGAATTTGATAGACAAATATATTGCGAGAAGCTCTCTATCATATGTACTATAATTGCATTGAGCAGGATTTAATTTTTTAGAGAAAAATGCTATTGGTTTCCATGTATTATTGTCAAGCTGTTGGAGAACTGATCCAACTGCCCGATCTGAAGCATCTGTACAGAGTGAGATAGGCAGTTCAGTATTGGGGTAGGCTAACAGTGCTGTATTAGCTAGGGCTTGTTTGCATTTTTCAAACTGAACTTCAGCTTCTTCAGTCCATTTTATTTCGCTTCTATCCTTTTTCTTGGCACCCCTCTCAAGTATTCATGAAGGATTGCCTGAGTCTCTGCGGCATTGTTCAAAACGGTACGATAAAAGTTTAGCATTCCCAAAAATATGCGTAATTCATGAACTGTTTTTGGTTTCTTATATTCTAGAATAGCTTTAACCTTTGTTGGGAGTGGTTTCACACCGTGATAGGTAATTAGGTATCCTAGAAAATCAATTTCCTGTACTAGGAATTTAGATTTAGAAAGATTGATTCTCAATCCATAGGAATTTAGTCTGCTGAATAAGGTTTCAAGGTGGCTATAATGCTCTTCCTCTGTTTTAGAGGCTACCAGAATATCATCTAAGTAGACAAATGCAAAGTCCAAGTTTCTTAAGACTTCATGCATGAATCTCTGAAAGGTAGCAGTAGCATTTCAAAGACCGAAACTCATTACATTAAATTCTAATAGCCCAAAAGGAGTAATAATGGCAGTCTTTGGTTTATCCTCTTCAGCAATTGGAATCTGATAGAATGCCTTGCATAGGTCTATTTTTGAGTACACACGAGTACCTTTTAAGACGTGGTGGAAATCGTCCAGTCTAGGGATTGGATAACGATCTGGAAGTGTAACTGCATTGAGTCTTCTATAATCACCACAAGGTCTTAGTGACTCGTCCTTTTTTGAAACTAAATGTAGTGGACTCGCCCAAGGAGAATTTGAGGGTCTAATTATTCCATTATTCAACATATATTGAAATTCTGCCTTAGCAAGAGTTAATCTCTGTGAATCTAGACGACGGGCTTTTGAGTGAATTGGCTGACCTCTTGTAGGAATATAATGCTTAACGCTATGTTTTGCTTCTACAAAATCTGATGGTGGCCTACATAGGTTAGGATATTTGATTAGGATAGCGCTGACCTTGGATGATGAATTTAGAGTGCTAATATTGCCCATGTCTGAGATTGACTGAATGACGCCTCTTATGGAAAGATTAGTTATTCCATCAATTAGGCGTTTATTTTTTATATCAATTACCAATCCAAAGTTGTTCAGAAAGTCTGCTCCTATTATTGCTCTGTTGGTATTGGCGATTACAAAAGGCCATTGGAATTGACGTCGAAGTATATCCAAATTTCTAACCTTTGTTCCATAGGTAACAATTTCTGTACCATTGGCTGCATAAAGTTTATAATCAGAGCTAGGCATCCTATTTTTATCCTTTGGAGGTATTATAGATATATCAGCACCACTGTCCACCAAAAAGCGCAATCACGTGTTTTTGTCCTTCACAAATAATCGGAGATTGCGACAATCCTGAGTTGGAGTTTTCCCGACTCTTTCCAACTGCACGGAGACCTGCATTTATTTTGCAAGCAATTAGATCCAAAGCGAAAATGGTAATAGCAATATCTTCCTCTTTGATCGAAGGATCTTTGAGAATTACTTCTCGGTCTTGACTGGTCCTATTTTTGGATCGAGATCTAGATCTATCCAGTCTCAATTCGGACACTTGCCGTTCAAGAACTTCCAATTTGGCGATCAAGCGATCTGTTGATGAAGAAGGCACTTCCGCTTCATATATTTCTTTGGAAGAGTTTATTTCATTTATTTTATCGGCCATCATGGCCAATTTGCTAATGTCCTCATCGCTTACAATAAGTATATTCTTTATGGATGTGCGCAGTTTATCGAGCCATAAAGTTTTTATTAAATTGTCAGAGATATCTGGGGTAGCGAGGGATCTGAGCTTTTGTAGTAACTGGCTCGGCTTCATGTCTCCGAGCTCAATACCTGAAATTAACTTTTTAATTCTCAACCCTTCACTTTCTCTGAACAATTCAAGTAGTCGTGATTTACATTCAGAGTACTTGTTGTCGCTTTTGCTATTAATTATGTCCCAAATGTTTTCTATATATTTAGGTTCTAATTGGGAGATCAAATAATTGAATTTAGTGTCTTCCTGAATAATTCCACCTATTTTGAACTGTGCTTCTACCTGTAAGAACCATATTTCAGGTTTTTCAACCCAGAAAGGCAGTATTTTAACACTAACTTTG
>CP092871.1:46338441-46431147 GCA_030710605.1 Cordylochernes scorpioides
TAAGCCATGTGCTCCTGGTCAGGATATGCCATTTTCAATATTGATTTCAACACCTGATCTTTTTATCTTTTATTTTTTTCTCTCGTGTTTTCATATATACATAGTCTAGCCATAAATTCTGTTACAAACAATTTTATAAATTAAATGATTAAGAACAAAAATTAATGGATTATAAATACATATTTTATTAGCCAATAGGACATAGATTTTAAATATATACAATCATTCAAAATGTCCTCCCTTATTTTTGACACAGGATCTCAAACGTCCGGGCCACTGATCTATGGCGGCACGCAGCTTTTCTAAGGGTATTTCTTTCATTGCTCTCACAAATGCTGATTTCAATTGATCCAAATTATGATATCTTTTAGAGCACACCTTCTTCTCTAAATATTCTCAAACTGTAATCAAGGGGGTTTAAATCAGGGCTTCCAGAGGGCCATTCATTGGCCTTTATGAACTCCGAACATTCGTCTTCAACCATTGTTGAGTTGACTTAGCTTTGTGAGCAGGAGCTGAATCTTGTTGAAATATCCAATGTTGTTCATTAAACATTTTTCTTCATTCAGAGGCTTTACTATTTGTTCCAAAGTATCTTCTTGATAGTTTTTAGCTGTAGTTTTTACCCCTTTGGCACAGAAGTGGAGATCTGTTACACCTTGGTAGCCAATCCCACCAAGCCATGACAGAAAATAGATGGTGACTTTTTTCAAGTCTTCTGACTTTCAAAGAAGCTTCTAAAGAGCTACAAGCATATATCCTATCATTCTGACGATTAATCTTTTTCTCGACAGTGAAAATTTTCTCGTCTGTGAAAAGGATTCTATCATGCACCGACATCATGCCGCGCCAACAACATTTTTGATCTAACTCTTCTAATATCTCTAAGAGCAGGGGTTATCAAATGACTTGTGCGAAGTTTGAAAGCTTTGAGTCCAAGGTCTTCGTTGATTATCCTGGAAAGGGTGCTTGAAGCTAAATTCATCTGCTTTGCGAAGTTCTTTTGTTTGCGGCGTGGATTTCGACGAAATCTTTCGCGAATGGCTTTTATAGCTGCTTGCGTTCATTGCACGCGCGGTCGACAAGATCTTTCAAGGTCCTTAATAGTGCCAGCCTTGTTGAACCTTTCAATGGTTCGATAAACAAATTGACGCGTAATATTCAAATTTTGTAAAAGTTTAAAAATGGATGAAGGACTTTGGCCTACCTTGTGTGAGGCTATTACAGCTATAGGTTTTCTTTAACACTCCAATCCATTATCGAAAAACAAATATATTCCGATTTTTTTTCTAAACACGTGTGCACAAGATATTCAAATAACAACTACTGTATTTTGAATACTTCACGCGCTCAAATTAAAATTTTCATCACTGATTTGGTTTTGTAACAATATTTATGGCTAGACTAAGTATATGTGTAAAATAAATCTAATATAGAACAAAAGTCTGATAGACTTCGTGCTTCTGTAATAATATAAGAAAAAAATATTTAAAAAAATCTCTGAAAAATAATGCCATATTTTAGACTCGCTCAATACAGCTAACAATACAAATTGACAAAATGTTAAACTTTGTATGTTCGGTTTGGTCGGTAATGAACTATTTTCCCACATTCCATTTCAAATTTTGTGACCAATTTTTAAAATAATTCCTGCCCACGTTTAAGTCAGGAGAGAAATTTATAGACAATTCCATTCTATCAACATTACAAGTTAAAACTATTTCAAAATTCTAGATGGACGTAGTGGGTTATTAACAAAGGCTTTTGTAAATTCTCTGTAGAACCTTGTTATAACCATATTTCATGGCGTTATAATTTGGACTAGAGATTCAAACATAAGGTAACATGTTCACATACAAATTAATTTTAAGGCGTAAGATTCTTTTTTATATTAAACAATTTCTACTGCCCTTACTGCAATGGAAAAATTAATGAGGGGCCTGGCTCATCGGTGGTGAACCCTCTCAGCGGTTTCGCCAGTTTATTCTACCATACCGCTGTTATATTGCATTTTTGGAACTTCCTTTTATAGTGATACTGTTGATAGACTCTTTGAATGGGTATTTTAGAAGAACTATGGACATAAGCCTAGAGGACAGTAGAATTACATACATTTATAAATATATGATATGCTTCGAGCAATCGCTCTTTCGCAAATATCAAATATTGCTCGAAGCACATATTATATATTTATAAATGTATGTAATTCTACTGTCCTCTAAGCTTATGTCCATAGTTCTTCTAAAATACCCATTCAAAGAGTCTATCAATAGTTTCACTATAAAAGGAAGTTCCAAAAATGCAATATAACAGCGGTATGGTAGATTAAACTGGCGAAACCGCTGAGAGGGTTCACCACTGATGAGCCAGGCCCTCTCATTGATTTTTCCATTGCAGTAAGGGCAGTAGAAATTGTTTAATATAAAAAAAGAATCTTACGCCTTCAAAATTGTTTCAAATTTTGATAACAGATGGCGCGCTAGTGCATCATACAAATTAATAATAATGATTAATAATAAATAAATGGACGTAGTGTCGTGGTTAGAATAAAGAAGAGGATTTGTATTTTTTGCTTCACTTGCATCAGATACATCGCTTACTACATACCATGATTATCATAGCACAATGGGGATTTGGGCCACCACGATTTGGTTAATAGTTTTAAAACATTAAGAATAAAAATGCATTTGTGATTTGGTGTCCAGTTAAAAGGCTCTCATTCACCTCAACTGGCAACTCAAAGACTTCATCCCAGGTAAGCTGAATATACAAAATTTTAAAAAATAGTTTTGTTTTTATTTTTGAATAGGATTTGGAGAAATTTTAAAGAAAATTTGAGTATATTGGGTTTATTACTTATATAATGTAAATCAAGCTACATCACCGTTAATAGTGCCAACTGCTAACTCTATGTGGTTGAACCTAATAGAATTCCTTTTTACGCCATTATACTTTTAATAAAACCTTCTGCGATTCAACTTGGAATCCAAATGCAATTTGGTGATGGAAATTGTCTAGCATGTATATCAGGATTCAGACAATAACTCTGAAAGATATTTGATACACAGTGTTTTTATTAAATACACACGAGATAACCAAGTGTGAAAAAATTGCTACTGTCTCTTTAAATAAAATAATAACAAAAACATAAAAAAAAGACAACCGGTAAAATCAAAGACTTTCAACTTCCTTAAGTTTTGTCCATTAGTATATAAATTATCAAAGATATAAAATGAAGAAAAATATATAGAAAATACTGGTAATGTTCCAGGCTAGCTGTAACCACGCCCGCTGCGGTGAGCTGGAAGATGCTCTGGCAGAGAAAGACGCCATTATATTGGCCCTCCGAAGTCACGTGAGTCCCGGACATTTGACAACACAGTGGTTGACGTGATGATGTGACAGTTGGAATACACCGTGCAATTGCTGGACAAGAAGGTAAGAAGGACATTCTCTGTGAGGTCAACTCCCAGCTGACTGTGACAATGTCCAGGCGTCATCTACCCGGAGCATCGGAGTAACTGCCACATTCAAGGTGAGTTCAACATAGACAAGAATTAATGCCGGCACAATGACAACTTTATAATAATAATGAAATGGGAGATAAACAAAAATGTTTGTAGCTTCATATGTATTTCAGCGTGGTTACCAACTTAGAGAATTACCAACATTTATATGTAGCTCTGGGCCTTGTCTTTTATGAACTCTGTTCTGAGATTCACATGAAAGGTTAAGCAAATAGATGAAAAGTAAAGAAAATAGACAAAGAGATAGTGTTTTTCTAGGTATCAATACCAAGACTTTGAAACTGATTACCTTTTTATTTAAAACTAGACGAATGGCCCGGGCAACGCCCGGGTTTTACCCGAGTGCGAATATATTTTAAAAACGTTTTAATCTTCATCTAGATCTTCATCTTGTCTACACCTTGTATACATCTTGCTTCCTAGGGTTGCCCGGCAACGCCGGGTTTACATGATTAAATGTATTATTCAAACACATTAAACATGTGCCCGTTGGCTGCCAGCGAGTAAATGTCGGCGCCCGTTGACTCCCGGCGAGCAAGCGACCGCTCCCGTCGGCTGCCGGCGGGCGAGTGGCTTCCCGGCGCATGCGCGCGCCCGTTGACTCCCGGCGAGCAAGCGACAGCTCCCGTCGGCTGCCGGCGTGCGAGTGCCTTCCCGGCGCATGCGCGCGCACAGGGAAGCCACGTGTCGCAGGCCGTCCAATGGGCGCGCCCCGCCATCAGATTCCACCGCGTTCTAGATGAGCTATTTAGAATAATTTGAATATATAGTTTTAATAATTGATTTATATATTTTTAAAATAGCCTATCGTCATCCTTGTTATTTTTTACCTATGTATTGAAATTTTGGTTTGAATTAGTGAACTACTGCGAATTTGCATACCGGACATACAAACCAACCAACAAACATACAAACATTCATTTTTATATATATAGATATTCTATCTGGGTTTTTGTTTCTTTTGACTCCAGGACAGTCAATATAATTCAAGATATCTTACTAAAAAACCTTTGTTACTTCTATAATAGAGATTAAATAACATCTTCAACAGTCTCTCTTGATATTTTAAGTGATAAATTATATGAAATATAATTAACAGATGTTTAACGAAATTATTTTAATTAAACATATCTGAAAATAAATATTTTATATTTACACTAATGTGGTAAGAGGGGATATCTCGAAACAAAGTAGAGATAATGGAAATTGGTCGAAATTAGCTTTGTTTGAATTATTTACAATTTATAACATTTTGATCCTTTAATAAGCATGCCTACTAGTATTTTGGTGGTATTTATTTATATTTAATCATTAACACATTGTATATATACCACTTTCTATTTCCTCTAGTGCATGGTGCAAAAATCATGTATATTAAAAAGTTAAATACATATTTATTTTATAATGTTTTCTTTGAAGTGTTTGATTTTTCTATTCTAAGTATATATCGGTTGTGTACAGGCCTCAACACGCTCTGTTGGCGTTTGTACTTCTAAAAAGTGTAAAAGTACTTTGGAGACAGATTCGCCTAAGTTGGTTTTTGAAAAGGAGGAAAACATTCCTGGATTTCTACCTTCAGAATCGACAGATCTGACTAAACCTGTTTTCGAGACGGTACAAAAGAAGCCTGGTATTTTTAAAAAAGCAAAGCAATGCTTAAAAATATTCCATCTTTTAGGAAGTCTAACGCAGAAGTTGTCACTTTGAGCAATGCAAACAATCGCAAAGTTATCAGTAGCGAGCTTGATAAAGAGCTGAAACAAATGGAAAAGATTACAGCTGAAACGAAGGCGCTGCATTCCAAAATGAACACTTTGGAGGCAAAGAATAAAAAGAAGGAAAAATATAAGAGAAGCAGAACAATGGCTTCAAATGAAATTCCTGAGCAAAAGGAGAAGGAATTTAGAATAACCGTTGAGAAATTAAGTACTCAACTAATTGCTCTTCAGGGATACCACAAGGCAATTAAGGAAATTTGCCTTAAAAAGAAGGTTTTGCAGGAAGAGCTTGAAATAAAAAAATATATAATTAAAAGAGAGGAACTAGAGGACAAGCAACAGAATATCCTGCTTCAATCTCATTTAGAGATAAAGTTAAAAGGCGAAAATGAAATAAATTTTATGATGTTAGTTAATTCTGTTCAAAGTCTAATTGCTTTGATGAATTCACTAAAATAAAGAAATATCATATTTGAAAGTTTTTCTTAAATAATTTTGCTCTCTGCCCAATACAATCATTTATTCCCCACCGCCATCGTTCATTCCCTGCAAAAGATAACCTTTCCATCTCGGACTGAGAAATATTGTGATCTGAAAAGAAGAAATATATCCCATGACAATATCTCTTTCCATACCACCATAAATTGTTTCCTGTAAAAAAAACATAAAACTTCAAATTCGACAATATTACAATAAATTTAAGCGCAATTAGAACCGACTTAAATAATCCTATTAAATAACAAAAAGAAAATGTATTCTCATTTAAGACAATATTATATCTCCCAATCATCACTAAAATATTGAATCAATAATTAATTATTATTATAAAAGTCAAACTTTGCACATCTTAAATATCCCAGCATCCATGAAGATTCCCTATAACATAATATGTAACAATGATACTCAATTTCTGAAGATTTAAAAGTCTAATCTATTTCATTCACAATCTTCCTTATGCAGCTATTTTTCTCACTAATGTAAAAGTTCAAGAAAATAATTACCACACATTTATAATTTCAAAGAAGAAACCTCTGGCAAATCGAACAATATCACAAAAATTCTTCTCCAAGACTTTCCAATAAAAATCTTCAGCATAAACCCAAAGCAAATATTAACCTAGTAAACCAACTTTTCACCAGAGTTCTGATATAACTAACGGCAGTCACTTCTGTCCGCCTATACCGATAGACCAAATCAAATAGGTACAGTCAGATGTCATAGATTTACCAACAGATAACGCGATGTTTTGGAACACAAGGTCTCTTTTCTGTTTCTGGTTTCACTACTTGAAGAATGATACAGATGTTGACAGCCCAATATTGAAATAGCAGCGCTATAAAAAAGTTCGCTCTCTGGGGTAGTTTCTGATATAAATATTGAAAAATATATAAAATTATTTTATAAAATATATTTTATGACTCTTGTTTCATTAGAAAAAGTTAAAGCACTCGACCATTCAAAATAAAATTGTTGATTATTATCCTTGCATCAAAAGTTATTTCCTTTCGATTATCAGATTGAAAATTTGAAAAGTATTATAAAATTCTATTTATAGTATTTATAAGATTAATCTATACAGATTTATATACCAACAAATAATGATCAAACAGAATACTAGAAAATAAAAGAAAAATTACATTCATATAGCCCCTACCATAAAGAATAATAATATTAACACACACCCCACACACATACACACATAACAGACAACAAACAATACACACAATACACACAACACACAGTACACGTAACACATAGAATACACAAAACAACCAATACACAAAACATACTAAATACACACAACAAACATTTCACACAACACATACAATACATACAACACACAAAATACACACATTCCACACAACACACACAACAAATGCAACACACACATACACTTTTAGCCAAAATCAAAGTAACCCCCCACACACAAAATACCATTAATAATAATATTCAACTGTTTTCTAGCTTCTTTGAAAAACAAATTCTACAGTATAAAAAAGCATCAGTAAACTATGGTTTTATAAACTTAATATTCATTACTCTTCAATATAAAAAAGAATTCCGGCTTTTATCAACTTTCTTCTCTCAAAGAATACTAACATTCCCGGCATTAAAGTTTGGTAAGTTAACTGTATAAATTTCTAGTAAGTTGGTAGAGAACTTGTGCAGTAGTAGTGCTTAGGCAGCTTTCCTTAGATATCCCTTCTGTTATTGAAAATAGGAACATGGTCAAATATTATGTTTTAATGGAGAAATTTTAATTATTAATCAAATTTTTATATAAAATTTGAATCATATTTCAATATGATAGAGCTTAAATATGTTAAATAGGATATTTTTCTTGTAAATAATGGGAAATGCGTTTTGAAGGAATAAAATTCGCATTTTAATATGGAATCATTAAACGCGAAATTACTGGTGTAGTAGTCACATAAGTACTATAAATAGGTTTTTCTCTTACGGTTGAAACCTATATAAGGATAAGCCAATATAGTGTGAATGGCCCTGGGCCATGAAACCAGTCAGAAAAGAGACCTTGTGTTCCAAAATTGCGATAAGAATTGGTCACTATCTTCAAATCATATACTAAATACCTATAGTCATTTAGAGCAAAATTAAATAAAGAAAATCCAAAGTTTCACATTTCTCTCAAAACTATGATCATCATTCACCTCATATTTTATGATATATATATTTTAGAAAAATTAGCGAATTTATTTCTAAATGACGTCTCAAATAACTGCCAATCTCATCTCCGTGCTATCAATCCAACTAATTCAAAAATTTTCTTATGATCGACCCAATAATGAAAAATCTGAATATTGTTCAACCAATTCACTCATCAGCATGTACTCAGAACAGAACGTACCAAACGTAAAAAGCCAAATTTTTGAAAAAGAATCATACTGCCCATCTCTCTCTCCCTAATCAAGAAATAAACTCTCTCTAAATCTATTTTCAAATTTAAGAAGAATTATCAAATCGAACATAAGAAACTATCGCAAAATGTCTGCTATGAATATTTCCTGAAAACTCTGTTTCCAAAATAATCAAATATCTTATTTACCACTGTTCCTCGGAATCCCCTATAAATCAATAATCAAAATAGTTTTCAAAAATATTCCATGTCCTGTAAAATCTGCATGAGTATCACCCTAGAAATTCAATCCAAAATAAACTAGAATATGCGAATCACCTTAAGATATCAATAATGCCATAATTTTAACAACTTCTCTCTTCAAATATTCGTAATATTTTCAATAGAAATAGACCCCCCTTGCAATGACCGCCTCTCCAAGATGTCCTTCCTGATGTCCCTCTTTCAACCAATCACCTCATTGAAATGAACTCAGAAAAAGATATCAAACCTATCAAGCTATATTTTCGAAACAAACCTCTACCTATTACAGCAAAAAAATATGTTTGCAAATATAAACAAGATTATAATCTAGAAAAAAAGGAGAATATATTACAATAATTCTCCTATGAATATTCCCTACAGTCTCATTTCAACCAATATCCCAAGTTTTTTTTTTGGCATTTTTCTTTAGAGAGACCATCAAATACAATAATCAACTCTTCCATCTATAAGAATATTTCTGCATCTATAGCAATATTGTCCTTGCAATCAGAGTATGAAAAACCATATACTCTTAATTTCTCTAAAACTAATGGCCATATGCAAATATACATCATATTCTCAATTTTCCTTCTACCAAGTCCTGCCAATGTCCTTCGAGCAGCTGCCCCAGACAATGACATGAGTCAATCACTGATATCCACTGGGCCGTGGCTGTTTGAAGCACTAGAATGCTGCGCCTTCTCCCCATATAGAAGATTTTAGGCATTATATTCATATAATAAACATAAAACCGAAAGTTCAACTGTGTCTTTATTTATATTCAACCTTCATCCAATATATAATTAGCGTATAATACTCTTAAACTAAGAAAAAACAAACAAATAAAAAAACAACATAAACAGATGGTGGAACGCGGACTTGACACGCCTTGAGAGCTATTGTAAATACCTCCGTTAAAATTTTACACAAATAAATTTACTGGCAATGCGTTTCTTTTTTTAAATCTCTACAGACCTTACTGCAATGATATGATTTAATGAATGAGAGGGCTTGGCTCATCAGTAGTGAACCCTCTCAGCGGTTTCGCCAAATTAATCTCTAGACCGCTCTACTATTGTATTGGACTGGTTTTGTTATATACCCTGCATTTTCTATGGAAGGCAGCTAAATGGTGTTAGTGAACTATGGACATAAGCTTATAGGTCTGTAGAGGTACATACATATAAATTTCAAGGTATTGCATCGAGCAAAGCTCTTCCGCGCAAAACATGTTTTCATAACCATTATATATTAGTAAATTAAATTTTATTGCCCTCTATCGTTAAAATTTTACACAAATAAATTTACTGGCAATGCGTTTCTTTTTTTAAATCTCTACAGACCTTACTGCAATGATATGATTTAATGAATGAGAGGGCTTGGCTCATCAGTAGTGAACCCTCTCAGCGGTTTCGCCAAATTAATCTCTAGACCGCTCTACTATTGTATTGGACTGGTTTTGTTATATACCCTGCATTTTCTATGGAAGGCAGCTAAATGGTGTTTAGTGAACTATGGACATAAGCTTATAGGTCTGTAGAGGTACATACATATAAATTTCAAGGTATTGCATCGAGCAAAGCTCTTCCGCGCAAAACATGTTTTCATAACCATTATGTATTAGTAAATTAAATTTTATTGCCCTCTATCGTTAAAGTTTTACACAAATAAATTTACTGGCAATGCGTTTCTTTTTTTAAATCTCTACAGACCTTACTGCAATGATATGATTTAATGAATGAGAGGGCTTGGCTCATCAGTAGTGAACCCTCTCAGCGGTTTCGCCAAATTAATCTCTAGACCGCTCTACTATTGTATTGGACTGGTTTTGTTATATACCCTGCATTTTCTATGGAAGGCAGCTAAATGGTGTTTAGTGAACTATGGACATAAGCTTATAGGTCTGTAGAGGTACATACATATAAATTTCAAGGTATTGCATCGAGCAAAGCTCTTCCGCGCAAAACATGTTTTCATAACCATTATATATTAGTAAATTAAATTTTATTGCCCTCTATCGTTAAAATTTTACACAAATAAATTTACTGGCAATGCGTTTCTTTTTTTAAATCTCTACAGACCTTACTGCAATGATATGATTTAATGAATGAGAGGGCTTGGCTCATCAGTAGTGAACCCTCTCAGCGGTTTCGCCAAATTAATCTCTAGACCGCTCTACTATTGTATTGGACTGGTTTTGTTTATATACCCTGCATTTTCTATGGAAGGCAGCTAAATGGTGTTTAGTGAACTATGGACATAAGCTTATAGGTCTGTAGAGGTACATACATATAAATTTCAAGGTATTGCATCGAGCAAAGCTCTTCCGCGCAAAACATGTTTTCATAACCATTATATATTAGTAAATTAAATTTTATTGCCCTCTATCGTTAAAATTTTACACAAATAAATTTACTGGCAATGCGTTTCTTTTTTAAATCTCTACAGACCTTACTGCAATGATATGATTTAATGAATGAGAGGGCTTGGCTCATCAGTAGTGAACCCTCTCAGCGGTTTCGCCAAATTAATCTCTAGACCGCTCTACTATTGTATTGGACTGGTTTTGTTATATACCCTGCATTTTCTATGGAAGACAGCTAAATGGTGTTTAGTGAACTATGGACATAAGCTTATAGGTCTGTAGAGGTACATACATATAAATTTCAAGGTATTGCATCGAGCAAAGCTCTTCCGCGCAAAACATGTTTTCATAACCATTATATTTAGTAAATTAAATTTTATTGCCCTCTATCGTTAAAATTTTACACAAGTAAATTTACTGGCAATGCGTTTCTTTTTTTAAATCTCTACAGACCTTACTGCAATGATATGATTTAATGAATGAGAGGGCTTGGCTCATCAGTAGTGAACCCTCTCAGCGGTTTCGCCAAATTAATCTCTAGACCGCTCTACTATTGTATTGGACTGGTTTTGTTATATACCCTGCATTTTCTATGGAAGGCAGCTAAATGGTGTTTAGTGAACTATGGACATAAGCTTATAGGTCTGTAGAGGTACATACTACCTCTACAGACCTATAAGCTTATGTCCATAGTTCACTAAACACCATTTAGCTGCCTTCCATAGAAAATGCAGGGTATATAACAAAACCAGTCCAATACAATAGTAGAGCGGTCTAGAGATTAATTTGGCGAAACCGCTGAGAGGGTTCACTACTGATGAGCCAAGCCCTCTCTTTCATTAAATCATATCATTGCAGTAAGGTCTGTAGAGATTTAAAAAAAGAAACGCATTGCCAGTAAATTTATTTGTGTAAAATTTTAACGATAGAGGGCAATAAAATTTAATTTACTAATATATAATGGTTATGAAAACATGTTTTGCGCGGAAGAGCTTTGCTCGATGCAATACCTTGAAATTTATATGTATGTACCTCTACAGACCTATAAGCTTATGTCCATAGTTCACTAAACACCATTTAGCTGCCTTCCATAGAAAATGCAGGGTATATAACAAAACCAGTCCAATACAATAGTAGAGCGGTCTAGAGATTAATTTGGCGAAACCGCTGAGAGGGTTCACTACTGATGAGCCAAGCCCTCTCATTCATTAAATCATATCATTGTAGTAAGGTCTGTAGAGATTTAAAAAAAGAAACGCATTGCCAGTAAATTTATTTGTGTAAAATTTTAACGATAGAGGGCAATAAAATTTAATTTACTAATATATAATGGTTATGAAAACATGTTTTGCGCGGAAGAGCTTTGCTCGATGCAATACCTTGAAATTTATATGTATGTACCTCTACAGACCTATAAGCTTATGTCCATAGTTCACTAAACACCATTTAGCTGCCTTCCATAGAAAATGCAGGGTATATAACAAAACCAGTCCAATACAATAGTAGAGCGGTCTAGAGATTAATTTGGCGAAACCGCTGAGAGGGTTCACTACTGATGAGCCAAGCCCTCTCATTCATTAAATCATATCATTGCAGTAAGGTCTGTAGAGATTTAAAAAAAGAAACGCATTGCCAGTAAATTTATTTGTGTAAAATTTTAACGATAGAGGGCAATAAAATTTAATTTACTAAAATACCTCCGTATCTCCTATTATCGGGCGAATAGGAGGACAACGTTCAAGCTTCAATAATAAAACTACTACAGTCTTTTCTTAATAATAGAAGAGTGAGATTTTGATACTCATCAAATGAAACCCACAAATAATTAGGCAAGGGATGTCCACAGGGTGGGCCTATATCCCCTACAATATGGAATATTATTCTAAACGATTTATTGAATAACTATTCAGAATCAAACAGTGAAATCATTGCTTATGCGGATGATTTAACTGTGATATGTTGGGGAAACAACTTGACAGAACTTCGGAACAATAAAAGTTCAAGAAACAAATACGTCAGGGAAATAAATAAGCTGAAAGAATGTCTTGGAGGTTTTTCTTAGAGGACATCAAATCAAAAAACCCATATGGAAATTTATACAGGGTATACAAAAATATTAAAAACGGTTCTAACCGAAAGGGCATTTTGAAAATCTTAGAAGTGAATAAAGATGAAGAACGATTCCAGAAGACAGTAGAACTTTTGAACAACCTTTTCCCCGATGATAGAGATAATGAAGACACAACCTTCCACAAAAACATAAGGAACTATACTTTAGGATTTCATAATAAAGAAAATATAATAATAACGCCCAATGAAGTAAATGGAATAATTGATGAGCTAAACTCAAAGAAAACGCCTGGAATTGATAATATTTCTAACAATATGATAAAACATACTAAACAACTAATAGTTCCAATACTGGTGAAACTTTTTCAAAAATGCTTAGATTTAAATTATTATCCGAATGAATGGAAAAAATCTGAGGTAATAATTATTCCCAAACCAGGTAAAACAGACATGAAAATTTATAAAAGCTATAGACCCATTTGTCTCAACTCAAACATTTCCAAAATATTTGAAAAAATAATTAACAACAAACTAATAAAATTTTATGAAGACTCAAATCTGCTTAACAATCGTCAACATGGATTTAGAAGATCAAGATCTACTATCTCTGCATTAAATGAAATTGTCAAAATAGCTCTAGAACATAAAAAAAAGAATATACAGCTATAATCGCAGTTGATATAAGTGGAGCGTTCGACAATGCATGGTGGCCGATGGTGCTGAAAAGACTAGAGGAGGACAACGTTCAAGCTTCAATAATAAAACTACTACAGTCTTTTCTTAATAATAGAAGAGTGAGATTTTGATACTCATCAAATGAAACCCACAAATAATTAGGCAAGGGATGTCCACAGGGTGGGCCTATATCCCCTACAATATGGAATATTATTCTAAACGATTTATTGAATAACTATTCAGAATCAAACAGTGAAATCATTGCTTATGCGGATGATTTAACTGTGATATGTTGGGGAAACAACTTGACAGAACTTCGGAATACAACAGGAAAGGTCATGGGAAAAATATTAGACTGGTGTGGGAACAATAAGTTGACCGTATCTGAAGAGAAAACGAAAATCTTATACTTGTTTAATAGCAAAATAGCTGCAAAAATTCCTAACACTATCACTGCCAATCGGGTAGAAAAACTGAAGATTATGGGAATAACTTTTTAAAAATCATAGAAATAAAACAAATTGGATTTTGTGCCCCATATTGATGAGATTATTACTAAGACAAATAGAGCTAGTGGATACCTAATTGGATTAACCGGAAAAGCATGGGGACTGGACAGTAAAAGAAAATAGAACTCTATAAGACACTGTTTCGAAGTTCACTAACTTATGGTTCCACGATCTGGTACAACTTTATACCCAAAAAAGTCAAAGATAAATTAAACTCTCTGCAGTACAAAATTTTGAAGCACAGTACAACAGGTTTATAATTCAACATCTTCAAACTGTACTCATATTGTTGCTAGAACACCAAAGCTCACGGATTTTATTGAAACAAATATACTAAAAATGAATTTGGATACAAAAAATCAGATCCAACTAAAAGAAAAATGATATCTAATTTTATAAACCAGAAATTGAGGGAAACTATGGAGGTGCCAATGATAATTTCAAGGGATTCTTTGATACTTCAAGAATTCCTAACTATGTTCAACCCAACTTCTATAACGTTCAATTTTTTACTGGGGACATGGTGACTTCAACACATATTTGTTTAGAATTGGCAAAATTGGTTCACCTGCATGCACTTGTGGAAACGAACAACAAACCCCTGAACACCTTCTGATAAACTGTCCTTTAACTTCTGATCTAAGGGAAGAAAACCAACTTTACCTGACTAATACAAAACAAGCTGCTTGCAATAAAGACCAATACATCAAGTTTAATAGATTCTGCAGGATGTATATTTTGAGGCGAAAGCGTTGACTGTACATATTTCAAGCTAATACTTATAATTGCTATATGTAAAATTTGACATTGAACGTTTAATTTTAATGATTTCCAATGTTCAATTGTATTAATTGTATATAATTTAAAATATACACGCAATTATCCAAATTGTGGATATGGCGTGTCTCTCCCAACTGTTAAATAAATAAATAAATAAAGCTTAAAGTCTTTCTCTTTTCAACTTCAAGAAAATTATATTAAATATTTGAAATAGATAAAAATTAAATTATGTAAAAAGTATTTATAATAAAGTAAATATATGCGGCATATATATCTTTCACATGAGAGGCTGGAACTTAAATATCACAGGGTATATATTAAATATTTATAAAATAATTATATTTTATAGGGAGCGTTTCCAATCTAATGTTTCCAAGACGCAGAGAAAAGAATATTCATAGAATATTCAAGGGTTGCCGAACTAAGACAGAAACAGAAGATGGACTCCAAGAAACGCCCGACCAGGAAGATCTACAAACTGTTTTCGGCCCTTTCAAAATAAGATGCTTAAAAAACAAAAGTCGGCCTAAAAAATCTCAGTGGAAAAAGTTTCAGCAAAAAAAAGAAAGGTCAGCGTTCAAATTGAAAAATCTATATCTCTTCAATTAAATATTCTATGATAAATTTAAATATGATTATTGATTATTGATATTGATGAAAACTGCCTGTCGAATGTTCTGTGGAAAGATGAATCTCACCTTTCTCTAAACGGAGATGTTAACACTCAAAACAGCCGTATTTGGGCAACAGAAAACTTTAGGAATTTTACAGAAATGCCACTTCATCAGCCCAGAGTTACAGTTTGGTGTGGTTTCACTTCTTCTTTTATTATTGGGCCATTTTTCTTTGAAGAAATCAACGGAATAACTTTTAAAAGCGTTTCTGTAACTGGTGAACGTTATGTTCAACTTTTGAGAGAAAAGGTTATTCGCATATTGCAGGACAGACAAGCACTAAGCGAAATAACATTTATGCAAGATGGAGGACCTCTTCATATCTCCCGTGGTGCCAAACAATTGCTGAAGGATACGTTCGGTGAAGATCGTGTGATAAGTCGCCAGTTTTTACACCAGTGGCCTCCAAGATCACCAGACTTGACGCCTTTCGATTTTTGGCTATGGGGGTATATTAAGTCGCGTGTTTATCGATGCCGATCATCACATTGGTAAATGCAAATTTAAACATGTAGCAAAATATATATATTTAGATGCGGTTTGCTGGAATCCTCTCAGCGATTTGATTTCCGAAGATAATAAATTTCTATTTTTTTAATTCAACTCTCTCTCAGTATCGATTGTATTTATTTTTTTACATTTGAAAAGTATTCATCTCTTAGGCTTCTATCAGACGGCACGTTTCATCAATTTCAACAGATATGTTATTAATGCTGTCCAATGGCGTCTGCAGGCGGTGTTTGAGAATGAAGGGCGCCACATTGAGCAAGGATTGTGACCTAATATAAGAGAGAAGACAGTTACTGTATGGTATTTAAACTGCAATCTTATATACAAGTATCAGAGTCATCAACAATCAATTCTGTCATCGTTTGCTTTTGTGAATGGAATAAATACCCAAATATGGCCATTTCTTATAAGCATAGGTGGTTCAGTGGTAGAATGCTCGCCTGCCACGCGGGCGGTTCGATTCCCGGCCGATGCATTTTTTAATTTTTTTTTTTTTACAGTTTTTAAAACTCATTTATATTATTAAAATATACAAGTATCAGAGTCATCAATTCTGTCATCGTTTGCTTTTGTGAATGTATGTAAATAATTGATTTCATAATTTTTAATAATTAATTTTTGTTCTGGCCTTTATTTGTTTAAATCTTTTTTTAAAAATCGTTTAAAATGCAGTCGCAATCATTAGCGAACACATATGTTTGCCTAATATTTCCATATTCTCCTTTATTTTTTACAGAAAAATATTTACATGCCCAGTATTTGGATTAATTTTTTTTATAAACCTTTTTTTTTTTATTCTTACTGAGAAGATAGGCATCGCGCGCAGTCAGGATTCTTTACAGTGAGTCATTCAACTCAGGCAATTTCAAAGGTTAATGGGGGTTTGGTGGAAAAGCTGCCGTCTATTTAAACTATATTAATTTGAAACAACTAAATGGATTGCAAAAAATAATTAAATCAAATACCTAAACACTAATATAATACAATTTTTGCCATTACACACTTTTTTTCCTGTAGTTTATGTGTTTCTTCTGTATTGCTATTCTATGGCACTTCTACTATTTATTATTGATGTACTTTCAGTATGAAGGATACTTCACTCGGGGGATTTCTCGGGCGAAGCCGGGTCATTCTTCTAGTGTATTATATTATCCAAAAATATTTTTCAACTTTTTGTGTTGGGCTATATGGATAATAAATGCTGTCCTCACATCTTGACTCTTTTTTTTTTTTTGCCATTTGCTCACATCTTATGTCGTGCAGACCAAAGTGTTATAACTTCTCGAATAACACTGGTACACACAATTTACCCCTTATGTTTAGTTTATCGTTTTCGCTCATTAGAAGAAATGGCATAAGGAATATTCTCTGTTCACCCCTTACTTTAGAAATTTTGGGCAAAAATTATAAAACAAAATGATTTTACTACCACGTTATTCAACGCAAAAGGTCGATTTAAAAATGTTTTTATTTGAGGGGATATATTTTTAAAATTGTGTACAGTATAATAAACAATGATAACATTTGACAAGCCCATAGGATATTTGGAATAAAGTACAGCAAATAGACTTTGTCGCCCTTCTCTTTATTTAATTTGTTGGATCATGACAAATTTTCAGTTAAATAGTCAAGTGTCGCCAATATGTCAAGACACTATACATTTCTTATAGTAAGAAATACTTTTAGTAGTGCCATCATAATTTTTGGTACTATATTAACATTTCAAAAAAATCGTGTATTGATATCAGCAGTTGTTTTAAAACATTCAATCTATTTCACAAAACCGCATCTAAAAAAAAATATATATATATTTTTGCTAAATGTTTTAATTTGCATTTACATATTTTACATATCTCGGATTGCATTTAAAAACCGTCATCCAATTTTTCTACTTTTAGCGAAAAGGTGTTTAATTAAGTTATCATTTGATATTATAAGGGTTCTTACATTGTATTCAAAAAGGAGAAATACGTGTCGATCAGTTATATTTTTCAATTTATCAAACAATATGGTGCTGAATATCTGATTCTGGTAGAGCTCAATCTAGCGAATAAAATTTTAACTAAAAATCCATTTCGAATTTTTCATTATTTGCCCTAAAATATCCCATTGCTTCCTGAACATAATGGTGTTTAACGCATTGCTCTAGCGCAAATATTCGTGGAGTTATTAATTTTTAAAATTGTGCAAGACTTTTGGATCACCCTTTATCTTTTCATATTTTCAGCTACTTACATGAAAATTTTTTAATTTGTATATTAAGTATTTTTGTTGGAGAAGAGTAACCAAAACATCTATTTATCTTTACAAGAATAGATTCAGTTTGTGTGGATGTTTGCTACGGAAATAATTTTGTATCAATATTCATTAGAAAAACTTTCACTTGGTTAAAAACTGGGCAAATCCGGATATATTCTAGTAAACAATAAATATAAATAAAAATTGATTTAAAAGTATTAAAAAATAATGAAAATAATTTAGGAACACAAATGTTCAACACATTTCTGACAAGCCACATTTCTAATTATGGTTTTGTGTCTTCTACGGAGGCAAAGCTTTCCAAAAATAACCTGCAATGTTTTCTTCCATATTCTGGTTTTAGATGGATGTTTCTTGAAATTTTAACATAAAAATTTTATTATGGATTAGATATATGTCATAATTTGTACATAGTTAGATGCCAACCCAATCCAATATGTATGAAAATGTATGATTTGAATTTCAATAAAGAACAAGGTTTAACATTGGAGGAAAGAAGGCCTAGAGAAAGATGATCATTACCAGTTTTAATTATCCCGGAACTCGTAAAAGTTCGAGTTCAACGACACAGTATTTCCTGGTCAAGCTGAAACATGTCCAAAGGACAAAGGCGTAAAGTAGACCAATCAGGGAGTAACTCATTAGTGGAGGACCTATAGGGAACCTCCACGTCACACAGGTCAACCAATGAGAAGAAGAAAAGAGTTTTCGTTTTAAATCGAGAACAGAGAATTGTAAGTAGTTAGCTAGCTCCCACCGAGGTAACACCTACTCTAGAGATCCCTCCCCGCTCATCCTTTCAGCTAAGTCAATATTACCGCAATGTGAATAGATAGTCAATAGCCAAACCGCTCCACCTTCTCAAAGCCTTTCTTTCCTCCGATCAGTTGCCTTTATTTCAACAATCAATCGTGTACTCACGAATACTTTTCCCTGTTGTGTAACCTTAGCACTCAGCACCACGACTGCGCCACCACCTCAACAATTATCAATCACTTCAAAGAGTAATATTCACCGCATAATATTACATATATCTATATAGATAATAGGCTAACAGCGTTCACAGTTGTAAAGTTTGAAGCTATCTCCTCCAAAGATACTTAACTATAAATAGCCATCTATATACCAAAATTTTCGTTATTTTTTGCTTCACATGATCAGCAGTGTAGAATGTGATAATGAGGAGGAGCAAAATAACTACTTCTTTTTTTTTTTACATTTGAATATATGTCATAATTTGTACATAGCGTGATGCCAACCCAATCCAATATGTATGAAAATGTATGCTTTGAATCAATAAAGGACAAGGCTTAACAAAATCTGTGGAGGAAAGAAGGCCTAGAGAGAGCACAATCATTAGTAATTTTATTATCCCGGAACTCGTAAAAGTTCGAGTTCAACAAACTGTCACTTCCGGGACAGGTCAGAACACGTCCAAATACAAAGAGTTAAAACGAACCAATCAGAGAGCAGCTATTATAGCTAGGAACCTATAGGGAACTTCCACGTCACACAGGTCAACCAATGAGAAGGAAGAAGTGTTTTCGTTTTAAATCGAGAACGGCGAATTGACAGTAGTAGTTAGCTCGATCCCACCGAGTTCGGACCTACAGTGGTTAGCTCGATCCCACCGAGTTCGGACCTACAGTAGTTAGCTCGATCCCACCGAGTTCGGACCTACAGTAGTTAGCTCGATCCCACCGAGTTCGGACCTGGAGTAGTCAGCTAGCTCCCACCGAGGTAACACCTACAGTTATCGCTTGGACACCACCGAGTTATCACAGATAAGTCAAATATTTCATCATGTAACTGAATAGCCAATAGACAAACCGCTCCACCTTCTCAAAGCCCTTCTTTCCTCCGATCAGTTGCCTTTATTTCAATCTTCAATCGTGTACTCTCGACTACTTTCCCCTGTTGTGTACACCTTAGCACTCAGCACCACGACTGCGCCACCACCTCAACAATTATCAATCACTTCAAAGAGTAATATTCACAGCGTAATATTACAGTGAGTCGACAGGATTTTGCTATGGAAAGTAGCCAAGATACGACCAACGTCAAAGGTGACAACGACAAAGAGACGAACGGAAAGGACAAGAAGCTGGCGAAGAGCGAAGCGACAAGACGCACTCTGGCGACCATTATATGGCAGTTGACGATTGCCCTCCAAGGAGTGAGGTCCACCCAACTAGAGACGGCGTTCCGGAGCTCCACCCCCGGGAGAGATGACGCACGCGCCACCGCCGCCCCAGGCAAGATGGACGGGCTTACCGCCGACAAGTGTCACAGCGGCCTGACACCGACCACCGAGGAGTCATCCACCGCCATGCCGTATCCATACACCAGTACCCGAAAACAAACTCGATACTCAAACAAAAGGACAGTGCAAATGGTCCGAAATCAATCCATTCGAGTAAGGGCAGTGCAAACGTCCAGAATTCACCATCCGATTTCGCGGACAGTGCAGGAGGTCCCGATCCAGCAAGTCAGACATCCCGAGCAGCCGCCCCAAGACAGAGACACACCCGCTGGGCAGACTTTTCGAGACGGAGTCCAGAACTGAGGTAGGATCTCCACCCAATGACATCATAAAATTGACATTGGAACTGTTTCTGACCCAGGACCTACCATGCACCTTTCTAATTGAACCAGACGCAGGTTCGAACATAGTGCCATATCATTTATACAATAGGTTAAAAATTCACCTTCCTAATTTAAGTCTTAAAAAACATTCCCCTGATCTGTCAACCCTAAATGGTTTTACGAAAATAATAGGTAACTTAACTCTCCCTCTGACAATAGGCCAAATATCCCGTAAAGAGAACTTCCACGTGGTAAATGCATCCTTGCCATTTGGAATTCTTACCTTGAAAACTCTTTATCATTTTAAAATAAAATTGAATTATAATCACGGCACTATTTTCCAACTTGGCGTCCCATTGTCTAACTCTACCTATCACTTTAAACATGTACCAAATGAATGCAAGCACGGGCTATGCCAAAACCTGTCCCAAAGGACTTGCACTGCACCCAAAATCTTTCACACATGGCAACCCTTGCATGCATCCATTGAACCGGACTCAAATATTTACCTGCCACAAATCTAATCTCACACCACGCAACTTTTTTACTCAACCCAATTGCCATTACTATATGCCCTCAACTCACAAAGCCACAACGGCTTCAACTTACAACCACAATGCCCAAAACGTGTCCGTACAACAGCACAACTCACACAACTACCACGCAAAGTCCATACGTGACCATACGTCGTCACGCGACAATCACGCAAATGTACCTCACAACAAACGCGACATTCACAACAACAAAAACACAGACAACATCCATCCAACAGGACGGTTTTCACGCTAACAACACCCGCATCCATACGTCATCACACAACGGTACCACACACAACAAGCGCGACACTCACACCAAAAGACGACAACAACCAGCAAACATATGCACAAACATTAATAACACAACCATCCCGTCTACACAAAACATATAAAAAATTCACGCCACCAAACAACCACACAGTCGAAAAACATTGCGATCTTTCTAAACGCTGTGAACGCTTATAAAGAGTTCATTCCAGACCACGCCCGCTTGCGGACGCCACTTGTCAACCTTCTAAAAAAGGATGTCACGTGGGTCTGGGATGACGAATGCCAGAAAGCGTTCACTAGCCTGAAAGAAAGCCTTACCACACACCCCACGTTACACCTTTACCAGGAAGGTCTGCCATGCCAGGTGTACTGTAACACCTCAACACTCGGCATTGCAGGCGTTCTTAAACAGGTCTACCCTGATGGGAAGACATACACAGTTCAGCATTTCAGCCGCTCTCTGCGTACTCACGAGCGAAGTTATTCAGACTTGGAACTACAATGCCTAGCCATTGTGGAAAGTGTGGATAACTTCCGCGCCTGTCTAATGGGCAGAAAGTTTACAATACTTTCTGACCATCCCGCATTGCAGTGGTTGAAAGGGATCAAAGCCCCGTCAGGCAGATTGTTTCGATGGAGGTTAAGGCTGTCCCGATACGAATATGAGGTCCGTAGCATAAATGGAGTACAACAATATGAAACGGGCGTTGTAACTCGTATCCCAATTTGTGGCTTTCTAGATGCGTCATTCATAAAGAGCCAACAGTCTTCTCCACCGGGAAAATCTTGCGTGACTATGGATCACAATGGACTGCATACCGTCTCCCGAAAGGTGTACTTAAAACTATAGTCCCAAGCTCACTTAGAGCCAGACTTCTTAAGTCCGTACACACACAACACCACCATCCAAACATCTCAAAGATGACGAGACTCATCTCTTCACAATATTATTGGCAGAACATGACACACGATATTACAAAACAGGTAAAAACCTGTCCCACCTGCCGAATCGCTAGAAGTATCGATGAATCCAACCAACCTCCACGTAACAACACCGACACAACCCACAAAACAAAACAAAATTCGTACACAAAACACATCACACACACAATACAACCAATGCCGAAATTACACCACCTACGACAGAGAAACGATTACACATCTCCACTTAAACCAATGACCACCATTTTTTCAAAAGAACGATTTACGCCATTCTCCCCCAATAATAAGGACTGCGAACCTGACAATCATTTAAATCCTACCATTCTTTCCAAAAAACTATCCACGTCAGGCTCCAACGATAAGAAGCGCGATATAGAACGACCACAATTAACAAGTAAGGTTCGAGCAGATATTTCAGAGTCACCATTTATAACAATATGGGAGAAAATGCGTCGATACCCTATCTTTCATCTGATTTTTATCCTTTGTCTGCTAGTCCCTACCCTATAAATGCACCCCATTCTTATTCCTTAGTTACCTGCTAATCTATACCCTACCTTCTCATAGAATTTTCGAGCTGCAAGAGGCAGTTTTTCATATAGGAAAATCCGTCTTTGAATTATTAAATCAGATATGGAATATGCTAGCAGAGCTTGTCCCACAACTCAGAGGAGAATTTCCAAATCACATGTAGCAAAATACAAAACCATTAAAAAAAAGATTAGGCGGCAAATTCATTAGTCGCACACAAAAACAATTAGGAAACCAGGAAGCAAGGAGGGACCGCTCCCCGCGCAGCAATAAAGACGTCGCCATGATTCCAATTACATGCAAACAGAGGGTGAGAAGTTTTTATTTGGATCTTGTTTTTTCCACACCCCGGGGGGGGGGGGGGGGACTTTGTTCCTCCACATTGCCCAGCTTCCGGCTTCTAATTACAGTGGGGGCCCCTCGTCTATTGAGGTCAATTGGGAACCTCTCTGGATGTCATCCCAGTTTTCATTCCCCATTCCAGCTGCATATCGACTTTTACAAAAATACAATTCAATTGCACTCTCACAAGAGTTAAGACGTTACCGACACTTCTTAATGAATTCACATCTCTATTATAATTAATCCTTATTATTCTTTACAGACTTCCAAAAAAAAAAAACGTTACATATTCCACCTACACGTAGATATCACAGACCTTAGGATCTTGACAATACATAGAATTCGTTTCACACATTTCTTACACAAAAACTTCTAACATTTTCCACAATACACACAAAGACAAAGAAAATTCTACAAGGCATAATTAATCAATTGAGAAAACTAGATGATGGCATGTAGATACAAAAACGGGTTACAAATCTCACTAATACATTTCCTTTATTATATATCAATCATTTACATTATTTTCTAAAATTAAAATCAAAACATTTAACCCAATTTATCAATTTTATTCAATTTCTTATCACTTATTTTAGCAATTATTTACCATTTTATTTACCACCTCTTTACTTTTGTCATATTACCATTTTTCAACGAAAACTCATTGGTTTTCGGTTAAATTTAGACATTAGATTAACCTTTAATTTACAAAAAAACCTTTTGTTTTTATTTTTATTTTTCTTCATGCAACCAAGCATTTTTCCTTTTTTTTTATACAACAAGGCTTTTTCATTTTTCTTTTTTTTAACCACGCCTTCACTTTGATTTCACTCAACCTTTATATTATTTTTATTTTTTTTGATTTCTCAAAAGACCTCATGAAATTTCCTCGTTTTCCTTCCCAAATTCGAGCAAAAAAGTAATTAGGCATTTTTCTTTTTCACCAATGCAACAAAGCATTTTTCTTTTCTTTTTTTTTTATCACGCAACAAGGCATTTTTTCTTTTTCAACCACGCCTTCACTTTGATTCCACTCAACCTTTATTTTATATTATTTTTGATTTCTAAAAAGACCTCATGGAATTTCCTCGTTTTCCTTCCCAAATTCGAGCAAAAAAGTAATTAGGCAATTCATTTCTTTTTTTCACCAATACAACAAAGCAAATTTGTTTTCTCCCATCACGCAACAAGGCATTTTTATTTTTCAACCACGCCTTCACTTTGATTTCACTCAACCTTTATTTTATTTTTATTTTTGATTTCTCAAAAGACCTCATGAAATTTCCTCGATTTCTTTCCCAATTTCGAGCAAAATAGTAATTAGGCAATTTTTCCTTTTTCACTATGTACCATAGTACTCATTTTATGTTTTCACCATTACAATTTTGATTTCTAGTAATTATAAGCAAACTATATAGCATTAATACCATTCTTTTGTTTTATCTCTTATATCCTTACCAATGCCTGTATATAACCTCTCTATATTCAATTAATTTTCACAAAATTATTTTCTTTTCTTTTATAGAACTTACTCAGACAAAAAAAAACCTTCGTAAATTCTTCACATGTAGGGGGGCGCATCTGTCATAATTTGTACATAGCGAGATGCCAACCCAATCCAATATGTATGAAAATGTATGCTTTGAATCAATAAAGGACAAGGCTTAACAAAATCTGTGGAGGAAAGAAGGCCTAGAGAGAGCACAATCATTAGTAATTTTATTATCCCGGAACTCGTAAAAGTTCGAGTTCAACAAACTGTCACTTCCGGGACAGGTCAGAACACGTCCAAATACAAAGAGTTAAAACGAACCAATCAGAGAGCAGCTATTATAGCTAGGAACCTATAGGGAACTTCCACGTCACACAGGTCAACCAATGAGAAGGAAGAAGTGTTTTCGTTTTAAATCGAGAACGGCGAATTGACAGTAGTAGTTAGCTCGATCCCACCGAGTTCGGACCTACAGTAGTTAGCTCGATCCCACCGAGTTCGGACCTACAGTAGTTAGCTCGATCCCACCGAGTTCGGACCTGGAGTAGTCAGCTAGCTCCCACCGAGGTAACACCTACAGTTATCGCTTGGACACCACCGAGTTATCACAGATAAGTCAAATATTCATCATGTAACTGAATAGCCAATAGACAAACCGCTCCACCTTCTCAAAGCCCTTCTTTCCTCCGATCAGTTGCCTTTATTTCAATCTTCAATCGTGTACTCTCGACTACTTTCCCCTGTTGTGTACACCTTAGCACTCAGCACCACGACTGCGCCACCACCTCAACAATTATCAATCACTTCAAAGAGTAATATTCACAGCGTAATATTACATATATTTATATAAATTTTTCACCAATGCCTATAGTTTCTCACCTGAAAGGAATTTTTGAATTATTTGTTTGTTAAAAACTATTTATTGTCAATTATTTTGATTTTGGTCTTCTCTTTTTTTACTATTTTTTCCCACTACTCTATGCATATATTTTGTACATATTTTGCATATAATATTTGGATGCTCTTGCTTAGAGAAACAGAGGAAAGAAATTTTGGGTGACTTACCCTGGTCTCAACCTGACTGCCAACAAATTTGCAGCTGGATGAACACACTGATGGTTGATCAGCGTCTCTCCCTCGGTTTATATAAATTCTACAAGGCCGCAGTCAATGTCCGTTGGAGAACAATGGAAGCGCCGAATGTCGTGGTTTGCTTGGAGGAAGAAAACGAAGATTGAATGCGGCTGATTCAACACTAGCCCTCTCAATGATATCCTAACCTTGACATATTTTAAACATTGGTACTTTAATTTAAATTTTTAATCATGTATGGTTCCTTTTGCTCTGTATGTTTATTTTTTGTATATATGGTTATATTTATTTTTTTATTTTTTTTCTTCTCGCTTTTCTTTTTCCTTATTACTTCCTGTATTCTAGTTTTTACTTTCGAAATATCTTCCTTTGCTAAATCCTGTAGAGGGGAATCATGTAAAGGGCTGGATGCCCCAATAAAAAGGCTTGTGTGTGTGTGTGTATATATTTTGTACATTTACAGTGGACACCGGCGCCTCTGTAATACATTTTTAGCGTTAAAGATGTATTTAAACAACAATCAACTGTCAAAATTTGAATTTTGAAAGGGTTAAATTATCGGAAGGGTCGAATTATCGATAGTGTTGAATTACAGTTTTTTTATATGATAGGCCATAGTTTAGGACATCAAAACAAGGTCGAATTATCGTGTGTCGAATTAACGAGGTTATATTGTATATATATAACTATAAATTTAGTTTTTATAAGATCCTCTAAATGAATTCATTCCTTTTATATGTTGTCTTATCTGCAATATAGTTGTGTTGTTTGAAATTTTGGTTTTCTGATTTGTTAAATTTTTCTTTTTTTTTTTACTCAAAATATATTTATTTAAACTTTTCAACCAATGCCAATAGTTTTTCACCTGGAAGGAATTTTTCTTCACTATTTATCTGCTAATAAACTATTTAAAATCAATTATTTTATTTACTTATTTTTTCCACTGCTCTATACATAAATTTAGTACATTTTCCGCCGGTCCCGCCCGCCTCTGTAATAGCTTTTTAGGGGTGAGGTTGTATTTAAACAACAATCAGCTGTCGAAATTTAAATTTAAAAATGACTAAATTAACGGAAGAGTCGAATTATCGGTAGTGTCGAATTACAGTTTGTTATGTGGCCGTAGGTCAGGACATCAAAACATGGCCGAATTAACGAGGTTATACTGTATATATAAAACTAGGAATGTAGTTTTTAATAAGGTTCTTTAAATTAATTCATTCCTTTAATATGTTGTCTTATCTTCAATATAGTTGTGTTGTTTGCTATTTTCTGATATTTTAATTTTTTTCTTCTTTTTAATTCTAAATAATTTTTTTAAACATTTCACCAATGCCTATAGTTTCTCACTTGAAAGGAAATTTTCGTATTATTTTTTCACTAATAAATTATTTATTATCAATTATTTTATTTCTGTTCCTCTCTTTATTTACTTATTTTCACCACTGCTCTATTCATTAATTTTCTACATTTTTGCACCGTGATGTCTAATAGGCTGTTAATTATAAGGTTTGTTATGAATGATATGATTCCATTTCATTTTGATATAGAAATATATAAGATCAGACCGAATGTATATACTTAGGAAGTATTTTTTACTCACCCTTATATTTGAAATGCTGCTTCTTGCAAATAAGATTATACCCATTGCAATTTTTAAGCCACTATCTATACTCTTAATGTCTCTGCGGGCCCTTCGGGTAAACCCGGGGCTTTGCCCGGGTCACTCGGCTATTTGACGATGTTTTCTTTGCATAACTGAAAGAAGAATTGATATTTGTATACTTTATCTGAATAATATCAAGCCTTATTTATAAATTTATATACGAAATGTAAAACATTTATTTTATCATTTTTTTTATATTCTTCTTCTAAGAAAACAAATTTGCATAGAAGCTATCATGTAAAGGAAACCTACCCACATTGGAAACTATTTGAATTTCTGCTCTTTTGGTCCGATTCATAAGATCACTGTTGTAAAACACTCTTCAAAAGATTAACCATACGATGCTCATAGAAATGATTAATCTAAAAAATAAATATAAATATAATTTTTTTAAGAAGTAATAAAAGTTATTTTCCCAAGGAAATTCACCAAAAATCAGTTTTACAAATCCCCAGATGTCCATCCTCAAATAATAAAAACTGTCAATCCGAAAGAATATATTGCTCTCTTTCATACACAGTTAAGAGGTTTAAGAATATTTCATTAATATGATTTCCAATATAATATAATTACAACCTAACAATATTACCAAATTTAAAATAATTACTATGCCATTCAGACGCCAAGGATAAAAGCAAGCAGAAAAACAAAAGTAATGTAAATTTTCAAATTTCCATGCATATTTGTTCTAGTTTATCAAAAATAGCAGCAGAACTCGTCATGAGCACCATTAACAGTTGAATTTTATCACAGAAACATCTCCGAATAGAGGTTTGGAAGAGATACCTTGACGACATCTTTTGTATATGCCATAAGGATGATGCCCTTTTGGTATTACGGGCTCTAAATTCATACCACACACGCCTCACTTTGCAGTTGAACATGATTCACACAAGGTTCTGCCATATTTGGACATTCCTTTCATCAGAACTTATGAATCATACCATACAAAATAGTTTATTATTTTTTAAAAAGCCATTAAACCATCCTATCTCCTTTTTGACTCATACAAATAATTCATACACACTTCTCTACCACAGCTTTCAAAAAATTTATAAAATAAAATCATCATCAACACAAGTACTTACACACAAGTGCTTGAACTTACAGAGCACCTTGAAGTGTGATATTTGGTACCCTTGTTCAAACTTGAAGAAAGGGCATGTTAACAAATTCAAAGACTACTGAGTGGTCGGGAATTTTCTACATTCAATTTCTTTTTAATATTTTTGTGATATATTTTTATTATAGCTATAGAGAAACTAGCAGACAGAATTTTTTTTACGCTTGTTAAAATTTGATGACATTGTAGGATGACAACGTTTCAGACTTCTCTGGGGGGGATCGGCATGGACTATTTTTATATATTTCCTTTCATAATTAGAATTAAAAATTTAATATACTTACTGACCACGTAGAGATCTGTTGTTTCTATAGACAATTCCATTCCTACTAACTACTTACTGCACATGTTGAGATCAGGGGTAAGATAGTGGAAGAATAGCAAAGGAAGCCAGGAAGATGAGCCAAAGGAATGAACAAATGTTAATATTTGATGCTGAATTATTTTCAAAATCCAAGATAAAAGTGTCAAATATGCGAATAATAAACGCTTAGAGAAGGTTCACAGATAATAAAACATAACAAGACTCAGAAAGAAACTTTACAAAAAGGTGACAATACATCCAGATGGCACAAGAACCTACAGGACATGCTACAATTGCCCTGGTGTAGAACTGACATCTACCCACATATTCTCATGCCCAGGAATGGCCGCAAACTTGTAGAAAATTGACATGGACCAAGAACAGCAAGTTCACACCCAAGTTCGTTAAAAATGCGGCTGCTGTGTTAGAGATTCACGGAAACAATTTGAGGCTCTTCATTGAAAACGGCAACAGCAACATTACTACTAGCATTGTAACTTCCCAATATTTCAAATTTATAGGTGGTCGGGAATTAGCTAGAGAAGGAAATTTGTTTGTTTCCTTTCAATTAAAGGGAAATAGGCGCAGCTGTTTCGCTGGCCTAATGAGCAGCTGGAGTTCCAACAGGTCTGGATGGTCGGGACTGGACTAATTCATATATTTCTTCTGTCGGCAACGGCCATCCGTACATTTCAGAGGTCTTCTCGGCAAATCATAGCGACTTTTAGCGTACAAAATTTTCTGTACTTACTGCACTACGGCCACTCCTGCGATAAATATCTCGAAATTAATCTCCTATTTCAAACAGGACAATAATACGTCCTCTCTCAAAGGCAGATGTTTAGTCGTAGGAGTTTCTTTCTCTGGTTCTTGGAATATCTGGAATATGAATACATAATGAAGATTTTACCGCCTGGTCAGGGATGATGTAGGTATCGATGCCATTGCATTCCGAGATGTAAGGTCATATTTGAGCTAATTTCATATGGTACAGGTCTAGGCTTTATATTGTACAGGAATAATAAGTAGTATGAATGGTAGATTAATCTAGATTAGTATATATGAAAAATAGTACAAACGTGAATTTGTACTTGGATCAGGTGGCTAAATTAAAAAACAAAGGCATCCCCTGATCGGGCCACTAAAGTTGCTGATGGCTTGCGCCATCTATCGAAATGAATGTCAACTAATCGTTGATTTTTAATTATTCCAGAATAGGCCAAATATTTTTTTATTAATCAAGAAAAGCTAACCCCGTACGCGTTTCGGGCTGCTGGTCCTCGTCAGTGTGGTGCAAACTGTGCCTCAACGACTAAAATAATTTAGCATACATATATATTAAAAAAACGATATATATATCATATATTTAAGGTGGAAGTAAATATAAGTGGGGCGTGTGTGCGCGTTGTAATTAATTAAGTACTAAAATGTGATAATGTCAGGAGATAGAACAGAGTTTCCTGGTACTCCCTCATAACTTGACTCGACGGACCGGTCGGGGAAAACAGTGGCGTCACGTGGAAGGGGAAAAATTGAGTTCTCCCCTCTTTCTGTAACTGGGGTCTATTTGGTTCATGTATATAGTAAATCTTATTTTATTTTCAAAACCTTTCATATAACTAACTAAATAAATATTTGAAGTAATTCGAAAACCTATTTAATTATTTTTTATCGCCACAATTGTGGTGGAGACGCCGGATAACGAGGCAGTCACCAGACGAAGTCGTCGCCTTCAAGGATTGCAACCAGAGCTATCTACAGTGCTTGCCTCTCCTACTTGGAAGAAAATGGAGAGAGAAGAAAACCGACCATTCTGCCATCGGTGGAGAGACCCTACTGTCTTCTCGGGGGAACGTGGGGAAGATTCGCAGCGTTGGCTGAGCAACTTCCAGCGTGTGGCACGTTACAACAAGTTGGATGACTCCATGTGTCTGGCCAACCTCCACTTCTACCTCACTGGCACTGCGAAGTGTTGGTTCGAAAATTTCGAGGAAATCTTGAATTCGTGAGAGGAATTTAGGATAAAGTTATGTGAAATATTTGTAATAAAAAAAATACACGGCTAGAAAAGGCGAGAACATTCTTTGAACCAGAGCGCAGACGAGTGGGGGAAAACGCCGAGAGCTATATGCAAAAAGATATTCTTCTTTGCAAACAGAGCAAACCAAAATGTCGGAAGGCGAAAAGGTGAGCCAACTGATGAAAGGCGTAGCAGAGGAAGTGTATCAGGCACTTATTGGAAAAGACATCATCACGGTGGACTAATTTGTTGCGTTCTGCCGCCGATTCGAGGAACTCAAGAGGATGCGTGTTGCACCGCCCAGGTTCAACGGACTGCCCAATGTGACCATCATCTCGACCGCTGAACCTGATAACCTGGAAGCCCTGAATAGAAGAATAGTGAGAGAAGAGGTTCGGAAGTTTATGGCTCCTTCTTCTACATTTGCCGCCCAGGAAACCGACACTCCATCCCCGGACCTAAAGGATCTGATCCGTAGTGAAGGCCATCCGACATTAGCTCCTATATCTGCTCCTCGTCAACCCGAGAGCTTCCGCCCTCGGCGTCAATTCATCCCCCAGAATGATCAAGGTTACCGACGAAAGTTACCAAATAACCAGAGGACTCAGTGGCGTACTGAAGATGACAGACCTATCTGCTTCCACTGTGGGCACCCTGGCTACGTTGCACGTTAATTGCAAAGACAGATACCAAGCTTTTTCGGATGCCAGACTTGGAAGAGAAACAGTCGATTTCGGAAGACCAAGAACGGAAAATTACACCATGGGCGAATAAGGAAGCGAACTATCCCAGGGAAGATTTAGAAACCCGCCGCCATACCCCCGCCGCGGAAGATTCCAAGTCTCCAGAAGAATCTCGCAGTCTCAGTCGCTTGCCCAGTCGCCGCAGTGAGGAAAACTAGAATGGGTGTCCTCTGGAGGTGGGGCCGCCATAGACGGAAATCCTCCCTGTTGTATAGCCGCTAAAATGGAAAAGAACTGGATATCTGTCAACATACAAGGGCGAAATGTACAAGCTCTTTTGGACTCCGGCGCTGATTACTGAGTATTTTCCTAATTTTTCAGACGTTCTATAAAGGCTTCAGTTTTTAAAGAAAATGAACCACTTCTAAGAGCCGCGGACAAGAAGCCTATCGTGATCCTTTGTAAGTACTCTTTAGAAGTCCAAATCAGAGGATATTGTTTTTAATTTTGTAGTAGCCGCTGAATGTTGCCACGATGTTATACTGGGCAGGGATTCCTTCAAAGCAAAGATGTCATTATAGAAATAAATTGCATTAAAGCGAAGCTGAAAAATCCTAAGGATGGGAAGACCTGAAACTTTATGCTGCTATGGACTGTAGCATACCGCCGAAATCTTTTGGCAAGATAACTGTCACCAACGAGGATGTATTTTGCAGCAGAGAAGTAGTCGTTACATGTTCCAAACCTGAAATTCGAGAAAGAACTTTTATTCCCTCTTCCCTCGTTAGGTTCTTAAATGACAGAGCCGTGTTGTGGGTGACTAACAATACTCACCTGTCTCAAGCTATACCTTCGGACATGAAGGTAGGAGCAATGCAAGAGCTAGGAGTAAGGAGTGGATCTAATCTTGACGCTTATTGTGAAATAGTTGGAAAGATGAAGCAACTTCCCCAGATGTGAGAGAATGTTTGATTTCAATGATTTATACTGATTTGGAGGAAACAAAGAAAAACATAATACTTACGTGCCTAAATGAGTTTGCTGATATATTCGACTTTGAGAAAAATAGCTTCCCTGACGAAATAAAACATAAAATCGATATGAGTGTCGGTCAGACAGCGTCCTTATAGAGTGACTCCCGCCGAAAGACGTGTCATTTAGAATGAAGTGTAGAAAATGTTGGAGACTAAAATCATCCGGCCATTATCAGGTTCATTGGCCTCCCCCGTTATATTAGTGAGGAAGAAGGACGGCTCGTTGAGATTCTGTGTCGACTATCGTCGTCTAAACAAATTTACAAAGAAATATGTTTACCCTTCTCCCTCGTATCGATGACGCGTTGGACACCCTCGCTGGGTCCAGGTATTTCTCCACCATGGATTTGAGATTGTTTTACTGGCAAATTGAAGTAGACGATAAGGACCGAAAGAAAACGCATTTAATACGGTCTTTACGAAATTAATGTAATGCCATTCAGTCTATGCAATGCACCAGCAACTTTCGGGCGAATGATAGACAACGTCCTACGGGGATTAAAATGGGACATGTGTTTATGCTGCTTAGACCACATTGTAGTCTATTGATCGGCCTTTAAAGAACATTCAGCACATACATATCAAGTGTTGAGATGCATTCAGCAGACCGGACTGTTCCTGAATTATAAAAAGTGTAATTTTGCCTCGAGACAAATAACTATCCTCGACACGTCGTTAATGAATTTGGAACGCAGCCAGACTCAGAGAAATTGAAAGCCGTTGTCCATTTTCCAAAACCCCGTAATATCATTGAGACCAGAATTTTTCTTGGGTTAAGTTTGTACTATTGACGCTTCTTTAAAATGTATGCTAACAAGGCTCGACCCTTGAATAGCATTTTAAAGAAATATGAAAAATTTATTTGGGGCGAAGAACAAGATGAATCCTTCCGGATTCTCAAAGGGAAATTGGGATCTTCGCCTATGTTAGGAAATTTCGTAGAAGGTGCCAAAACTCATATCCATACTGATGCAAGCGGTTATGGTTTAAGGGCAGTTCTTGTTCAAATCCAGAATTACACGGAGAGACCTATAGCCTAATCATCGCTAACACTAACCAAAGTGGAAAATAATTATTTCATACAAAAGAATAATGCCTCGCAGTTGTTTGGGCCCTTGGTAAATTCCGCCCGTACCTATATGGCAGACCCTTTAATGTGGTTACCGACCATCACTCGCTATGTTGGCTGGTAGGCTTGAAAGATCCATCAGGTCGCTTAGCCTGTTGGGCCCTCAAACTACAAGAATACGACATAAATACCGTTTACAAAAGCGGACGCAAGCATAAAGACGATGACTGTTCGTTAAGAAGCTCCTTGGCTGACACCGCGGAGATAGAAGGGCACATTACTTCCATCTAAGACATTGCAGAAGAACAAAGTAAAGACCCTCACTTGGTTGGGATCCGTGAAAAACTTGCCAATGAAAATTTAAAATGGTATCAGATAATTGGAGGCGTTCTCTATAAGAAAAATTACGACCCTGAGGGCAAACCATGGCTGCTAGTAGTCCCAAAACAGACGAGGCACGAAATTCTTAAAGATGTCCACGATACTCCAATGGCCGGTCATTTTGGGGGTTTCAAAGACCTATGACCGCGTTAGAAAGAGATTATATTGACCTGGACTTTATAGGACAGTTTCCCAATACATTTCTTATTGTAAAGGATGCTAGCGAAGGAAGGGCGTACCTCAAAAACCCCCTGGACTACTGGTCCCAATACCGCCAACTAGCTCGCCTTTTCAAAAGATAGGAATTGATTATCTGGGAAGATTCCCCATATCCCACACCTGATATAGATGGATAATAGTGGTGGCTGATTATCTCACCAGATTTGCAATTTTAAAAAAATGTCGCGATAACAGCGGAATCTACTGAATCAGCAACCTTCCTTATTGAAGACGCCATACTCAAGCACGGCGCTCCTCGGAAGATCATCATTGACACAGGAAGGAATTTATGTCTCAGACCATTTGAGAAATAAATAATCTAAACGGAACAATTCACACATTCACCGCAGCATACCACCTTCAAACGAATGGTTTGACAGAAAGACTCAACAAGACCCTGACTGACATGATCTCGATGTATGTTGACGTTTATCAGAAAAATTTGAACAACATCTACCATATGTGACCTTCGCCTATAATACCGCTCGAGAAGAGACAACAGCCGGGAAGTTGAAACACCGCTGGATTCTATACTAGCGTACCAGCCGGCTGGAACTGCAGAAGATTATGTGGACCATCTGGTCAACAACGCGGAGGACGCACAAGAGTTAGCCCGTCTTAATATCCTGCAGGCTCAGAGCAAATCAAAGAACGCTACGACAAGAAGCATCAGCAAGTGACATACAAGAAAGGTGATTTGGTTTGGGTGTTCACCCCAGTCCGTACCGTTCGTTGGCTTGACGGATAAGTTATTCAAGAGATATTTCGGACTGCATCGAGTGACCAGAAAAAATCGAAGGTAAATTATCAGGTAGAAGGCGGACACTAGAAGAAGGCGAAAACCCCAAGATATTGTCCTTGTAGTGAGAATGAAATCCTACCATGACCCCGAATCCCAAGAAGAGATTGCCCAGGGTCATGTAACCGAGCAGTAAAACAGCGGGGTGCTGTTTCTCTTGTGGAGGTAGTGATGTCAGGAGGAAAAATTTTCCTGGTACTCCTTCTTATCTTAACTGGTAAGACCGGTCGGGGAAAACAGTTGCGTCACGTAGAAGGGGGAAAACTGAATTCACCCCTCTTGCTGTAACTGCTCGGGGGTCGATTTGGCTCATGTACATAGTAACTCTTATTTATATTTAAAATCTTTCTCATATCACTAAATAAATAATTATTTAAAGTAAGTCTGAAGCCTATTTATTTATTTTTCATTGCGACAATAACATTAGTAGCTATAAGGAGGCTATTATATAAAAATCTATCTTAATATATGATAAGAAGTGGTATATTGAGGCGATGAAGATAATAATAAGGATAAATACAATAAAAATCAATATTAACTTCATCACTAATAATGAATGAGATGTTCGAACAAATATAGTTGATAATAGTGAAGGAATTTAATTTAAGGATAGAATGGACGAGGCATACAGAACAAAAAACAACCATTGTTGATAAAAAGCACAGTTAACGACGTATATACAAAATAAATGATAAGTTTTTACAAAAGTATGCACGCCTATATCTGAGACAATTGGTATCCCAGACTTAATCATCACGCGCCACTAGAAGTAAAGTTGAAGCAAATTCCATATTTTTTCTTCAACTCCTGGGTGAATTTAACACTTTCTTTTTCCAATAGGTTATATATGGTATAAAGGCTTCTATATTATTATAAAACATTCAAATAAATTCTATTTTTTTCATAATTTTTCGCCATATATTATAATTTTGTGAAGTAGCCACATTTCTATCTTCTCTCTCAAGTTTCGTACACGAAGGCAAAAGGTATCCTAAGCCCGGGATTAAATGTTACATCCGGGACCCTATCACTACTATCTGCTGCTATAAATCTGACGTTACGATTACATTTGTCGTCTGATCTCCAGGATGGAAGCGAGAATCTTGCTGCTACTGGTGTCGAGCGCATTCTGCAGCTTGGTCCACGGTCTGAATGGTAATTATCACCCCAACATTTGGGGCAGTACATAACCTCTGATATACAAACATATTCATATGATGCAGTATTCAAAATATTTAATTCGACTTCTCTTCAATTTATAAATGGAACCCATGCTTTAATTTTATCCTAGAGATAGAAAGAGTTATGATGAATTATAAATTTACCTGAATTTTAAAATTTTAGTATAGAAAAAAATACATATTATGTATATATATGAAAATGAAATGCCTTTTTCTTAATTTATAATAGGAATATATATATATTTTGTATTCATAATATTTATTTTCAAATACTAATACCTCTCTGATATTTCCTAGAAGATATAAATTACCTTGCCGCGGCATTTAAATTTCTAAAAATAAGAGACATCTCGGTCATAAAAGTTTAATTTTTTCGACGTTTCGACAAAATATTTTGTCCGTGTCAGGAAAAAAAAAAAGGCATTTGGCAAAGCGTTATTCAAAAATGCATTAATATACAGGGTGGCCCATAAGTCCCGCTATTTTTTATTAATAACTAGCCGAATGACCCGGGCAACGCCCGGGTTTTACCCAATTAAATGTTTTTATTTAAATACTATTTGTTACAATTATAAATTGACGCCGTGGATGTCACTCATATGAAACGTCCCACTCCAATTTGTGTGGTTTTAAAATATAAAAATAAAATATAAATTTTCACAAAGATATTTTAAAATTCTGTTATTTTGATTTTCAAATACTATTCTTTACAATTATGAATTGGCGCCGTGGATGTCACTCTTGTGAAACTTCCCGCTCCAAAATTTGGGGTCTGAAAAGCGATATTTTTATAGAGAGATGATCTTGCTTTATGTCTTTTGTTCGAATGAATGTTTTTCTGTTCGAATTTTGTTCCTGCATACTAAAAATGAACTGGCTTCACCCGTGGTCTCTGCATTTTGGAATTTTTCCGGATATAATTTTGTATCTGATATTCAGACATGATACAGCTATATTGTCATCATCGTTTTCTGACTAAAAAAACAACTACTTTTGCCCAGAACTTGTCAATTTTAATTTTTCTTGGCTAAAAATCCGATAAATATCTCTTCCAGATTTTTTTATATGTCCTATTAAAACACGTTTTACATGCACATTAGGGCAGCTAATATTACCTCCGCACTTTACCGCTAAAGGCGCTGCTTGCGAGCGAAAGGGCAAATTTGCACCGCAATTTGCAAATAGCTCGAAGAATATTCGGGATAGAGACCTGAAATTTTCACTATAGGTTTTTCCAGATTCTACTCTATATACTCTTAAAATTTCAGCTAGATTAGTTACGTATTGTGGACGTCTATAGCTGACAAACATACACACATGCGCACATACTTACATACATACATACATACATTGCGTGACATTGAAAATGGAACACCAAGAAATAGTGGCCAGAAAGTGATGAAACTCGGCAGACAGAGAGATACAGGGACGAACAATAAGTGATCTTTATTTCAAAATGATAGTCATAATACAGAGCGAGAACGGCGTCGGCTTAGTAGCAAGTAGGACCACCGCGGACGGCGATGCACGCAGCAACACGCCTAGGTAGAGAGTCAATCAGAGTACGGATGGCGTCCTGAGGGATGGCTCTCCATTCCCTCTCAACCATTTGCCACAGTTCGTCTTCTGAACGCGGCTGTGGCAAGGCATGCAAACGGCGTCCAATGATGTCCCAGACGTGCTCGATTGGTGAGAGATCAGGAGAGTACGGTGGCCAGGGAAGCATCTGTACATCTTGCAGAGCTTGTTGGCTAATGCGAGCAGTGTGCGGTCGGGCGTTATTCTGCTGATAAAGGGCATTGGGTACCCCCTGAAGGTAGGGGAGTGTCACCGGTCGCAGCACATCATCAACGTATCGTTGGGCCGTCATAGTGCCCTGAATACGAAGTAAAGGTGACCTGGAATCATACGCGATTGCGCCCCAAACCATGATTCCACGTTGTCGCACGGTGGGGCGTTCCACAATTGCTGCCGGATTGGACCTTTCTCCACGTCGACGCCACACGCGTACACGGCGACTATCACTGGACAAGCAGAAACGCGACTCATCTTAGAACACGACCCTGTGCCATTCCGTCATCCACGTCGATCTAGCCAGGCACCATTCCAAACGTTGGCGCCTATTCGGTGGGGTCAATGGCAGTCTTCTTAGCGGACGGCATGAGTGCAAGCCATTAGCAACCAATCGACGGGAAATGGTTCTGGTCGAGATGGAATGATCTAGAGTGTCTTGCACATGTTGCAGGATGGCGGTACAAGTGGCTTGAGGGGCCGCCACTGCTTGTCGAAGGATACGCCGATCCACACGTGCTGACGTCACTCTGGTTGCACCGACATTCCTATAAATTGCCACATTTCCTTGTTCCAACCATCTTCTCCACAGACGGTGCACCGTGGACGCACCAAGGTGTGCATCAGCTGCGATTTGACGTATGGACCAACCTGCCCTTTTCAGTCCGATCACCATGCCCCTCGTAAAAGCGTCTGTCTGCTTGAACTGCCTCCGTTTACGATGACCTGGCATTCTCTGTTATTACACGTGTCTTTTGACACAAGAACAAAATTTCTACAATGATTTTCCTTGAAGAAATAACGACACGAATACTGTCCTTTCTGCAAGTTCCTTCCCTTATATCTTACTCCATGTGCGCACGAGAGCTGCGCATTTTACATCATTTGCATAACTCGGTTAGGCGCGTCTACCCTGAAATTTGCATAATTTTCTGGCCACTATTTCTTGGTGTTCCATTTTCAATGTCACGCAGTGTACATACATACATACATACATACACTGACTTTTATTTATATAGGGATTAAAAGGCAAACTAGAAAAAATTATAACTATTATATTTTAGGTAATAGATTAAAGTTATTTTTCGAATATATTCATATTTAATAGTTATTCAAAATATCCTCCTTTTGCTTCCAAACTCAATCCAAGTATTTTAGGAACACTTTGACAAACACAGTCACATAAATCCGCATCAATAAAATTAAATTCCTCATCTAGTGCAATTTTCATTTGCTCTAAAGTCTTAGGTTTTCTATGATATACTTTATATATAAAATAAACCCACAAAATAAAATCTGCCGGAGTAAGATCAGGTGACCGCGCAGGCCAATTAATGGGTCCAAGGCGCCCTGTCCATTTTTAAGGGAACATTTCGCTGAGAAAGGTTCTAACAATGTTTGAGTAACCATCCTGCATGAAGTAAAAGTCTTTTCCAATCAATATTATTCAAATTTAAAATTTATACAATTTTTAGCATTATTTGAGAGTTAAACCTTCGAATCTCTATGTTTATTAGAAATCTCATTGCAACACATCTCTATAGAAGTTGATAAATTATTGAATATTTTTCTCATATATTGTTTTATATATTTTTAAATATGGATTCTCCGCCAGGTGGCCAAACGGAAAGGTTGCGTGAAACGTCAACTCCTGCTAGGTAATTTATTTTTTATGCTTTATCGCCGTACTTTATAAAATAGAGTTATTTTTGTTTTGATTGAAGTGATATTGGTAAATTTATATCCTCAAAATATGAGGCCAATTTTCATTCTTATAACAATTTTTTTAAATTTACAGCGAAACAAGCTTCATTCAACTTTTAGCTATGCAAATTTTGATTCTTGTGAAAATTGTGAAAATTATAGTTTGGCAATGGATCTGGGTTATGCTAAGAATCTGAAATTCAAGATTCAGATTCAGTACAGAAGACCAAATCTTAGATGTATAATTTTGATTTTATTACTGATATCTGGCATAGAGCAAAACCCGGGACCTAGGCCCACTAGGCAAACTACGCTCGAGTCATGTATGGAAGGTGACATTCGACAATTGATTGGTGCACTCTCGAATAAAACGGATGACTGGGGGGAGAAATTAGAGACAAGGTTACTTTCTATAGAGCAAGGAGTTGAGAAATTAAATCGACGCATACAACAACTGGAAAATACTATGGAAAACACGGTAAAATCTGTCTCGAAGAATTCTGAAAGGATCCAAGAAATTGAGAATAGAATAGAATTCACGGAGATGAAAATGAGAGAAAGTAATTTAATTATTTACGGAGTCGAAAAGAAAGAAAATGAAACAAGCTATGAATCTCTCGCAAAAATAAAACAGATAATTACGGATAATATGCAAATCTCCGAGAATATTAACATCCTCAAATGTCATCAATTGTCTAAAAGGCCGAGTGCACTCCTACTGGTGGAAATACCCAAATATGAAGACAGAATAAAATTATTCAGGAATGCATTCAAGCTTGAGGAATCAAGGATTTACATAAATAAGGATTACACCTTAAAAGTTAGACAACAGCGTCAATTGTTGATTAATAAGAGAAAAGAACTCTTAGCTAAAGGAATCTCATCTAAACTTCGAGATAGCAAGTTGATTGTTGGAAGTATTGTTTACCGAGTGATAAATGATAAGATCGTGAGTTATCAGAAGGAATTGAGATATAGCAAACACACAGAAATGAACTGGAAGGATCACATGATATCTCTTTTTACAGGTGTGGTGTTTTGCATAACAATAGTTATGTTTTAGATAAATTGTCGAGATATGCAAATAAGGTTTTGCATAGTGTTTGTTTGTTGTTATTATGTTAATTATTTTTATGTATATATATGTATCATTAAATTGTAAATATGCAGTCAGATTAGTGTTATGAGCGAATAAAGATTTTATCTCAGACCTAGTGGATCTCGGTGACCTGGTGTAGTGTAGAGACACAACAGTGGCGACGAGTATAAAGAACGTATACGCAACAGTGACTATTGAAGAAAGCAAATACGAGTGAATGAAATTGAGCGAACAATAATGAACATTGAGCAATTCAATCCTAACAATGGAAATAAAATATCAAGTTATTTAGAACGCTTTGAATCCTATTGCATAGCGAATGATATAGTAAAGATCGTTAAAAAGAAGGCAACATTTTTCTCGCTATGCGGAAGAGAAACGTATAATATAATACGGACATTGACCTCTCCCAAGAATCCATTGGAAACAGAATGGGAGGAGATAGTAGCAGGGATTAAAAAATATTTTGATCCAACGCCAAATATAATAGTGCAGCGTTTTAAATTTGCGAAAAGGTTTCAAATGCCAAATGAAACAATATCTGAATTTATAACAGCTCTAAAGAAAATTGCCGAGAAGTGTGAATTCCCTGATGTGGAAGATAGGTTGCGTGATGCCCTAGTATGCGGCATTCTAAGCGAAGAGATACAATCAATGCTGTTAATGAACAGTATGCTAACATTTAAAGTGGCTCAAGAGATGGCATTGGCACATGAGGCTGCGGTAAGGAACGTTGCAGAAATTAAAGACGGAAAACCTCAGGAAGAAATTAATGTAATGGGAAGAGCTGTTAAGGTGAGACGGAGGAATGAGAAGATTTTAAAATGTTTCCGCTGTGGATATACAAACCACAGAGAAGAGCAATGTTTCTTTAAAGAGAAAAGATGTTTTAAATGTCAGAAGTTAGGGCATATATCTAGGGTCTGTAAGAACGGGAACTGGAGGAGCGATCGTAATAATAACTGCTCGATAGATGAGGAGGCAGAGGCAACTAATGGCCTTTTTAATATAAATCAAGTGAAGGACACCAGTAACATGCGGAATTATATGGTAAAAGTACGAACTAGCGGTCGAGATATGAATATGCTCATTGACTCAGGAACAAGAAAAAATATTATTTCTGAGAAGACGTATATAAGAACTTGGGTGAAGTCAGAAAGGCCTAGAATAGAGAAGGATTATACCAAGTTGGTGCAATGGAACAGGCAGAGGTTATCGATTCTAGGTAAAATAAAAGCCGACGTAAAAGTAAACAAAAGAAGTATCACAATGGAATTTCTTGTGATCGAAGGTCCGGGCCCAAATCTGATTGGAAGGGAGGCTTTTGACCAGATTGGAATTGGTCTTGAATGGATGAATTATGGCGACAGTGTATGTCAAATCAATGAGGTAATGAATGGAAATGGTATGGCCGCTGCGATGAACGGTAATGGAATGGCCGCGGCTATGAATGGAACCGCCAATGGAATGATGCGCGGAGCTAATGGAATGGGCGCGAGTTACATGAACGGTGGGGAGGGCATGTACAGTGAGGGTGACGGGCTGAGCGTGTACGGCAACCCCGGCGTGGACTTCCCACTTTTCGCCTCGGTGCCCCGAGACCAGCTTCCAATGCGGACAACGGGAGCTTCCTGGATACTATGCCGATCAGGAGGGACCCACCAAGGCTGGAGGAAACACCTGGGCCAAGTAGACCAATAAGAAACCGGAGACTCCCCGAATACTTAAAAGATCGTGTAACAAATTGGGGGTGAGAAGATGTGGTGTTTTGCATAACAATAGTTATGTTTTAGATAAATTGTCGAGATATGCAAATAAGGTTTTGCATAGTGTTTGTTTGTTGTTATTATGTTAATTATTTTTATGTATATATATGTATCATTAAATTGTAAATATGCAGTCAGATTAGTGTTATGAGCGAATAAAGATTTTATCTCAGACCTAGTGGATCTCGGTGACCTGGTGTAGTGTAGAGACACAACAACAGGCAAGAAAATATCATCAACCACATATAGCTAATAGGAATGGAAAACTAAACTACTTGATCGAACAACTATTAAACCTTGGTCACAATTATGTACAAATTATGCATTGGTATATCAAAGGTTTCTTTAGAATAAATTCCGTTTTCCCTTTTCATTATTTAAATCAGTTTGAAATATTTGCTATAACGGAAACTTAGTGCCAATTTGTTCTAAAACTCGAGATTGAGGAATTTCAGGTTTACCAATCACTTGCTAGAAAAAACCTTGGGTCAGGGAAGAAGCTCTGAAGGCATCATTGTAGGAATTTATAACAAAAATGACCAAACTTAGATTCATTGCTGACTTGTATAACTTTTACGTATCTACCACCTAACGAACTCCAACTAGAGAATATATATACTACGATCAAGATGCACAATGGACTGAAGATAATTTTATATGGTGAACTAAACATTCGCACCAACCACCTTGGATACTTTCTTAACCTGCTGGATATCCCAACTTTATTGTCGCGAAATCTTTCCTCAAGAGATATAATAACATCTACCCATGTTAATACTCTAGTTCCCCAGCGGCCCCTTTCCTGCTACTATCCCCTTTGACACATTGTAAATATAATTGCTAATTATTGTAACTATTGCTGTTATTCCTGTATATACCCTCTTCTACGTGGAGCAGTTGTATAAGACCAAAAGGTCATAACAGGGACTTTTGCTGTTGTCATTACTGTTATTCTTGTATGTACCCTACATTTCTGTGCTTGGAGAATCCGTATAAGACTAAATTGTCTTAATAAAGCTTTTTGTTGTTGTTGTTGTATTTTAAATATATACTAGACGAATGGCCCGGGCAACGCCCGGGTTTTACCCGAGTGCGCATATATTTTAAAAACGTTTTTAATTCAAATACTATTCGTTACAATTATAAATTGGCGCCATGGATGTCACTCTTGTGAAACGTCCCGTTCCAAACTGTGTGTTTTTAAAATATTTTAATTAAAATACTATTCGTTACAATTTTAAATTGGCGCCGTGGATGTCTCTCTTGTGAAACGTCCCGCCCCAAACTGTGTGTGTCTTGAAAATATAAAAATAAAAATGTGAATTTTCATAAAGATTTCATCATGTCGATTTTTTTTTTTTTTTGCATTTCACCTACTAAATCGATAGAGATAATTACATTTGCAACATGAACTTAGGTATATTGACTAAATAGAAAACTGCATAGTAATAAAGATCATTTTTTAAAGGCACCATATCGGTTTTTTTTTTTCAATAAAATCGAAACAAAAATTAACGATAAATAAGGATAATTGCCTTTAAAAAAGAAACATTCGCGGTGATTTTGTCTTGCATTCGTTTATACAATTATTATATACGAATGACACGGGCAACGCCCGGGTTTTACCCGATTAAATGCTTTTATTCAAATACTATTCGTTACAATTATAAATTGGCGCCGTGGATGTCATTCTTGTATAATATATAAATGAGTTTTAAAAATTGTAAAAAAAAAAAAAAAAATGCATCCACCGGGAATCGAACCCGGGCCGCCCGCGTGGCAGGCGAGCATTCTACCACTGAACCACCGATGGTTATGAAAATTCCCATCCGTGAGCTTCAGACAAACAAACAGACAGAATAAGGCAAATATATAAGTAGATATTATATAATCTAAAATGCAATTATTTTATTTTTTGAAATCATATATTGTATTTTCATTCATTGACTGTTCTACATTTTTGACCATAGATTTAGAACATAACACTTTAAATATTGTTGTAAATATGTATAGTTAACCTACCTATTTTTAAAATCATGAATATAGAATTCATTTTATAAATTCTATATTACTGTGATAAATAATTTTATGTGTAATTTGCTTCAAGTAATTCAAAAAAAAAAAACTATTTGATGGGTAAATAATTTTATTACCTATTTTTTCAACAACAAAACAAAATAATCATAACATATATATATGGTAATTGTTCGAAATTCTTGTAGATTTAGATTATTTGGTAGTTTATTTAGATTTGATTTAATAAGAATGAATGAATAAATACTTTGCAAAGAATAGAGTAGGTTTTTAATAACCACGAAATTGGATTACAATGCCTCCCAACCATGCGGGGAGATTATGTCACCAAAAACCAACAGTGCCAAGCAACAAAATAAAACTCACAGATTAAAATGAAATAAATAAATTAATGAAAACCAATGAATAAAGCAAATGCAAATAAATGAATATTTACATTTGAATCCAACATACTCCCCCACAACCTTGAACTATATCCCAGTTCAAGAGCTCACTCCTTGTAAGGTAGAGGACATACAAGGTATGTCCCATAAGTTCCCCGGACTGGGTCCATAAAAAAAAAAGGTAAGATTTTTTAAAAAAAATTTTATTAAAACTTTTCAAAGTAATCTCCCCTTGCTTCAACGCACCAGCTCCATCGTTTCTCCCAATTGTCGAAACAGATTTTATAGGCCTCTTTTGGAATGCTCTTCAATGCCAGCAGCGATTTTTCTATTATGTCTTCCCTGGTGTCAAAATGTCTTCCTTTTAGAACTGCTTTGAGTTTGGGGAACAGGAAAAAGTCATTTGGTGCGATGTCTGGGGAATAGGGTGGTTGAGGTAGGATTTCTGTCCCGTTTTTCGCCAAAAACCTGTCACCAAGTGCGCTGTGTGAGGGCGGGCATTGTCATGGTGTAGGATCCAGTCACCATTAGTCCATTTTTCTGGCCTTTTTTTTCGAATCGCTTCCCTTAGACGGCGAAGAATGCTCAAATACATTTCCTTAATAACTGTTTGGCCTGCAGGAAGATACTCGTGATGAACAAGGCCCTTGTTATCCAAAAAAGCGACCAGCAACACCTTGTTTCTGGATTTGAATATCCTGGATTTTTTGGGTCTAGGCTCACCCTGACCTCTCCACTCGGCAGATTGACGCTTGGTTTCGGGTCATAGCCATAGACCCATGTCTCGTCGCCTGTGATTATCTTGTCTTTCCATTCCGGATCCGTTCTTGTCATTTCCAGCATGTCCTCACAGGTTGCAAGCCGACACAGTTTTTGCTCATTAGTGAGGAATCTTGGGATGAATTTTGCAGGAGTCTTTTTGAGCCTCAAATCTTCGGTTACGATCCTTCCAATCGTTGTTTTAAAGACGCCTGTGTCTTGCTATAGCTCCAGAAAAGTGGTTCGAGAATTTATTTTTATCAAATCGGTGATTTTTTTTTGCACATTTTAATCAGTCCTTGAAATTTTGGGCGTCCTTGACTAGGATCATCTTCAATGGAAATTCTGCCAGCTTTAAATCTAGAATGTCATTTAAAAACAGTTGTTCTCTTTGGGGGTGTCATTGGGGAATGCTTTATTAAGCATTTCAAAAGTGTCGGTTGCTGATATTTGAAGTTTCACGCAAAAATCTATGCAAATCCTCTGCTTCAATTTTTGTTCCATCGTAAAATCGCCGCAGCGCAAGGTGTAACCTTTAAATAAATTAGAATAACTTTGGCGCACGCGCACGTACCGCCTCGATATTGGTACCACCGTGTTGCCAGATTTTTTTTCTATAATAAACTGTCAAATTTATTTACATTTTTCATTTATTTATTTTTTTATGGACCCAGTCCGGGAACTTATGGGACATACCTTGTATCTTGGTTATTGGTCTCTTTAGAAGGCCTCTAGGAATACGAAGAAGCACCACTCTGATATGATCATCTTCTCCTGGGAATATCTGGACAATTCTCGCCAGTTCCCATTGTAGTGGTTTGTCTTGTTCCTTCAACATAACCAAATCTCCAATGTTGACATCCGGATGTGAAGTCCTCCACTTCCTTCTTTCTTGGAGTTGATGTAGATATCCACAGCTCCAACGGTTCCAGAAGTAGTCTCTTTGAGGTTGAATCAGATTCCATCTGGAGCGAAGATTCAAAGTAGAGTGATCAGATTCTGCATCATGTCGTATTGCATTTCCTATTAGAAAATGTCCTGGTGTTAGCGCTGTTAAGTCATTTGGATCATTGCTAACAAAAGTTAATGGTCTGGAATTAGACAGGCTTCAATTTGAGCTAATAAGGTCAGTAATTACTCGTAATTCAATAACCTAGATTTCATCGTTTTAGATAAGATGGTTTTAACTGATTTAATGCCAGCTTCCCATAATCCACCAAAGTTAGGTGCCGACGGAGTAATGAAATGCCAATTAATGGATTCTATGGCGAAAAAAATATTGAATATTAGCAGCATTGAATAACTTCCATCGTTCTTTCAAAATGTTGCTTGCACCTTTAAAGTTAGTTGCATTGTCTGAGTATATATCAGTTGGTCTTCCTCTTCTAGAAATGAATATTTTCAATGCTGCAAGAAAGGTTTCCGCAGTCAAATCTGATGAAATTTCTAAGTGAATGGCTTTGGTGGTGAAGCAAACGATTAGGACTATGTAGAATTTGAAAATAACTTTGCTTCGTTTCAACATAGGTTTAGCTTCAATGGGACCGGCCAAATCAATACCAATCTTTTCAAATGGTCTACCTGGAAGAAGTCTATTTTTTGGAAAGTCTCCCATTATCTGATGAATAGACTTAGATTTACTCTTCAGGCATACGAGACATTGATTTAAGACCCTTTGATTAAGTTTCTTCCAGAAGGAATCCAAAATTTATTTTCGAATCAAAGATAAAGTTAATTGAGTTCCAGAATGAAGATTGTTTATGTGATAGTGTATTACAATTAATTTGGTTACAAAATGATCTTTAGGAATTGGCATAGGATGCTTCTAATCAATATCTAAATCCGAGTGACGTAATCGTCCGCCAACTCTAAGAATTCCTTGGGAATCTATAAAAATGTTAAGCGAAATAAGCCTGCTTTTTCTTAGTAAAGAAATATTTTTATGCAAGCATTGATTTCTGGGGTGAACTCACATCTCTGAATAATCTTGACGATTTGTAATAGAGAGTCTTTTAAGTCTTGGGATGTTAGAAATGAGAGTCTTTGAGTTGGCTGTTTTCTGGTAATATTAATAAATCTTTTACACCAAGCCATGACCCTTAAAAGTTTCGCAAAGGATGAATATTTTGACAAAATCTCTGGGCATGGTTCTGCTATTGTAGCATGCAGTATAACACTACGCTCTTCTAAACCCATAGAAGGGTCTATAGTGAATGAAGGAATACCAAATGGGTCCATGCCACCATAATTTTGAATTGATCAAACAGGAAGGCAGAATTCCTCTCGTTGCAAGGTCTGCTGGATTTTGCTTGCCTGATATATATTGCCATGAATGGGCTGCAGTCAGATCTTGAATCTTTGCCACCCGATTGGCCACAAATATCTGCCACTTCTTTGATTCAGAAGTAATCCACGCTAGAACATTCTTTGAATCTGTCCTATAGAATTGTTCATCGATATTAAAGGGAAGTGATTGAGTTGTCTGTGATTGAAGTTGCGCCAACATCAAGGCTGCGCAAAGCTCAAGTCTTGGTATGGTTATTTTCTTGATGGGAGCGCAACTTTTGTTTTTGCTGTCAAAAGAATGGTTTCAATTTGATTATTCTCATAAGGTATTCTTAGATAACAGACAGCAGAATAAGCCAACTCTGATGAATCACAGAATCCATGTATCTGCATATGGGAAATTAATAAATTCCTTTGGAATATACATCTTGGAATACTGATTTGTTGGAAATGCTTCATTTCTCTTTCAAAGGTATTCCACTTTCATTAAATAGAAGCAGGCATATCTTCATCCCAGCCAATTTTCAATTTCCATATTTCTTGGAGGATAAGTTTTTGCACAACTGTGGTAGGGGAAAGCCAGCCACAGGGGTCATAAATTCTGGCTATAGCCGATACAATTTGTCTTTTTGATTTAATATCAGCTGGACCAGACTTACAAGAAATGTTGAGGGTATCATAACTTGGATCCCATTGGATTCCAAGAACGTTCACGTTTGTTTCCTTTCTATTCAATTCCATCACCTCACCTTTTCCTCTCAATAATAAAGGTTAGTCTTCAATTATAGAAGTTTCATTGGATACCCATTTTCTCAGAACGAATCCACCAGAACCCAATACAGCAATCAATTGTTGCATGAGTCCCTTGGCGTCTTCCACTGTGGGGCATCCAGTCAGAAGGTCATCCACGTAGAAATCCTCACGAATAATCTTGGATATCCCTGGATTCGAAACCTGTACCTCATGGGCAATCTGATGTAGAGTTCGAATTGCCAAGTAAGGGGCACATGCAAGGCCATAAATGACTGTCAACAAGTTATACTCCTGCAATTCTAGATCTTTACAATCTCTCCATAGTATAGTTTGATATTTAATATCGTCTGGATGTAATCTATTTTTGCCGATACATCTTTTCAATGTCGGCCCACTAAAGCAACAGAGTTCGTGCGGGAATTTGAGTAGTATGTTGAATATATTATTTTGAAGTTTTGGACCTACATGAAGGAGATCATTCAATGATATTTGGGTGGTAGTCTTGGTGGATGCATCAAATACCACTCGTAACTTAGTTGGCTGTGCCTTTAGAATACAGTGATGAGGAATGTAATATTTTGGCTCAGTATGTAGAGAACAACTTGCCTGCATATGACCCAATCTTATATATTCATTCATAAATTGTTTATATTGAACATATATATTTTCATTTTGTTCTAACCTTTTCTCTAGATTAAGAAATCTGCGAATTGCGATGGATTTCGATTGACCTAACCTTTCCGCTGATTCCTTAAATGGAAGCCTTACAATATACCTTCCCGATTCATCCCTGACTACATTTTTTAAATAATGACTTTCACAATCCTTTTCTTCTTTTGTAGGAATTTCTTCTAAAGGAATAGATTCCAATTCCCAGAACCTTTTTATTAAATGTCAGATTCCAATTCAGAAGAGAAATGTACCAAATTTTTGAATGACTGCCGTTCACTCACTGAGGTCGGACCATATACGAGCCATCCCATTTTTGAATGGATAGCAGATGGCTCATTTTCATTTCCATTTCTCCTTCCTTCCTGAATGAGGTTGAATACTATATCTGACCCCAAGATTACATCTATTTCTCTAGATTTAAAAGGCCGCTAGTTTGCGGCGACGGTCAATAGATGGCGTCAGTTTTTGACGTTTATTTTGACGGGAGAAACCCCTATGCTTCTATGGATCAATTTCCTCCCGGCAATTTTTCAATCTATATATAAATATGTGCCAAAACAGGCATCTGTTTCTTTAAAATGCATTGTTGCACCAAGTTGCTGTTTTATTTTATCGACATTTTCTGAAACAATTTTGTTAATGGTCGGCCTGATCGAGCCATACCATTCAACAAATTTTAATGAAAGAAAGCATCCTTACCGTACATCTTTAAAATCATTTGGTAGGTCCCCCACACACAGGTAGATATACTTACCAAATTTAAAATAAATTTCGATAATTTTTTTCTGCTCAATTTTATTTTTAAGACGAAGGAATATAAACAACTATTTTCTTTGCGCGCGCGTTTACTATAACCTAGGAGAAAAAAATAAATAAAATATATACTGTATACGTCGGAGTTTTTCATAATTCAATGATTTTCAAAAATTATTCCATTATGAAAATATGTATTGATAAATTTATCTAGTGAAAATATTATCTCGATATTCTTTGGACACTTAATATATGAACCCAAATATTCTACTCTTTAGAAATATCAAAGAAGGTTGTTTATTGAATTCAAGATAACACAATAAAGTCCAACCTCACCAACGAGTGCAAGTAATCAAGGGGATCTGGCACACTTGTAAATGCAAAAATCGAACTGCTTTTTACATGTATGGATATGTGGTGCACTTGCAGTGAGAAGCAGTCGCCAACTTCTGCTCACCATTATTTTCATGGCCTGTACCACGTGTACTAGAGATAAGAAAAATATAGATTAAAAAAAAAAAGATAACGCAATTTATCAGTATATTTTTTTACTTATAACAAGTACACGCTGTGCTGGTTATAATCATTGTGGAGAGATATTTATAACCCAGGTTCCTGGAGCGCCAACTACCCGGAAATCATTGTGGAGTGTCAGCGACTGCCTTGTGTTTACCACATGTCTGCACACAATGAAAGACAGTTCGACTCCCTACTAAGGTTCTTGCATCCCGTTTAAGTTATTTGCACTAACTATTGGGTTTTGCGCTTATGCAATATGGGGGCCATTGACGCAGAAAAATTGCTCAATGCGAGTTTCGATCTTGCGGCTGTCAAACATTGACAGTGTGTGTCACTCCTCCGAAGTATAAACTGTAAAACATGCCTGAAACGTAAAAATATATATGCAACTAAAATCACAACTACCCGGTTATTCCTTCAACTTGCGTAGAGAGGCGACCTTAGTTAGCCGTACTTCTTAACATGATGGGTTTTAGAATATAAAATCTTGAGTGTCTTTTATTAACACAATCTACGTGTAACTTGGTTTCATTTACTTGAAAAAAAAATACTTTTACAGGTTTACACACAAAAAGCAGCTAAAAGTAAAAAGTAGCCTAAAACACCAAAACGAGTGTACACACTGAAAATGAAAGATGTAAATAAAAAACACGATAAGTTTTATCAAAACTAGCACTTAACTTTAATCCAACGTTCATGGGATCAGACAGGGCTCCGAAGAAATGCTCGGAAAAGAAGAAAGTCAAGTACACAAGAAGAAGGAGAGCGTTATAATTGCCTAACACGACTTCAGAAATAAGCCCCGCGTATAAGCTTTGATTCTCTCTTATGTACAAATACGGCCACATTTTTCCAATAGGAAGGCGTGGGAGATCATCTCGCTTATCGAGTTCAGTTTTTTAAACATAAAATTTACCCCATAACTGAAAAGCTTGAAACTGTTTAAGTTTTCAAATAATTTGGCATACTCCCACATTCCTAGTAACAATACTTCCTAGCGAATAAGAGATTGATTAAGAAAGAGGTTTGATATACAGTCCAGAGAGAGTTGAATATGTCCAGGAAAAGCTGAATGCGGACAGGCAACGCCCGAGGTCCCGTGGCGGATCGTCGGAGGGGTCCCAGCAAAGAAGGGCGATATACCCCTGGCAGATCTCCCTACTGCGGTTGACGACCAACGGCTTCATGCAACATCTGCGGGGGTTCCCTGATAGCACCGGGCTGGGTGCTGACGGCCGCCACTGCGTCGACGGGTGGGTAGTCTGGGAACATCTCTCGACAGAGTAGCCTCTTGTAATTGTACACACAAACCTCTGAACATAAATATTATGAATATATGGATACTGTTATTTAAATCGAAATATTAGCCATTAAGGGAAACATAATTAAAAGGTACCTTCATTAATTCCCTGAATAATCTTTTTTATTTTTTTTTTAAATATCTAACCATGGACCAAAAATTAAAGAATACCTGCTTACAATTCGTGAACAAAAAACTTTAAAAACCACGAGCACTATTATTAATTTTTTTTTTTAGAAATAGGGGCTTGCGTTCTCATAATATATTAATTTTTATTTGCTTTCAACGTGATATCCGCGTTGGGTTCAGCGTTCACGTTCAGCCAACTGAAATGATGACGAATATATTATTTTAAACCAATATATACCTTTAATTAAATATAATATTATATTAAAAATAAAGAAGGCATATCTCTCCTGACCAGGAGTACATCTAGTGGAACAGAAATCAACTAAACTTTGATTTAACCTGTTCCCTGATATTTGGCCAACCCATTTTCTTGATAAATCAAGAAAAGCCATCCACGAACGCGTTTTCGCGCTCTTGGCGCTCGTCAGCGTGGAGCAAGAAGCCTCTGGGACCAAAACTATTTTTGGTCGCAGTGGTACAGCATGCTCTACGCTGACGATCGCCAACAGCACGAAACGCGTTCGTGGATGGCTTTTCTTGATTTATCAAGAAATGGGTTGGCCAAATATCAGGGTACAGGCTAAATCAATGTGTTCGGTACACTTTTTGAATGGTACACTATGACAGGTTCGTTTGGTATTGAAAGAATGATTCAATTAATCATCCTTGATATTTTAAATTTTATTCAGGATAAATATAGATATAAATATTATGTTACAAATTAATTTTAGTAATTAAAGAAGTTAAAAAATGTTCGATTGAAAAGGATGGATTGGGAAGGAAGTCAGTCCGTGTTGGCCGTCAGAATTCGAAGGGCCCACTGCCCCGTGCTTACCACGTGACCGCCGCCGCCGCGCATGCGCGCCGACCGTGACGTCGCCACCGCCGGTGGTGTTGGTTGAAAACTGTTCTTCTCTTCGTCGCGCGGGCTTGCCTTTCACTAACATTCCTCCCACCAATTTAATTGATAAATTAAATTCTAATACTATATTTCTTGGCTATAGTAGAGGCCAATCTAAATTTGTTTTGTTTCTAATGGAAAAAGTCGCTGTACTGGACGAAGAAAAACTCCCGATGATGTCTTCACTCTTGCGACTCGAACTTGTCCATCGGCCCCAGGTAGCACCTCCTCCACTTTTCCTAATGGCCATGAAATCCTTCTCCCCCTATTTTTTTTCTTTTTCTGTTGAAGGGTGTGACGACTGCCTTTCTCAGTTCACTATTGACTTCTTCGATTGACTCCTTTTCTGCAGACTGTGTCCAAAATTGTTCTTTTTCTTAAGCCTAACTGGTCTCTCCCACCATCTAGTAGTAATCAATTGCGAGATTGAAGCTCCACGTGAGGGGATGTCTGCAGGATTTTCTTTACCAGGAACGTGCCTCCAATCAGTTATGCCTGAATTTTGTCGAATCTTCTTTACTCTTCCTGCGACAAACACTGACCAGTTCATATCACGTTTAATCCCTGCTAAAGCAGTAGTAGATTCAAGTTTCTTCTCCGAAATTAGCTTGTAATTAGGGAGTGGTGGTTGTTCTCCTATCCAAGGTAAATTGACAGAATATCGACCATCTTCATTCTGTTTCACTGTTTGGTTGAAATGTTCCAACGCTGCAACTGACAACTCTTCTTTGCTCTTTTCCTTCATGGGTTCCATGATACTGATAACATCTAATCTCCGAAGATCTTGTATTGTTGCATCACGGACTAAGCATGACAGAACTGATGATTGAGATTTAGTTGTTTGAACATTTCCCAAAACCTTTCCACTAACAGTCCAGCCCAGCTTCGTTTCGAGAGCGACGGGACCAGATTCCAATTCTATTTTCTTTCCTGTTAGTAGCTTGGCGTATACGTCTGCTCCTAGTAGTAGTTCAATCTCCGTGTTCGACCTATAGACATCCAAGTCAATTCCCTTTGATCGAAGTTCCGTCATCCATTCGGTAGGTTGAGCGGAAGGCATTGCACTACAAATCGTTGAGCAGTCTTGTACTTCAAAATTGCAGTTGTACTTGGAGTCCACATCAGAAATGTAGATTCGATACCGCTTGTGCTGCTGTGGTCTCGATTTCACTCCACCAAATAGTAAGTGTACAACTTCCTTTTTCCCGAGCATAGTGAGTCCAACTTCGGAAGCAGTTTGTTCCAATACATATGAGTTCTGGGATCCACTATCTAACATTGCTCGAACAACTTTTGATTTATTTTCGCCATCAATCTTTACCATGATTGTTTGAAGTAAGACATCTTGGCACCGAACTTGATTCGACATGTCCACGGATGCATTTATGTTCTTACTTCTCTCTTCAATCCCATCAGATTTTTGGCTGCCTTTTGAAACTGGACATAAGATTGCCCTGTGTTTTTTACTACAGATGACACATTTCACTACGTTTCTGCAATACTTGGAAAAGTGTCCGGGCTTCAAGCAAGAATAACAACACTGTTTCTCTTGAATTATTTTCCTTCTTTCTTCAAGAGACATTGACATGGCTTTACAGCATTGTTCACTCCAATGTTTTTCATCACAAAATACACATTTATAAGCGTTATTTGACTTCCCATCAGCAACTACCAGACTTGCAGCGGTGGCGACAGATGTCTTCGGCTTGGGCGGCTTATCTCGATTAAATTGTGATGGATACGAACTCGAAAACGGTTGACGAGCCAAACGCATTCTTTCACTTCCCTCAACTTCGTGTTTTAGGAATTCCATAAGCTTCTCCAGGAGGACTTCACTTGATTTATGCTTTCCATCTTCATCAGGCTTGTGATGATGACGAGTCCTTTCCCACGCGACGAAGAGATCTTCAGGTAAAGCTGATTCCACCATGGGGTACAGAATAGCAGCGCATTTATCTGTTGTGACTCCTAAAGATCCCAACGCTCGTAGTTGTGATGATAACCGAACGTATACAGTCGAAAAAGGTGTCGTGTTCCTTCCATGAGCATTTTCCAAAGTGATAGCAATCAAATCCCTTACGTACACTTCCACCAACATGTCTTCACGGCCAAAACGTTCCTTAAGAGTGCTGATGGCAAGTGGATAATTTGCCGCTGAGTTTGGGAAGGATGAAACTATTTCCTCCGACACCGATCCCTTTATCATGCAATTTTGTAGGTATTGGAACTTGACACAGGCCGAAATGGAGTCATCATCGTGGACGCTTTGAAAGGCTGACCAGAACTGCAGCCACTCCCGTGCTTCTCCTCCAAATTTCGGTAGTTCCAACTTCGGAAGTCGATGAAGATTTGACTTTCCTTCGTTCCCCCCGGAAACTATTGATTCTCGGTCTACTGTTGGTTTTGCTAGTAATTGTTCCATTTTTTGCAAAACGCCTTCAGACCTTCCAAATAGATTCGCTTGAACGATATCGACATCTTCAATTTCTTCATCTTCTCTATCCGCCTTTATCAGTTGTTCGATGAGACAATCACTGGCAATTAAGAACCTGTCTTTACATCTGAGGAGCTTTGGTCGTAGAGACATCAACATTTCTAGGCTTGGTTCTTGCTTTCCAAGTTCGCCATCTGCTTCTGCAATAACACTTTCCAAAGTCCTCTTTTTCGTCTCACAAGTTCTGAATTTGTCCATTTAAATCCTTGGCAGGGCTCGCCACAATGTTCGGTATACACTTTTTGAATGGTACACTATGACAGGTTCGTTTGGTATTGAAAGAATGATTCAATTAATCATCCTTGATATTTTAAATTTTATTCAGGATAAATATAGATATAAATATTATGTTACAAATTAATTTTTAGTAATTAAGAAGTTTAAAAAATGTTCGATTGAAAAGGATGGATTGGGAAGGAAGTCAGTCCGTGTTGGCCGTCAGAATTCGAAGGGCCCACTGCCCCGTGCTTACCACGTGACGCCGCCGCCGCGCATGCGCGCGGACCGTGACGTCGCCACCGCCGGTGGTGTTGGTTGAAAACTGTTCTTCTCTTCGTCGCGCGGGCTTGCCTTTCACTAACACAATGTTTAATTGATTTCTGTTCTACTAGATGACGCTCTGCCATCTAAAAATCACATGTGTCCTGTGGTCAGGAGAGATATGCCTTCTTCATTCTAATATCAACATCTGACCTCTTATTTTTATTTTTTATATTGTTTTTATATTATATTATATCAAACAATTAATTAGTCTATTCTTCAATTATTTTGGCGATATCCCACACAGTTTACCCACTTCGGTCAAAGTTGTCACCTGATGTTAGTAGTTATATTTGTACTGTGCCTGAATATTATTATCTGTAAGGCAAAATACTTTCATTTAGTCCTTTACACATTAAACAATCATATTATCTCTTTGATATATTAAATACGTACATTTATCTTGGTACCATTTAGAGTACAAAGGAATCTGATATAAATATATCCTGAACACTCTATTGGCGATAACTTTTTACCTTGTGTGACTGAAAATCCCGCAGTTCCTAACAAAGTAACCATTTTCAATGACTCGTTTGTTTGCTGATCTGAATAATTTCAAAGATTACATGAAACATAATAATTACACAAGGCTTAGCCAGAATTCTTAGGAAGAAGTGTCAGAATTACCGCTTACGGAAATTTACACCTTTATACACTGCACATACAATGTACATTTTACATATTAATTTTACTACGGATTGAACGAAAGGAAATGTAATAGGTTGTATTGTGTTCTGTTATATTTACTTGATCCGCCGAAATTATTCGCAATTTACCTATTTTATAAACTGTTATCAATGATGTTAGTAACTCTAACCTTGTAATATGTAATCGATTTTAAAATACCCAGATTTTTTTTAAATTAACAGCCTATTTTTGCTGGTTCAAAGGTATTTTGTTTACAAGTAAAGCAAAAGTTTATTTGACTCGGATTCTTCGAGCGTGAGACAAATGTAACTAGTTTCACACACACAAAGCCTTTATTAAGACCCATTGGTCTTACTCAGATTCCCAGAGTGTAGACGCCAATGATCAGGATAAGTGGAGTTTTTTTATGTACAATATTACATGAAATGCAGTAAAAAGCATGTAACGTTTTAAAATGAAATATAAATATTTATTAAATGTGCACGCTAGTGGATAGACATTCCTATAACTGTATATTCAGTGTCCCTCCCGTCTTCTTCCTGGTGCGGTACGGAGGGCTGACGCTGACAAGACGGGTCCCTTCCATCACCTTCGTGTGAAAACAGGTACCTCTTTCACTTGAAACAGTTTAGTCAAAAAAAGGTTTAGTGTAGGAAATTATTACAAACAAAAGAATTGAGGTTTGATTTTATATTGCACTTTATAAACTAATCTGAGAGAGATGAATGAAGTAAGCATATTTTCTAGGTCTTCAAGCTTCCCACATTGATCACACGAAGTTTAAAATTGCCTTAAGTTTTAATTGTTTATGAGAACTATGAAACATCACTAGAAACATCTAAAATATATTTTTGTGTATGTGGTTAAACTAAATTAATACAGAACTCTCTAAAAATTATAATTTAGGGTGCATAGTTTTAACAGCGATGTTGATGAGAAATGAGCCCTTTTTTAAACCATACAATAACAAGTCAAATAGATGCCACTGTAATTTGAAACAAGATATGTTGTGTATTCTAAGAAAGAATTCCAATCTTCAAATTTCCAGAACAGTTATTATTTAGAATGCTAACACACATTATAATAACCAAGTAATTAATTGTTTTCTGAATAAGATAAATAGATTGGTATGAAGCACATGGTTATAAATGTGTCAGATTGTGGTTCACTCGGCTGGAATCGGACCACTATGGTGGGAGGACGCTGCACTCGTCAAGATTGAACAGAATCCTAACGTCAGCAACATCGCTTGCCTGGACGAGGGGAAGCGGGACTGGTCCTGGAGCTTCTGTATGGCCTCGGGGTGGGGGTACAATGAGTACGGTGTGTATCATATATATATATATGTCATAATTTGTACATACATAGATGCCAATAGTCAATCCAATATGTATGAATATGTATGATTTGTTTCAATAAAGAAACAAGGTAACATTGGAGCAAGAAAGGCCTAGAAGAAGGCCTAGAAAAGAGGTTTAAAGATAGCAAATTCATTAGTAAAGTTTTACCAGTTTAATTATTGCGGAACTAATAAAAGTTAGAGTTCAACAAACTATCACTTCCTGGTCAAGCTGGGACATGTCTAAAGACAAAGAAGTAACGTTGACCAATGGGAGCAATTCATTTAGTGGAGGACCAATAGGGAACCTCCACGTCACCTTTCAACCAATGAGAAGTAAGAAGGGTTCTCGTGTTAAATCGAGAACCAAGAATTGTCAGGTCTTCACTTCGATCCCACCGAGATAGCACCTAGAGTCTTCACTTCGATCCCACCGAGTTCGGACCTATAGTCATCGGCTGGAATCATCGAGTAATCATCACTTAGATCCCTCCGTTCATCCTTTTCAGATAAGTCAATCTTACCGCAATGTGAATAGATACCATAACCAAAACCGCTCCACCTTCTCCAAGCCTTTCTTTCCTCGACTAGTTGCCTTTATTTTCAAAAAACCCATCAAGTGTCCTGGTTATTTCCCCTGGTGTGACAACCTTATCACTCAGCCACCACGACTGCGCCACCACCAACAACAATCAATCAACCTCCAAGAGTAATATTTCCCCGCGTATAATATTACAGTGTGAGTCGACATAATGACGGAAAAAACGGGAGCACTTGACGACGGAAAGAAGCTGGCAAGAAGCGAGGCGACCAGACGCCTTCTGGCGGCCATTATATGGCAGATGACAGTGGCCTCCGACGAGTTGACACCACCGACTAGAAACGGCGTTCCAGAGCCCCACCCCGGGAGAGATGAAGATCGCGCCACCGCCCCAGGCGAGTATTCACCGCGACCTGACACCGACCACCGAGGAGTCATCCACCGCCATGCCGTACCATACACCGCACCCGAAAGCAATTCACGCGCGACCCAGGACAGTGCAATAGTCCGAAAGCGGTCCATTCGAGTGAAAGCAGTGCAAACGGTAGATTTCCCCCTTCATTCCGGGACAGTGCAATCGGTCCCGAGTCCATAGCAGCCAACCCAAGCCAAGACGCCCAGAGGAGACTTCCGATGACTGAGGTAGGCACCCCCACCCTATGACGTCAAGAAATTGACTTTGGACTTGTATCTGACCCTGGACCTACCCTTTAACCATGTATCCAACCATAGGTTCCAATGAATGCACGCACGGGCTGGCCAAAACTGTCCAAAGGACTTGCACTGCACCAAATCGCAACACATGGCAACCCTTGCATGCATCATTTACCCAACACAACTCTAACATGCACCAACCTAACCCGCCACACACACAACTCGCTTTCCTAAATCAAGACACGTACTATAGGCCCTCAACTCACAAAGCCACATACGGCGTAATCGTGTAACCACAATGCCTTCAAAAAAATGACATCCCATAGGACAGCTCGCACAACTATCACACACAAGTTCATACGTGACCATGCGTCGTCGCGCAACAATCACACAAATGTACCTCACAACAAACACGACATTCATAACAAACAAAACACAGACAACATCCATCCTAACAGGACGGTTTTCACGCTAACGCGACACGCACCCATACGTCATCACACAACTGGGTACAACGCACAACCCCGCACAACAGCGCGACACTCACGCCAAAAGACGACAAACAACCAGCAAGCGCATGCACAACCGTTAATAACAACCACCTCGTCAACACAAAACACTAAACATTTTCACTTCACATTAAAACGTGCTATATGCAATAACAATATAAGAATTCTCGATTATGTTCGTGCAGACAGCACCCCTGACTTTAGTAAATTTGTTGTTCATAGTGAGAACAGGTTAGATTTTGTACAAACAAAGGCTCACGTGAACCTTTTTCATTTACAATTTTTTTTTTCGATTCGTGTCACAGGCCACACCACAAAACATTTCACTTTTCAGGCCAAAGACGCCTTCATCACACCTGTGACACTTCTCACCTCGAAAGCGTCTCCACGTCGAAGTCGCACTATTTCACTCAATTCCACTCTGATATCACTGAATAACATTTTTACTAAGACACGACAACCATTCGATTTAATATCAATAGATACAATATCCGGATTTTCGAAATACAAACAATGCCGAATTACACCACCTACGACAGATAAACGAATACACATCTCCACTTAAACAATGACCACCATTTTCCAAAGAACGATTTACATCATTCTTCCCAGATAGAAAAAAAACCCACTCCAGTAAAATAAGTATAGAACCATTAAAATATTCAATTAGAACAAAAATCAATTAGGCAGCAAAAAGGAAGCGATAGCCCCACGCGGGCAATAAAAATCCCCCCCCCCCCCCCCCCACCCCCCCCCCCGTACGCCCGCTTCCTGATTTCTAATTACCATCTCCCTCGACCAGCAGTTAAATGGAGGTCAAGCTGGGGACTTCTCCATGTCGCCAGTTTGGGAACTTCTCTCCATCACCCCACTTTTCATTCCCCATTCCAGCTACATATCGACTTTTACAAAAATACAATTAATTGCACTCTCACAAGAGTTAAAGACGTACCAACACATCTTAATGAGTTCACATCCCTATTATAATTAAATCCTAATTATTCTTACAGACTTCCAAAAAACGTTACATATTCCACCTACACGTAGATCTCAAAGTCAATTACGAACAAAGTTCACGCACATTACCACTTTAATTGTTAGTTAGTTTTCGAACTTGCGTTTTCTCCCAAAAGGGATTAGACGACCTTTTAGAAGGATCGAGGATCCTCCTCGAATCCTGTATTCAAGGTATTGATTTAGGTACCGACACCCAATATATAAAGTGGATATTGGGCGAGCACATCTTAAGTGCCCTAGGGGATCGCATAAAAACCTCTAGAACGCATTAAGGCTCGAGACAAATTAAAATACGACATTCGGCTTTTGAGATCTCGACCTACAATGACACAAGATAAAAATACATGTAAAGGTTATTTAGATTTCCATGTCTCCTGTATACATAACATAAATTGGCACTTGAGGATAGGATCACGTTTCCGCCTAAGTGTCGCAACAGAAGAGACAAAAAAATTATAGGGCATAATTAATCAATTAAGAAAACTAGATGATGGCATGTAGATACAAAACGGGTTCAAACCACTATATATTTTTTTGTTTATATATTAACCATTTTCACTATTTTCTAAAATTAAAATTAAAATATTTAACCAATTTATCAACTTATTCAATTTATTATCACTTATTTTAGCAATTATTTACCATTTTATTTACCACTTAGTTTATTTTATCGTAGTTCCATTTATCAACGAAAACTCATTGATTTTCGGTTAAACTTAAGACATTAAGTCATCCTTTATTTTTGAAAAACCTTTTTCATTTTTCTTTTTTTTTTTTACGCAACCAAGCATTCAACTTTGATTTCGCTCAACATTTCTTTTATTTTTATTTTTGATACCTCATGAAATTTCCTCGATTTCCTTCCCAAACTCGAGCAAAAAAATAATTAGGCATTTTTTCTTTTTCACCAATGCAACAAAGCATTTTTCTTTTTTTCCACGCAACAAGGCATTTTTCTTTTCCAACCACGCCTTCACTTTGATTTCAGTCAACTATTTTTACTTTTATTTTTATTTTGATTTCTAAAATTACCTCATGAAATTTCCTCGATTTCCTTCCCAATCTCGAGCAAAAAATGTAGTTAGGCAATTTTTCCTTTTTCACTATGTACCATAGTACTCAACTTATGATTCACCTTTACAAATTTTTGATTTCTATTAACTATAAACCAGCTATATAGCATTAACACTACATTTTTTTTATCACCTATATCCTTATCAATGTTGTCTATAACACCTCCCTATAACCAATTAATTTTCGCTCAAAATTATTTTCTTTGCTTTACAGAACTTATTCAGACTAAAACCCCTTCATAAATTCTTCACATGTAGGGGGCGCATCTGTCATAATTTGTACATACATAGATGCCAATAGTCAATCCAATATGTATGAAAATGTATGATTTGTTTCAATAAAGAAACAAGGGTAACATTGGAGGCAAGAAAGGCCTAGAAGAAAGGCCTAGAAAAGAGGCTTAAAGATAGCACAATCATTAGTAAAGTTATTACCAGTTTAATTATTGCGGAACTAATAAAAGTTAGAGTTCAACAAACTATCACTTCCTGGTCAAGCTGGGACATGTCTAAAGACAAAGAAGTAACGTAGACCAATCAGGGAGCAATTCATTTAGTGGAGAACCAATAGGGAACCTCCACGTCACACCTTTCAACCAATGAGAAGTAAGAAGGGTTCTCGTGTTAAATCGAGAACCAAGAATTGTCAGTCTTCACTTCGATCCCACCGAGATAGCACCTAGAGTCTTCACTTCGATCCCACCGAGTTCGGACCTATAGTCATCGGCTGGACATCATCGAGTAATCATCACTTAGATCCCTCCCGTTCATCCTTTTCAGATAAGTCAATCTTACCGCAATGTGAATAGATAACCAATAACCAAAACCGCTCCACCTTCTCCAAGCCTTTCTTTCCTCCGACTAGTTGCCTTTATTTTCAAAACCCATCAAGTGTCCTGGTTATTTCCCCTGGTGTGTACACCTTATCACTCAGCCACCACGACGGCGCCACCACCAACAACAATCATCAACCTCCAAGAGTAATATTTCCCCGCGTATAATATTACACATATATATATATATATATTATATAATCTAAAATACAAATATTTTCTTTTTTTTTAAACATATATTTTATTTTTTCATTCATTGACTGTTCTGCATTTTTGACCTTATATTCAAAAAAATATCACTTTTAATTATTATTGTTGTAAATATGTATATTTAACCCTACCTATCTTTTATCCACGATTATAGAATTCATTATATAAATTCTATATTCCTGTGATATAAATAATTTATGTATATTTTTACTTCAAGAGATTCAAAATAAAAATCTGCTTGAAAGGTAAATAATTATTTTTATTTTTCCACGACTGCACCTCTTGGAAGAAGCTGTTAACATCGCAGAAGACCGGTTGGACCTTGTTTCCGCTGTGGTAAAATGGGCCACCTGAAAAGTCAATGCACTTCCAGGTTGTCCACCGAACAGCAGCAATATCATTTTCAAATTAGACACCGGCCTGGGAAAAGACATCACAATGCGGATGCGCTGTCCAGAAGACCTTGCGGAAGTTGCAAGCATTGCGAAAAAAATGATAAAAATGAGAGCGAGGCGACATCGAGAGGGACGACTGTGGTACCGAGCGACGAGTGGACCCCTGCAAGCTGCAGAGCCAGCCAGCAACAAGACTTGAATATCGGTCCAATTTTGGAATCAAAGGAAAACGGAAACCTAATACCTAGCTGGGAGATCATATCGGACAAGAGCCCAGCACTTAAGGCATTATGGGCACAGTGGGACTCCTTGAGGGTTGAGAACGGACTGCTGAAGAGAGTTTGGGAAAGTGCTGATGGGAGGAGCACAAAAATGCAGCTAGTGGTCCCGGAGGTTAAACTTCCTTGTGTCCTGCGGGAGGTGCACAGCGGAGCCTCGGGATCTCACTTTGGCGTGACGAAAACCTTGAGAAAGGTTAGAGAGAGGTTCTACTGGGTATATTGCCGGGAGGACGTGGAAAATTGGTGCAGGCGATGTACCACATGTGCTGCCAGCAAAGGCCCACAAACTAGGTCCAGAGGAAAAATGAGAGAATACAACGTGGGAGCGCCTTTCGAAAGGATCGCGATTGATGTGGCTGGCCCATTTCCAGTCACAGAGGATGGAAACAAATACCTCTTGGTCGCTATGGACTACTTTACGAAGTGGCCCGAGGTCTACGCGATTCCTAATCAGGAGGCTGCTACGGTCGCAAGGGTTCTTGTAGACAACCTTATCTGCCGATTTGGTGTGCCATTAGAACTGCACTCAGATCAGGGGCGGAACTTTGAATCGGAAATATTCCGAGAATTGTGCCAGGTATTGGGAATCTGGAAAACAAGGACTACTCCCCTGCATCCACAGTCGGATGGAATGGTGGAAAGGTTCAACAAGACCATGGTGGAGCACCTATCCAAGGTTGTGGAGCAGAATCAAAGGGACTGGGACCGTAGACTGCCACTGTTCCTCATGGCGTACCGAGCGGCCATTCACGAAACAACGGGTCAAACACCTGGCCAAGGTTATGTTCGGACGAGAACTACGACTCCCTTGTGACTTAGAATTTGGCACCCCTGGAGGACCACCAGTAGAGGTGACCAGTTATGTGGGCGAACTGAGAGGTGTGCTGTCGGAAACTCATAAATTGGTTAGGGAAAAAATCCAGCTAGCAAGTCACCGGATGAAGACTCACTACGATCTAAAAGCAAACCATGAAGGATTCAAAGAGAATGATCTGGTATGGATGTTTAATCCAAAGAGAAAGAGAGGGCTCTCCCCAAAGTTAACACCAATGTGGGAAGGACCCTACAAGGTCGTCAAGAGAATCAACGACTTGGTCTACCGCATCCAGCGAAGTTCGAAAGCAAAACCAAGGGTCGTCCATTTGAGCCGGTTGGCACTCTTCCAGGGAGAGCAATCAGAGTGGACCTGATCGGGACGATCAGGTTTGATTGGGGGGCAGTGTGGCATGCATGGCGTTAGAAAATAGTTCTAAAAGTGGCCAATAGGTGGCGCCATGGATTTATGCGGCGTTTCTCTGCTCTGACTCTGTTGTTAGTCCTGTTCCTTCGTCATCCCCTGTAATAAATGGTTCTGTGCATGATTCCTCCTCCAGCCTCATCCTGCCACCTGTATTATGTAAAGTACTTGTTATATGATATTGCGACCATTTATAATGTAGATAAAGTGTTTTAATAAACTCCCTTGTACTTCGGCGTTGTGCGGTCGTGACTCTCCTTCCGACAACACATCGCTGCGCCCTCTGGTCAGTCCTGACTGTCCCCCCACCCGTGGTAAGGCTGACGGATACTGCCAGAGGTTAGGGGAGTTTCACGTGCGGCGTGGCTCCCAGGTGGTAGTGTAGGGAAGGCCAACGGTCCAAAGGGTCAGCCACAGTAAGGAAGCGATAAGAAAGGTAGAGCACGCAACAATATATATATATATACCTGGCATGGGACTTTGCATTAACTTGAGGTGGGATACAATGAGTACAGTAAGTACCATATAAACCTGACGTAAGATTCCTGCATGATCTGAGAGTGGGATACACTGAGTACTCTGAGTTAATATATATCTGGGGTCGGATCTCTGTATAGCCTCGGAGTGGAAGGACATTAAGGGAAGTTAGTTTATATTGTTTCATCGGCCCCATATGTCGTTTGTGTTCTCTGTCTATAGTCAGGATGGTCCAAAGATGACACATGAGTTCTAAAAGGGACGTGTTAGCGCAATCTCTCACAAAAACCTTTATATATGAAATTCAGTTTTATAGAACATTAAAAAAAAAGGATTTACTGAAAAAAATAATCAAAATTTGAGCAAACGTATAAGCAGCAATAATCAATGCACAATCTCCGCGACAGCAGTTACCCGTATATCATGTGTTCATCTTCGGCTACTCCAACAGTCTCCCTCCTCAGATTTTAACTCGTTGGCCTTCAGCGTGTTTGATCCGACCAGACATCATTTTTTGCCGATGTGCATCATGGAGGACTCTTGCTTAGTGAGCATATCGGAAGTGGGAATATATTGCACTGATACAGTACTGTCATGGATTTTCTCACGGATGGAATGATATTGATAGCAATGTTTCTTGTCCTCGATCTGTCCACCTAGTGTATGGCTTGGGTGATTACAGCTTGGCTATCACACCAAATGAAAGTTGGGTTTTCGAGTAAATGCCCAACTTTCAAAGGCTATATCAGGTCTCTCTCCCATGTCGTTGAAAGAGCTGCATTCTCTGCTTTGTTTTATTGAGTGCTCTAGCATTCTGTTTTACCTTTTTCCCGATAATAGGATCTCCTGCTAAAATAATCGCAAAGATAGTTTTAATTTTCCTGTATTGAGCATTCGATGCCCAATATGCATTCGCAAATGCTTCAAGTTGCTCTCCTATTGGTCTGTAGATGATACCATAATCTTTCATCCCTCCAAGGTATCACAATACTCTCTTTGCAGAATCCCAATGCTTCGCTGTAATTATTTTACAATAATGGGCTTGTTTTACAAAAGCGCATGCTATATCTGGTCTTGTTATTTGCGCCAATAATGATAGTCCTCATATATCAGCTCTTCTTCTAACTCTATATTTAGTATCATCAGGGTCTGCATTTACCTACATCAGTTTTGATATATTTCTCATATCCTGTAGTCTAAAGCATTCGAGAAAATTATAAATACATGTTCTCTGGATAAGGGTCAGGCTTTAATCTTGATGTTGAGAAAAATTCACACCGAATATATAAATAATATCAGTTCAAGATATTTCACGTCAAACATTTACTCTAGAAGTGTCTTGCACTTTTCTCTTATCTACTCGCTTTCTGAGATGGTGAAACATCATCTACATAAACGGATAGAATTATTCTTCCTTCTTTGCGTTCAAGTTCATAAACGCATGGGTTAATCGGATTTCTACTGAATCCATTTTCCTGAAGTTTGTAATTTAGAATCTCAATCCAAGATATTACTCTCTGTTTGAGTCCATAATTGGTCTAAATGTCAACCTTTCTCAATTCCAATTGCTGTCGAAAATCTTATGGTCTTAAAACTTGAGACTCTGCGACATGAATATCATTAAAATCAAGTCCTTTACCGTGTCCTAAACCTTTTACAACTATACACTCTTTTTATCTAGTGATTTCTTCTTAGGCGTTAGTTCTCTTGTGTGTAGAACCCATCTACATGAACCATTGGATAGTGGGCTACCTAGACCGAAGTCTTCACGCCTGCCCATCTAGATGCAGTTCCCACACGTTGTGATTTCTCAACGATTCTATTTCTTCTAATATCGCTGCAAGCCATCGCGTTGCTTGGCTTCTATGGCTTCTAGATAAGAGGGGCCCTTATCAAACAGTTGTATTTGAGCCTATTATTCCACCACACTTGGTTACCTTCGTTTTTTAGCTTATTACAGCTTCATCACCTTCCTTTGTATGATAACACAGTGTCATTGGGTGGTTTCGTGCTGTAGAAACTTATTTTTACTCATATTGTTTGCTTAGTTCTGATTCTAATCCTAAGTACTGGTCACCCCTTTAGTTGTTCTATTGCCTTCTGTTTCAAATGGTTCATGAGAATCTCCCGCCTGGTATAAGTTATCGTCATGAGAAAACTTTACATTGGATAAGTTGAGACCAGATTATAGTTGTCTCAATCTTTTGAAAACAGTTTCTTTAAATAACAGCCTCTTTATTCTATCTCCTAGTTTTTTTCTGGGACCCAGATTTTTCAACCACCTCCACGAAGTACATAATCAATTAGAATCCCCTAAATGCTCTTGTTTCAAACTTTGATTTTTTCTCTCCCTTGATATCTAACAAAAACCTCGCATCCACACGCTCTCAGATGTAAACTGAGTTTACACCCATATCCCAATATAAAATAGTATATCTTCCTTGTTAGGGGTTTTGCAACCCTGTTCCTCAGATATGCTACGGTGTAGATCAATTCAGCCTACAAGGCATTTCGCAAATTGAAGCTATTTTTTGTTCTTCTAACTATATCCAGCAAAGTTCTATTCATTCGCTATGAAAAACCATTTTGTTGCGGGGTATACCCGCAAGCCATTAGCAAATTTCAGTTGCATTATCAGGAGATGCCTTTTTTTTAATGAAAGAGTTCGAGCGAGGGTATTTACGACAATAAAAAAGCTGTCCGAAATGAAATGAGTAAACTAAAAGGGAAATTGCCTTCAATAGATACCGTTAGATGGATACTTGGCGCCGTTTTCACTACTCCTGGCTCGACCACTCTTTTAAAATCGGAATAATCCCTAACTTCATTTGCTTGTAACACAGAAATATTTCACTTTTCTTTCTAGAAATGTATATGTTAGTAGAGTATCGTAGGACTCCCACGAAGCGTTCCGCACCGTACAGTCCAGGGTAAACTTCAGGACACTTTGGGGCATCCTTCAAACCGAGAGAACTGCCTCCTGGGACGCTGCTATCCAATGGAATCTCCGTTCCGGGACACTCCGACTGCGCTTTCTTGAGGACCGAGTGCTGTCACACTGTTATCACCAGACTGTCTTGTCCCATTGTCCTCCTTAGCCGCTCCTTCTTAATTCCTGGACCCGCGGGCTCAGTAACGCTTCCTTGTTAAGCCTTTCTCAGCACCCACTTCGTTTTGACTCTTGAGACCAGAGCTGACTTGTCTCTAACAAAAGGTTGTGTCTCGTAAGGATTAACCTTTCCATTTACTTCCAGTGTAAAGCCTTGCTTTGTAGTCGGGACGTCACAAAATATATGTTTATCTAGGAGACAAAACGTTCTTTGGATTGGAAATGGTAATGTATTGGGAAGTCATTTGTAGCTAGATGAAACAGGGATGAAATGTACACTATTATTATTCACCATTCTCACTAAATAACAATCACTGTGTTCTAATATGGCTGATATTCATCACCAAAAACACACGTGTAAAAGCGAAGACATTAAGCAGCAAAATGATTTATAAAAAAATGCCAACCCCATTACTCTCTATACACATAAAAACAGCAGGTTATAAGGAAATGAAGTTATAAAGATAATACAATCGGACTGTTTATCAATGGCTCAGATAATTGTTCCTTCAAACTAGAGGTTCAAGGATATAGTTAACCCAAGCTGCTGGTGCAGGTGGAGAGACTCCGGACCATCTACAAAAGGTGTGGATGCCCGTGGTGACCAATGATCTCTGTGATGGCATCTACAGTATTATCGACATGGAAGTGACGGATGGCATGATCTGTGCCGGCTACCAGGAGGGTGGACGTGGGGTGTGCCAGGTACTCTATTGTAACATCACTTTGTAACATCTACATTACCACAAGCATCAATTTACCTCGATCATTAGCCTATCACATGTGTACATGTGTATGTATTTCTAAACCAAAAATCCATAACTTGCCAAGAAAGGGAATTTAGCTTTATAAAATATAAATAAAGCCATTTTGTGTGTATATCATGGTTTTTCGGGCTTTGGCATCTCGTTCCATCAAATGGAAGCCACCCCTGTACTGATGAGGACCAAAGCCCTAAATCGTGGTTTACAGGTTGGCCTTTGTCTGAATATTCCCAAATGGTGTTTTGGCTCATTCTATATCATCATTATTAAGGTGTTTACTGGGGTAATAGGCAGTGCATCGTTCTAATGAATAATTAAAGGGAGAGGTGCCTTTTTAGGTACATGAATATCATAGTCCTTAAATAATTTTATGTTATATATATACGAGTATGTGAAAAAATAATAATAAAGTAATAATAAAGGTCAGGTGTTCGTATTAAAATCAAAAAAGGCATATCCTGACCACACTCACCTGAGCTTTTTAGATAGCCGAGCGCCATCTAGTGTAACAGAAATCAACTATATATAGTATGATATTTGTAAAAGGAATTGATTTCTTATACTAAGCACACACACATTTTTCTCTCGGGAATATTCGCCAATCAATATATTAATAAAACAATATTCGTTAAGCAAATATTGTTTTGGGGGATAACCCAGGCAAAGCCAAGTTATTTTGCTATAAAATATAAATGCGGATGTGATTGTGCTGCGTGTATGTTTTCACAATATTCTCCATCCCTGGGTAATATTCAAACAGGATATAGAGTTGAATCTTGCAGAGGGCGTGCTGTCAGTTTAGATTCATTTTATGCAAATTAACCGAGAACCTTTGAATTTATTTGCATATTTTTAGCGATAAATGATTCTTTCATAGGGACTTTTTTTCATCACTGAAAATCTATTAGCTATATATTTATATATAGATCATCTATGTAATGGTGTGTAAGATCGCCTGAAAGGTTTACCAACAATCGGACAATTTCTCTCTCTCTCTCTTCTGATCTTTTTCATCTTTCCTTTAATAATTGTACTTGTAATTAGAAATTCATATTTAATGACTTTGATAAAATATAAAGAGAATGGTAATTCTATTTTGAAACTAGACCTAAATATGCCTACAGGGAGACTCAGGAGGTCCGCTCCAGTGCTGGGACCCCAAGTCCGGCAGCTGGCAGTTGACCGGAGTGACCAGTTGGGGCATCGGCTGTGCTTATGAGGGATTCCCCGCCGTCTTCAGCCGCGTCTCCGCCCTGCGCCCCTGGATCCTCTCTGTGATTGGCTGACTTACTAATAAAATACCTTTATAGAATGCTTTAAATCACTGGGTAGTCAATTCAACATGTACATTTCATTGATATTAAATACAAATCTCTACATATATAAAAGTCAACTATGTATACTTACTTATTTGTTTATTGTTTACTTATTGTTTGCATTTTTTGCTTATTTTTAACCAAACTGGTTGGTATTTTAAATGGATATAAATTAAACCTGGAAGGAGTAATTATTACATTTTGAACATGTGTAAATTCTAATTAACCAGATACCGAGCTAATTTACGTATCTTTCAATCATAAAACGATTATGATAATATTGCTGCATCATGTTTATTGAGCAGAAACAAGATTCCTTCGCCGTACAATAATGCCGTGCACTCAGCGTTAGGCGAGTGCCTCCATTACAAGCTCTATGGTCACGACTCAGTCAATCATGAGGTTAGCGATGAAGATATGAGCGAATTCAGGAAGCCATCCTTGGCTGAGAGGCTTAAAGAGATCCCAGAGAGGCAGTTAGAAAATTCTTGATTGATAACTATGACGAAAGAGTCAGACTGTGAGAACCTTTTAAGACGAGAGATCTGGAATTGTTGGCTGTTCCTAAGTGCATGGTATCCTCTAAGTTCTTCTATAAATTCTGTGTACCTTTCCGTGTGGTGGCTAGAGTGTCGGAAGTAAATTTCAGAGTGCGGGGAGTCAATATGCACGATGAACAAGTTTTACATGTTGACAGGATGAAGGCATTCAGGGCATGCGTCATGGAAAGCCCGCAGCTGCTAAACGCGAGTGCTATCCTCGGAGAAGAATGATTCCATTGACTCAGGAACTTGTAACGACTTTTTACTCTCCCCGCGCCTTCCTTTGTATCCCGATCCGATCCCCTCAACACTAGAATAAAGATAACTACTAGTTTTGATATAACTTATCGTATTTGTTTTTATTAAATACGTTTTCCTTTTTTTTTATACCATTTTGCGTGTACTTGTTTTGATGTGTGGGGCTTTTTTTCCTTTTAGCTACCTTTTACATCTTTGTGTGTAAACCCGTAATAGGGAAAAGAATACATCACGCCATCCCTTCTCCAAAGAGGTCCAGCGTGGCATCTCTGTAGAGACCCTTCGTGAGTTAAGCCCAAATACTTTATTATTTTTAATACAAGGAGATAGCTTGCCATCTGTTTCAAGAATTTGAAACTATTTTAGAGAGCCTCAACTTTTTCTTTTTACAAAATAAAATAATTTGCTACTGTTCTTACTGCGATGTAAAATTACTGGCAAGCTCTGGCTAATCAGTGGTGAACCCTTCTCCAAACGGTTTCACCATTTCAATCTTCAATTGGACTTTTCTGCTTATATGTCCGGAATTTTTGGAGATTCCTTATAGTTGAAGTCTATAAGAAAACATAATGGTCTTAATATTTTAAGGCAGTAGGAGATATAAATATAGGAGGCACCTCTCCCTTATGCTTTCTGAGATATAGACCTCGGAAGAGACTCAGCCTTCTTCAAATATATTCTCGTTGGCCGAATATTTCACCAAGAGCTTGCTGGAAACCCTCCCAAGAATTTAATATTTATTCATTATTTTTTTTATCATTGACGAGCTGTTCCCGCAAATAAGCATTCCGCGTTCGCCAGACACATAGAGTCGTCCCATCTATTGTATCTAGCCACCCGCCTATAATCCTTGAGCCATTTTCGTGCGTCCTGGCCTTCATCTCCGGCAAAGGTGGTAGGACATCTTGGCTTCTGCAAGGTAGTATAATTTGAGGAGGCTTGGGCTGAAGTTTCTCCGATTTCGTTCTTTATTATGGTTGGACTTCTGAGAGACAATCCTAATTCAGGAAGTAATCCCTTCATTCGAAAGCCTTCTTCTCAAGTTCGTTGATTCAGCCGTTTTAATTCAAGGCTGTACCCGGCGTCTACACTAATTGTCGCTATTAAAGATTAGAGTCACACAGATATATCTCTGCCGGTTTTATTATCAAATTATAACACGAAGTGAGTGATGTGTTCTTCTCAACAATTTAGCGGAGAAAATTTTGTTACAGAATATATATTCACATCCATTTCTTATATAACATCAAACTATTAAATTAACTATAAAGTAAACAAATGTTGCGACAATATACAACATAAAGTTACGGGAGAATGGTGTCATGTACCAAAAGAGGCACCTCTCCCTTTATTTATGCATTAGAACAATGCATTACGTTTATAGCCGTTTATAGCCCTAGTAAAAAAAAACTATTAGTGGCGATAAAGAACCGCGTACAACCGCGATACATGATGTCGTCCCTATACGTTTTCTTATATAGAGGGCTTAGGAAAGATTCATCGTTCAATTGATCGAAAAGCTTATCTAAAGAGAGAGTATCTAGATTGTGGAAGGCATGAAAAAATAGCGTATTATTTTTCCAATGAAAATCTTTAATGATGAACCAAGGCAACGTCGTACCACCAGACTATAGCTAGAGTATAAGAAATTTAAACTATCTTTGATACGTAAGCCTTTTTTTAATAAAACAATTTTTTTACTGCTCTTACTGCAATGATAAAATAATGGGAGAGTCTGTCTTTCAGTAAGGGCAGTAGAAAACGGTTTTATTTAAAAAAGGAATCATACGCGCCAGAAATAATTAGATATAACAGATGGCGTGCTAATGCATGCTAATATGGCAATAGTATTGACTATAAACATGGGTAAAAAGGGGGGGGGGGCAGTCTTCATTTTTAACTAGAAATTATTTTAGGGTGATCGTTTCTTTCTTTTTTAATATAAAATAATTTCTACTGTCTGCCTTTAGTGCAATGATAAAATATTTGGAGGGCCTGGTTAATCAATGGTAAACCCACCCAGCGGTTTCTTGACTATGGCTCTGAATGAATCTGTTTGGTAGGTCCACCAATCTTAGGGCTGGTTAACCTGCGTGAAAGTCAATGAACAATTTTTAAGAGTTTAGAAGACCAAATTCAAAACAAACATAACTTTTGCCGACCGTCCATGATCGTCCTAGATCGCGCGGAACGTTCCAATGCCTTTCTCAGCAAAAGAAGCACTGAAGATGGAGGGTCGCCCCGACAGGAGAATGAAGAACCGCCTAACTCCGAGTTTACGTAAGTCGTGGTATTATAAAATAATGCTAGAGAGAAAATTTTCTGATATTGAGACTGAATTCTGCTCGATGACCGATATAGGCATTTTTTATAGACTTTTTTTTTATTATTCAGACTACATCATGCTGACGAAAGCCAAGAGTGTATGTGGCTGACTTTTCTTTTTGGCTGAATAACTTTAGAAACGGTTTTTGGACAATTTTTCTGAAAATAAAAATCAACAATTAGTTGTTATAAAGAAAAACGATTGCAGCGGGCCTTCAGCAGCATTCCGTTGCATGATCATGAGTTGTCCTTTATTTTATATCCATCTCACCTTCCTTTCTACTTTTACACTATTTTTAAACTTCGGCGTTTGATGGTATCTTGACTTGATCTTAAATTCGGGATATTTAGTCAAGGAGTAGTTGGAAAAAGTTCAAAAATTCTCCGTAGTGTCTTAGAGAAAGTATACTTGAAACTTTGAAATCTCGTTCTAAGTTGCTTATTTATGCTCGATTATAAATGTTTGTATATATCTCAAATAATAGCATCTGTAGTGTCGAATTGAAATATATAAGAATTATTCTAGGATGAGTCTCGGATATTTGTGCTGAAAACATAAATTAAAAAAAAAAACTTTATTTCTTTGTGAGTCTTGTTAGGTGCCGGGAGCACGAGACGCGTGATTTTGGAAAAAGAAAAACAGGGAAAAGGCGGGATGTAGTAATAAAAAATCGCGGTCACGAAATGAATTCGGGAGTAATATCAATAAAAATGTTATCTTGAGAATAATGAAGAAACATTTGGAATTCTAAACAGAAGAAAATTCGATTATTATTGGAAAGAAATTAGAAATGAGCAAAGATGTGTGTGTGGTCAGTTCATTTTATTCTAATAATTTTTCTACTTAAGAAACGTTATATTCTTTTTTATTATAATTTTCATTAACTCTTCTTTTTTGCATTTAGTTTGTAAAATAAATATTGTTTATAAAAGCGTCTTAATTTCTTCTAATGCGTTATTTGATGATACATTTAAAAATGTTACAAAAGGTGAATTTTGAAATAAGCAGGAACAACTTGTAATACCTAAATTTCTTATAGATATCAGATATTTTTTCCAGTTACATTAGTTGAAGATAGTCATCTTGGTTTGTAATTTATCAAAAGTGTTCTTTAATTGAAAAAATAACTCGACGTGTAAATAAAGTAAACCTTCCCTGAACAGACTTTCAAGTAACTAACACAAATGGCTTAAAGGCCTTAGAGGTCTTTCAACATGGGTTCGAATACATGGACACTATATCATGTTTTCGCATAAGACCTGGTCCGCTTAAGATAGGCTTTATTATATCTGAATTGTTCTCTTATAACCGTTTGAGAGATTGTATTATATTTTTTAAGTTAGGTTCAAAAATGGCTCAATATGTCTGATAAAAATTTGATCAGATTGTAATATTTGAGTTGTTTTTTATTTTGGATCAGATTTCAAAGGAACACAGAGTTTTACTAAATAAAGTCATGTATAGCTAAAGACGCCGTATATAGTATATATATATTCAACTTGGCCAAAGTTGAAATTGAATAAAATTCAAAGTATTTTCAGAACAGGTGGTATTTAGATGCATATTGAAATATCTTGAACTTTCTATGATAGTAGGTAAGAGATAATTAATATTGAGGTTTTTCCAAATTTAGATATTGGGTTTAGGATGCCAAATATTTTATCTATTCAGCTTGGAAGATGTTTTGAACTAGACAACGATCCAAGGTGTCAGAGATGCAGTAACATCTACAAATCCATTGATATATCCGAGTTGCTCCATACTGCTGTATCAGAGATAATTGATTCCTGGAGTTCTGACGGAGATTTTCCTTAAACTCGATGGAGGTATTTAGCGAGAGAAACAAACACTAAAAGAACACAAAATCTGAGAGATATGTAATTGTTTAGTAGCCAGGGCCTCTCCACCCTTAATTCCCCCCTTCACCAAAATACTTCATCAAAATTCAAAATTAAAAAAATATATATATAAAAATATTTTCAAAAACAAAATTTAAAAGTAAGTTAATGATCATGGAAGATCAATTTGAAAAAAAAATATATATATATATATATTGGTAGTTTTAACGATTAATTTTTAAAATATCTCTCAAAAGCTCATATGTATTTTGTTTTTAATTTGAAAGACTTTGAAACTTCTTTACACGCACACAGTCTTATAACCTATGAAGAAACCGCATTGACCACTAATTCCTGCTTCAATGTCTCCCGATTCTTGCAAAATCAACCATTAGTGCGTGCATATAACCAAACGGTGTCCTGGTACCTTATAAGTACAAGGACCACAGAGGTTCGTCGAATTGTTTGAAATAAAGTAAAAAAAAAAAAAGATGATGAAAATGATTAACGACTCAATTAAAAAAGAAACCTGCAAAATGGCGTTTTCTCTCTATATAAGAATATTATTCTATTCACCTTTCAATTTGCTATGTAACAATTTACAATGTAAAATGCTCATGTTCTAATTTAAGTTTTCTAAGTCACAATTACAGGGCATAAAGATGTGAAATTCTTCATCTATGTGAGCTGTTATATGTATTCCTCAAATAAGACTAATAAAGCGCTCTCAAGAAAATTTAGCAAAAAACATTGATTATCTTAGTCTCTCCTGGAAGTGAACTCTCGTTAGATGTCGGGTCAGTCGCCCAGTAGGTGGTAGTTCACTAAATGGATTTATTGTAGAGAGTTTCCTCTATATTGCAAGATTTTGAGCTCAAAGTACATAGCCTGTCACTTTTTCGATTGGTGTCACAAAAAATAAGACGGATTTCTGCGAATTTTGTGAGTTAACACACAGTCATCCTATACTGTAGTAACTCAGTGTGGTTCTAGGCCCACTCGCACCATGTCCACCGCCACCTCCTCTTATTCCAAGAATAATGAGAACAAGGATTCCATGTCCTACAAATGGCCCTATTACGCAAAGGATTACGTATTAAAACAGCTCCTTTACGACCGTCTGACCACTGAAGTCAGACTAAGCTTCTGCCTCAGGCGCCAGAAGTATTGCGCCGTCAAAATCTTACATCTAAAACATTGTTATGTTTCAGCAGGAGAATTCTTCACCGAGCTCAAAAACATGTTAATCATACGAGATCCAAAAATTATTCCCTATTATAGTATTTTCTTTCATAAAGTTGATTTCTGGATGGCCATGGAATACATGAAAGATGGAAGCGTTGGAGACCTCCTTGATAAAGTCAGAAAGTACCATGATGTTAGTAAGGGATACTTTCCTGAACCTTTTATAGCTAAGATTATCAAAGATGTTATTGAAGGAGTGCAAGTCATTCATGGCAAGGGACTTATTCATCACGCTCTGAAATGTTCTAACTTTTTTATAAAGGACAACGGTCAAGTTATTTTATCGGATTATGGGATCAGCGGATGGTTTTCAACATCCGGGGAGCTCCATCCAGATAGTAAAGGCCGTCGCTTTTACCCGTCTCACAGGGCCATGTGTTGGATGGCTCCCGAGGTTATCACCAATTTCAAAAGAACCAGTTCTAAGTCCGACATCTGGAGTCTAGGCATCTGTGTCATCGAGATGGTCGCTGGAAAACCGCCTTTTTATGCCCGCTCCAACAGCCGAATTATTGAAAGCGCAAGAAAGAATGAGATCCCCACTTTAAATTCTATGGAAAGTGAAAATTTGGATCTAAGTAGTTACTCGCCGTATATACATAATTTTGTTAGTGCGTGTCTCAATAGAAATCCGGATAAACGCCCCAGTTTAAATTCCTTGTTGGAACACCCATTTCTGAAGAGTGAAAGCGTAGGTAGTGTTATTGAAGATTTTCAGGAGACAATTGAAAAGGAGAAGAAGCTAAAGGCAGAAACAAACAAAACCTCAAGTACATCAGCGCCGTCAAGTGTCATCAACTTCGGATATGTCACCTTAAACGATTCAGACCAAATTATTGAACCTATTCAGCGGAGCAATGTCTACCTTGCCAATAAAAGACTGAAGTCATTAGATCCCCCTCTGTTAAGTAGCAAACCCACTATGATGTCCATGGCTAATCCAACCAATAAGTCGTCAAAGAACGTATATGACGAGGAATCCATTCTCACAGTCCAAATAGATGTTTTAAATCCTCTTGGGAAGAAAAATAAGATATCTTTCTACTTCGACCCGGCAAAAGACAACCCGAAGAAATTTGCTAACTGGCTGCTGCACCAAGGCTATATGAGAGAGAAGGATCACGAGCCGCTGATAGAATACATGTTAGACATCATCCAGAAACATTGGAGAGGAATGCGGGTCGCTTCAAACACTAAATTGTCTCTTCCAAATGGAACATTGAGTATAAATGCCAAGTCCTGAACCCGACCAAAAGTTTCTATTTTTCTTTTCAAATCAACCTATTACCTCCTTGGAATAAAAAAAACCAAGCCATTTGAAAGCCTATATAGATCAGCAAGTACCCTCAAGTTATATTTTCGTCACAAACCTATTATCTTTGAAATAAAGTATTTTGATATTATTTTGAAAATAAATTGAAACTATGACATTTTCAGTGACATAGGTAGTTATAAAGAGACATGGGTCGCCTCTCCCGTCAAAATAGACGTCAAAAACCAGACGCCATCTATTGACCGTCACCGCAAACTAGCGGCCTCGGGTCGGTGACAAAGACACAACACCAGCTTTGGCAAACTGAAAAGCGTCCACCTAGAGACCATGGTTTCGGGCTAATGGCCCTCGTCAGCCTAGGGCGGAATTTATCCCATGAGATCCACACGGGATCTAATGGAATCTTGACAATCTGCCAAAGAGGTGTTTAGCTGGCAAAGTGGCTGGGCCAAATCTATGGCTAAAATATAGATGGAAATTTTACCGGGAGGATATTGATATAAAGAGACAAGGGTCGTCTCTCCCGTCAAAATAGACGTCAAAACCACGACGGGAAATTTTGACGGGAGAGGCGACCCTTGTCTCTTTATATCAATATCCTCCCGGCAAAATTTCCATCTATAGGTGGTTATGACTATCTATGATAATGTTTGATGGCCTATGTCAAGCTATAGATAAAACATATACGCATATATATAATAAATCAAATAAAATATTTAGATATGTAATTTATTCATTGCAAATACAAACGTATCTTACAATTTGTACCATCATATACATTCGTTCGTTGTCTCTCCCGACAACTCTTGACCCGCTTTGGTGGACTGATATATGATAATAGAGGCTGACCATACAGTATAGGTATAAGCTTGGGGATTGAAATATATGAGTTGAGGTATTTAAAGGATAGAGACCAAATCAATAGGAAAAATAAGAAGCTAATAAGATCCTGAAAGTTGTAACAAAATCTGGATATTGTTATTGAAATTTCAAGTTTGAAAGGAGAAGTATGAAAAATCACTGTTTCTGACCCAACTGAACGTTTGGAGCATTCATTATAAAATTATAGATATAGGATCGTTGTGATAGATCTGGTATAAAAGTGAGAGTAGGAATATGGGAATCATAGCCATATGCTTGTGGGCACATTCATAGAAAAAATGCAGCTCTGGAGACCGAATCAGGGAATACGATAGAAGAAGTATTTTGTCAAGAAGCAATACAAGGCAAAGAGAGATAGTGCTGAAGATTGAAATTTTTCTAAAACCTCGAAAAATAATCACAGATATCATCGTTGTGTGGGTGGAGATTTTCTATACCCAGTCGTTGTTTTGGTCGCATCTGAACAGATGTTTGCAGCATAAGTGATGGCATGCGATATATATTTTTTAAAAATTATTTTTGACGCGTATGATTCTTTTAAAAATAAATCTATTTTCTAATGTCCTTACTGCAATGATAAAATAATTTTATCATTGCCATAATGACACTAGAAAATTGACTTATTTTTAAAAGAATCATACGCGTTAAAAATAGTTCAAATTTTTCATAACAGATGGCGCGCTAATGCATCATATAAATATTTTTGCGGACACAGAAACAAAGGCTTAATTTATTTCCGCTGGTGTAGTGAAAATATAAGAGGATCGAAATAGCATTTTGACAGATCTTTTGAATATGAAGGAGTAGGGAAATTTATCGTCGTATATATAGAGAACTCTGTGAGTTTTAAGGTTCTCAGCCACAGAATAGATGTACATTGAATATTGGACGGTAAACAAAAAAAGAAACAGCTTGTCGAGAAACCTAATGCGATCAGTGATGTCGGACTATGATATCACTGCTCGTAGATCATGCCCTCATCAATAGCCACTCTCCACGACGGCATGAAACTTGAGAGGCTTCCTACCCGCCTCGATATAAAGACCAAAGGCAACACCTGGCCGGCGTTTCTGACCTTCGGGATCAGGTGCTTTAAATGCCACAACCAAGGCCATCGCAGAGCCAACTGCCCCATGCTTGCTAGGCAGTCCACCGGCAAGCTTCACCACTCTCTCACACCGATGTCACATCACCGACCGCGCCTCAGCTGCCCAGAAGCTAGCACCCGCGCCTCCTGCACCAGCACCCCCTACTCCATCTATGGAGGTCTCCAACATTGGTCCCGCGGCCCGGGCTTCTCCCCATCGACCAGCTGCGCCTCGGCCCCCTGCACCAGCACCCCCAACTTCATCTGTGGAGGTGCCGCCTCCTGCATCAACGCCCCCTGCTCCATCTCTGGAGGTACCAAGTGATGGTCCCACGGCCCACACTTCGCCCCGTCGGTTCACTGCGCCTCAGCCTGCTGAACCAGCGCTGCAAACTCCCCATGAAGAAGATTCAGCTCCAGCCGCAGTAGCCCCACCGCTACTACTAACTGCCTCGACGACCCATGAGATCCAGACCGCTCCTACACCCACTGATGATATTGACGCTTTATACCTGAAACTCGAATACCAGATAAACGATCTACTCGAACTACTGAACGATACAACTATCCAGAGCCCCCTATATGAAACAAAGTGGGTCAGGCCAGAGATTACGTTCGCGATTCTACACCGCGATGATAGAAATTATCTCAACAAAAAAAATCTCTCGCCTGAACACAAGATTATTCTTGTCGAATTCCTCAACACTGTCATCGAGCATGCTGGGGACATGGATTCCATAATCCGCAACGGCCTGTCCGAACTCAAGGCGGCTTTAAGCTCCTGATGAAATCCAGACATCCCTCCGGAGGGGGCTCCGTCTGTTGTATATATTTCTCCCCATTTTAAAAATGGCTGTAAACCTTCTCCCTACTGTTGACTAGATGTCAATAAACTATTTTTAATTGTCAATTGTCACTCTCCAGACATCGATCAAGCATCAAAAATATATCAAATTATTTTTTAAAAACACTGCCGTTTATTTTTACAAAGCTGGAGTTCATTAGAAGATAAAAATTGTATAAATATAGAAAAATTGACTTTCCAGACTTTCACCGATCCTCTTAATTGAAAATATTTTATTTATATTTCTATCTTCTATTTATATATGAACGGCTTCATTTCTCATTTTAGAGATTAAAATCATTTTTATAATCATAATTATGCAAATCATATTTCATTTCCTATTTTAATGGATGGTTTTTCGCCCAAAGAGCTTGTGAGACGACCGTAGTTCACACGTGCTGCTAACAAACATATAGTAAAAGATATACGAAAGTCCCATCGAAATATCGTAAATATACTCATGGACAAAACTTAAGGAAGTTTAGGCATTAATCTTTAAGCATATATGTCGGGATGTCGGACAATAACTCTGAAAGATATTTGATACACAGTGACTTTTATTGAAGACACTTAAGATAAAAAAGTGTGAACAAAATTGCTTTGTCTCCTTTAAAACAACAGACGACCGGCGACATCAGAAGACTTTCCAGTTCCTTAAGATTTCTCCATGAGTGTGAAAAAAATATCATTTGATATCCAGAATAAAAATCATTTAAAAGATATATAATCTTATATGAACGATATGATAAAGAAGTTTCAATCTCTCCGTAATCTCAAAATGACATGAGAAGTTTTGGTAAAACTAAATTTATTTAAAACAAACAACATAGTCTCTACATGTGTGAAGCTAGACGGCTCAGTTGAAGAGAAGGTAGGAGATGATGAGTGAGGCGAGCAGGGCGAGGAAACTTGGCATTGAATCGGTTGCGCTGTTGATGCACTTGTGTGGGTCGGACCTCTCCATGATGTGCAGGAAGCGGCTGGTGAAGACCTCCTTGTAGTCCCCCTTGATGGACACCAGCTTGAAGCCGTTGGTGTTATCTTTGAAGAGGACGTCGGCCGAGCCGTGGTAGGTTCCGAACATCCGGAACAAGGTGGAATTCTGTCCGAACATCTTCGCCGCGTTGGTGAGCATCCTGGCAATGTTGACTCGGTCTCCTTGGTCGATCTTCTTTCCCATCGTGATCTACACACACCAGTCTTGTGTAGCCTTCTGCCATTTACATGTAATCAAACATAACTTTTTATCAAAATTCAAAACTATTTTAAAGGGGTAAAATTCTTTTTATTATTAAACAATTTCTACTGCCCTTACTGCAATGGAAAAAATTAATGAGAGGGCCTGGCTCATCAGTGGTGAACCCTCTCAGCGGTTTCGCCAGTTTAATCTACCATACCGCTGTTATATTGCATTTTTGGAACTTCCTTTTATAGTGATACTGGTGATAGACTCTTTGAATGGGTATTTTAGAAGAACTATGGACATAAGCTTTGAATCTTAGGCCTTTAAAATAGTTTTGAATTTTGATAACAGATGGCGCGCTAGTGCAACATATTATAACTTTTTATATTAATATTTCGAAATTGTAAAGTGGTACCTAGAACTAAACAATTAAAATAATTTTATTGACATCTTGTCAATACATGCAAAAGTGCACAGTCTGCGCTATTGCAGTTTAGTGGAGAATCACCAGCGGGTCTTCAGCGACACCACGCATTTCGCGATCTACGAAGAATACGTAGATCGGGGAAGTGGTACATAGATCTTATTTTAAAAGGAGAAAATAAAATTGGAGTAACGAAATCTCCCTAGATTTGACGCATCTGATCTTGTTTATAACTCATCTCTAATAAATAACTTAAACTTGTAAAGTATTGAATCAATTTGATGATTTTACAATTCATATCAACATTTAACTATTTATCACCTTAATTTTAACACATTTCTATCTGTAGACTACCACATAACAAAATGTAGTCTTCGGCACCGTATTAGCTAGGCATGGATTAACATTTGATCTAATTTTGAGCCATTATGACTTCAACCAATCTTTTGGAAATACTTTTAGTTGAAGGTAGTTATATATATAATTATGAATATAGTGTTTATAATGAATTAAGAGGTTAAAGATAACGTGTGTTAAAGGGGAAAGACATATTTGGGATATGAAAAGATCTTGTTATTTTTAATATCATATATATATGAAAAATAAAAAAATAAAAAAGGTCAAATGTTGATATTAAAAACAAAATATGCATATCCTGACCGCGCTCACATGAGCTTTTTAGATGACAGAGCGCCATCTAGTGGAACAGAAATCAACTAAACGTTTATTTAACCAGTTCCCTTCTGATATTCAAGAAGCCTTTGGGACAAAAAGATTTTGAGTCGTAGAAATACAGATTGCACCGCACTGACGAGAGCCAACAGCCCGAAATGTGTTCGTGGTTGGCTTTTCTTGATTTGTCAAGAAATTGGGTTGGCCAAATATCAGGGAACAGGTTAAATCAACGTTTAGTTTATTTCTGTTCCACTAGATGGCCTTCCGCCATATAAAAATCTCATTTAAGAGTGGTCAGGGTATTCCTATTTTGTTTTAAATATATATATATATATAGCTTAAAATGCGGGAAGATGACCAAAGAGGCACCTCTCCCCCGCTAAGAATAGCATCAAACAACAAACTTGGTTCATCGCCCCAGTATAGAACATTATGGTGGTGATCAACCATGACATACTGTTTGAATTTTTTTATGTTATGTTTTAGAAAATAAACTTTCTGAAATAAAACACGGTGCATTGTTTTCGTAAAATAATAAAACAGGCTCCATCTATACAAACAGAGTCGTATTTTCTTTACAAGGCATCCAGAGACGTAAGCGACAAAAAGTTCCCCCTACCATTCTCCCCGGGATCTGTGCCAGATGGCACGACTTGAAGTCTGACACAGGGACTATGCGGCCGTCAGTACAGAGCAGGCGGAAGTTACTCGATCGTAGGTCGCGCGCCCAGGGCACCTGGCTCTTGCCGTCGGCGTACTGGAAGATGGTGGAATGTTTGGTGAAGGCCACGTCGCCGTGTCCCTCCTGTAGGCAACGTAGCACCCCAAGGTGGCCGAAGTATCGTTCCTGGGCGATGGGTGCGCACCGAGACCTGCCCATGTCGTCGCCCACACACAGGCGGCACAGACTGGCTGCCCCGGCGTGGTGTGGGTTATACCGGCTGTCGTTGGCCCCCGGCGCACAGCTGCCATTGAAGAATTCGGCCATGGCCAGCGCGCGGTCGCAGTTGTTGGACATCATCTTTTTCTCCATCAGTACCCCGATGGGCACGATCCAGCCGGTGGTCTGGTTAAGACCGGTGTGGCAGGACCTTGCTCCTGCAGCCAAACAGAACTTATAAGCCCACTTGGAACCATCTTGTATACACACAAACGATATCTATATTGAGGGTCAATTTTATAGCCAGATTTAGCAGTTGAATGAAGAAATTTCTAAATCATAATAAACACATGAGGTTTTATAATTATTATAATATATTATAACAGAGAAAGTTTCGGGAGGATGATAATCATATACCAAAAATACCACCTCACCCTTTGTGTGAAAATGCATTAAAACTATACATCTGGTTTATAAACAAGTATAAAACTTAATGGTGGTGATAAAATGATCCCCAACACCAGTTTTTGCAAATAGTTTCATATGCATATCATAGATTCGGGCTATGACCCTCATCAGTATAGGGGCGGCTTCGATTTCATAACATCCTAAGATAGGAGTTATGAAATCGGTCGAATTCTTAAACTATATTTCTATTATTTCGGTCATATGGATTTTTCAAGTAATACTTCTACAATAGCTCAGCAATTTAGCCATTCATCTCATTTTACTTCCAGCAACATGCTAACGAACTTGTAAAAAACTCATTTGTTGTATAATGAAATTATAAATACAAAATATATATAATAGGGCGTGAATTTTTTTTAAACTCTCCTACTGCTTATAATTTTTCAATATTCAGTATGAGCGAAATCCATTCTCCATATTTCAATATATTTTAGGAAACTCAAACTTAGTGTCTACACTGCAATATTTTCTAAGTAAAATTATACAAGGTTAACAATAAACAAATTAATCTACTGCATGAATTTTGTATCTACTACAATATGTATTTGCTGATCACCGTTGATCTACATACATCTCATAATTTATTAAACACAGTGAAGCTATCTCGTAACAAACTATAACTATTTTTTCGTCTTTTAATCAAAGTTACTATTTGTCCTTAGATAAGATTTTGCGCTAGGATAACATTAATGCACGAAAGAAAAATTCTTTTATGTTTTTTTAAGAGGAAGAAGTTAATTTTCTCACATAAACTCTATTGTATTCATTCGGGTACTCTGCTTATACATATTGATTATATGAAAAAGGAGAAGGTGTGGCACACAGCACAGCTAGAATGTATTTCAACTATATTTACAACGGAAAATTTGCTTTATGTCAAATGATTTCGTGCAGGTGCTCGCTTTTAGCATTACGATTGCAAGGTTAGTTAATTTATTAATTATATAGTTGTAGGGTGTTAAGTAAATTGTGTTCATTATTTCCGTATAAAAAGGTAACAAGCTCATTTACGGCGTAAATTTTATCCTTATTATTGGTTTGAAGATTGTAAAAGAGGGGATAGAAATAATGGATTGAACAAGGATAGAAATAATGACCTAAGTGCCAACCAATACCCGCGTCAGTGGTGTTTGAGATTATGACTGCAGTGTTGATTATATTTGTTGTTTTAGAAGGGCCCAGGTTAGTAGTAATACATTAGAATGTTACCTGGATGTAAAGTACATCTATGCTTGTCGTACGGTGGTTTAGTGTGTGCTTATTGCTTGATGGGTTAGATGTGTACGGGCTGCTGTGTGCAGACTCACCCTTGAGGTCTTTGAAGTTCTTGATCTTGGAGTCGGCCTTGATGAGGGCCACGGCGTAGTAGCTGCCTGTGGAGTCGTTGTAGACTTCCTTTAGAACGGGTTTCATGCCATTGTACCTGTCATACATGGCCACAGTCTTTTACTGCTCATCTACTGTACATGTAATCACAATCTTATACTGTCCATCTACTGTACTTATTACATGTAGTCACAGTCTTATACTGTCCATCTACTGTACTTATTACATGTAGTCACAGTCTTATACTGTCCATCTACTGTACCTATTACATAATATGTGAAATAATAATAGAAGAAAATTAAAAATAAAAAGGTTAGGTGTTGACATTAAAAAAAAAGCATATTCTGACCAGGAGCACATGTGTTTTTTAGATAGCAGAGCGCCATCTTGTGGAACAGAAATCAACTAAACATTTATTTAGTCTGTTCCCTGATGTTTGGCCAACCTATTTTCTTGATAAATCAAAAAAAGCCATCCACAGACGCGTTTCGCGCTTTTAGCGCTCTGCTATCTAAAAAGCACAAGTGCTCCCGGTCAGGATAGGCCTTCTTTATTTTTAATATCAACAATTAACCTTTTTATATATATATTTATATTTTCACATGTTAAGCGTATTCACGCAAATTTTGCCTTAAATACCCATTTCTTGGTTTCTCAAGAAGCTTCTGGTACCGAATATATTTTTGGTCGCAGTGGTACAGCCTGTCCCACGCTGACGAGCGCCAACAGCGTGAAACGCGTTCGTGGATGACTTTTCTTGATTTATCAAGAAAATGGGTTGGCCAAATATCAGGGAATAGGCTAAATGAATGTTTAGTTGATTTCTGTCCCACTAGATGTTGCTCTGTCATTAAAAAGCATATATGCTCCTGGTCAGGATAAGCCTTCTTTATTTTAATTACATAATATGTTGCAAATGTTATCATAGTTTCCATTTCTATATTTTCTGCTTATTGCATGCTGTAACGGGTTTCAACTGTCATCTACTGCGCCTATCTCACGTTGTTATTTCGGCCCAATTTGTACATCGCACATATTGTCAGTCTTATTCCCCATCTTTTATATCAAGGGTTCTTCGTGCACCTCCGTTTGTTCGTTGTAGAGTTTACTGAGGCATCAAAACATTGACTATCGGAAAATATTTATACGAGCATATATATGAAGCATCTATTTACTCTATTATTAGATCACAGAATTCGTGTTTTTTAAAACTATCCTTTAAATTTGTTAACATTACAATCACTTCAGTAAAATAATAAATAAAATACAATCTGTTTAGATAAGAATTTCTATTATACCACGATCATACAAGCTTTCCGGCGTTACAGCCCTTCAACAGGTACAATTACAAGAAGTCAGTCAAAGTGTAGTACCAGTCAAACAGCCCGATAGTTTGTATGGTCGTGGTTTAAAAGAAACTCTTCCCTCAACGTATTGTCTTTTATTTTTCATTCCATTTATATATTTTTATATTGATAATAAGATCAATTAGCCATCTTGAGGTTAGTGAACATAAAGCTAATATATAATTTTGAGATTGTCTTGGAATTCCGTACGCTATGTGTCACTGTATAACCCATCCCTCGGTGACAATATAGAAAATAGGATCAACCTACCTGTCATTAACATCTATCCAACTCAACAGTTGTAACCGAAAAATTGACCTTCCTCCACAATACCTGCAAATCTATATATATAAAAATGGATGTTTGTTGGTCCGTCCGTCCGTCCGTCCGTTTGTCAGTGATAATCTTCTACATCGCTCAACCAATCGTGATGAAACTTTGGGAAGATGTTTAGTATACTACCGGGATGGTTTATGGCTAATTACTCTTTAGAAATAACCTTTCGTTGCATTTTTATTTACAATAAAACGTAAATTCACTCGCAATCTGCGCCCCTCTCGCGGCAGACGGGGGATGGCGGCGCGCGACGATTGGCTGCCGGCGCAGCACGTGACCTCCCTGCCTCCCCCCGCCGAGTAAATGAGATCTCCCGGCTGACGGCCGAGCAGCGCCCTCTAGAACGCGTTACGATTTTGACGGCGCGGGGAGCTCCCGGTTGGACAGTTGCGCGGGGGCAGAGTGACCTCGCGGGTGCCCTCCGGGAACTACGTCCATCTTCCATATGTAATATACATTTAATCGTGTAAACCCGGGCGTTGCCCGGGTCATTCGTCTACAAATTCGCAGTAGTTCACTAATTCAAACCAAAATATCCATACATAGGTAAAAGAATACTGGGAAGACTGACATTTATTAATGCAGTGATTATAATCAATGATTACAATGAAGGGCTATATTGTCTATATATATAAAAATCACTTTCAAATATTAATATTTATATATAATACTGTCCAACCGGGAGCGCCCCGCGCCGTCAAAATCGTAACGCGTTCTAGAGGGCGCTGCTCGGCCGTCAGCCGGGAGATCTCATTTATATATAAATATTTATATATAAAAATGGATGTTTGTTGGTCCGTCCGTCCGTCCGTCCGTCCGTTTGTCAGTGATAATCTTCTACATCGCTCAACCAATCGTGATGAAACTTTGGGAAGATGTTTAGTATACTACCGGGATGGTTTATGGCTAATTACTCTTTAGAAATAACCTTTCGTTGCATTTTTATTTACAATAAAACGTAAATTCACTCGCAATCTGCGCCCCTCTCGCGGCAGACGGGGGATGGCGGCGCGCGACGATTGGCTGCCGGCGCAGCACGTGACCTCCCTGCCTCCCCCCGCCGAGTAAATGAGATCTCCCGGCTGACGGCCGAGCAGCGCCCTCTAGAACGCGTTACGATTTTGACGGCGCGGGGCGCTCCCGGTTGGACAGTTGCGCGGGGGCAGAGTGACCTCGCGGGTGCCCTCCGGGAACTACGTCCATCTTCCATATGTAATATACATTTAATCGTGTAAACCCGGGCGTTGCCCGGGTCATTCGTCTACAAATTCGCAGTAGTTCACTAATTCAAACCAAAATATCCATACATAGGTAAAAGAATACTGGGAAGACTGACATTTATTAATGCAGTGATTATAATCAATGATTACAATGAAGGGCTATATTGTCTATATATATAAAAATCACTTTCAAATATTAACGTAACGTTCCATTCTCAATCCCGTTGGGCTTTAGATCGGCTAAAACATTTTTATCTTTATTAGTGAATATTAACTTTACTGTACTGAATAGTTTAGTATAATGTTAATTCAACATATTACAATTTAGCCACTGCAACGCGTGACCGGGTTCGCTGTGTAGTATACTATCAGGACGATTTCTGGCGAATTATTTTAGAATAATATTTATAGCAATAAATATAGCGAAATTAAGACGTAGTGATAATATTCTGTGTTTGTGCATATATAAATATTTTACAGAAAATATGAGAACGTTCTATTAGAATATCTCGAAAACAAAAAACAATACATATAATAACATATACAATATACAATACATATACATTTTATCTTTATAAGTGAATATTGACTTTACTGTACTGAATAGTTTAGTATAATGTTAATTTAACATATTACAATTTAGCCACAGCAAGGCGTGGCCGGGTCCACTAGTATTTAATAATAATAGTACCCCCAATCTGTTTCCCACCCTTGAAAAAAATTTAACCTCCCAAGTTTCCAAAACCTTTGTCTGAAGGGTTTAAGATGGTTTTTGCCTTTCTTTGCATTATTGGCAGTCATTCTTTTCTCACAACTAATTTATATACGGAGATGAAAAAGAAAAATATATATATAATAATCATTCATTTTATTAAAAAATTATAGTTATGTAAATATCTACATGTCTATATTAATAAAATGGAAATTTCATAAGTGGACATCACTAAAAACTTTCGTTACAATGCATCAATTTCAACCAAATTTTCAACATTTATGTAAAACGAGATGGAGCAGGTTTTGCTTAACATCAAAATATATTTCCTAACATTAACATGCGTAACTTCGCTGTTATCGATTAAATACAAAAAAAAATCAACAGAGTTAATTTTATTTATATATAAATACAAAATTAAATTTCAACAAAGTTAATTTTTTTACATACTAGCTAATAATCTCAATCTAAAAAATATTCAAAACAAGCAATTTTAAGATAACACCATATGTAAAACAGTCGGTCAAGAAAACAACAACGATATTACATCTTTCTCACATATTCACACACAATCTTGATTAATAATTAAAACTAATCTTTATCATTGTTTATTATCAACTTTTATTTCTACATTTGTTTTTAAATACCCAATTGTTTTATCATGTTTCTAATTTCGCCTAACAAATATACAAATTTATAGTGACCAACATATGCACATTTTATCTTTGTTTTTATTTAACTTGATATCGTAAACATAACATCCATTGTAAGCATTTTTCTGTTCACCTTCCGTGGTTTCTCTTTTCTCTGATAGTTTTTAGGTGTAGTATATTTTCTTATTACTAGACTACAAACATTCCCTCGAGAAAAACCTGGGCGAAGCCGGGTACATCCGCTAGTATATATATATAATTCTCTAATGTCTTGTATAGTAGCCTGTTGAAGGACGTCATAGTGTAGCCCCAATATTATACCACATAAATAAAAAAACTCGTTACCGTAAACTTTGATTCCTTCTTCGAAATTCCTTCTCTTGTAATATGAACGTACCTGCCAGCTAGGTAGACTCCCTGGTTGCTGTCCATGACCACAATGTCGGCCTGGCCACGTCGCACCTTGTCCACACAGTCCAGCTTGCTGTCGCCGCTCTCACAGCTCAGGTGCGGGTTGAGGTGCCGACCCTCGGCCATGCGGCTCAGATCCTCGCAGCGGGCGGAGGCCCTGGTGTTGGGGGCGCACAGTTTCACGGAGCGGTTCGCGCAACCCCGGTAGGCCATCTGGATGGTAGGCAGATAGTCCCCTGCACCTCTCTCGTTAGTGCGGCTTTCTCTACTCTTCTCTATGATATCATCAAAGTTTTCATTAAAAAACAACATTCTTCTACCTGTCTTTTTAATACCAGTAAAAAGCATCTCATTGTACACTGCTACTCGGAATTTTAATAAAGCGTGGTCTAGAGTGAAATAATTATTTATAATGCAATTATAACTCATTTTACCTGGCATTTTAAAAGCGAAACTTACTTGTTCTAACAAAAATGTAATTTAAGAGATGAATGCCCGCTATTGAGGAATATCTGTAAAATAAACTCGACCTTTGGGATCCAATTTTAACGTTCGTTGGTCGGGATTAAGACGTAATATCGTTTTTTTTTAGGATAAAGTTTTAAAGGCGAGGAATCAGTGCTTCTTGAAAGTAAGTATTTTTTTTATATCAACACCTGACCTTTTTTTCTATTTCTCTTCTTTTTTTTTTTTTCACACGATCAGCGTAATTACGCAAATCTGGCTTCAAATACCCATTTCTTGATTTCTCAGGAAGTCTCATGGAAAACATTTTAGTCGCCTGAACCACGATGACGAGGGCCAACAGCTAGAAACTCATACCTGGTTGGATTTTTTTTTAATTTTATTTATCAACGTTTAGTTGATTTTTGTACCACTAGGTGGTGCTTTGCTATCTAAAATGCTCGCGTGGTCAAGATATGCTTTTTTGTTTTAATATATTTTTATATTTTTATACATATAAATGTTATATAATGTTAAATATATATTTTAAAGTTTAAATTGGTTTCATTTTCATTCTAATTATTATGATTATAATGATTATAAATTTCTAGAAATATCCTCACACAAATAATTTATTTTTATGGAATACCATTATGACAAAAACGGCTGCGCCTATTTCCTCCGTTTGACATATATTTACAAATTATATTCTATATTCCAGACCAACCCGGCGACCTATAAGTATGATATTTTTTATTCTTGCTTTGTTAGCTTCATTGAGTGTGTGAGCAACTACGCGGCCTGAGACGTATTAGTCGATTTTAGTATTTGTCCATTCCCGACAACCCAGAATCTTTTATAGACCTGCATAGTTAGTTGGATTGAGGTAGTGTTCAAGAATCTAGACTTCTATGTGGTCTTGAAGTATATCATTTTTTTATTGAAAAAAAATATGTAAATTAGTCCAGTCCCGAACACCCGACCACATTTTTATGGAATTCCAGCTGTTCATTACGCAAGAGAAACGGCTGCGCCTATTTGGAAGGGAATATACAAATTATCTTATCTATAGTCTATTCCAAACCCTCCCATCACGGCTACCTAGTAGTCTGAATTTTTCTAAACCTTCAATCTTAGTATTATTCAACTAGCCTATCAAATATTAAAATTTTACGTGGTCAGGAAGTATATGAAAAATTGATCACAAAATTTGAAAGAAAAATATATAGAAAAATATTTTTACTAACCACCTCGAAGACTGAAATATTCAATATTTATAGTTATTTGTATTGAGCGACTCTACATATTTTCTCTCGCTCTGTAAGAGTATACTCTCTCTGGAACTAATCACAATATTTGAAAGTAAATATATAAATCATAATTAGTCCTTTACGCCGTTCACCCTAACCACCCAGAAGTCTGAAACTTACAATGTCATCAGGTTTGAACAGGTGTACCAAATTTCACATTTTAAGATGATCTTGGAAGTATATTAAAAATTGATTACAAGATTTGTGGACACAAAAACAAGGAAGTAATTTAATTAAAATATTTTAAAATAGAATGATC
>CP092871.1:46431247-46445035 GCA_030710605.1 Cordylochernes scorpioides
ACGATCCAGCCGGTGGTCTGGTTAAGACCGGTGTGGCAGGACCTTGCTCCTGCAGCCAAACAGAACTTATAAGCTCACTTGGAACCATCTTGGATACACACAAACGATATCTATATTGAGGGTCAATTTTATAGCCAGATTTAACTGTTGAATGAAGAAATTGCTATATCACAATAAATATATTAGGTATTATAAAAATTATAATATATATAACACACAGCAAAACACCAAATGCATTAAAACAATACATTTGGTTTATACCCAATCACAAAACTTAATTGTGATGATAAAGAATAATCCCCAACACCAATTTTGGCAAATTCAAACAAAACCAATATACCATAGTTTCGGCCTATGACCCTCATCAGTACAGGGGCGGCTTCGATTTCATAATATCCTAAGATAGGAATTATGAAATCGGTCGATTTTTGTAAACTATATTTCTATTATTTCGATCATATGGATTTTTCAAGTAATCCTACTACAATAGTTCAGCAATTTAGCCATTCATCTAATTTTACTTCCAGCAACATGCTAACGAACTTGTAAAAAACTCATTTGTTGTATAATGAAATTATAAATACAAAAAATATATAATAGGGCGTGAAATTTTTTAAAACTTCTACTGTTTATAATTTTTCAATATTCAGTATGAGCGAAATCCATTGTCCATATTTTAATATATTTTAGGAAACTCACACTTAGCGTCTACACTGCAATATTTTCTAAGTAAAATTATACAAGGTTAACAATAAACAAATTCATCTACTGCATGAATTGTGTATCTACTACAATATGTATTTGCTGATCACCGTTGATCTACATACATCCCATAATTTATTGAACGCAGTGAAGCTATCTCGGACCAAACTATAACTATTTTTTCTCCTTTTATTCAAAGTTACTATTCATTCCTTACATAGTGTTTTGCGCTAGGATAACATTCATGCACGAAAGAAAAATCCTTTTATGTTTTTTTAATAGGAAGAAGTTAATTTTCTCACATAAACTACTGTATTTGTGCACTCTGCTTATGCATATTGACTATATAAAAAGAGAGGGTGGGGCACACAACATAGCTAGAATGTATTTCAACTATATTTATAATGGAATATTTTCTTTATTTCAAATAATTGTTTTCACAGATGTTTGCTTTTAGCATCACCTTTGCAAGGTTAGTCACTTTATGAATTATATACTTGTAGGGTATATAAGAGAATTGCGTTCTTTATTTTTAAAGAGAAAGATGTAACAACCTCATTTACGGCTGAAATTGAATCCTTATTATTAGTTTGAAAATTGTAAAAGAGGATAGAAATAATGGATAACACTAGGATAAAAATAATGGATAAAACAAGGATAGAAATAGTGGCCTAAGTGCCAACCAATTATGACGGCTGCATGGATTATAATATATTGTTACTCTGGAAGGGCCCAGATTATAATAGTACATTAGAATGTTACCTGGAAGTAAAGTACATCTATGCTTGTCGTAGAGGGTAGTTTAGTGTGTGTTTACTGCTTGATGGGCTAGATGTGTACAGACTGCTGTGTTCAGAGAGAGAGAGTACTCACCCTTGAGGTCTTTGAAGTTCTTGATCTTGGAGTCGGCCTTGATGAGGGCCACGGCGTAGTAGCTGCCTGTGGAGTCGTTGTAGACTTCCTTTAGCACGGGTTTCATGCCGTTGTACCTGTCATACATGGCCACAGTCTTTTACTGTCATCTGCTGTACTTATTACATGTAGTCACAGCCTTATACTGTCTATCTACTGTACATATTACATAATATGTTGCAAATTTTCTCATAATTTCCACTTTCTATCTTTGTGCCTCTTACATGCTGTAACGGTCTTCAACTGTCATCTACTGCACCAATCTCACGTTGTTATTTCGGCCCTATTTGTACATCGGACATATTGTCAGTCTTATTCTTCATCTTTTATATCTGCAGCTTCTTTGTTACCCTCCGTTTGTCCCTTTTTGAGTTTACTGAGGCATCAAAACATGGATTATAAGAAAATATTCATAGGAGCATATATATGATGTATCTATTTACTCTATTATTAGATCATAGAATTCGTGTTTTTTTAAACTATTCTTTAAATTTTTTAACATTACAATCACTTCAGTAAAATTATAAATAAAATACAATCTGTTTAGATAAGAATTTCTATTATACCACGACCATACGGCGTTACAGCCCTTCAACAGGTACAATTACAAGAAAAGTACCAGTCAGATACCGCCCGATAGTTTCTATGGTCGTGGTATAAAATAAACTCTTCCCTCAACGTATTGTCTTTTATTTTTCACAACTTTCGTATATTTTTATATTGATAATAAGATCAATTAGCCATCTTGAGGTTAGTGAACATAAACTAGTATATAATTTTAAGATTGTCTCGGATTTGCGTACGCTATGTGTCACTGTATAATCCATCCATCGATGACAATATAGAAAATAAGATCAACCTACCTGCCATTAACATCTATCCAACTCAACAGTTGTAACCGAAAATTGACCTTCCTCCACAATACCTGCAAATATTCAATAATAATAGTACCCAATCTGTTTCCCACCCTTGAAAAAATTTAACCTCCCAAGTTTCCAAAACCTTTGTCTGAAGGGTTTCAGATGGTTTTTGCCTTTCCCGGCATTATTGGCAGTCATCCTTTTCTCACAACTAATTTGTATACGGAGATGAAAAAGATCACTCCGTGTGTGACATTTTTCTCACAACCCTTTCTAAATCCCATCACGAAGAGATCATGACTTACCCATCCAATCATTTATATTTTTACCTATCATCATTATATGTTCTCTATTAAATCTTTTATTCCTATTTTTGTTTTTACTTATATGTTCAGTATTAGTTGTTTATACTTTATTATCTCTTATGGATATACAGAGATCAACCCTATGTTATATACCAACTCATTTTAATTAATTTTTAAAAATTACTTCCTTAATAACAGTCTTCCTATTCCGCTCTCTTAAATCCCTCCATATGAACCCTCTCACATCCGGGGCCATCTGTGATGATTTAAGACCATGGAATTGTTGTAAATGGTCCAGATATCTACTACCACATGTTCCACCACGTGACTGTATATAACTTCTTATTTACTGCAAATAGAAAGCCTCAACTAACATCAATCTGTACCGCGTAAGAATCTAATAAAGTATAGCAACTGTACAGATAGAAGGAATGGAGAATAACAGGAGAAAATTAAGGGTAAAACTAATCAGGCTTAGGTGAGAATAGAAAAGAAGGCCTAGCAAACCCAGTCCAACTTTTACGAGGTCGTGGCCCTCCTGGATAATAAAACTTTTTCCCCTGTTTACGTCAGAAAAGGGCAGCGACCTGTTCGGACCCGCTCAGCTATAAAAGGAGGTCCCGATCCTCAGTTAGTCAGTCCTTAGTTAGTCGTCGTTCCAGTCCCAGTGCACCGGACGCTCCGATAAAAGGTAAACCCTTTCCTGCCAGAATTCTCCTCATCCCATTCCTTCTTGACGTCAGACGCTTCTTAGTAGAATCTCTGTTTGTTTATTTCACCTTTGGCCCAGCTGTGTCGCCTTCCACCACGACTGCACGGTAGAGTTGACATCGAGGTTCGTCTAGCATCAGGTAACACTGGTCCCAGAGGTCCCAAGATATCACACATATATATATATATAATAATCATTCATTCATAAAATAAATATTCATAATCAAATCATTCATAAAAATTCTAACAATGTAAATATCTACGTGTATATATAATTCTCTAGTTTCTTGTATAGTAGCCTGTTGAAGGATGTCATAGTCCGAAAGCTAGCCAAGATTATACCGCATAAATAAATACACTTGTCACCGTAAACTTTGATTCCTTCTTCGAAATTCCTTCTCTTGTAATATGAACGTACCTGCCAGCTAGGTAGACTCCCTGGTTGCTGTCCATGACCACAATGTCGGCCTGTCCACGTCGCACCTTGTCCACACAGTCCAGCTTGCTGTCGCCGCTCTCACAGCTCAGGTGCGGGTTGAGGTGCCGACCCTCGGCCATGCGGCTCAGATCCTCGCAGCGGGCGGAGGCCCTGGTGTTGGGGGCGCACAGTTTCACGGAGCGGTTCGCGCAACCCCGGTAGGCCATCTGGATGGTGGGCAGATAGTCCCCTGCACCTCTCTCGTTAGTGTGGCCTTCTCTACTCTTCTCTATGATATCATTAAAGTTTTCATTAAAAAACAACATTCTTCTACCTGTCTTTTTAATACCAGTAAAAAGCACCTCATTGTACACTGCTACTCGGACTTTTAATAAAGCGTGGTCTATAGTGAAATAATTATTTATAATGCAATTATTCTGTGGTAATTAACAGTACTCATTTTTACCTGGCATTTTAAAAGCGAAACTTACTTGTTCTAACAAAAATGTAATTTAAGAGATGATTGCCCGCTAATTGAGGATTAACTGTAAAATAAACTCGACCTTTGGGATCCAATTTTAACGTTCGTTGGTCGGGATTAAGACGTAATATCGTTTTTTTAGGATAAAGTTTTAAAGGCGAGGAATCAGTGCTTCTTGAAAGTAAGTGATTTTTTTATATCAATACCTGACCTTTTTTTTTCTATTTCTCTTCTTTTTTTTTTTTTTCACACGATCAGCGTAATTACGCAAATCTGGCTTTAAATACCCATTTCTTGATTTCTCAGGAAGTCTCAAGGACAACTTTTTAGTCGCCTGAACCACGATGACGAGGGCCAACAGCTAGAAACTCGTACCTGGTTGGATTTTTTTTAATTTTTATTTATCAACGTTTAGTTGATTTTTGTACCACTAGGTGGTGCTTTGCTATCTAAAATGCTCGAGTGGTCAAGATATGTTTTTTTTTTTGTTTTAATATATTTTTATATTTTTATACATATAAATGTTATATAATGTTAAATATATATTTTAAAGTTTAAATTGGTTTCATTTTCATTCTAATTATTATGACTATAATGATTATAAATTTCTATAAATATCCTCACACAAATAATTTATTTTTATGGAATACCATTATGACAAAAACGGCTGCGCCTATTTCCTCCGTTTGACATATATTTACAAATTATATTCTATATTCCAGACCAACCCGGCGACATATAAGTATGATATTTTTATTCTTGCGTTGTTAGCTTCATTGAGTGAGTGAGCAACTACGGAAGTAGAGACGTATTAGTCGATTTTAGTATTTGTCCATTCCCGACAACCCAGAATCTTTTATAGACCTACATAGTTAGTTGGATTGAGGTAGTGTACAAGATTCTAGACTTCTATGTGGTCTTGAAGTATATCATTTTTTTTTAACGAAGAAAAATATGTAAATTAGTCCAGTCCCGAACACCCGACCACATTTTTATGGAATTCCAGCTGTTCATTACGCAAGAGAAACGGCTGCGCCTATTTGGAAGGGAATATACAAATTATCTTATCTATAGTCTATTCCAGACCTTCCCACCACGGCTACCTAGTAGTCTGAATTTTTCTAAACTTTCAATCTTTTTTAGTATTATTGAACTAGCCTATAAAACATTAAACTTTTACGTGGTCAGGAAATATATGAAAAATTGATCACAAAATTTGAAAGAAAAATATATAGAAAAATTTTTTTACTAACCACCTCGAAGACTGAAATATTCAATATTTATAGTTACAAGGGGGGATCAATAAATAAGGTGAATTATCTTATTTCTCAAAAATTAAAAAAGCAAAAATAATTTAAACCACAGAATATTAAAATATAACATCGAGAGACTATTTAAGGTGTTCTGTTATTTTTTTTTTTCCACGCGCGGCGCGAGACTTATAAATAAAATAAAATGGAAGCTCCCTTGAAGGATTGCACCACGCTTGAACAACGTGCAGTTCTTCGTTTCCTGAATGCAGAAGGTATTCAAACATCTCAAATATGCCGAAGAATGAAGAATATCTATGGTAAGTCTTGTTTGTCTCAAAAAACATTTATAAATGGGTTAACGAGTTCAAAAATGGACGAATTACATGTACCGATATTGAGCGACCTGGACGACCAAGTGTTACAGCGACGCCAAGCACGATAAATGCGGTTGAAAACTTAATTTTGGGGGATAGAAAATAACCATTTCTACCATAGACGACAATTTGAATATAAGCTATGGAACTGTGCACACCATTATTAAAGAACAATTGCAATTTAGAAAAATATGCTGCAGATGGATTCCACATTTCCTTAATTTGGACCAAAAACTTAACATCATGTAAAACTGTATCTACAATCATTAAATTAGGTTTTGAAGTTTTAGAACACACATCCTGCATATAGTCCAGACCTAGCCCCCTCTGACTATTTCCTTTTTGGGACTACTAAAGAAGGAGTTAAAGGGAAAGCGATTTGACTCGGATGAAGATGTCCAGAAAGTGGTGCAAGATTTTTTTCACGCGGTTCCTAAGAGTGCCTATAAAGAGGGTATTTACAAGTTGCCAGAACGATGGAGACGATGCATAGAAAGCCAAGGTGATTATTTTGAATAAATCAAGTCCTAAATTTTAATATCGTTCTTATTTTTTTTAATAAATTATAATTCGCCTTATTTATTGATCCCACCTTGTGTTTGTATTGAGCGACTCTAGATATTTTCTCTCGCTCTGTAAGTATACTCTCTCTGGAACTGATCACAATATTTGAAAGTAAATATATAAATCATAATTAGTCCTTTACGCCGTTCACCCCAACCACCCAGAAGTCTGAAACTTACAATGTCATCAGGTTTGAACAGGTGTACCAAATTTCACATTTTAAGGTGCTCTTGGAAGTATATTAAAATTTGATTACAAGATTTGTGGACACAAAAACAAGGAAGTAAGTTAACTAAAATATTTTTAAAATAGAATGATCATAGCCTTACCAAAGATTTCCTAATTTAGTAGAGGCATTAAGACATTTTAAAAAGGAAATATTCGTGCTAAATAGTTTCCCATGTATGAATAAGAAAGTATGGTGGTGAAATGTACCTAGGTAGGATTTCCATTGGTTGTTGGAGTCGTTGGTCTGGATGATGTTGGTGACGTTGTCCTTGAGAGCCGGCAGCAGGCGGATCAGCCAGTCCGGGTAGGGTGTAGTGAAGAGATTGTACAGATCCCGGACGTTGTTGTAGAACAGGTTCTTCCTGTCTTTGGCTGCCACATCGCCAGGTTCAGTAAGGCCGAGGCTGAAAGGGGCGAGGAGCTACTTACCAACTGTGGAGGAGGCGAGGAAGGCGGCAGTTGGCCGCCGCGCCCAGTAGCAAGCCGTGTTCTCCGCCACGTCAACCAGGGTTCCATTCTTGCACACCAGCTTGTACTCTGCCGCGCGGGAACTGCCCCGGAAGTACTGGAAGATGGCTTCGATGGTGGTGAAGGCGATATCGCCCTTATCATCCGCCAGACACTTGATGGCGCCTTGGTAGCCGGCGAACTCGTCCTCGGCAGAGCAGTCCTTGGAGCTGCAGAGCTTGCAGAGACTGGAGTGTTCCTTCTCTGCACACCCACCGTCTCTGTGAGATTGACTCTGCGCTGCACCTATGTTCTCTCTATATATAGACAACTCGATGGCTCTTTTTCAAGTATATCAAATCTTGCTCACCTTTTATATACATTTATGGCTTCTTATATACATTAAATGGCTTCTGAAAATATAAATGGTTGATAAAATATACATAACAAAAATAATAATATTAGAACTCAGGACATATACAACTAGCACTCCCCTTGAAAATAATGGAATCACCCATCAAATATACAGTTAGCACTCCACTTGATAATATTGGAATCACCGAGCAACTATACAGTTAGCAATCTCTTTGATAATATTGGAATTACCCAGCAACTATACAGTTGGCAATCCAGTTGGGAATAATGGAATTGCCTATCAAATATACAGTTAGCACTCCACTTGATAATATTGGAATCACCCAGCAACTATACAGTTGGCAATCCAGTTGATAATAATGGAATCACCCAGCAACTATACAGTTAGCGCTCCACTTGATAATAATGGAATCACCCAGCAACTATACAGTTAGGGCTCCACATGATAATAATGGAATTACCCAGCAACTATACAGTTAGCGCTCCACTTGATAATAATGGAATTACCCAGCAACTATACAGTTGGCAATCCACTTGGGAATAATGGAATCACCCAGCAACTATACAGTTGGCAATCCACTTGATAATGAAGGAATCACCCAGCAACTATACAGTTAGCGCTCCACTTGATAATAAAGGAATCACCAGCAACTATACAGTTAGCACTCCACTTGATAATAAAGGAATCACCCAGCAACTATACAGTTAGCGCTCCACTTGATAATAATGGAATTACCCAGCAACTATACAGTTAGCACTCCACTTGATAATAATGGAATCACCCAGCAACTATACAGTTGGCAATCCACTTGATAATAATGGAATCACCCAGCAACTATACAGTTAGCGCTCCACTTGATAATAATGGAATCACCCAGCAACTATACAGTTAGCGCTCCACATGATAATAATGGAATTACCCAGCAACTATACAGTTAGCGCTCCACTTGATAATAATGGAATTACCCAGCAACTATACAGTTGGCAATCCACTTGGGAATAATGGAATCACCCAGCAACTATACAGTTGGCAATCCACTTGATAATAAAGGAATCACCCAGCAACTATACAGTTAGCGCTCCACATGATAATAATGGAATTACCCAGCAACTATACAGTTAGCGCTCCACTTGATAATAATGGAATTACCCAGCAACTATACAGTTGGCAATCCACTTGGGAATAATGGAATCACCCAGCAACTATACAGTTGGCAATCCACTTGATAATAATGGAATCACCCAGCAACTATACAGTTAGCGCTCCACTTGATAATAAAGGAAGCACCCAGCAACTATACAGTTGGCAATCCAGTTGGGAATAATGGAGTGTCCTCCGACAAGCACATATACAGTAATCACTCCCGCTGACAATGATCGAAATGCCTTCTAATTCACGCAACTCGCACTCTCTTTAATTATATAAATGGTCTTCGTACTGAACGTATTTATGCAATTAGCATTCCCTTTGACAAGTTGAATGGGAAAATAGGACCTAACACACATAAAAACACACACAGTTTTATTAAGACCACCGGTCTTATACAGATTTCCCACAGGAAGAAAGGAAGCATAGATGGAGCTCCTATACTCAGGTAGCGCAGCACCCAACAAAAACCTCCAGGTGCGACGCATGCCCAGTGGGCCACACGTTCCTTCGTGCATACGTCAAGATTAGCGTATCACTGAAAAGGCGAGTGTGGAATTAGCCGCGTTTTAGTCTTCGCTTTCCTCATCAAAATGGACCACGACATTCGGCGATTCTATTAATATCCTCCGAACGGTGACTGCGGTCTTGTAGAATTCATATAAACCAAAAAGAAGACTCTGATCAAACGTCATTGCATTCGTCCAGTTATATATTTGTTGATTGTTGGATTGAGACAAGAATAAATCACCCAAGAGTTCCCCTCTTTGTTTCTCCAAGCAACCAAATATTGTATGCATGGTTTCGTCTTGAATTCTTATATTACACAGATCACAATTTAAAGGACAGGCAATCTTCCAGCGCTTTGATTGTCCAACACACATATATAGGAATAAGGATATATGGGCTCTGCTCTATTGTAAGAGGTTCAAATGTAGGATTTCTAAACGGATATAAAATTTGTTTCACTTCTCGATATTAATTATTCTGAGCCTGAATAAACATAGAATATTCTAGATTCCAGTTCAATGAACGACGTAGTAGCTGACCCCCCTTTTTTTATCTCATAATCTAAACAGATTTTACGTGTGGAAGAAACCTGAAATATTCAAACAGTATTTAAAACCTCAAGCTGTGTGTATTTCATATGAGGCTATTTTCAGTTGGCTCATCAGAAAACGAGATACTCGAATACAAGCAGACTTGTTGTTAACAAATTGAGCTATGCTCGCCAACAACTGCGTGTCTGAGTCTCAAGTTGACGGCTGCTGTGACGCACAAGGAAATTGATGCTCTGTTGACATCGCATCACAAACCTTGTTCTGATAGTACCAACACTGAGTGCAAGTAGCCAAACGGGACAACAGCACCCTGTCGGTGCAGATTGATTCTGTACGTAGTGCATTTACAGTCTCTAAGCAGTTTCAATTCACTTCATGATTATTAAGACCTGTTCGATATGTCCACTTGAAATAACTTATGAATTACTTTTTTATATTTTATTTCCAAATTTCGATATATATAAATTCTCTTTGTTCTAATATTTTAAATGAAATATATAAAGTCTAGAATAGTGATTCATTCCAATGCTTACAAGGTTTCAATACCAAAACATTATATGAAGTGCATCTAAGTTTATTTTATATCCCCGAAACACGCAACACAGGAATATTTGAAGCAAAAATGTATTTAAAATTAATTTTCCATAAGAATTTTAATTATATATGCATGGGCGGATGACCTTTCGACATTTTAAAACGATATTTTATAGATTACTACTCAAACACACACACACAATAGAAATCTTACTGAAAATTAGAAGTATATTTCAAGCGCTATTTTTGTGAGAAAACAATTTTTTTAAATATATTTCTACGGCTTGTACTGCAATGATTTAAAATTTAGAGATTGAAGGGATGGCTCATTAGAGGTGAACCCTCCTTCTCTCAATTTTTAGTCATTACAGTATTAGGTTTGTATATATATATAGAAATAGATTTTTTAAAATATATGCTTAAAAGACCAGCGCTTAAAATATATTTATAATTTTCCGTGATAGAGGGCACTCTAATTGAAGATGGTATTTGAAATATAAATCTTATAATATATACAATACAATTGAATATATACGAGTGCCATATATTGAATAAAATATATACAAATATTTGGCACGTATGTTTTTTTTATATATAAATCATCAAAAATACCTTTTTTACCTTATTGCGATGATAGAAAATATTAGAAGAAAGGGCTTTGGCTCATTATTGGTGAGCCCACTTTGAGGTTACACCAAATTAATCTCCAGATCGCTCTACTGCTATGGTATTTGGTTTCATAGAGATAACTTCATTGGAAGGCGTATCAGAGGTATTTAGGGAATTCGCGGACATAAGAATATAAATCTACAGAAATTTCTATCTATAATTACAAGTAAATACATCAAGCAACACTCAAACAATACAAATTCAATTTTTTTAAATGAGAAAACACTCGGCATTTAAATTTGAATCTAATGAATAAATTTGGAAGGGGGAAGAGATTGATCTCTGGCTAAAGTTATCTATGTGATAGTTTACATAAGTATCTTGATTTTTTCTCTTTGTAGAGATGATTAAATTAGAACAAAGCAATCGTACGAGAATTGTATCACCCGGTCAGACTTCTAGAAATTTACTCTTTTTTAGGCTATCGATAAAGAAATCGTCGATAGCAGGGATAAAACGACCACAAGGCTGGAAGGAACTTGGGACGGCCAGGGAACTATGATATTCATTTCGGACAGTGAGGCTAAAATATATTTTCTTTCACACGGCCGTGTTTTGTCTCTCTCCTCGTATTTTGAACATCTAATATAGCTTATATAAATCCTTATGTTGATTCTTTCTAGTTACCGCGAAACTGCCAAACACCAGTTCTACAGAGAGCGATAGAGAAGACGGGGAACTAAGCAAATAAAGTCTACAGTAGCGATTCGATAACCGAGAATTATTCAAATCATATCATCATTGAAGGAATGGTACTAAGTTGGACACCTCCGCGAGCTCTACTGTCGCTGTATCATCCGCGGTTAGAGGACAGCTAGCCTATCACTACGCTTCTATTACTGCCTTGTCATACACCCTTCGGCCTGGCGAGTAATGCCTTTTCCTTCTTTTTCGTGAGTTGGTGCGTTAGATCAACTAATATAGAGATCACAGCATTATCTATCTTCTTCTACTCCACCCACATATCCATCACTTATCTTACATTATCACAATCGGGATAAGTATAAGTTTATCGTAGTACTCCAGCGACGTACTTAAGTACTTGTCGAGGTCCTTGTCCGGGGACCATTCTCCCGGGGCGCAGCTCTTCTTGAAGATGGCGGCCATGGTGTGGAGATCGCCCCGGCAGTCCACGGGCAGGCTGGAGTCCCGCACCAGTACGGACAGCGGCACGGCCCAGCCGGCCGTGCGACCCACGCCGGTGTGGCACGACTTGAGGCCCTTCAGGTCCGACAGCCGCGAGATTTTCTGCCCCCTCTTCACCAGGGCCGTCGCCCGGTACTTGTACGGCTCTGGACATCCGCGCTTAGCAAGAGACATGATATGTACTGTAGCAGTATTTGTTTAACAAAAATAGCTAGCATAATATACAGGTGTGTAATGGAATAAAAAAAATAAAAATTGTGATTTTTTCATCATAGAAGGTTTGTTAGAAGAAAATTGAATATAAATTATATATTGTGCTAGTGTGCATATATAAACATAAAAGAAAAAATACGACGCTTAATTTGAAGTTTAATTATCATGTTTGTACAATCATGTCTAACTAAGACCAACCAATAAAAAGACATAATACGAAGATTGGTATAACACATAGTTGGATAAATTTTGATCTGTCAATTTTTGAAATCAATAGAATCATTTTGTTCCTTTTTTTTTTTCACAACAGTGTATATACTTCATTATTCTATGTCCCTGAAAATTTCTACATTTTTTTATATGGATATTTTTTTATACACACACATGCAGCTTTATCAAGACCACCGGTCTTGTGTGGATACTTTTTTATAATTAAAAACAACTGTAGAGATAAAGTATTGAACTCGGATGCAGTGATGAGTTCAGATAGATTCAATGCTCTCACTTTCATTTCAATTTTTATCATAGCAGCATAAGGTCTGTAGAAAAAGTGTTTAATAATTTTAAAAAGAAGCGTTAAAATAGAATATATGTCCCACGTGTCACATAATCTGAATAGTCACATAGAATGCATAGGCTTGAATATCTTTTTCGCCGATGTTCTAAATCAAAATTGTATCATCTTATATTCGCCTATATAGCTTCATAAACAAACTTGAAGTTCTAAAATAAAACAATAGAGATGAATAATCCAAAAAAGATGCGACCACTCACTGCGCTTCTCCTCGAAGTAGGCGATGGGCACGAGGTTGAAGTACTTCCCGGCCGTGTAGACTTCTTGGGCGTCGGCCACCACCATGTCAGCTTCCTGCTGTTGGACCTTCTTGATGCAGTCCAGCCTGCTCACACCGGCCACGTCACTGTCCTGGCCAGGGAACTTCTACAACCTACATCGGCTACAACAGTCGGCACGATATCTTGATGCGGTGATCCAATCGTAATTTGTACCAAGGACCCAGCTTAAGGCTCACGTTTTATCAAGACGAAACTCTGAATACGCCTTTAAACCAGATTTTTTTCCCTTTTAATTACGATAAATATACAACGCAGGTAAGAAATTATTGCATCTATGATCTACCTTTGTGCAATATAACGGTTGACACAATTCTTAGCAAGATCACTTTTTTTTTTCCTTCAGCTAGTAGCACGGTGCTCTCGGAAGAGCCTTGTGCTCAAAAACTTGCAATTTATTCATCAATACAGACGTAGCCAAGGTTCTACTCTATACATTATAATTACTTTTGCTTTTATACAATTTAATGCTTAGAAATGAAATACCGGGTTATGTGTACACACTCTACTGTTTTTTTATTAAGCCCTTGAAGAGT
>CP092871.1:46445135-46550189 GCA_030710605.1 Cordylochernes scorpioides
GCCCATCGGGGTGCTGATGGAGAAGAAGATGATGTCCGACAACTGCGACCGCGCGCTGGCCATGGCCGAATTCTTCAATGGCAGCTGTGCGCCGGGGGCCAACGACAGCCGGTATAACCCACACCACGCCGGGGCAGCCAGTCTGTGCCGCCTGTGTGTGGGCGACGACATGGGCAGGTCTCGGTGCGCACCCATCGCCCAGGAACGCTACTTCGGCCACCTTGGGGTGCTACGCTGCCTACAGGAGGGACACGGCGACGTGGCCTTCACCAAACATTCCACCATCTTCCAGTACGCCGATGGCAAGAGCCAGGTGCCCTGGGCGCGCGACCTACGATCGAGTAACTTCCGCCTGCTCTGTACTGACGGCCGCATTGTCCCTGTGTCAGACTTCAAGTCGTGCCATCTGGCACAGATCCCCGGGAGAATGGTAGGGGGAACTTTATGTCGCTTACATCTCTGGATGCCTTGTGAAGAAAATACGACTCTGTTTGTATAGGTGGAGCCTGTTTTCTTATTTTGCGAAAATAATGCATCGTGTTATTTCAGAAAGTTTATTTTATAAAACACAACATGAAAACTTTCAAACAGTATGTCATGGTTGATCACCACCATAATGTTCTATACTGGTGCGATGAACCAAATTTGTTGTTTGATCCAATTCTTAGCGGGGGAGAGGTGACTCTTTGGTCATCTTCCCGCTATTTAAGCTATATATATATTTAAAACAAAATAGGAATACCCTGACCGCGCTCACATGAGCTTTTTATATGGCGGAAGGCCATCTAGTGGAACAGAAATCAACTAAACGTTGATTCAACCTGTTCCCTGATATTTGGCCAACCCAATTTCTTGACAAATCAAGAAAAGCCAACCACGAACGCATTTCGGGCTGTTGGCTCTCGTCAGTGCGGTGCAATCTGTATTTCTACGACTAAAAATATTTTTGTACCAAAGGCTTCTTGGATATCAGAGAACTGGTTAAATCAACGTTTAGTTGATTTCTGTTCCACTAGATGGCGCTCTGTCATCTAAAAAGCTCATGTGAGCGCGGTCAGGATATGCATATTTTGTTTTTAATATCAACATTTGACCTTTTTTTTTCATATATATATAAGCTATAGAACTTTTCCTGTTTAGATAATCAAATAAAGTAAAGCACGAAGGAAGATGAGCTTCTTTTTAGAAAAAGAAACTCATCTTCCTTCGTGATTTACTTTATTTGATAATATATATATGCTATTTTAAAAATAACAAAATCTTTTCAAATCCCAAATATATCTTTCCCCTTTAACACACGTTATCTTTACCCTCTTAATTCATTATAAACACTATATTCATAATTATATAACAACCTTCAACTAAAAGTATTTCCAAAAGATTGGTTGAAGCCATAATGGCTCAAAATTAGATCAAATGTTAATCCATGCCTAGCTAATACGGCGCCAAAGACTTTACATTTTGTTATGTGGTAGTCTACAGATAAAAATGTGTTAAAATTAAGGTGATAAATAGTTAAATGTTGATATGAATTGTAAAATCATCAAATTGATTCAATACTTTACAAGTTTAAGTTATTTATCAAAGATGAGTTATAAACCAGATCAGATGCGTCAAATCTAGGGAGATTTCGTTACTCTAATTTTATTTTCTCCTTTTAAAATAAAAGATCTAGGTACCACTTCCCCGATCTACGTATTCTTCGTAGATCGCGAAATGCGTGGTGTCGCTGAAGACCCGCTGGTGATTCTCCACTAAACTGCAATAGCGCAGACTGTGCACTTTTGCATGTATTGACAAGATGTCAATAAACTTATTTTAATTGTCTTGTTCTAGGTACCACTTTACAATTTTGAAATATTAATATAAAAAGTTATGTTTGATTACATGTAAGTGGCAGAAGGCTACACAAGACTGGTGTGTGTAGATCACGATGGGAAAGAAGATCGACCAAGGAGACCGAGTCAACATTGCCAGGATGCTCACCAACGCGGCGAAGATGTTCGGACAGAATTCCACCTTGTTCCGGATGTTCGGAACCTACCACGGCTCGGCCGACGTCCTCTTCAAGGACAACACCAACGGCTTCAAGCTGGTGTCCATCAAGGGGGACTACAAGGAGGTCTTCACCAGCCGCTTCCTGCACATCATGGAGAGGTCCGACCCACACAAGTGCATCAACAGCGCAACCGATTCCATGCCAAGTTTCCTCGCCCTGCTCGCCTCACTCATCATCTCCTACCTTCTCTTCAACTGAGCCGTCTAGCTTCACACATGTAGAGACTATGTTGTTTGTTTTAAATAAATTTAGTTTTACCAAAACTTCTCATGTCATTTTGAGATTACGGAGAGATTTAGATTGAAACTTCTTTATCATATCGTTCATATAAGATTATATATTTTTAAAATGATTTTTATTCTGGATATCTCTCAAATGACATTTTTTTCACACTCATGGACAAATCTTAAGGAACTGGAAAGTCTTTTGATGTCGCCGGTCGTCTGTTGTTTTAAAGGAGACAAAGCAATTTTGTTCACACTTTTTTATCTTAAGTGTCTTCAATAAAAGTCACTGTGTATCAAATATCTTTCAGAGTTATTGTCCGACATCCCGACATATATGCTTAAAGATTAATGCCTAAACTTCCTTAAGTTTTGTCCATGAGTATATTTACGATATTTCGATGGGACTTTCGTATATCTTTTACTATATGTTTGTTAGCAGCACGTGTGAACTACGGTCGTCTCACAAGCTCTTTGGGCGAAAAACCATCCTTTAAAATAGGAAATTTATACAAAAAATATATAACCATTATACTGATGTGTAATTAACATATAATAATATATTAAAATAAGCAAATAAAATATAAAATGAAATATGATTTGCATAATTATGATTATAAAAATGATTTTAATCTCTAAAATGAGAAATGAAGCCGTTCATATATAAATAGAAGATAGAAATATAAATAAAATATTTTCAATTAAGAGGATCGGTGAAAGTCTGGAAAGTCAATTTTTCTATATTTATACAATTTTTATCTTCTAATGAACTCCAGCTTTGTAAAAATAAACGGCAGTGTTTTTAAAAAATAATTTGATATATTTTTGATACTTGATCGATGTCTGGAGAGTGACAATTGACAATTAAAAATAGTTTATTGACATCTAGTCAACAGTAGGGAGAAGGTTTACAGCCATTTTTAAAATGGGGAGAAATATATACAACAGAAGGAGCCCCCTCCGGAGGGATGTCTGGATTTCATCAGGAGCTTAAAGCCGCCTTGAGTTCGGACAGGCCGTTGCGGATTATGAAATCCATGTCCCCAGCATGCTCGATGACAGTGTTGAGGAATTCGACAAGAATAATCTTGTGTTCAGGCGAGAGATTTTTTTTGTTGAGATAATTTCTATCATCGCGGTGTAGAATCGCGAACGTAATCTCTGGCCTGACCCACTTTGTTTCATATAGGGGGCTCAGGATAGTTGTATCGTTCAGTAGTTCGAGTAGATCGTTTATCTGGTATTCGAGTTTCAGGTACAAAGCGTCAATATCATCAGTGGGTGTAGGAGCGGTCTGGATCTCATGGGTCGTCGAGGCAGTTAGTAGTAGCGGTGGGGCTACTGCGGCTGGAGCTGAATCTTCTTCATGGGGAGTTTGCAGCGCTGGTTCAGCAGGCTGAGGCGCAGTGAACCGACGGGGCGAAGTGTGGGCCGTGGGACCATCACTTGGTACCTCCAGAGATGGAGCAGGGGGCGCTGATGCAGGAGGCGGCACCTCCACAGATGAAGTTGGGGGTGCTGGTGCAGGGGGCCGAGGCGCAGCTGGTCGATGGGGAGAAGCCCGGGCCGCGGGACCAATGTTGGAGACCTCCATAGATGGAGTAGGGGGTGCTGGTGCAGGAGGCGCGGGTGCTAGCTTCTGGGCAGCTGAGGCGCGGTCGGTGATGTGACATCGGTGTGAGAGAGTGGTGAAGCTTGCCGGTGGACTGCCTAGCAAGCATGGGGCAGTTGGCTCTGCGATGGCCTTGGTTGTGGCATTTAAAGCACCTGATCCCGAAGGTCAGAAACGCCGGCCAGGTGTTGCCTTTGGTCTTTATATCGAGGCGGGTAGGAAGCCTCTCAAGTTTCATGCCGTCGTGGAGAGTGGCTATTGATGAGGGCATGATCTACGAGCAGTGATATCATAGTCCGACATCACTGATCGCATTAGGTTTCTCAACAAGCTGTTTCCTATTTGTTTACCGTCCAATATTCAATGTACATCTATTTTGTGGCTGAGAACCTGAAAACTCACAGAGTTCTCTATATATACGACAATAAATTTCCCTACTCCTTCATATTCAAAAGATCTGTCAAAATGCTATTTCGATCCTCTTATGTTTTCACTACACCAGCGGAAATAAATCAACCCTTTGTTTCTGTGTCCGCAAAAATATTTATATGATGCATTAGCGCGCCATCTGTTATGAAAAATTTGAACTATTCTTAACGCGTATGATTCTTTTAAAAATAAGTCAATTTTCTAATGTCATTATGGCAATGATAAAATTATTTTATCATTGCAGTAAGGACATTAGAAAATAGATTTATTTTTAAAAGAATCATACGCGTCAAAAATAATTCAAAAAAAAATTATATCGCATGCCATCACTTATGCTGCAAATATCTGTTCAGATGCGACCAAAACAACGACTGGGTATAGAAAATCTCCACCCACACAACGATGATATCTGTGATTATTTTTCGAGGTTTTAGAAACATTTCAATCCTCAGCACTATCTCTCTTTGCCTTGTATTGCTTCTTGACAAAATACTTCTTCTATCGTATTCCCTGATTCGGTCTCCAGAGCTGCATTTTTTCTATGAATGTGCCCACAAGCATATGGCTATGATTCCCATATTCCTACTCTCACTTTTATACCAGATCTATCACAACGATCCTATATCTATAATTTTATAATGAATGCTCCAAACGTTCAGTTGGGTCAGAAACAGTGATTTTTCATACTTCTCCTTTCAAACTTGAAATTTCAATAACAATATCCAGATTTTGTTACAACTTTCAGGATCTTATTAGCTTCTTATTTTTCCTATTGATTTGGTCTCTATCCTTTAAATACCTCAACTCATATATTTCAATCCCCAAGCTTATACCTATACTGTATGGTCAGCCTCTATTATCATATATCAGTCCACCAAAGCGGGTCAAGAGTTGTCGGGAGAGACAACGAACGAATGTATATGATGGTACAAATTGTAAGATACGTTTGTATTTGCAATGAATAAATTACATATCTAAATATTTTATTTGATTTATTATATATATGCGTATATGTTTTATCTATAGCTTGATATAGACCATCAAACATTATCATAGCTAGTCATAACTACCTATAGATGGAGATTTTGCCGGGAGGATATTGATATAAAGAGACAAGGGTCGCCTCTCCCGTCAAAATTTCCCGTCGTGGTTTTGACGTCTATTTTGACGGGAGAGGCGACCCTTGTCTCTTTATATCAATATCCTCCCGGTAAAATTTACATCTATATTTTAGCCATAGATTTGGCCCAGCCACTTTGCCAGCTAAACACCTCTTTGGCAGATTGTCAAGATTCCATTAGATCCCGTGTGGATCTCATGGGATAAATTCCGCCCTAGGCTGACGAGGGCCATTAGCCCGAAACCATGGTCTCTAGGTGGACGCTTTTCAGTTTGCCAAAGCTGGTGTTGTGTCTTTGTCACCGACCCGAGGCCGCTAGTTTGCGGTGACGGTCAATAGATGGCGTCTGGTTTTTGACGTCTATTTTGACGGGAGAGGCGACCCATGTCTCTTTATAACTACCTATGTCACTGAAAATGTCATAGTTTCAATTTATTTTCAAAATAATATCAAAATACTTTATTTCAAAGATAATAGGTTTGTGACGAAAATATAACTTGAGGGTACTTGCTGATCTATATAGGCTTTCAAATGGCTTGGTTTTTTTTATTCCAAGGAGGTAATAGGTTGATTTGAAAAGAAAAATAGAAACTTTTGGTCGGGTTCAGGACTTGGCATTTATACTCAATGTTCCATTTGGAAGAGACAATTTAGTGTTTGAAGCGACCCGCATTCCTCTCCAATGTTTCTGGATGATGTCTAACATGTATTCTATCAGCGGCTCGTGATCCTTCTCTCTCATATAGCCTTGGTGCAGCAGCCAGTTAGCAAATTTCTTCGGGTTGTCTTTTGCCGGGTCGAAGTAGAAAGATATCTTATTTTTCTTCCCAAGAGGATTTAAAACATCTATTTGGACTGTGAGAATGGATTCCTCGTCATATACGTTCTTTGACGACTTATTGGTTGGATTAGCCATGGACATCATAGTGGGTTTGCTACTTAACAGAGGGGGATCTAATGACTTCAGTCTTTTATTGGCAAGGTAGACATTGCTCCGCTGAATAGGTTCAATAATTTGGTCTGAATCGTTTAAGGTGACATATCCGAAGTTGATGACACTTGACGGCGCAGATGTACTTGAGGTTTTGTTTGTTTCTGCCTTTAGCTTCTTCTCCTTTTCAATTGTCTCCTGAAAATCTTCAATAACACTACCTACGCTTTCACTCTTCAGAAATGGGTGTTCCAACAAGGAATTTAAACTGGGGCGTTTATCCGGATTTCTATTGAGACACGCACTAACAAAATTATGTATATACGGCGAGTAACTACTTAGATCCAAATTTTCACTTTCCATAGAATTTAAAGTGGGGATCTCATTCTTTCTTGCGCTTTCAATAATTCGGCTGTTGGAGCGGGCATAAAAAGGCGGTTTTCCAGCGACCATCTCGATGACACAGATGCCTAGACTCCAGATGTCGGACTTAGAACTGGTTCTTTTGAAATTGGTGATAACCTCGGGAGCCATCCAACACATGGCCCTGTGAGACGGGTAAAAGCGACGGCCTTTACTATCTGGATGGAGCTCCCCGGATGTTGAAAACCATCCGCTGATCCCATAATCCGATAAAATAACTTGACCGTTGTCCTTTATAAAAAAGTTAGAACATTTCAGAGCGTGATGAATAAGTCCCTTGCCATGAATGACTTGCACTCCTTCAATAACATCTTTGATAATCTTAGCTATAAAAGGTTCAGGAAAGTATCCCTTACTAACATCATGGTACTTTCTGACTTTATCAAGGAGGTCTCCAACGCTTCCATCTTTCATGTATTCCATGGCCATCCAGAAATCAACTTTATGAAAGAAAATACTATAATAGGGAATAATTTTTGGATCTCGTATGATTAACATGTTTTTGAGCTCGGTGAAGAATTCTCCTGCTGAAACATAACAATGTTTTAGATGTAAGATTTTGACGGCGCAATACTTCTGGCGCCTGAGGCAGAAGCTTAGTCTGACTTCAGTGGTCAGACGGTCGTAAAGGAGCTGTTTTAATACGTAATCCTTTGCGTAATAGGGCCATTTGTAGGACATGGAATCCTTGTTCTCATTATTCTTGGAATAAGAGGAGGTGGCGGTGGACATGGTGCGAGTGGGCCTAGAACCACACTGAGTTACTACAGTATAGGATAACTGTGTGTTAACTCACAAAATTCGCAGAAATCCGTCTTATTTTTTGTAACACCAATCGAAAAAGTGACAGACTATGTACTTTGAGCTCAAAATCTTGCAATATAGAGGAAACTCTCTACAATAAATCCATTTAGTGAACTACCACCTACTGGGCGACTGACCCGACATCTAACGAGAGATCACTTCCAGGAGAGACTAAGATAATCAATGTTTTTTGCTAAATTCTCTTGAGAGCGCTTTATTAGTCTTATTTGAGGAATACATATAACAGCTCACATAGATGAAGAATTTCACATCTTTATGCCCTGTAATTGTGACTTAGAAAACTTAAATTAGAACATGAGCATTTTACATTGTAAATTGTTACATAGCAAATTGAAAGGTGAATAGAATAATATTCTTATATAGAAAACGCCATTTTGCAGGTTTCTTTTTTAATTGAGTCGTTAATCATTTTCATCATCTTTTTTTTTTTACTTTATTTCAAACAATTCGACGAACCTCTGTGGTTCTTGTACTTATAAGGTACCAGGACACCGTTTGGTTATATGCACGCACTAATGGATGATGTTGCAAGAATAGGGAGACATTGAAGCAGGAATTAGTGGTCAATGCGGTTTCTTCATAGGTTATAAGACTGTGCGTGTAAAGAAGTTTCAAAGTCTTTCAAATTAAAAACAAAATACATATGAGCTTTTGAGAGATATTTTAAAAATTAATCGTTAAAACTACCAATATATATATATATATATTTTTTTTCAAATTGATCTTCCATGATCATTAACTTACTTTTAAATTTTGTTTTTGAAAATATTTTTATATATATATTTTTTTTAATTTTGAATTTTGATGAAGTATTTTGGTGAAGGGGGGAATTAAGGGTGGAGAGGCCCTGGCTACTAAACAATTACATATCTCTCAGATTTTGTGTTCTTTTAGAGTTTGTTTCTGTCGCTAAATACCTCCATCGAGTTTCCGGAAAATCTCTCAGAACTCCAGGAATCAATTATCTCTGATGCAGCAGTATGGAGCAACTCGGATATATCAATGGATTTGTAGATGTTACTGCATCTCTGACACCTTGGATCGTTGTCTAATTCAAAACATCTTCCAAGCTGAATAGATCAAATATTTGGCATCCTAAACCCAATATCTAAATTTGGAAAAACCTCAATATTAATTATCTCTTACCTACTATCATAGAAAGTTCAGGATATTTAAATATGCATGTAAATACCACCTGTTCTGAACGGCAGTTCATCATATATCTCCTGTGTTAACAAAATTGTTCAATGCTTGTATTGGACTTAATTATTATCCGGAGGCCTGGAGAAAGTCAGCAGTAATGATTATAAAAAAACCTAATAAAGAAAACTATAAAGATCCGAAAGCCTACCGCCCTATAAGCTTGTCTTCTAATTTAGGTAAAATATAATATTGAACTTCATATTGAAATTTTAAATCATATTAATAGTAATAATGTTATGCATCCTGCTCAACATGGATTTACACAAGAAAAATCGACAATCTCTGCTTTACAAGAAATAACTAAATTAAGTCTTCAGAAAAGAGAAACAGAAAATACGGCAATAGTAACAGTGGACATCAGCGGAGCTTTCGACAACGCATGACATCCGGCAATTCTCCAACAATTGGACAAGGCAAATTTTCCAGCGGTACTTATAAAAATAATTAATTCTTACTTTGAAGACCGGAGTGTAGAATTTAAATATACTAATGTAAAGTGTATAAGAAAGATAAACAAGGGATGTCCCCAGGGTGGTATTATTTCTCCTATTCTTTGGAATATATTACTTAATGATTTCAACTTATCTTTTAACGAAAGTTTTGCTAGAGTAATTGCTTTCGCGGATGATGTGACATTTGTGGTATGGAGTTCAAACATCTATGATCTTCAGTACAATATTACCAAATGTTTAATAAAAATCAAAGCCTGGTGTGAAAAGGTGAAACTTTCACTAAGTCCAAACAAAACAGGTATACTCTATCTACATAACTATGAAAAATTGCCCATTAATTTTGATGGAAAAATAATTCAACCATCAGAAACTGTTAAAATTTTGGGAGTTATTTTTAAAAATCATAGACAAAGGAATAAGATTAATTATGGAACACATGTTGACAATATAATTATGAAAGCTACGAAACTTAGGAATATATTATTCTCATTATGTGCACGTACTTGGGGCATTGATACTCGACGTAGATTGATCTTATATAAAGCTATGATACGCTCTACAATAAGCTATGCATCAAATATTTGGTTTCCTTTTATCACTGCAGCAAAAAGATCCCAGTTGAATTCTATAAAATATCAAATTCTTATTAGATGCATTCATGCTTATAGGACTTCATCTTCTTACATCACACATATACTAGCGAAAACTCCTTTACAGTCCGATTATCTTGAATTATTACAAACAAAGTATAATATGACAAATTCTCTCACAGATCGAACACTCAAAAAACCCCTTCAAAAAGAATTAAACAAACTATATCTGGATCTAAAATCTAAGTTTTATCTTTCTCAATCTAATGAACTGTTCAAGAAATTCTTTCCAATTGCTGTCCCAAATTTCATTTCTTCTGATAAATTCACTACTTTATTCTTAACTGGCAAAGGACCCTTATTAAGTTTCCTATTTAAATTGAATGCTATCAATGATCCAACATGCGAATGCCGCTTAGATGTTGAATCACCAGAGCATCTTCTTTTGACTTGCCCTCTGACTAATCAAATTGTATGTAGATACTTTGAAACATTACCAAATTCTCTTTGTGTATATACTCTATCTTATGAGAACTTTGTTAAGTTTAGAACTATTTGTACAATAATTTACAAAACAATACTATAGCATCTCCTTCTCATTCATGTCAATACCTGATGAAGGACGGCTGACGTCCGAAAGCTCGTATACTGCTTAATAAAGAAACTTATCACGTTCCTCTTAATCTCTCTTTTTATATTCCAAACGTGGCTTATCATGTCTAATCCATCGTGTAAATAATTAATCATATATATGTAAATAATACTAGCACAGCACAATAGTCCTTTGGACTTCGTGCTTTTGTAACAATAAATAAATAAAAAAAAAACCTATTCTGAAAATACTTCGAATTTTATTCAATTTCAACTTTGGCCAAGTTGAATATATATATATACTATATACGGCGTCTTGAGCTATACATAACTTTATTTAGTAAAACTCTGTGTTCCTTTGAAATCTGATCCAAAATAAAAAATAACTCAAATATTACAATCTGATCAAATTTTTATCAGACATGTTGAGCCATTTTTGAACATATCTTAAAAAATATATTACAATCTTTCAAACGGTTAAAAGAACAATTCAGATACAATAAAACCTATCTTAAGCGGACCAGGTCTTATGCGAAAACATGATATAGGGTCCATGTATTCGAACCCATGTTGAATAACCTCTAATACCTTTTAGCCATTTGTGTTAGTTACTTGAAAGTCTGTTCAGGGAAGGTTTACTCTATTTATACGCCGAGTTATTTTTTCAATTAAAGAACACTTTTGATAAATTACAAACCAAGATGACTATCTTCAACTAATGTAACTGGAAAAAATATCTGATATCTATAAGAAATTTAGGTATTACAAGTTGTGTTCCTGCTTATTTCAAAATTAACCTTTTGTAACATTTTGAAATGTATCATCAAATAACGCATTAGAAGAAATGAAGACGCTTTTATAAACAATATTTATTTTACAAACTAAATGCAAAAAAGAAGAGTTAATGAAAATTATAATAAAAAATAATATAACGTTTCTTAAGTAGAAAAAATTATTAGAATAAAATGAACTGACCACACACACATCTTTGCTCATTTCTAATTTCTTTCCAAAAATAATCGAATTTTCTTCTGTTTAGAATTCCAAATTTTTCTTCATTATTCTCAAGATAAAATTTTTATTGATATTACTCCCGAATTCATTTCGTGACCGCGATTTTTTATTACCACATCCCGCCTTTTCCCTGTTTTCTTTTTCCAAAATCACGCGTCTCGTGCTCCCGGCACCTAACAAGATTCACAAAGTAATAAAGTTTTTTTTTTATTTATGTTTTCAGCACAAATATCCGAGACTGATCCTAGAATAATTCTTATATATTTCAATTCGACACTACAGATGCTATTATTTGAGATATATACAAACATTTATAATCGAGCATAAATAAGCAACTTAGAACGTGATTTCAAAGTTTCAAGTATACTTTCTCTAAGACACTACGGGGAATTTTTGAACTTTTTCCAACTACTCCTTGACTAAATATCCCGAATTTAAGATCAAGTCAAGATATCATCAAACGCCGAAGTTTAAAAATAGTGTAAAAGTAGAAAGGAAGGTGAGATGTGGATATAAAATAAAGGACAACTCATGATCATGCAACGGAATACTGCTGAAGGCCCGCTACAATCATTTTTCTTAATATCAACTAATTGTTGATTTTTATTTTAAGAAAAACCGTTTCTAAAGTTATTCAGCCAAAAAGAAAAGTCAGCCACATACACTCTTGGCTTTCGTCAGCATGATGTAGTCTGAATTAAAAAAAAAAAGTCAATAAAAAATGCCTATATCGGTCATCGAGCAGAATTCAGTCTCAAGATCAGAAAATTTTCTCTCTATCATTATTTTATAATACCACGACTTACGTAAACTCGGAGTTAGGCTGTTCTTCATTCTCCTGTCGTGTCGACCCTCCATCTTCAGTGCTTCTTTTGCTGAGAAAGGCATTGGAACGTTCCGCGCGATCTAGGACGATCATGGACGGTCGGCAAAAGTTATGTTTGTTTTGAATTTGGTCTTCTAAACTCTTAAAAATTGTTCATTGACTTTCACGCAGGTTAACCAGCCCTAAGATTGGTGGACCTACCAAACAGATTCATTCAGAGCCATAGTCAAGAAACCGCTGGGTGGGTTTACCATTGATTAACCAGGCCCTCCAAATATTTTATCATTGCACTAAAGGCAGAGAGTAGAAATTATTTTATATTAAAAAAAGAAAGAAACGATCACGCTAAAATAATTTCTAGTTAAAATTGAAGACTGCCCCCCCCCCCCCCCCCTTTTTTACCCATGTTTATAGTCAATACTATTGCCATATTAGCATGCATTAGCACGCCATCTGTTATATCTTACTATTTCTGGCGCGTATGATTCCTTTTTTAAATAAAACCGTTTTCTACTGCCCTTACTGAGAGACAGACCCTCCCATTATTTTATCATTGCAGTAAGAGCAGTAGAAAATTGTTATATTAAAAAAAAGCTTACGTATCAAAGATAGTTTAAATTGCTTATACTCTAGCCATAGTCTGGTGGTACGACGTTGCCTTGGTTCATCATTAAAGATTTTCATTGGAAAAATAATACGCTATTTTTCTCATGCCTTCCACAATCTAGATTCTCTCTCTCTAGATAAGCTTTTCGATCAATTGAACGATGAATCTTTCCTAAGCCCTCTATATAAGAAAACGTATAGGGACGACATCATGTATGCGGTTCTCTATCGCGGTTGTACGCGGTTCTTTATCGCCACTAATAAAGTTTTTTTACTAGGGCTATAAACGTAATGCATTGTTCTAATGCATAAATAAAGGGAGAGGTGCCTCTTTTGGTACATGACACCATTCTCCCGTAACTTTATGTTGTATATTGTCGCAACATTTGTTTACTTTAGAGTTAATTTAATAGTTTGATGTTATATAAGAAATGGATGTGAATCTATATTCTGTAACAAAATTTCGTCGCTATATTGTTGTGAAGAACACATCACTCACTTCGTGTTATATTTGATAATAAAACCGGCAGAGATATCTCTGTGTGACTCTAATCATTAATAGCGCAATTAGCAGCGACGCCGGGTAAAGCCTTGAATTAAAACGGCTGAATCAACGAACTTGAGAAGAAGGCTTTCGAATGAAGGGATTAATTCCTGAATTAGGATTGTCTCTCAGAAGTTCAACCATAATAAAGAACGAAATCGGAGAAACTTCAGCCCAAGCCTCCTCAAATTATACTACCTTGCAGAAGCCAAGATGTCCTACCACCTTTGCCGGAGATGAAGGCCAGGACGCACGAAAATGGCTCAAGGATTATAGGCGGGTGGCTAGATACAATAGATGGGACGACTCTATGTGTCTGGCGAACGCGGAATGCTTATTTTCGGGAACAGCTCGTCAATGATAAAAAAAATAATGAATAAATATTAAATTCTTGGGAGGGTTTCCAGCGAGCTCTTCGTGAAATATTCGGCCAACGAGAAGAGGTAATGAAGAAGGCTGTCTCTTCCGAGGTCTATATCTCAGAAAGCATAAGGGAGAGGTGCCTCCTATATATATATCTCCTACTGCCTTAAAATATTAAGACCATTATGTTTTCTTATAGACTTCAACTATAAGGAATCTCCAAAAATTCCGGACATATAAGCAGAAAAGTCCAATTGAAGATTGAAATGGTGAAACCGTTTGTTGAAGGGTTCACCACTGATTAGCCAGAACTTGCCAGTAATTTTACATCGCAGTAAGAACAGTAGCAAATTATTTTATTTTGTAAAAAGAAAAAGTTAAGGCTCTCTAAAATAGTTTCAAATTCTTGAAACAGATGGCAAGCTATCTCCTTGTATTAAAAATAATAAAGTATTTGGGGCTTAACTCACGAAGGGTCTCTACAGAGATGCCACGCTGGACCTCTTTGGAGAAGGGATGGCGTGATGTATTCTTTTCCCTATTACGGGTTTACACACAAAGATGTAAAAGGTAGCTAAAAGGAAAAAAAGCCCCACACATCAAAACAAGTACACGCAAAATGGTATATAAAAAAAGGAAAACGTATTTAATAAAAACAAATACGATAAGTTATATCAAAACTAGTAGTTATCTTTATTCTAGTGTTGAGGGGATCGGATCGGGATACAAAGGAAGGCGCGGGGAGAGTAAAAAGTCGTTACAAGTTCCTGAGTCAATGGAATCATTCTTCTCCGAGGATAGCACTCGCGTTTAGCACTCGCAGCTGCGGGCTTTCCATGACGCATGCCCTGAATGCCTTCATCCTGTCAACATGTAAAACTTGTTCATCGTGCATATTGACTCCCCGCACTCTGAAATTTACTTCCGACACTCTAGCCACCACACGGAAAGGTACACAGAATTTATAGAAGAACTTAGAGGATACCATGCACTTAGGAACAGCCAACAATTCCAGATCTCTCGTCTTAAAAGGTTCTCACAGTCTGACTCTTTCGTCATAGTTATCAATCAAGAATTTTCTAACTGCCTCTCTGGGATCTCTTTAAGCCTCTCAGCCAAGGATGGCTTCCTGAATTCGCTCATATCTTCATCGCTAACCTCATGATTGACTGAGTCGTGACCATAGAGCTTGTAATGGAGGCACTCGCCTAACGCTGAGTGCACGGCATTATTGTACGGCGAAGGAATCTTGTTTCTGCTCAATAAACATGATGCAGCAATATTATCATAATCGTTTTATTATTGAAAGATACGTAAATTAGCTCGGTATCTGGTTAATTAGAATTTACACATGTTCAAAATGTAATAATTACTCCTTCCAGGTTTAATTCTATATCCATTTAAAATACCAACCAGTTTGGTTAAAAATAAGCAAAAAATGCAAACAATAAGTAAACAATAAACAAATAAGTAAGTATACATAGTTGACTTTTATATATGTAGAGATTTGTATTTAATATCAATGAAATGTACATGTTGAATTGACTACCCAGTGATTTAAAGCATTCTATAAAGGTATTTTATTAGTAAGTCAGCCAATCACAGAGAGGATCCAGGGGCGCAGGGCGGAGACGCGGCTGAAGACGGCGGGGAATCCCTCATAAGCACAGCCGATGCCCCAACTGGTCACTCCGGTCAACTGCCAGCTGCCGGACTTGGGGTCCCAGCACTGGAGCGGACCTCCTGAGTCTCCCTGTAGGCATATTTAGGTCTAGTTTCAAAATAGAATTACCATTCTCTTTATATTTTATCAAAGTCATTAAATATGAATTTCTAATTACAAGTACAATTATTAAAGGAAAGATGAAAAAGATCAGAAGAGAGAGAGAAATTGTTCGATTGTTGATAAACCTTTCAGGCGATCTTACACACCATTACATAGATGATCTATATATAAATATATAGCTAATAGATTTTCAGTGATGAAAAAAAGTCCCTATGAAAGAATCATTTATCGCTAAAAATATGCAAATAAATTCAAAGGTTCTCGGTTAATTTGCATAAAATGAATCTAAACTGACAGCACGCCCTCTGCAAGATTCAACTCTATATCCTGTTTGAATATTACCCAGGGATGGAGAATATTGTGAAAACATACACGCAGCACAATCACATCCGCATTTATATTTTATAGCAAAATAACTTGGCTTTGCCTGGGTTATCCCCCAAAACAATATTTGCTTAACGAATATTGTTTTATTAATATATTGATTGGCGAATATTCCCGAGAGAAAAATGTGTGTGTGCTTAGTATAAGAAATCAATTCCTTTTACAAATATCATACTATATATATTAGTTGATTTCTGTTACACTAGATGGCGCTCGGCTATCTAAAAAGCTCAGGTGAGTGTGGTCAGGATATGCCTTTTTTGATTTTAATACGAACACCTGACCTTTATTATTACTTTATTATTATTTTTTCACATACTCGTATATATATAACATAAAATTATTTAAGGACTATGATATTCATGTACCTAAAAAGGCACCTCTCCCTTTAATTATTCATTAGAACGATGCACTGCCTATTACCCCAGTAAACACCTTAATAATGATGATATAGAATGAGCCAAAACACCATTTGGGAATATTCAGACAAAGGCCAACCTGTAAACCACGATTTAGGGCTTTGGTCCTCATCAGTACAGGGGTGGCTTCCATTTGATGGAACGAGATGCCAAAGCCCGAAAAACCATGATATACACACAAAATGGCTTTATTTATATTTTATAAAGCTAAATTCCCTTTCTTGGCAAGTTATGGATTTTTGGTTTAGAAATACATACACATGTGCACATGTGATAGGCTAATGATCGAGGTAAATTGATGCTTGTGGTAATGTAGATGTTACAAAGTGATGTTACAATAGAGTACCTGGCACACCCCACGTCCACCCTCCTGGTAGCCGGCACAGATCATGCCATCCGTCACTTCCATGTCGATAATACTGTAGATGCCATCACAGAGATCATTGGTCACCACGGGCATCCACACCTTTTGTAGATGGTCCGGAGTCTCTCCACCTGCACCAGCAGCTTGGGTTAACTATATCCTTGAACCTCTAGTTTGAAGGAACAATTATCTGAGCCATTGATAAACAGTCCGATTGTATTATCTTTATAACCTCATTTCCTTATAACCTGCTGTTTTTATGTGTATAGAGAGTAATGGGGTTGGCATTTTTTTATAAATCATTTTGCTGCTTAATGTCTTCGCTTTTACACGTGTGTTTTTGGTGATGAATATCAGCCATATTAGAACACAGTGATTGTTATTTAGTGAGAATGGTGAATAATAATAGTGTACATTTCATCCCTGTTTCATCTAGCTACTAATGACTTCCCAATACATTACCATTTCCAATCCAAAGAACGTTTTGTCTCCTAGATAAACATATATTTTGTGACGTCCCGACTACAAAGCAAGGCTTTACACTGGAAGTAAATGGAAAGGTTAATCCTTACGAGACGCAACCTTTTGTTAGAGACAAGTCAGCTCTGGTCTCAAGAGTCAAAACGAAGTGGGTGCTGAGAAAGGCTTAACAAGGAAGCGTTACTGAGCCCGCGGGTCCAGGAATTAAGAAGGAACGGCTAAGGAGGACAATGGGACAAGACAGTCTGGTGATAACAGTGTGACAGCACTCGGTCCTCAAGAAAGCGCAGTCGGAGTGTCCCGGAGCGGAGATTCCATTGGATAGCAGCGTCCCAGGAGGCAGTTCTCTCGGTTTGAAGGATGCCCCAAAGTGTCCTGAAGTTTACCCTGGACTGTACGGTGCGGAACGCTTCGTGGGAGTCCTACGATACTCTACTAACATATACATTTCTAGAAAGAAAAGTGAAATATTTATGTGTTACAAGCAAATGAAGTTAGGGATTATTCCGATTTTAAAAGAGTGGTCGAGCCAGGAGTAGTGAAAACGGCGCCAAGTATCCATCTAACGGTATCTATTGAAGGCAATTTCCCTTTTAGTTTACTCATTTCATTTCGGACAGCTTTTTTATTGTCGTAAATACCCTCGCTCGAACTCTTTCATTAAAAAAAAAAGGCATCTCCTGATAATGCAACTGAAATTTGCTAATGGCTTGCGAGTATACCCCGCAACAAAATGGTTTTTCATAGCGAATGAATAGAACTTTGCTGGATATAGTTAGAAAAGAACAAAAAATAGCTTCAATTTGCGAAATGCCTTGTAGGCTGAATTGATCTACACCGTAGCATATCTGAGGAACAGGGTTGCAAAACCCCTAACAAGGAAGATATACTATTTTATATTGGGATATGGGTGTAAACTCAGTTTACATCTGAGAGCGTGTGGATGCGAGGTTTTTGTTAGATATCAAGGGAGAGAAAAAATCAAAGTTTGAAACAAGAGCATTTAGGGGATTCTAATTGATTATGTACTTCGTGGAGGTGGTTGAAAAATCTGGGTCCCAGAAAAAAACTAGGAGATAGAATAAAGAGGCTGTTATTTAAAGAAACTGTTTTCAAAAGATTGAGACAACTATAATCTGGTCTCAACTTATCCAATGTAAAGTTTTCTCATGACGATAACTTATACCAGGCGGGAGATTCTCATGAACCATTTGAAACAGAAGGCAATAGAACAACTAAAGGGGTGACCAGTACTTAGGATTAGAATCAGAACTAAGTAAACAATATGAGTAAAAATAAGTTTCTACAGCACGAAACCACCCAATGACACTGTGTTATCATACAAAGGAAGGTGATGAAGCTGTAATAAGCTAAAAAACGAAGGTAACCAAGTGTGGTGGAATAATAGGCTCAAATACAACTGTTTGATAAGGGCCCCTCTTATCTAGAAGCCATAGAAGCCAAGCAACGCGATGGCTTGCAGCGATAATAGAAGAAATAGAATCGTTGAGAAATCACAACGTGTGGGAACTGCATCTAGATGGGCAGGCGTGAAGACTTCGTTCTAGGTAGCCCACTATCCAATGGTTCATGTAGATGGGTTCTACACACAAGAGAACTAACGCCTAAGAAGAAATCACTAGATAAAAAGAGTGTATAGTTGTAAAAGGTTTAGGACACGGTAAAGGACTTGATTTTAATGATATTCATGTCACAGAGTCTCAAGTTTTAAGACCATAAGATTTTCGACAGCAATTGGAATTGAGAAAGGTTGACATTTAGACCAATTATGGACTCAAACAGAGAGGAATATCTTGGATTGAGATTCTAAATTACAAACTTCAGGAAAATGGATTCAGTAGAAATCCGATTAACCCATGCGTTTATGAACTTGAACGCAAAGAAGGAAGAATAATTCTATCCGTTTATGTAGATGATGTTTCACCATCTCAGAAAGCGAGTAGATAAGAGAAAAGTGCAAGACACTTCTAGAGTAAATGTTTGACGTGAAATATCTTGAACTGATATTATTTATATATTCGGTGTGAATTTTTCTCAACATCAAGATTAAAGCCTGACCCTTATCCAGAGAACATGTATTTATAATTTTCTCGAATGCTTTAGACTACAGGATATGAGAAATATATCAAAACTGATGTAGGTAAATGCAGACCCTGATGATACTAAATATAGAGTTAGAAGAAGAGCTGATATATGAGGACTATCATTATTGGCGCAAATAACAAGACCAGATATAGCATGCGCTTTTGTAAAACAAGCCCATTATTGTAAAATAATTACAGCGAAGCATTGGGATTCTGCAAAGAGAATATTGTGATACCTTGGAGGGATGAAAGATTATGGTATCATCTACAGACCAATAGGAGAGCAACTTGAAGCATTTGCGAATGCATATTGGGCATCGAATGCTCAATACAGGAAAATTAAAACTATCTTTGCGATTATTTTAGCAGGAGATCCTATTATCGGGAAAAAGGTAAAACAGAATGCTAGAGCACTCAATAAAACAAAGCAGAGAATGCAGCTCTTTCAACGACATGGGAGAGAGACCTGATATAGCCTTTGAAAGTTGGGCATTTATTCGAAAACCCAACTTTCATTTGGTGTGATAGCCAAGCTGTAATCACCCAAGCCATACACTAGGTGGACAGATCGAGGACAAGAAACATTGCTATCAATATCATTCCATCCGTGAGAAAATCCATGACAGTACTGTATCAGTGCAATATATTCCCACTTCTGATATGCTCACTAAGCAAGAGTCCTCCATGATGCACATCGGCAAAAAATGATGTCTGGTCGGATCAAACACGCTGAAGGCCAACGAGTTAAAATCTGAGGAGGGAGACTGTTGGAGTAGCCGAAGATGAACACATGATATACGGGTAACTGCTGTCGCGGAGATTGTGCATTGATTATTGCTGCTTATACGTTTGCTCAAATTTTGATTATTTTTTTCAGTAAATCCTTTTTTTTTTAATGTTCTATAAAACTGAATTTCATATATAAAGGTTTTTGTGAGAGATTGCGCTAACACGTCCCTTTTAGAACTCATGTGTCATCTTTGGACCATCCTGACTATAGACAGAGAACACAAACGACATATGGGGCCGATGAAACAATATAAACTAACTTCCCTTAATGTCCTTCCACTCCGAGGCTATACAGAGATCCGACCCCAGATATATATTAACTCAGAGTACTCAGTGTATCCCACTCTCAGATCATGCAGGAATCTTACGTCAGGTTTATATGGTACTTACTGTACTCATTGTATCCCACCTCAAGTTAATGCAAAGTCCCATGCCAGGTATATATATATATATAGTTGCGTGCTCTACCTTTCTTATCGCTTCCTTACTGTGGCTGACCCTTTGGACCGTTGGCCTTCCCTACACTACCACCTGGGAGCCACGCCGCACGTGAAACTCCCCTAACCTCTGGCAGTATCCGTCAGCCTTACCACGGGTGGGGGGACAGTCAGGACTGACCAGAGGCGCAGCGATGTGTTGTCGGAAGGAGAGTCACGACCGCACAACGCCGAAGAACAAGGGAGTTTAATAAAACACTTTATCTACATTATAAATGGTCGCAATATCATATAACAAGTACTTTACATAATACAGGTGGCAGGATGAGGCTGGAGGAGGAATCATGCACAGAACCATTTATTACAGGGGATGACGAAGGAACAGGACTAACAACAGAGTCAGAGCAGAGAAACGCCGCATAAATCCATGGCGCCACCTATTGGCCACTTTTAGAACTATTTTCTAACGCCATGCATGCCACACTGCCCCCCAATCAAACCTGATCGTCCCGATCAGGTCCACTCTGATTGCTCTCCCTGGAAGAGTGCCAACCGGCTCAAATGGACGACCCTTGGTTTTGCTTTCGAACTTCGCTGGATGCGGTAGACCAAGTCGTTGATTCTCTTGACGACCTTGTAGGGTCCTTCCCACATTGGTGTTAACTTTGGGGAGAGCCCTCTCTTTCTCTTTGGATTAAACATCCATACCAGATCATTCTCTTTGAATCCTTCATGGTTTGCTTTTAGATCGTAGTGAGTCTTCATCCGGTGACTTGCTAGCTGGATTTTTTCCCTAACCAATTTATGAGTTTCCGACAGCACACCTCTCAGTTCGCCCACATAACTGGTCACCTCTACTGGTGGTCCTCCAGGGGTGCCAAATTCTAAGTCACAAGGGAGTCGTAGTTCTCGTCCGAACATAACCTTGGCCGGTGTTTGACCCGTTGTTTCGTGAATGGCCGCTCGGTACGCCATGAGGAACAGTGGCAGTCTACGGTCCCAGTCCCTTTGATTCTGCTCCACAACCTTGGATAGGTGCTCCACCATGGTCTTGTTGAACCTTTCCACCATTCCATCCGACTGTGGATGCAGGGGAGTAGTCCTTGTTTTCCAGATTCCCAATACCTGGCACAATTCTCGGAATATTTCCGATTCAAAGTTCCGCCCCTGATCTGAGTGCAGTTCTAATGGCACACCAAATCGGCAGATAAGGTTGACTACAAGAACCCTTGCGACCGTAGCAGCCTCCTGATTAGGAATCGCGTAGACCTCGGGCCACTTCGTAAAGTAGTCCATAGCGACCAAGAGGTATTTGTTTCCATCCTCTGTGACTGGAAATGGGCCAGCCACATCAATCGCGATCCTTTCGAAAGGCGCTCCCACGTTGTATTCTCTCATTTTTCCTCTGGACCTAGTTTGTGGGCCTTTGCTGGCAGCACATGTGGTACATCGCCTGCACCAATTTTCCACGTCCTCCCGGCAATATACCCAGTAGAACCTCTCTCTAACCTTTCTCAAGGTTTTCGTCACGCCAAAGTGAGATCCCGAGGCTCCGCTGTGCACCTCCCGCAGGACACAAGGAATTTTAACCTCCGGGACCACTAGCTGCATTTTTGTGCTCCTCCCATCAGCACTTTCCCAAACTCTCTTCAGCAGTCCGTTCTCAACCCTCAAGGAGTCCCACTGTGCCCATAATGCCTTAAGTGCTGGGCTCTTGTCCGATATGATCTCCCAGCTAGGTATTAGGTTTCCGTTTTCCTTTGATTCCAAAATTGGACCGATATTCAAGTCTTGTTGCTGGCTGGCTCTGCAGCTTGCAGGGGTCCACTCGTCGCTCGGTACCACAGTCGTCCCTCTCGATGTCGCCTCGCTCTCATTTTTATCAATTTTTTCGCAATGCTTGCAACTTCCGCAAGGTCTTCTGGACAGCGCATCCGCATTGTGATGTCTTTTCCCAGGCCGGTGTCTAATTTGAAAATGGTATTGCTGCTGTTCGGTGGACAACCTGGAAGTGCATTGACTTTTCAGGTGGCCCATTTTACCACAGCGGAAACAAGGTCCAACCGGTCTTCTGCGATGTTTAACAGCTTCTTCCAAGAGGTGCAGTCGTGGAAAAATAAAAATAATTATTTACCTTTCAAGCAGATTTTTATTTTGAATCTCTTGAAGTAAAAATATACATAAATTATTTATATCACAGGAATATAGAATTTATATAATGAATTCTATAATCGTGGATAAAAGATAGGTAGGGTTAAATATACATATTTACAACAATAATAATTAAAAGTGATATTTTTTTGAATATAAGGTCAAAAATGCAGAACAGTCAATGAATGAAAAAATAAAATATATGTTTAAAAAAAAAGAAAATATTTGTATTTTAGATTATATAATATATATATATATATATGTGTAATATTATACGCGGGGAAATATTACTCTTGGAGGTTGATGATTGTTGTTGGTGGTGGCGCCGTCGTGGTGGCTGAGTGATAAGGTGTACACACCAGGGGAAATAACCAGGACACTTGATGGGTTTTGAAAATAAAGGCAACTAGTCGGAGGAAAGAAAGGCTTGGAGAAGGTGGAGCGGTTTTGGTTATTGGTTATCTATTCACATTGCGGTAAGATTGACTTATCTGAAAAGGATGAACGGGAGGGATCTAAGTGATGATTACTCGATGATGTCCAGCCGATGACTATAGGTCCGAACTCGGTGGGATCGAAGTGAAGACTCTAGGTGCTATCTCGGTGGGATCGAAGTGAAGACTGACAATTCTTGGTTCTCGATTTAACACGAGAACCCTTCTTACTTCTCATTGGTTGAAAGGTGTGACGTGGAGGTTCCCTATTGGTTCTCCACTAAATGAATTGCTCCCTGATTGGTCTACGTTACTTCTTTGTCTTTAGACATGTCCCAGCTTGACCAGGAAGTGATAGTTTGTTGAACTCTAACTTTTATTAGTTCCGCAATAATTAAACTGGTAATAACTTTACTAATGATTGTGCTATCTTTAAGCCTCTTTTCTAGGCCTTTCTTCTAGGCCTTTCTTGCCTCCAATGTTACCTTGTTTCTTTATTGAAACAAATCATACATTTTCATACATATTGGATTGACTATTGGCATCTATGTATGTACAAATTATGACAGATGCGCCCCCTACATGTGAAGAATTTATGAAGGGGTTTTAGTCTGAATAAGTTCTGTAAAGCAAAGAAAATAATTTTGAGCGAAAATTAATTGGTTATAGGGAGGTGTTATAGACAACATTGATAAGGATATAGGTGATAAAAAAAATGTAGTGTTAATGCTATATAGCTGGTTTATAGTTAATAGAAATCAAAAATTTGTAAAGGTGAATCATAAGTTGAGTACTATGGTACATAGTGAAAAAGGAAAAATTGCCTAACTACATTTTTTGCTCGAGATTGGGAAGGAAATCGAGGAAATTTCATGAGGTAATTTTAGAAATCAAAAATAAAAATAAAAGTAAAAATAGTTGACTGAAATCAAAGTGAAGGCGTGGTTGGAAAAGAAAAATGCCTTGTTGCGTGGAAAAAAAGAAAAATGCTTTGTTGCATTGGTGAAAAAGAAAAAATGCCTAATTATTTTTTTGCTCGAGTTTGGGAAGGAAATCGAGGAAATTTCATGAGGTATCAAAAATAAAAATAAAAGAAATGTTGAGCGAAATCAAAGTTAAATGCTTGGTTGCGTAAAAAAAAAAAGAAAAATGAAAAAGGTTTTTCAAAAATAAAGGATGACTTAATGTCTTAAGTTTAACCGAAAATCAATGAGTTTTCGTTGATAAATGGAACTACGATAAAATAAACTAAGTGGTAAATAAAATGGTAAATAATTGCTAAAATAAGTGATAATAAATTGAATAAGTTGATAAATTGGTTAAATATTTTAATTTTAATTTTAGAAAATAGTGAAAATGGTTAATATATAAACAAAAAAATATATAGTGGTTTGAACCCGTTTTGTATCTACATGCCATCATCTAGTTTTCTTAATTGATTAATTATGCCCTATAAATTTTTTGTCTCTTCTGTTGCGACACTTAGGCGGAAACGTGATCCTATCCTCAAGTGCCAATTTATGTTATGTATACAGGAGACATGGAAATCTAAATAACCTTTACATGTATTTTTATCTTGTGTCATTGTAGGTCGAGATCTCAAAAGCCGAATGTCGTATTTTAATTTGTCTCGAGCCTTAATGCGTTCTAGAGGTTTTTATGCGATCCCCTAGGGCACTTAAGATGTGCTCGCCCAATATCCACTTTATATATTGGGTGTCGGTACCTAAATCAATACCTTGAATACAGGATTCGAGGAGGATCCTCGATCCTTCTAAAAGGTCGTCTAATCCCTTTTGGGAGAAAACGCAAGTTCGAAAACTAACTAACAATTAAAGTGGTAATGTGCGTGAACTTTGTTCGTAATTGACTTTGAGATCTACGTGTAGGTGGAATATGTAACGTTTTTTGGAAGTCTGTAAAAATAATTAGGATTTAATTATAATAGGGATGTGAACTCATTAAGATGTGTTGGTACGTCTTTAACTCTTGTGAGAGTGCAATTAATTGTATTTTTGTAAAAGTCGATATGTAGCTGGAATGGGGAATGAAAAGTGGGGTGATGGAGAGAAGTTCCCAAACTGGCGACATGGAGAAGTCCCCAGCTTGACCTCCATTTAACTGCTGGTCGAGGGAGATGGTAATTAGAAACCAGGAAGCGGGCGTACGGGGGGGGGGGGGGGGATTTTTATTGCCGCGTGGAGCTATCGCTATCGAGTTTTGCCGCCTAATTGATTTTTGTTCTAATTGAATCTTTTAATGGTTCTATACTTATTTTACTGGAGTGGGTTTTTTTTCTATCTGGGAAGAATGATGTAAATCGTTCTTTTGGAAAAATGGTGGTCATTGTTTTAAGTGGAGATGTGTAATCGTTTATCTGTCGTAGGTGGTGTAATTTCGGCATTGTTTGTATTTCGAAAATCCGGATATTGTATCTATTGATATTAAATCGAATGGTTGTCGTGGACTTAGTAAAAATGTTATTCAGTGATATCAGAGTGGAATTGAGTGAAAGTGCGACTTTCGACGTGGAGACGCTTTGAGGTGAGAAGTGTCACAGGTGTGATGAAGACGTCTTTGGCCTGAAAAGTGAAAAGTTTTGTGGTGTGGCCTGTGACACGAATCGAAAAAAAAATTGTAAATGAAAAGGTGTCACGTGAAGCCTTTGTTTGTACAAAATCTAACCTGTTCTCACTATGAACAACAAATTTACTAAAGTCAGGGGTGCTGGTTGCACGAACATATATCGAGAATTCTTATATTGTTAGTGCATATAGCACGTTTTAATGTGAAGTGAAAATGTTTAGTGTTTTGTGTTGACGAGGTGGTTGTTATTAACGGTTGTGCATGCGCTTGCTGGTTGTTGTCGTCTTTTGGCGTGAGTGTCGCGCTTGTTGTGCGGGTTGTGCGTTTTACCGTTGTGTGATGACGTATGGGTGCGTGTGCTGTTAGCGTGAAAACCGTCCTGTTGGATGGATGTTGTCTGTGTTTTGTTGTTATGAATGTCGTGTTTGTTGTGAGGTACATTTGTGTGATTGTTGCGCGACGACGCATGGTCACGTATGAACCTTTTGTGATAGTTGTGCGAGCTGTCCTATGGGATGGGCATGTTTTGGGCATTGTGGTTACACGTTGACGCCGTTGTGGCTTTGTGAGTTGAGGGCATATAGTAATGGCAATTGGATTTAGGAAAGAAGTTGTGTGGTGCGGGGTTAGGTTGGTGGCATGTAGAGAGTTGTGGTTGGGTAAATGAATGCATGCAAGGGTTGCCATGTGTGCAAGATTTGGGTGCAGTGCAAGTCCTTTGGGACAGGTTTTGGCCTAGCCCGTGCGTGCATTCATTGGATACATGGTTGGATACATGGTTAAAGGGGTAGGTCCTGGGTCAGATACAAGTCCAAAGTCAATTTCTTGACGTCATAGGGTGGGGTGCCTACCTCAGTCTCGGAAGGTCTCCTCTGGGGCGTCTTTGGCTTGGGTTGGCTGCTATGGACTCGGGACCGATTGCACTGTCCGCGGAATTGAAGGGGGAAATCTAGCCGTTTGCACTGCTTTCACTCGAATGGACCGCTTTCGGACTATTTGCACTGTCCTGGGTCGCGTGAATTGCTTTCGGGTGCGGGTGTATGGGTACGGCATGGCGGTGGATGACTCCTCGGTGGTCGGTGTCAGGTCGCGGTGATACTCGCCTGGGGCGGTGGCGCGATCTTCATCTCTCCCGGGGGTGGGGCTCTGGAACGCCGTTTCTAGTCGGGTGGTGTCAACTCGTCGGAGGGCCACTGTCATCTGCCATATAATGGCCGCCAGAAGGCGTCTGGTCGCCTCGCTTCTTGCCAGCTTCTTTCCGTTCGTCAAGTGCTCCCGTTTTTCCGTCATTATCCTGTCGACTCACTCTGTAATATTATACGCGGGGAAATATTACTCTTGGAGGTTGATGATTGTTGTTGGTGGTGGCGCAGTCGTGGTGGCTGAGTGATAAGGTGTACACACCAGGGGAAATAACCAGGACACTTGATGGGTTTTGAAAATAAAGGCAACTAGTCGGAGGAAAGAAAGGCTTGGAGAAGGTGGAGCGGTTTTGGTTATTGGTTATCTATTCACATTGCGGTAAGATTGACTTATCTGAAAAGGATGAACGGGAGGGATCTAAGTGATGATTACTCGATGATGTCCAGCCGATGACTATAGGTCCGAACTCGGTGGGATCGAAGTGAAGACTCTAGGTGCTATCTCGGTGGGATCGAAGTGAAGACTGACAATTCTTGGTTCTCGATTTAACACGAGAACCCTTCTTACTTCTCATTGGTTGAAAGGTGTGACGTGGAGGTTCCCTATTGGTCCTCCACTAAATGAATTGCTCCCTGATTGGTCTACGTTACTTCTTTGTCTTTAGACATGTCCCAGCTTGACCAGGAAGTGATAGTTTGTTGAACTCTAACTTTTATTAGTTCCGCAATAATTAAACTGGTAATAACTTTACTAATGATTGTGCTATCTTTAAACCTCTTTTCTAGGCCTTTCTTCTAGGCCTTTCTTGCCTCCAATGTTACCTTGTTTCTTTATTGAAACAAATCATACATTTTCATACATATTGGATTGACTATTGGCATCTATGTATGTACAAATTATGACATATATATATATATGATACTCACCGTACTCAGTGTACCCCCACCCCGAGGCCATACAGAAGCTCCAGGACCAGTCCCGCTTCCCCTCGTCCAGGCAAGCGATGTTGCTGACGTTAGGATTCTGTTCAATCTTGACGAGTGCAGCGTCTCCCACCATAGTGGTCCGATTCCAGGCCGAGTGAACCACAATCTGACACATTTATAACCATGTGCTTCATACCAATCTATTTATCTTATTCAGAAAACAATTAAATTACTTGGTTTTATAATGTGTGTTAGCATTCTAAATAATAACTGTTCTGGAAATTTGAAGATTGGAATTCTTTCTTAGAATACACAACATATCTTGTTTCAAATTACAGTGGCATCTATTTGACTTGTTATTGGTATGGTTATTAAAAAAGGGCTCATTTCTCATCAACATCGCTGTTAAAACTATGCACCATAAGATTATATTTTTAGAGAGTTCTGTATTAATTTAGTTTAACCACATACACAAAAATATATTTTAGATGTTTCTAGTGATGTTTCATAGTTTCTCATAAACAATTAAACTTAAGGCAATTTTAAACTTCGGTGTGATCAATGTGGGAAGCTTGAAGACCTAGAAAATATGCTTACTTCATTCATCTCTCTCAGATTAGTTTATAAAGGCAATATAAAATCAAACCTCAATTCTTTTGTTTGTAATAATTTCCTACACTAAACCTTTTTTTGACTAAACTGTTCAAGTGAAAGAGGTACCTGTTTCACACGAAGGGTGATGGAAGGGGACTCGTCTTGTAGCAGCGTCAGCCCTCCGTACCGCACCAGGAAGAAGACGGGAGGGACACTGAATATACAGTTATAGGGAATGTCTATCCACTAGCGTGCACATTTATAAATATTTTATTTCATTTTAGAAACTAGTTACATGCTTTTTACTGCATTTCATGTAATATTGTACATAAAAAAACTCCACTTATCCTGATCATTGGCGTCTACACTCTGGAGAATCTGAGTAAGACCAATGGGGTCTTAATAAAGGCTTTGTGTGTGTGAAACTAGTTACATTTGTCTCACGCTCGAAGAATCCGAGTCAAATAAACTTTTGCTTTACTTGTAAACAAAATACCTTTGAACCAGCAAAAATAGGCTGTTAATTTAAAAATAAAATCTGGGTATTTTAAAATCGATTACATATTACAAGGTTAGAGTTACTAACATCATTGATATACAGGTTATAATAGGTAAATTGCGAATAATTTCGGCGGATCAAGTAAATATAACAGAACACAATACAACCTATTACATTTCCTTTCGTTCAATCCGTAGTAAAATTAATGTAAAATGTACATTGTATGTGCAGTGTATATATGGTGTAAATTTCCGTAAGCGGTAATTCTGACACTTCTTCCTAAGAATTCTGGCTAAGCCTTGTGTAATTATTATGTTTCATGTAATCTTTGAAATTATTCAGATCAGCAAACAAACGAGTCATTGAAATGGTTACTTTGTTAGGAACTGCGGGATTTTCAGTCACAAAGGTAAAAAGTTATGCCAATAGAGTGTTCAGGATATATTTATATCAGATTCCTTTGTACTCATAAATGGTACCAAGATAAATGTACGTATTTAATATATCAAAGAGATAATATGATTGTTTAATGTGTAAAGGACTAAATGAAAGTATTTTGCCTTACAGATAATAATATTCAGGGCACAGTACAAATATAACTACTAACATCAGGTGACAACTTTGACCGAAGTGGGGTAAACTGTGTGGGATATCGCCAAAATAATTGAAGAATAGACTAATTAATTGTTTGATATAATATATAATATAAAAACAATTAAAAAATAAAAATAAGAGGTCAGATGTTGATATTAGAAATGAAGAAGGCATATCTCTCCTGACCAGGAGCACATGTGATTTTTAGATGGCAGAGCGTCATCTAGTAGAACAGAAATCAATTAAACATTGTGTTAGTGAAAGGCAAGCCCGCGCGACGAAGAGAAGAACAGTTTTCAACCAACACCACCGGCGGTGGCGACGTCACGGTCGGCGCGCATGCGCGGCGGCGGCGGTCACGTGGTAAGCACGGGGCAGTGGGCCCTTCGAATTCTGACGGCCAACACGGACTGACTTCCTTCCCAATCCATCCTTTTCAATCGAACATTTTTTAACTTCTTTAATTACTAAAATTAATTTGTAACATAATATTTATATCTATATTTATCCTGAATAAAATTTAAAATATCAAGGATGATTAATTGAATCATTCTTTCAATACCAAACGAACCTGTCATAGTGTACCATTCAAAAAGTGTACCGAACATTGTGGCGAGCCCTGCCAAGGATTTAAGATGGACAAATTCAAGAAAGCTTGTGAGACGAAAAAGAGGACTTTGGAAAGTGTTATTGCAGAAGCAGATGGCGAACTTGGAAAGCAAGAACCAAGCCTAGAAATGTTGATGTCTCTACGACCAAAGCTCCTCAGATGTAAAGACAGGTTCTTAATTGCCAGTGATTGTCTCATCGAACAACTGATAAAGGCGGATAGAGAAGATGAAGAAATTGAAGATGTCGATATCGTTCAAGCGAATCTATTTGGAAGGTCTGAAGGCGTTTTGCAAAAAATGGAACAATTACTAGCAAAACCAACAGTAGACCGAGAATCAATAGTTTCCGGGGGGAACGAAGGAAAGTCAAATCTTCATCGACTTCCGAAGTTGGAACTACCGAAATTTGGAGGAGAAGCACGGGAGTGGCTGCAGTTCTGGTCAGCCTTTCAAAGCGTCCACGATGATGACTCCATTTCGGCCTGTGTCAAGTTCCAATACCTACAAAATTGCATGATAAAGGGATCGGTGTCGGAGGAAATAGTTTCATCCTTCCCAAACTCAGCGGCAAATTATCCACTTGCCATCAGCACTCTTAAGGAACGTTTTGGCCGTGAAGACATGTTGGTGGAAGTGTACGTAAGGGATTTGATTGCTATCACTTTGGAAAATGCTCATGGAAGGAACACGACACCTTTTTCGACTGTATACGTTCGGTTATCATCACAACTACGAGCGTTGGGATCTTTAGGAGTCACAACAGATAAATGCGCTGCTATTCTGTACCCCATGGTGGAATCAGCTTTACCTGAAGATCTCTTCGTCGCGTGGGAAAGGACTCGTCATCATCACAAGCCTGATGAAGATGGAAAGCATAAATCAAGTGAAGTCCTCCTGGAGAAGCTTATGGAATTCCTAAAACACGAAGTTGAGGGAAGTGAAAGAATGCGTTTGGCTCGTCAACCGTTTTCGAGTTCGTATCCATCACAATTTAATCGAGATAAGCCGCCCAAGCCGAAGACATCTGTCGCCACCGCTGCAAGTCTGGTAGTTGCTGATGGGAAGTCAAATAACGCTTATAAATGTGTATTTTGTGATGAAAAACATTGGAGTGAACAATGCTGTAAAGCCATGTCAATGTCTCTTGAAGAAAGAAGGAAAATAATTCAAGAGAAACAGTGTTGTTATTCTTGCTTGAAGCCCGGACACTTTTCCAAGTATTGCAGAAACGTAGTGAAATGTGTCATCTGTAGTAAAAAACACAGGGCAATCTTATGTCCAGTTTCAAAAGGCAGCCAAAAATCTGATGGGATTGAAGAGAGAAGTAAGAACATAAATGCATCCGTGGACATGTCGAATCAAGTTCGGTGCCAAGATGTCTTACTTCAAACAATCATGGTAAAGATTGATGGCGAAAATAAATCAAAAGTTGTTCGAGCAATGTTAGATAGTGGATCCCAGAACTCATATGTATTGGAACAAACTGCTTCCGAAGTTGGACTCACTATGCTCGGGAAAAAGGAAGTTGTACACTTACTATTTGGTGGAGTGAAATCGAGACCACAGCAGCACAAGCGGTATCGAATCTACATTTCTGATGTGGACTCCAAGTACAACTGCAATTTTGAAGTACAAGACTGCTCAACGATTTGTAGTGCAATGCCTTCCGCTCAACCTACCGAATGGATGACGGAACTTCGATCAAAGGGAATTGACTTGGATGTCTATAGGTCGAACACGGAGATTGAACTACTACTAGGAGCAGACGTATACGCCAAGCTACTAACAGGAAAGAAAATAGAATTGGAATCTGGTCCCGTCGCTCTCGAAACGAAGCTGGGCTGGACTGTTAGTGGAAAGGTTTTGGGAAATGTTCAAACAACTAAATCTCAATCATCAGTTCTGTCATGCTTAGTCCGTGATGCAACAATACAAGATCTTCGGAGATTAGATGTTATCAGTATCATGGAACCCATGAAGGAAAAGAGCAAAGAAGAGTTGTCAGTTGCAGCGTTGGAACATTTCAACCAAACAGTGAAACAGAATGAAGATGGTCGATATTCTGTCAATTTACCTTGGATAGGAGAACAACCACCACTCCCTAATTACAAGCTAATTTCGGAGAAGAAACTTGAATCTACTACTGCTTTAGCAGGGATTAAACGTGATATGAACTGGTCAGTGTTTGTCGCAGGAAGAGTAAAGAAGATTCGACAAAATTCAGGCATAACTGATTGGAGGCACGTTCCTGGTAAAGAAAATCCTGCAGACATCCCCTCACGTGGAGCTTCAATCTCGCAATTGATTACTACTAGATGGTGGGAGAGACCAGTTAGGCTTAAGAAAGAAGAACAATTTTGGACACAGTCTGCAGAAAAGGAGTCAATCGAAGAAGTCAATAGTGAACTGAGAAAGGCAGTCGTCACACCCTTCAACAGAAAAAGAAAAAAAATAGGGGGAGAAGGATTTCATGGCCATTAGGAAAAGTGGAGGAGGTGCTACCTGGGGCCGATGGACAAGTTCGAGTCGCAAGAGTGAAGACATCATCGGGAGTTTTTCTTCGTCCAGTACAGCGACTTTTTCCATTAGAAACAAAACAAATTTAGATTGGCCTCTACTATAGCCAAGAAAATATAGTATTAGAATTTAATTTATCAATTAAATTGGTGGGAGGAATGTTAGTGAAAGGCAAGCCCGCGCGACGAAGAGAAGAACAGTTTTCAACCAACACCACCGGCGGTGGCGACGTCACGGTCGGCGCGCATGCGCGGCGGCGGCGGTCACGTGGTAAGCACGGGGCAGTGGGCCCTTCGAATTCTGACGGCCAACACGGACTGACTTCCTTCCCAATCCATCCTTTTCAATCGAACATTTTTTAACTTCTTTAATTACTAAAATTAATTTGTAACATAATATTTATATCTATATTTATCCTGAATAAAATTTAAAATATCAAGGATGATTAATTGAATCATTCTTTCAATACCAAACGAACCTGTCATAGTGTACCATTCAAAAAGTGTACCGAACACATTGATTTAGCCTGTACCCTGATATTTGGCCAACCCATTTCTTGATAAATCAAGAAAAGCCATCCACGAACGCGTTTCGTGCTGTTGGCGATCGTCAGCGTAGAGCATGCTGTACCACTGCGACCAAAAATAGTTTTGGTCCCAGAGGCTTCTTGCTCCACGCTGACGAGCGCCAAGAGCGCGAAAACGCGTTCGTGGATGGCTTTTCTTGATTTATCAAGAAAATGGGTTGGCCAAATATCAGGGAACAGGTTAAATCAAAGTTTAGTTGATTTCTGTTCCACTAGATGTACTCCTGGTCAGGAGAGATATGCCTTCTTTATTTTTAATATAATATTATATTTAATTAAAGGTATATATTGGTTTAAAAATAATATATTCGTCATCATTTCAGTTGGCTGAACGTGAACGCTGAACCCAACGCGGATATCACGTTGAAAGCAAATAAAAATTAATATATTATGAGAACGCAAGCCCCTATTTCTAAAAAAAAAAATTAATAATAGTGCTCGTGGTTTTAAAGTTTTTTTGTTCACGAATTGTAAGCAGGTATTCTTTAATTTTTGGTCCATGGTTAGATATTTAAAAAAAAAATAAAAAGATTATTCAGGGAATTAATGAAGGTACCTTTTAATTATGGTTTCCTTAATGGCTAATATTTTCGATTTAAATAACAGTATCCATATATTCATAATATTTATGTTCAGAGGTTTGTGTGTACAATTACAAGAGGCTACTCTGTCGGAGAGATGTTCCCAGACTACCCACCCGTCGACGCAGTGGGCGGCCGTCAGCACCCAGCCCGGTGCTATCAGGGAACCCCCGCAGATGTGCATGAAGCCGTTGGTCGTCAACCGCAGTAGGGAGATCTGCCAGGGTATATCGCCCTTCTTTGCTGGGACCCCTCCGACGATCCGCCACGGGACCTCGGGCGTTGCCTGTCCGCATTCAGCTTTTCCTGGACATATTCAACTCTCTCTGGACTGTATATCAAACCTCTTTCTTAATCAATCTCTTATTCGCTAGGAAGTATTGTTACTAGGAATGTGGGAGTATGCCAAATTATTTGAAAACTTAAACAGTTTCAAGCTTTTCAGTTATGGGGTAAATTTTATGTTTAAAAAACTGAACTTCGATAAGCGAGATGATCTCCCACGCCTTCCTATTGGAAAAATGTGGCCGTATTTGTACATAAGAGAGAATCAAAGCTTATACGCGGGGCTTATTTCTGAAGTCGTGTTAGGCAATTATAACGCTCTCCTTCTTCTTGTGTACTTGACTTTCTTCTTTTCCCGAGCATTTCTTCGGAGCCCTGTCTGATCCCATGAACGTTGGATTAAAGTTAAGTGCTAGTTTTGATAAAACTTATCGTGTTTTTTATTTACATCTTTCATTTTCAGTGTGTACACTCGTTTTGGTGTTTTAGGCTACTTTTTACTTTTAGCTGCTTTTTGTGTGTAAACCTGTAAAAGTATTTTTTTTTCAAGTAAATGAAACCAAGTTACACGTAGATTGTGTTAATAAAAGACACTCAAGATTTTATATTCTAAAACCCATCATGTTAAGAAGTACGGCTAACTAAGGTCGCCTCTCTACGCAAGTTGAAGGAATAACCGGGTAGTTGTGATTTTAGTTGCATATATAATTTTACGTTTCAGGCATGTTTTACAGTTTATACTTCGGAGGAGTGACACACACTGTCAATGTTTGACAGCCGCAAGATCGAAACTCGCATTGAGCAATTTTTCTGCGTCAATGGCCCCCATATTGCATAAGCGCAAAACCCAATAGTTAGTGCAAATAACTTAAACGGGATGCAAGAACCTTAGTAGGGAGTCGAACTGTCTTTCATGTGTGCAGACATGTGGTAAACACAAGGCAGTCGCTGACACTCCACAATGATTTCCGGGTAGTTGGCGCTCCAGGAACCTGGGTTATAAATATCTCTCCACAATGATTATAACCAGCACAGCGTGTACTTGTTATAAGTAAAAAAATATACTGATAAATTGCGTTATCTTTTTTTTTTTAATCTATATTTTTCTTATCTCTAGTACACGTGGTACAGGCCATGAAAATAATGGTGAGCAGAAGTTGGCGACTGCTTCTCACTGCAAGTGCACCACATATCCATACATGTAAAAAGCAGTTCGATTTTTGCATTTACAAGTGTGCCAGATCCCCTTGATTACTTGCACTCGTTGGTGAGGTTGGACTTTATTGTGTTATCTTGAATTCAATAAACAACCTTCTTTGATATTTCTAAAGAGTAGAATATTTGGGTTCATATATTAAGTGTCCAAAGAATATCGAGATAATATTTTCACTAGATAAATTTATCAATACATATTTTCATAATGGAATAATTTTTGAAAATCATTGAATTATGAAAACTCCGACGTATACAGTATATATTTTATTTATTTTTTTCTCCTAGGTTATAGTAAACGCGCGCGCAAAGAAAATAGTTGTTTATATTCTTCGTCTTAAAAATAAAATTGAGCAGAAAAAAATTATCGAAATTTATTTTAAATTTGGTAAGTATATCTACCTGTGTGTGGGGGACCTACCAAATGATTTTAAAGATGTACGGTAAGGATGCTTTCTTTCATTAAAATTTGTTGAATGGTATGGCTCGATCAGGCCGACCATTAACAAAAATTGTTTCAGAAAATGTCGATAAAATAAAACAGCAACTTGGTGCAACAATGCATTTTAAAGAAACAGATGCCTGTTTTGGCACATATTTATATATAGATTGAAAAATTGCCGGGAGGAAATTGATCCATAGAAGCATAGGGGTTTCTCCCGTCAAAATAAACGTCAAAAACTGACGCCATCTATTGACCGTCGCCGCAAACTAGCGGCCTTTTAAATCTAGAGAAATAGATGTAATCTTGGGGTCAGATATAGTATTCAACCTCATTCAGGAAGGAAGGAGAAATGGAAATGAAAATGAGCCATCTGCTATCCATTCAAAAATGGGATGGCTCGTATATGGTCCGACCTCAGTGAGTGAACGGCAGTCATTCAAAAATTTGGTACATTTCTCTTCTGAATTGGAATCTGAACATTTAATAAAAAGGTTCTGGGAATTGGAATCTATTCCTTTAGAAGAAATTCCTACAAAAGAAGAAAAGGATTGTGAAAGTCATTATTTAAAAAATGTAGTCAGGGATGAATCGGGAAGGTATATTGTAAGGCTTCCATTTAAGGAATCAGCGGAAAGGTTAGGTCAATCGAAATCCATCGCAATTCGCAGATTTCTTAATCTAGAGAAAAGGTTAGAACAAAATGAAAATATATATGTTCAATATAAACAATTTATGAATGAATATATAAGATTGGGTCATATGCAGGCAAGTTGTTCTCTACATACTGAGCCAAAATATTACATTCCTCATCACTGTATTCTAAAGGCACAGCCAACTAAGTTACGAGTGGTATTTGATGCATCCACCAAGACTACCACCCAAATATCATTGAATGATCTCCTTCATGTAGGTCCAAAACTTCAAAATAATATATTCAACATACTACTCAAATTCCGCACGAACTCTGTTGCTTTAGTGGCCGACATTGAAAAGATGTATCGGCAAAAATAGATTACATCCAGACGATATTAAATATCAAACTATACTATGGAGAGATTGTAAAGATCTAGAATTGCAGGAGTATAACTTGTTGACAGTCATTTATGGCCTTGCATGTGCCCCTTACTTGGCAATTCGAACTCTACATCAGATTGCCCATGAGGTACAGGTTTCGAATCCAGGGATATCCAAGATTATTCGTGAGGATTTCTACGTGGATGACCTTCTGACTGGATGCCCCACAGTGGAAGACGCCAAGGGACTCATGCAACAATTGATTGCTGTATTGGGTTCTGGTGGATTCGTTCTGAGAAAATGGGTATCCAATGAAACTTCTATAATTGAAGACTAACCTTTATTATTGAGAGGAAAAGGTGAGGTGATGGAATTGAATAGAAAGGAAACAAACGTGAACGTTCTTGGAATCCAATGGGATCCAAGTTATGATACCCTCAACATTTCTTGTAAGTCTGGTCCAGCTGATATTAAATCAAAAAGACAAATTGTATCGGCTATAGCCAGAATTTATGACCCCTGTGGCTGGCTTTCCCCTACCACAGTTGTGCAAAAACTTATCCTCCAAGAAATATGGAAATTGAAAATTGGCTGGGATGAAGATATGCCTGCTTCTATTTAATGAAAGTGGAATACCTTTGAAAGAGAAATGAAGCATTTCCAACAAATCAGTATTCCAAGATGTATATTCCAAAGGAATTTATTAATTTCCCATATGCAGATACATGGATTCTGTGATTCATCAGAGTTGGCTTATTCTGCTGTCTGTTATCTAAGAATACCTTATGAGAATAATCAAATTGAAACCATTCTTTTGACAGCAAAAACAAAAGTTGCGCTCCCATCAAGAAAATAACCATACCAAGACTTGAGCTTTGCGCAGCCTTGATGTTGGCGCAACTTCAATCACAGACAACTCAATCACTTCCCTTTAATATCGATGAACAATTCTATAGGACAGATTCAAAGAATGTTCTAGCGTGGATTACTTCTGAATCAAAGAAGTGGCAGATATTTGTGGCCAATCGGGTGGCAAAGATTCAAGATCTGACTGCAGCCCATTCATGGCAATATATATCAGGCAAGCAAAATCCAGCAGACCTTGCAACGAGAGGAATTCTGCCTTCCTGTTTGATCAATTCAAAATTATGGTGGCATGGACCCATTTGGTATTCCTTCATTCACTATAGACCCTTCTATGGGTTTAGAAGAGCGTAGTGTTATACTGCATGCTACAATAGCAGAACCATGCCCAGAGATTTTGTCAAAATATTCATCCTTTGCGAAACTTTTAAGGGTCATGGCTTGGTGTAAAAGATTTATTAATATTACCAGAAAACAGCCAACTCAAAGACTCTCATTTCTAACATCCCAAGACTTAAAAGACTCTCTATTACAAATCGTCAAGATTATTCAGAGATGTGAGTTCACCCCAGAAATCAATGCTTGCATAAAAATATTTCTTTACTAAGAAAAAGCAGGCTTATTTCGCTTAACATTTTTATAGATTCCCAAGGAATTCTTAGAGTTGGCGGACGATTACGTCACTCGGATTTAGATATTGATTAGAAGCATCCTATGCCAATTCCTAAAGATCATTTTGTAACCAAATTAATTGTAATACACTATCACATAAACAATCTTCATTCTGGAACTCAATTAACTTTATCTTTGATTCGAAATAAATTTTGGATTCCTTCTGGAAGAAACTTAATCAAAGGGTCTTAAATCAATGTCTCGTATGCCTGAAGAGTAAATCTAAGTCTATTCATCAGATAATGGGAGACTTTCCAAAAAATAGACTTCTTCCAGGTAGACCATTTGAAAAGATTGGTATTGATTTGGCCGGTCCCATTGAAGCTAAACCTATGTTGAAACGAAGCAAAGTTATTTTCAAATTCTACATAGTCCTAATCGTTTGCTTCACCACCAAAGCCATTCACTTAGAAATTTCATCAGATTTGACTGCGGAAACCTTTCTTGCAGCATTGAAAATATTCATTTCTAGAAGAGGAAGACCAACTGATATATACTCAGACAATGCAACTAACTTTAAAGGTGCAAGCAACATTTTGAAAGAACGATGGAAGTTATTCAATGCTGCTAATATTCAATATTTTTTCGCCATAGAATCCATTAATTGGCATTTCATTACTCCGTCGGCACCTAACTTTGGTGGATTATGGGAAGCTGGCATTAAATCAGTTAAAACCATCTTATCTAAAACGATGAAATCTAGGTTATTGAATTACGAGTAATTACTGACCTTATTAGCTCAAATTGAAGCCTGTCTTAATTCCAGACCATTAACTTTTGTTAGCAATGATCCAAATGACTTAACAGCGCTAACACCAGGACATTTTCTAATAGGAAATGCAATACGACATGATGCAGAATCTGATCACTCTACTTTGAATCTTCGCTCCAGATGGAATCTGATTCAACCTCAAAGAGACTACTTCTGGAACCGTTGGAGCTGTGGATATCTACATCAACTCCAAGAAAGAAGGAAGTGGAGGACTTCACATCCGGATGTCAACATTGGAGATTTGGTTATGTTGAAGGAACAAGACAAACCACTACAATGGGAACTGGCGAGAATTGTCCAGATATTCCCAGGAGAAGATGATCATATCAGAGTGGTGCTTCTTCGTATTCCTAGAGGCCTTCTAAAGAGACCAATAACCAAGATACAAGGTATGTCCCATAAGTTCCCGGACTGGGTCCATAAAAAAATAAATAAATGAAAAATGTAAATAAATTTGACAGTTTATTATAGAAAAAAAATCTGGCAACACGGTGGTACCAATATCGAGGCGGTACGTGCGCGTGCGCCAAAGTTATTCTAATTTATTTAAAGGTTACACCTTGCGCTGCGGCGATTTTACGATGGAACAAAAATTGAAGCAGAGGATTTGCATAGATTTTTGCGTGAAACTTCAAATATCAGCAACCGACACTTTTGAAATGCTTAATAAAGCATTCCCCAATGACACCCCAAAGAGAACAACTGTTTTTAAATGACATTCTAGATTTAAAGCTGGCAGAATTTCCATTGAAGATGATCCTAGTCAAGGACGCCCAAAATTTCAAAGGACTGATTAAAATGTGCAAAAAAATCACCGATTTGATAAAATAAAATTCTCGAACCACTTTTCTGGAGCTATAGCAAGACACAGGCGTCTTTAAAACAACGATTGGAAGGATCGTAACCGAAGATTTGAGGCTCAAAAAGACTCCTGCAAAATTCATCCCAAGATTCCTCACTAATGAGCAAAAACTGTGTCGGCTTGCAACCTGTGAGGACATGCTGGAAATGACAAGAACGGATCCGGAATGGAAAGACAAGATAATCACAGGCGACGAGACATGGGTCTATGGCTATGACCCTGAAACCAAGCGTCAATCTGCCGAGTGGAGAGGTCAGGGTGAGCCTAGACCCAAAAAATCCAGGATATTCAAATCCAGAAACAAGGTGTTGCTGGTCGCTTTTTTGGATAACAAGGGCCTTGTTCATCACGAGTATCTTCCTGCAGGCCAAACAGTTATTAAGGAAATGTATTTGAGCATTCTTCGCCGTCTAAGGGAAGCGATTCGAAAAAAAAGGCCAGAAAAATGGACTAATGGTGACTGGATCCTACACCATGACAATGCCCGCCCTCACACAGCGCACTTGGTGACAGGTTTTTGGCGAAAAACGGGACAGAAATCCTACCTCAACCACCCTATTCCCCAGACATCGCACCAAATGACTTTTTCCTGTTCCCCAAACTCAAAGCAGTTCTAAAAGGAAGACATTTTGACACCAGGGAAGACATAATAGAAAAATCGCTGCTGGCATTGAAGAGCATTCCAAAAGAGGCCTATAAAATCTGTTTCGACAATTGGAGAAACGATGGAGCTGGTGCGTTGAAGCAAGGGGAGATTACTTTGAAAAGTTTTAATAAAATTTTTTTTAAAAAATCTTACCTTTTTTTTTTATGGACCCAGTCCGGGAACTTATGGGACATACCTTGTATGTCCTCTACCTTACAAGGAGTGAGCTCTTGAACTGGGATATAGTTCAAGGTTGTGGGGGAGTATGTTGGATTCAAATGTAAATATTCATTTATTTGCATTTGCTTTATTCATTGGTTTTCATTAATTTATTTATTTCATTTTAATCTGTGAGTTTTATTTTGTTGCTTGGCACTGTTGGTTTTTGTTGACATAATCTCCCCGCATGGTTGGGAGGCATTGTAATCCAATTTCGTGGTTATTAAAAACCTACTCTATTCTTTGCAAAGTATTTATTCATTCATTCTTATTAAATCAAATCTAAATAAACTACCAAATAATCTAAATCTACAAGAATTTCGAACAATTACCATATATATATGTTATGATTATTTTGTTTTGTTGTTGAAAAAATAGGTAATAAAATTATTTACCCATCAAATAGTTTTTTTTTTTTGAATTACTTGAAGCAAATTACACATAAAATTATTTATCACAGTAATATAGAATTTATAAAATGAATTCTATATTCATGATTTTAAAAATAGGTAGGTTAACTATACATATTTACAACAATATTTAAAGTGTTATGTTCTAAATCTATGGTCAAAAATGTAGAACAGTCAATGAATGAAAATACAATATATGATTTCAAAAAATAAAATAATTGCATTTTAGATTATATAATATCTACTTATATATTTGCCTTATTCTGTCTGTTTGTTTGTCTGAAGCTCACGGATGGGAATTTTCATAACCATCGGTGGTTCAGTGGTAGAATGCTCGCCTGCCACGCGGGCGGCCCGGGTTCGATTCCCGGTGGATGCATTTTTTTTTTTTTTTTACAATTTTTAAAACTCATTTATATATTATACAAGAATGACATCCACGGCGCCAATTTATAATTGTAACGAATAGTATTTGAATAAAAGCATTTAATCGGGTAAAACCCGGGCGTTGCCCGTGTCATTCGTATATAATAATTGTATAAACGAATGCAAGACAAAATCACCGCGAATGTTTCTTTTTTAAAGGCAATTATCCTTATTTATCGTTAATTTTTGTTTCGATTTTATTGAAAAAAAAAACCGATATGGTGCCTTTAAAAAATGATCTTTATTACTATGCAGTTTTCTATTTAGTCAATATACCTAAGTTCATGTTGCAAATGTAATTATCTCTATCGATTTAGTAGGTGAAATGCAAAAAAAAAAAAAAATCGACATGATGAAATCTTTATGAAAATTCACATTTTTATTTTTATATTTTCAAGACACACACAGTTTGGGGCGGGACGTTTCACAAGAGAGACATCCACGGCGCCAATTTAAAATTGTAACGAATAGTATTTTAATTAAAATATTTTAAAAACACACAGTTTGGAACGGGACGTTTCACAAGAGTGACATCCATGGCGCCAATTTATAATTGTAACGAATAGTATTTGAATTAAAACGTTTTTAAAATATATGCGCACTCGGGTAAAACCCGGGCGTTGCCCGGGCCATTCGTCTAGTATATATTTAAAATACAACAACAACAAACAAAAAGCTTTATTAAGACAATTTAGTCTTATACGGATTCTCCAAGCACAGAAATGTAGGGTACATACAAGAATAACAGTAATGACAACAGCAAAAGTCCCTGTTATGACCTTTTGGTCTTATACAACTGCTCCACGTAGAAGAGGGTATATACAGGAATAACAGCAATAGTTACAATAATTAGCAATTATATTTACAATGTGTCAAAGGGGATAGTAGCAGGAAAGGGGCCGCTGGGGAACTAGAGTATTAACATGGGTAGATGTTATTATATCTCTTGAGGAAAGATTTCGCGACAATAAAGTTGGGATATCCAGCAGGTTAAGAAAGTATCCAAGGTGGTTGGTGCGAATGTTAGTTCACCATATAAAATTATCTTCAGTCCATTGTGCATCTTGATCGTAGTATATATATTCTCTAGTTGGAGTTCGTTAGGTGGTAGATACGTAAAAGTTATACAAGTCAGCAATGAATCTAAGTTTGGTCATTTTTGTTATAAATTCCTACAATGATGCCTTCAGAGCTTCTTCCCTGACCCAAGGTTTTTTCTAGCAAGTGATTGGTAAACCTGAAATTCCTCAATCTCGAGTTTTAGAACAAATTGGCACTAAGTTTCCGTTATAGCAAATATTTCAAACTGATTTAAATAATGAAAGGGAAAACGGAATTTATTCTAAAGAAACCTTTGATATACCAATGCATAATTTGTACATAATTGTGACCAAGGTTTAATAGTTGTTCGATCAAGTAGTTTAGTTTTCCATTCCTATTAGCTATATGTGGTTGATGATATTTTCTTGCCTGTTGTTGTGTCTCTACACTACACCAGGTCACCGAGATCCACTAGGTCTGAGATAAAATCTTTATTCGCTCATAACACTAATCTGACTGCATATTTACAATTTAATGATACATATATATACATAAAAATAATTAACATAATAACAACAAACAAACACTATGCAAAACCTTATTTGCATATCTCGACAATTTATCTAAAACATAACTATTGTTATGCAAAACACCACATCTTCTCACCCCCAATTTGTTACACGATCTTTTAAGTATTCGGGGAGTCTCCGGTTTCTTATTGGTCTACTTGGCCCAGGTGTTTCCTCCAGCCTTGGTGGGTCCCTCCTGATCGGCATAGTATCCAGGAAGCTCCCGTTGTCCGCATTGGAAGCTGGTCTCGGGGCACCGAGGCGAAAAGTGGGAAGTCCACGCCGGGGTTGCCGTACACGCTCAGCCCGTCACCCTCACTGTACATGCCCTCCCCACCGTTCATGTAACTCGCGCCCATTCCATTAGCTCCGCGCATCATTCCATTGGCGGTTCCATTCATAGCCGCGGCCATTCCATTACCGTTCATCGCAGCGGCCATACCATTTCCATTCATTACCTCATTGATTTGACATACACTGTCGCCATAATTCATCCATTCAAGACCAATTCCAATCTGGTCAAAAGCCTCCCTTCCAATCAGATTTGGGCCCGGACCTTCGATCACAAGAAATTCCATTGTGATACTTCTTTTGTTTACTTTTACGTCGGCTTTTATTTTACCTAGAATCGATAACCTCTGCCTGTTCCATTGCACCAACTTGGTATAATCCTTCTCTATTCTAGGCCTTTCTGACTTCACCCAAGTTCTTATATACGTCTTCTCAGAAATAATATTTTTTCTTGTTCCTGAGTCAATGAGCATATTCATATCTCGACCGCTAGTTCGTACTTTTACCATATAATTCCGCATGTTACTGGTGTCCTTCACTTGATTTATATTAAAAAGGCCATTAGTTGCCTCTGCCTCCTCATCTATCGAGCAGTTATTATTACGATCGCTCCTCCAGTTCCCGTTCTTACAGACCCTAGATATATGCCCTAACTTCTGACATTTAAAACATCTTTTCTCTTTAAAGAAACATTGCTCTTCTCTGTGGTTTGTATATCCACAGCGGAAACATTTTAAAATCTTCTCATTCCTCCGTCTCACCTTAACAGCTCTTCCCATTACATTAATTTCTTCCTGAGGTTTTCCGTCTTTAATTTCTGCAACGTTCCTTACCGCAGCCTCATGTGCCAATGCCATCTCTTGAGCCACTTTAAATGTTAGCATACTGTTCATTAACAGCATTGATTGTATCTCTTCGCTTAGAATGCCGCATACTAGGGCATCACGCAACCTATCTTCCACATCAGGGAATTCACACTTCTCGGCAATTTTCTTTAGAGCTGTTATAAATTCAGATATTGTTTCATTTGGCATTTGAAACCTTTTCGCAAATTTAAAACGCTGCACTATTATATTTGGCGTTGGATCAAAATATTTTTTAATCCCTGCTACTATCTCCTCCCATTCTGTTTCCAATGGATTCTTGGGAGAGGTCAATGTCCGTATTATATTATACGTTTCTCTTCCGCATAGCGAGAAAAATGTTGCCTTCTTTTTAACGATCTTTACTATATCATTCGCTATGCAATAGGATTCAAAGCGTTCTAAATAACTTGATATTTTATTTCCATTGTTAGGATTGAATTGCTCAATGTTCATTATTGTTCGCTCAATTTCATTCACTCGTATTTGCTTTCTTCAATAGTCACTGTTGCGTATACGTTCTTTATACTCGTCGCCACTGTTGTGTCTCTACACTACACCAGGTCACCGAGATCCACTAGGTCTGAGATAAAATCTTTATTCGCTCATAACACTAATCTGACTGCATATTTACAATTTAATGATACATATATATACATAAAAATAATTAACATAATAACAACAAACAAACACTATGCAAAACCTTATTTGCATATCTCGACAATTTATCTAAAACATAACTATTGTTATGCAAAACACCACACCTGTAAAAAGAGATATCATGTGATCCTTCCAGTTCATTTCTGTGTGTTTGCTATATCTCAATTCCTTCTGATAACTCACGATCTTATCATTTATCACTCGGTAAACAATACTTCCAACAATCAACTTGCTATCTCGAAGTTTAGATGAGATTCCTTTAGCTAAGAGTTCTTTTCTCTTATTAATCAACAATTGACGCTGTTGTCTAACTTTTAAGGTGTAATCCTTATTTATGTAAATCCTTGATTCCTCAAGCTTGAATGCATTCCTGAATAATTTTATTCTGTCTTCATATTTGGGTATTTCCACCAGTAGGAGTGCACTCGGCCTTTTAGACAATTGATGACATTTGAGGATGTTAATATTCTCGGAGATTTGCATATTATCCGTAATTATCTGTTTTATTTTTGCGAGAGATTCATAGCTTGTTTCATTTTCTTTCTTTTCGACTCCGTAAATAATTAAATTACTTTCTCTCATTTTCATCTCCGTGAATTCTATTCTATTCTCAATTTCTTGGATCCTTTCAGAATTCTTCGAGACAGATTTTACCGTGTTTTCCATAGTATTTTCCAGTTGTTGTATGCGTCGATTTAATTTCTCAACTCCTTGCTCTATAGAAAGTAACCTTGTCTCTAATTTCTCCCCCCAGTCATCCGTTTTATTCGAGAGTGCACCAATCAATTGTCGAATGTCACCTTCCATACATGACTCGAGCGTAGTTTGCCTAGTGGGCCTAGGTCCCGGGTTTTGCTCTATGCCAGATATCAGTAATAAAATCAAAATTATACATCTAAGATTTGGTCTTCTGTACTGAATCTGAATCTTGAATTTCAGATTCTTAGCATAACCCAGATCCATTGCCAAACTATAATTTTCACAATTTTCACAAGAATCAAAATTTGCATAGCTAAAAGTTGAATGAAGCTTGTTTCGCTGTAAATTTAAAAAAATTGTTATAAGAATGAAAATTGGCCTCATATTTTGAGGATATAAATTTACCAATATCACTTCAATCAAAACAAAAATAACTCTATTTTATAAAGTACGGCGATAAAGCATAAAAAATAAATTACCTAGCAGGAGTTGACGTTTCACGCAACCTTTCCGTTTGGCCACCTGGCGGAGAATCCATATTTAAAAATATATAAAACAATATATGAGAAAAATATTCAATAATTTATCAACTTCTATAGAGATGTGTTGCAATGAGATTTCTAATAAACATAGAGATTCGAAGGTTTAACTCTCAAATAATGCTAAAAATTGTATAAAATTTTAAATTTGAATAATATTGATTGGAAAGACTTTTACTTCATGCAGGATGGTTACTCAAACATTGTTAGAACCTTTCTCAGCGAAATGTTCCCTTAAAAATGGACAGGGCGCCTTGGACCCATTAATTGGCCTGCGCGGTCACCTGATCTTACTCCGGCAGATTTTATTTTGTGGGTTTATTTTATATATAAAGTATATCATAGAAAACCTAAGACTTTAGAGCAAATGAAAATTGCACTAGATGAGGAATTTAATTTTATTGATGCGGATTTATGTGACTGTGTTTGTCAAAGTGTTCCTAAAATACTTGGATTGAGTTTGGAAGCAAAAGGAGGATATTTTGAATAACTATTAAATATGAATATATTCGAAAAATAACTTTAATCTATTACCTAAAATATAATAGTTATAATTTTTTCTAGTTTGCCTTTTAATCCCTATATAAATAAAAGTCAGTGTATGTATGTATGTATGTATGTACACTGCGTGACATTGAAAATGGAACACCAAGAAATAGTGGCCAGAAAATTATGCAAATTTCAGGGTAGACGCGCCTAACCGAGTTATGCAAATGATGTAAAATGCGCAGCTCTCGTGCGCACATGGAGTAAGATATAAGGGAAGGAACTTGCAGAAAGGACAGTATTCGTGTCGTTATTTCTTCAAGGAAAATCATTGTAGAAATTTTGTTCTTGTGTCAAAAGACACGTGTAATAACAGAGAATGCCAGGTCATCGTAAACGGAGGCAGTTCAAGCAGACAGACGCTTTTACGAGGGGCATGGTGATCGGACTGAAAAGGGCAGGTTGGTCCATACGTCAAATCGCAGCTGATGCACACCTTGGTGCGTCCACGGTGCACCGTCTGTGGAGAAGATGGTTGGAACAAGGAAATGTGGCAATTTATAGGAATGTCGGTGCAACCAGAGTGACGTCAGCACGTGTGGATCGGCGTATCCTTCGACAAGCAGTGGCGGCCCCTCAAGCCACTTGTACCGCCATCCTGCAACATGTGCAAGACACTCTAGATCATTCCATCTCGACCAGAACCATTTCCCGTCGATTGGTTGCTAATGGCTTGCACTCATGCCGTCCGCTAAGAAGACTGCCATTGACCCCACCGAATAGGCGCCAACGTTTGGAATGGTGCCTGGCTAGATCGACGTGGATGACGGAATGGCACAGGGTCGTGTTCTAAGATGAGTCGCGTTTCTGCTTGTCCAGTGATAGTCGCCGTGTACGCGTGTGGCGTCGACGTGGAGAAAGGTCCAATCCGGCAGCAATTGTGGAACGCCCCACCGTGCGACAACGTGGAATCATGGTTTGGGGCGCAATCGCGTATGATTCCAGGTCACCTTTACTTCGTATTCAGGGCACTATGACGGCCCCAACGATACGTTGATGATGTGCTGCGACCGGTGACACTCCCCTACCTTCAGGGGGTACCCAATGCCCTTTATCAGCAGAATAACGCCCGACCGCACACTGCTCGCATTAGCCAACAAGCTCTGCAAGATGTACAGATGCTTCCCTGGCCACCGTACTCTCCTGATCTCTCACCAATCGAGCACGTCTGGGACATCATTGGACGCCGTTTGCATGCCTTGCCACAGCCGCGTTCAGAAGACGAACTGTGGCAAATGGTTGAGAGGGAATGGAGAGCCATCCCTCAGGACGCCATCCGTACTCTGATTGACTCTCTACCTAGGCGTGTTGCTGCGTGCATCGCCGTCCGCGGTGGTCCTACTTGCTACTAAGCCGACGCCGTTCTCGCTCTGTATTATGACTATCATTTTGAAATAAAGATCACTTATTGTTCGTCCCTGTATCTCTCTGTCTGCCGAGTTTCATCACTTTCTGGCCACTATTTCTTGGTGTTCCATTTTCAATGTCACGCAATGTATGTATGTATGTATGTAAGTATGTGCGCATGTGTGTATGTTTGTCAGCTATAGACGTCCACAATACGTAACTAATCTAGCTGAAATTTTAAGAGTATATAGAGTAGAATCTGGAAAAACCTATAGTGAAAATTTCAGGTCTCTATCCCGAATATTCTTCGAGCTATTTGCAAATTGCGGTGCAAATTTGCCCTTTCGCTCGCAAGCAGCGCCTTTAGCGGTAAAGTGCGGAGGTAATATTAGCTGCCCTAATGTGCATGTAAAACGTGTTTTAATAGGACATATAAAAAAATCTGGAAGAGATATTTATCGGATTTTTAGCCAAGAAAAATTAAAATTGACAAGTTCTGGGCAAAAGTAGTTGTTTTTTTAGTCAGAAAACGATGATGACAATATAGCTGTATCATGTCTGAATATCAGATACAAAATTATATCCGGAAAAATTCCAAAATGCAGAGACCACGGGTGAAGCCAGTTCATTTTTAGTATGCAGGAACAAAATTCGAACAGAAAAACATTCATTCGAACAAAAGACATAAAGCAAGATCATCTCTCTATAAAAATATCGCTTTTCAGACCCCAAATTTTGGAGCGGGAAGTTTCACAAGAGTGACATCCACGGCGCCAATTCATAATTGTAAAGAATAGTATTTGAAAATCAAAATAACAGAATTTTAAAATATCTTTGTGAAAATTTATATTTTATTTTTATATTTTAAAACCACACAAATTGGAGTGGGACGTTTCATATGAGTGACATCCACGGCGTCAATTTATAATTGTAACAAATAGTATTTAAATAAAAACATTTAATTGGGTAAAACCCGGGCGTTGCCCGGGTCATTCGGCTAGTTATTAATAAAAAATAGCGGGACTTATGGGCCACCCTGTATATTAATGCATTTTTGAATAACGCTTTGCCAAATGCCTTTTTTTTTTTCCTGACACGGACAAAATATTTTGTCGAAACGTCGAAAAAATTAAACTTTTATGACCGAGATGTCTCTTATTTTTAGAAATTTAAATGCCGCGGCAAGGTAATTTATATCTTCTAGGAAATATCAGAGAGGTATTAGTATTTGAAAATAAATATTATGAATACAAAATATATATATATTCCTATTATAAATTAAGAAAAAGGCATTTCATTTTCATATATATACATAATATGTATTTTTTTCTATACTAAAATTTTAAAATTCAGGTAAATTTATAATTCATCATAACTCTTTCTATCTCTAGGATAAAATTAAAGCATGGGTTCCATTTATAAATTGAAGAGAAGTCGAATTAAATATTTTGAATACTGCATCATATGAATATGTTTGTATATCAGAGGTTATGTACTGCCCCAAATGTTGGGGTGATAATTACCATTCAGACCGTGGACCAAGCTGCAGAATGCGCTCGACACCAGTAGCAGCAAGATTCTCGCTTCCATCCTGGAGATCAGACGACAAATGTAATCGTAACGTCAGATTTATAGCAGCAGATAGTAGTGATAGGGTCCCGGATGTAACATTTAATCCCGGGCTTAGGATACCTTTTGCCTTCGTGTACGAAACTTGAGAGAGAAGATAGAAATGTGGCTACTTCACAAAATTATAATATATGGCGAAAAATTATGAAAAAAATAGAATTTATTTGAATGTTTTATAATAATATAGAAGCCTTTATACCATATATAACCTATTGGAAAAGAAAGTGTTAAATTCACCCAGGAGTTGAAGAAAAAATATGGAATTTGCTTCAACTTTACTTCTAGTGGCGCGTGATGATTAAGTCTGGGATACCAATTGTCTCAGATATAGGCGTGCATACTTTTGTAAAAACTTATCATTTATTTTGTATATACGTCGTTAACTGTGCTTTTTATCAACAATGGTTGTTTTTTGTTCTGTATGCCTCGTCCATTCTATCCTTAAATTAAATTCCTTCACTATTATCAACTATATTTGTTCGAACATCTCATTCATTATTAGTGATGAAGTTAATATTGATTTTTATTGTATTTATCCTTATTATTATCTTCATCGCCTCAATATACCACTTCTTATCATATATTAAGATAGATTTTTATATAATAGCCTCCTTATAGCTACTAATGTTATTGTCGCAATGAAAAATAAATAAATAGGCTTCAGACTTACTTTAAATAATTATTTATTTAGTGATATGAGAAAGATTTTAAATATAAATAAGAGTTACTATGTACATGAGCCAAATCGACCCCCGAGCAGTTACAGCAAGAGGGGTGAATTCAGTTTTCCCCCTTCTACGTGACGCAACTGTTTTCCCCGACCGGTCTTACCAGTTAAGATAAGAAGGAGTACCAGGAAAATTTTTCCTCCTGACATCACTACCTCCACAAGAGAAACAGCACCCCGCTGTTTTACTGCTCGGTTACATGACCCTGGGCAATCTCTTCTTGGGATTCGGGGTCATGGTAGGATTTCATTCTCACTACAAGGACAATATCTTGGGGTTTTCGCCTTCTTCTAGTGTCCGCCTTCTACCTGATAATTTACCTTCGATTTTTTCTGGTCACTCGATGCAGTCCGAAATATCTCTTGAATAACTTATCCGTCAAGCCAACGAACGGTACGGACTGGGGTGAACACCCAAACCAAATCACCTTTCTTGTATGTCACTTGCTGATGCTTCTTGTCGTAGCGTTCTTTGATTTGCTCTGAGCCTGCAGGATATTAAGACGGGCTAACTCTTGTGCGTCCTCCGCGTTGTTGACCAGATGGTCCACATAATCTTCTGCAGTTCCAGCCGGCTGGTACGCTAGTATAGAATCCAGCGGTGTTTCAACTTCCCGGCTGTTGTCTCTTCTCGAGCGGTATTATAGGCGAAGGTCACATATGGTAGATGTTGTTCAAATTTTTCTGATAAACGTCAACATACATCGAGATCATGTCAGTCAGGGTCTTGTTGAGTCTTTCTGTCAAACCATTCGTTTGAAGGTGGTATGCTGCGGTGAATGTGTGAATTGTTCCGTTTAGATTATTTATTTCTCAAATGGTCTGAGACATAAATTCCTTCCTGTGTCAATGATGATCTTCGAGGAGCGCCGTGCTTGAGTATGGCGTCTTCAATAAGGAAGGTTGCTGATTCAGTAGATTCCGCTGTTATCGCGACATTTTTTTAAAATTGCAAATCTGGTGAGATAATCAGCCACCACTATTATCCATCTATATCAGGTGTGGGATATGGGGAATCTTCCCAGATAATCAATTCCTATCTTTTGAAAAGGCGAGCTAGTTGGCGGTATTGGGACCAGTAGTCCAGGGGGTTTTTGAGGTACGCCCTTCCTTCGCTAGCATCCTTTACAATAAGAAATGTATTGGGAAACTGTCCTATAAAGTCCAGGTCAATATAATCTCTTTCTAACGCGGTCATAGGTCTTTGAAACCCCCAAAATGACCGGCCATTGGAGTATCGTGGACATCTTTAAGAATTTCGTGCCTCGTCTGTTTTGGGACTACTAGCAGCCATGGTTTGCCCTCAGGGTCGTAATTTTTCTTATAGAGAACGCCTCCAATTATCTGATACCATTTTAAATTTTCATTGGCAAGTTTTTCACGGATCCCAACCAAGTGAGGGTCTTTACTTTGTTCTTCTGCAATGTCTTAGATGGAAGTAATGTGCCCTTCTATCTCCGCGGTGTCAGCCAAGGAGCTTCTTAACGAACAGTCATCGTCTTTATGCTTGCGTCCGCTTTTGTAAACGGTATTTATGTCGTATTCTTGTAGTTTGAGGGCCCAACAGGCTAAGCGACCTGATGGATCTTTCAAGCCTACCAGCCAACATAGCGAGTGATGGTCGGTAACCACATTAAAGGGTCTGCCATATAGGTACGGGCGGAATTTACCAAGGGCCCAAACAACTGCGAGGCATTATTCTTTTGTATGAAATAATTATTTTCCACTTTGGTTAGTGTTAGCGATGATTAGGCTATAGGTCTCTCCGTGTAATTCTGGATTTGAACAAGAACTGCCCTTAAACCATAACCGCTTGCATCAGTATGGATATGAGTTTTGGCACCTTCTACGAAATTTCCTAACATAGGCGAAGATCCCAATTTCCCTTTGAGAATCCGGAAGGATTCATCTTGTTCTTCGCCCCAAATAAATTTTTCATATTTCTTTAAAATGCTATTCAAGGGTCGAGCCTTGTTAGCATACATTTTAAAGAAGCGTCAATAGTACAAACTTAACCCAAGAAAAATTCTGGTCTCAATGATATTACGGGGTTTTGGAAAATGGACAACGGCTTTCAATTTCTCTGAGTCTGGCTGCGTTCCAAATTCATTAACGACGTGTCGAGGATAGTTATTTGTCTCGAGGCAAAATTACACTTTTTATAATTCAGGAACAGTCCGGTCTGCTGAATGCATCTCAACACTTGATATGTATGTGCTGAATGTTCTTTAAAGGCCGATCAATAGACTACAATGTGGTCTAAGCAGCATAAACACATGTCCCATTTTAATCCCCGTAGGACGTTGTCTATCATTCGCCCGAAAGTTGCTGGTGCATTGCATAGACTGAATGGCATTACATTAATTTCGTAAAGACCGTATTAAATGCGTTTTCTTTCGGTCCTTATCGTCTACTTCAATTTGCCAGTAAAACAATCTCAAATCCATGGTGGAGAAATACCTGGACCCAGCGAGGGTGTCCAACGCGTCATCGATACGAGGGAGAAGGGTAAACATATTTCTTTGTAAATTTGTTTAGACGACGATAGTCGACACAGAATCTCAACGAGCCGTCCTTCTTCCTCACTAATATAACGGGGGAGGCCAATGAACCTGATAATGGCCGGATGATTTTAGTCTCCAACATTTTCTACACTTCATTCTAAATGACACGTCTTTCGGCGGGAGTCACTCTATAAGGACGCTGTCTGACCGACACTCATATCGATTTTATGTTTTATTTCGTCAGGGAAGCTATTTTTCTCAAAGTCGAATATATCAGCAAACTCATTTAGGCACGTAAGTATTATGTTTTTCTTTGTTTCCTCCAAATCAGTATAAATCATTGAAATCAAACATTCTCTCACATCTGGGGAAGTTGCTTCATCTTTCCAACTATTTCACAATAAGCGTCAAGATTAGATCCACTCCTTACTCCTAGCTCTTGCATTGCTCCTACCTTCATGTCCGAAGGTATAGCTTGAGACAGGTGAGTATTGTTAGTCACCCACAACACGGCTCTGTCATTTAAGAACCTAACGAGGGAAGAGGGAATAAAAGTTCTTTCTCGAATTTCAGGTTTGGAACATGTAACGACTACTTCTCTGCTGCAAAATACATCCTCGTTGGTGACAGTTATCTTGCCAAAAGATTTCGGCGGTATGCTACAGTCCATAGCAGCATAAAGTTTCAGGTCTTCCCATCCTTAGGATTTTTCAGCTTCGCTTTAATGCAATTTATTTCTATAATGACATCTTTGCTTTGAAGGAATCCCTGCCCAGTATAACATCGTGGCAACATTCAGCGGCTACTACAAAATTAAAAACAATATCCTCTGATTTGGACTTCTAAAGAGTACTTACAAAGGATCACGATAGGCTTCTTGTCCGCGGCTCTTAGAAGTGGTTCATTTTCTTTAAAAACTGAAGCCTTTATAGAACGTCTGAAAAATTAGGAAAATACTCAGTAATCAGCGCCGGAGTCCAAAAGAGCTTGTACATTTCGCCCTTGTATGTTGACAGATATCCAGTTCTTTTCCATTTTAGCGGCTATACAACAGGGAGGATTTCCGTCTATGGCGGCCCCACCTCCAGAGGACACCCATTCTAGTTTTCCTCACTGCGGCGACTGGGCAAGCGACTGAGACTGCGAGATTCTTCTGGAGACTTGGAATCTTCCGCGGCGGGGGTATGGCGGCGGGTTTCTAAATCTTCCCTGGGATAGTTCGCTTCCTTATTCGCCCATGGTGTAATTTTCCGTTCTTGGTCTTCCGAAATCGACTGTTTCTCTTCCAAGTCTGGCATCCGAAAAAGCTTGGTATCTGTCTTTGCAATTAACGTGCAACGTAGCCAGGGTGCCCACAGTGGAAGCAGATAGGTCTGTCATCTTCAGTACGCCACTGAGTCCTCTGGTTATTTGGTAACTTTCGTCGGTAACCTTGATCATTCTGGGGGATGAATTGACGCCGAGGGCGGAAGCTCTCGGGTTGACGAGGAGCAGATATAGGAGCTAATGTCGGATGGCCTTCACTACGGATCAGATCCTTTAGGTCCGGGGATGGAGTGTCGGTTTCCTGGGCGGCAAATGTAGAAGAAGGAGCCATAAACTTCCGAACCTCTTCTCTCACTATTCTTCTATTCAGGGCTTCCAGGTTATCAGGTTCAGCGGTCGAGATGATGGTCACATTGGGCAGTCCGTTGAACCTGGGCGGTGCAACACGCATCCTCTTGAGTTCCTCGAATCGGCGGCAGAACGCAACAAATTAGTCCACCGTGATGATGTCTTTTCCAATAAGTGCCTGATACACTTCCTCTGCTACGCCTTTCATCAGTTGGCTCACCTTTTCGCCTTCCGACATTTTGGTTTGCTCTGTTTGCAAAGAAGAATATCTTTTTGCATATAGCTCTCGGCGTTTTCCCCCCACTCGTCTGCGCTCTGGTTCAAAGAATGTTCTCGCCTTTTCTAGCCGTGTATTTTTTTTATTACAAATATTTCACATAACTTTATCCTAAATTCCTCTCACGAATTCAAGATTTCCTCGAAATTTTCGAACCAACACTTCGCAGTGCCAGTGAGGTAGAAGTGGAGGTTGGCCAGACACATGGAGTCATCCAACTTGTTGTAACGTGCCACACGCTGGAAGTTGCTCAGCCAACGCTGCGAATCTTCCCCACGTTCCCCCGAGAAGACAGTAGGGTCTCTCCACCGATGGCAGAATGGTCGGTTTTCTTCTCTCTCCATTTTCTTCCAAGTAGGAGAGGCAAGCACTGTAGATAGCTCTGGTTGCAATCCTTGAAGGCGACGACTTCGTCTGGTGACTGCCTCGTTATCCGGCGTCTCCACCACAATTGTGGCGATAAAAAATAATTAAATAGGTTTTCGAATTACTTCAAATATTTATTTAGTTAGTTATATGAAAGGTTTTGAAAATAAAATAAGATTTACTATATACATGAACCAAATAGACCCCAGTTACAGAAAGAGGGGAGAACTCAATTTTTCCCCTTCCACGTGACGCCACTGTTTTCCCCGACCGGTCCGTCGAGTCAAGTTATGAGGGAGTACCAGGAAACTCTGTTCTATCTCCTGACATTATCACATTTTAGTACTTAATTAATTACAACGCGCACACACGCCCCACTTATATTTACTTCCACCTTAAATATATGATATATATATCGTTTTTTAATATATATGTATGCTAAATTATTTTAGTCGTTGAGGCACAGTTTGCACCACACTGACGAGGACCAGCAGCCCGAAACGCGTACGGGGTTAGCTTTTCTTGATTAATAAAAAAATATTTGGCCTATTCTGGAATAATTAAAAATCAACGATTAGTTGACATTCATTTCGATAGATGGCGCAAGCCATCAGCAACTTTAGTGGCCCGATCAGGGGATGCCTTTGTTTTTTAATTTAGCCACCTGATCCAAGTACAAATTCACGTTTGTACTATTTTTCATATATACTAATCTAGATTAATCTACCATTCATACTACTTATTATTCCTGTACAATATAAAGCCTAGACCTGTACCATATGAAATTAGCTCAAATATGACCTTACATCTCGGAATGCAATGGCATCGATACCTACATCATCCCTGACCAGGCGGTAAAATCTTCATTATGTATTCATATTCCAGATATTCCAAGAACCAGAGAAAGAAACTCCTACGACTAAACATCTGCCTTTGAGAGAGGACGTATTATTGTCCTGTTTGAAATAGGAGATTAATTTCGAGATATTTATCGCAGGAGTGGCCGTAGTGCAGTAAGTACAGAAAATTTTGTACGCTAAAAGTCGCTATGATTTGCCGAGAAGACCTCTGAAATGTACGGATGGCCGTTGCCGACAGAAGAATATATGAATTAGTCCAGTCCCGACCATCCAGACCTGTTGGAACTCCAGCTGCTCATTAGGCCAGCGAAACAGCTGCGCCTATTTCCCTTTAATTGAAAGGAAACAAACAAATTTCCTTCTCTAGCTAATTCCCGACCACCTATAAATTTGAAATATTGGGAAGTTACAATGCTAGTAGTAATGTTGCTGTTGCCGTTTTCAATGAAGAGCCTCAAATTGTTTCCGTGAATCTCTAACACAGCAGCCGCATTTTTAACGAACTTGGGTGTGAACTTGCTGTTCTTGGTCCATGTCAATTTTCTACAAGTTTGCGGCCATTCCTGGGCATGAGAATATGTGGGTAGATGTCAGTTCTACACCAGGGCAATTGTAGCATGTCCTGTAGGTTCTTGTGCCATCTGGATGTATTGTCACCTTTTTGTAAAGTTTCTTTCTGAGTCTTGTTATGTTTTATTATCTGTGAACCTTCTCTAAGCGTTTATTATTCGCATATTTGACACTTTTATCTTGGATTTTGAAAATAATTCAGCATCAAATATTAACATTTGTTCATTCCTTTGGCTCATCTTCCTGGCTTCCTTTGCTATTCTTCCACTATCTTACCCCTGATCTCAACATGTGCAGTAAGTAGTTAGTAGGAATGGAATTGTCTATAGAAACAACAGATCTCTACGTGGTCAGTAAGTATATTAAATTTTTAATTCTAATTATGAAAGGAAATATATAAAAATAGTCCATGCCGATCCCCCCCAGAGAAGTCTGAAACGTTGTCATCCTACAATGTCATCAAATTTTAACAAGCGTAAAAAAAATTCTGTCTGCTAGTTTCTCTATAGCTATAATAAAAAATATATCACAAAAATATTAAAAAGAAATTGAATGTAGAAAATTCCCGACCACTCAGTAGTCTTTGAATTTGTTAACATGCCCTTTCTTCAAGTTTGAACAAGGGTACCAAATATCACACTTCAAGGTGCTCTGTAAGTTCAAGCACTTGTGTGTAAGTACTTGTGTTGATGATGATTTTATTTTATAAATTTTTTGAAAGCTGTGGTAGAGAAGTGTGTATGAATTATTTGTATGAGTCAAAAAGGAGATAGGATGGTTTAATGGCTTTTTAAAAAATAATAAACTATTTTGTATGGTATGATTCATAAGTTCTGATGAAAGGAATGTCCAAATATGGCAGAACCTTGTGTGAATCATGTTCAACTGCAAAGTGAGGCGTGTGTGGTATGAATTTAGAGCCCGTAATACCAAAAGGGCATCATCCTTATGGCATATACAAAAGATGTCGTCAAGGTATCTCTTCCAAACCTCTATTCGGAGATGTTTCTGTGATAAAATTCAACTGTTAATGGTGCTCATGACGAGTTCTGCTGCTATTTTTGATAAACTAGAACAAATATGCATGGAAATTTGAAAATTTACATTACTTTTGTTTTTCTGCTTGCTTTTATCCTTGGCGTCTGAATGGCATAGTAATTATTTTAAATTTGGTAATATTGTTAGGTTGTAATTATATTATATTGGAAATCATATTAATGAAATATTCTTAAACCTCTTAACTGTGTATGAAAGAGAGCAATATATTCTTTCGGATTGACAGTTTTTATTATTTGAGGATGGACATCTGGGGATTTGTAAAACTGATTTTTGGTGAATTTCCTTGGGAAAATAACTTTTATTACTTCTTAAAAAAATTATATTTATATTTATTTTTTTAGATTAATCATTTCTATGAGCATCGTATGGTTAATCTTTTGAAGAGTGTTTTACAACAGTGATCTTATGAATCGGACCAAAAGAGCAGAAATTCAAATAGTTTCCAATGTGGGTAGGTTTCCTTTACATGATAGCTTCTATGCAAATTTGTTTTCTTAGAAGAAGAATATAAAAAAATGATAAAAATAAATGTTTTACATTTCGTATATAAATTTATAAATAAGGCTTGATATTATTCAGATAAAGTATACAAATATCAATTCTTCTTTCAGTTATGCAAAGAAAACATCGTCAAATAGCCGAGTGACCCGGGCAAAGCCCCGGGTTTACCCGAAGGGCCCGCAGAGACATTAAGAGTATAGATAGTGGCTTAAAAATTGCAATGGGTATAATCTTATTTGCAAGAAGCAGCATTTCAAATATAAGGGTGAGTAAAAAATACTTCCTAAGTATATACATTCGGTCTGATCTTATATATTTCTATATCAAAATGAAAATGGAATCATATCATTCATAACAAACCTTATAATTAACAGCCTATTAGACATCACGGTGCAAAAATGTAGAAAATTAATGAATAGAGCAGTGGTGAAAATAAGTAAATAAAGAGAGGAACAGAAATAAAATAATTGATAATAAATAATTTATTAGTGAAAAAATAATACGAAAATTTCCTTTCAAGTGAGAAACTATAGGCATTGGTGAAATGTTTAAAAAAATTATTTAGAATTAAAAAGAAGAAAAAAATTAAAATATCAGAAAATAGCAAACAACACAACTATATTGAAGATAAGACAACATATTAAAGGAATGAATTAATTTAAAGAACCTTATTAAAAACTACATTCCTAGTTTTATATATACAGTATAACCTCGTTAATTCGGCCATGTTTTGATGTCCTGACCTACGGCCACATAACAAACTGTAATTCGACACTACCGATAATTCGACTCTTCCGTTAATTTAGTCATTTTTAAATTTAAATTTCGACAGCTGATTGTTGTTTAAATACAACCTCACCCCTAAAAAGCTATTACAGAGGCGGGCGGGACCGGCGGAAAATGTACTAAATTTATGTATAGAGCAGTGGAAAAAATAAGTAAATAAAATAATTGATTTTAAATAGTTTATTAGCAGATAAATAGTGAAGAAAAATTCCTTCCAGGTGAAAAACTATTGGCATTGGTTGAAAAGTTTAAATAAATATATTTTGAGTAAAAAAAAAAAGAAAAATTTAACAAATCAGAAAACAAAATTTCAAACAACACAACTATATTGCAGATAAGACAACATATAAAAGGAATGAATTCATTTAGAGGATCTTATAAAAAACTAAATTTATAGTTATATATATACAATATAACCTCGTTAATTCGACACACGATAATTCGACCTTGTTTTGATGTCCTAAACTATGGCCTATCATATAAAAAAACTGTAATTCAACACTATCGATAATTCGACCCTTCCGATAATTTAACCCTTTCAAAATTCAAATTTTGACAGTTGATTGTTGTTTAAATACATCTTTAACGCTAAAAATGTATTACAGAGGCGCCGGTGTCCACTGTAAATGTACAAAATATATACACACACACACACAAGCCTTTTTATTGGGGCATCCAGCCCTTTACATGATTCCCCTCTACAGGATTTAGCAAAGGAAGATATTTCGAAAGTAAAAACTAGAATACAGGAAGTAATAAGGAAAAAGAAAAGCGAGAAGAAAAAAAATAAAAAAATAAATATAACCATATATACAAAAATAAACATACAGAGCAAAAGGAACCATACATGATTAAAAATTTAAATTAAAGTACCAATGTTTAAAATATGTCAAGGTTAGGATATCATTGAGAGGGCTAGTGTTGAATCAGCCGCATTCAATCTTCGTTTTCTTCCTCCAAGCAAACCACGACATTCGGCGCTTCCATTGTTCTCCAACGGACATTGACTGCGGCCTTGTAGAATTTATATAAACCGAGGGAGAGACGCTGATCAACCATCAGTGTGTTCATCCAGCTGCAAATTTGTTGGCAGTCAGGTTGAGACCAGGGTAAGTCACCCAAAATTTCTTTCCTCTGTTTCTCTAAGCAAGAGCATCCAAATATTATATGCAAAATATGTACAAAATATATGCATAGAGTAGTGGGAAAAAATAGTAAAAAAAGAGAAGACCAAAATCAAAATAATTGACAATAAATAGTTTTTAACAAACAAATAATTCAAAAATTCCTTTCAGGTGAGAAACTATAGGCATTGGTGAAAAATTTATATAAATATATGTAATATTACGCTGTGAATATTACTCTTTGAAGTGATTGATAATTGTTGAGGTGGTGGCGCAGTCGTGGTGCTGAGTGCTAAGGTGTACACAACAGGGGAAAGTAGTCGAGAGTACACGATTGAAGATTGAAATAAAGGCAACTGATCGGAGGAAAGAAGGGCTTTGAGAAGGTGGAGCGGTTTGTCTATTGGCTATTCAGTTACATGATGAAATATTTGACTTATCTGTGATAACTCGGTGGTGTCCAAGCGATAACTGTAGGTGTTACCTCGGTGGGAGCTAGCTGACTACTCCAGGTCCGAACTCGGTGGGATCGAGCTAACTACTGTAGGTCCGAACTCGGTGGGATCGAGCTAACTACTGTAGGTCCGAACTCGGTGGGATCGAGCTAACTACTACTGTCAATTCGCCGTTCTCGATTTAAAACGAAAACACTTCTTCCTTCTCATTGGTTGACCTGTGTGACGTGGAAGTTCCCTATAGGTTCCTAGCTATAATAGCTGCTCTCTGATTGGTTCGTTTTAACTCTTTGTATTTGGACGTGTTCTGACCTGTCCCGGAAGTGACAGTTTGTTGAACTCGAACTTTTACGAGTTCCGGGATAATAAAATTACTAATGATTGTGCTCTCTCTAGGCCTTCTTTCCTCCACAGATTTTGTTAAGCCTTGTCCTTTATTGATTCAAAGCATACATTTTCATACATATTGGATTGGGTTGGCATCTCGCTATGTACAAATTATGACAGATGCGCCCCCTACATGTGAAGAATTTACGAAGGTTTTTTTTTGTCTGAGTAAGTTCTATAAAAGAAAAGAAAATAATTTTGTGAAAATTAATTGAATATAGAGAGGTTATATACAGGCATTGGTAAGGATATAAGAGATAAAACAAAGAATGGTATTAATGCTATATAGTTTGCTTATAATTACTAGAAATCAAAATTGTAATGGTGAAAACATAAAATGAGTACTATGGTACATAGTGAAAAAGGAAAAATTGCCTAATTACTATTTTGCTCGAAATTGGGAAAGAAATCGAGGAAATTTCATGAGGTCTTTTGAGAAATCAAAAAATAAAAATAAAATAAAGGTTGAGTGAAATCAAAGTGAAGGCGTGGTTGAAAAATAAAAATGCCTTGTTGCGTGATGGGAGAAAACAAATTTGCTTTGTTGTATTGGTGAAAAAAGAAATGAATTGCCTAATTACTTTTTTGCTCGAATTTGGGAAGGAAAACGAGGAAATTCCATGAGGTCTTTTTAGAAATCAAAAATAATATAAAATAAAGGTTGAGTGGAATCAAAGTGAAGGCGTGGTTGAAAAAGAAAAAATGCCTTGTTGCGTGATAAAAAAAAAAGAAAAGAAAAATGCTTTGTTGCATTGGTGAAAAAGAAAAATGCCTAATTACTTTTTTGCTCGAATTTGGGAAGGAAAACGAGGAAATTTCATGAGGTCTTTTGAGAAATCAAAAAAAATAAAAATAATATAAAGGTTGAGTGAAATCAAAGTGAAGGCGTGGTTAAAAAAAAGAAAAATGAAAAAGCCTTGTTGTATAAAAAAAAAGGAAAAATGCTTGGTTGCATGAAGAAAAATAAAAATAAAAACAAAAGGTTTTTTTGTAAATTAAAGGTTAATCTAATGTCTAAATTTAACCGAAAACCAATGAGTTTTCGTTGAAAAATGGTAATATGACAAAAGTAAAGAGGTGGTAAATAAAATGGTAAATAATTGCTAAAATAAGTGATAAGAAATTGAATAAAATTGATAAATTGGGTTAAATGTTTTGATTTTAATTTTAGAAAATAATGTAAATGATTGATATATAATAAAGGAAATGTATTAGTGAGATTTGTAACCCGTTTTTGTATCTACATGCCATCATCTAGTTTTCTCAATTGATTAATTATGCCTTGTAGAATTTTCTTTTGTCTTTGTGTGTATTGTGGAAAATGTTAGAAGTTTTTGTGTAAGAAATGTGTGAAACGAATTCTATGTATTGTCAAGATCCTAAGGTCTGTGATATCTACGTGTAGGTGGAATATGTAACGTTTTTTTTTTTTGGAAGTCTGTAAAGAATAATAAGGATTAATTATAATAGAGATGTGAATTCATTAAGAAGTGTCGGTAACGTCTTAACTCTTGTGAGAGTGCAATTGAATTGTATTTTTGTAAAAGTCGATATGCAGCTGGAATGGGGAATGAAAACTGGGATGACATCCAGAGAGGTTCCCAATTGACCTCAATAGACGAGGGGCCCCCACTGTAATTAGAAGCCGGAAGCTGGGCAATGTGGAGGAACAAAGTCCCCCCCCCCCCCCCCGGGGTGTGGAAAAAACAAGATCCAAATAAAAACTTCTCACCCTCTGTTTGCATGTAATTGGAATCATGGCGACGTCTTTATTGCTGCGCGGGGAGCGGTCCCTCCTTGCTTCCTGGTTTCCTAATTGTTTTTGTGTGCGACTAATGAATTTGCCGCCTAATCTTTTTTTTTTAATGGTTTTGTATTTTGCTACATGTGATTTGGAAATTCTCCTCTGAGTTGTGGGACAAGCTCTGCTAGCATATTCCATATCTGATTTAATAATTCAAAGACGGATTTTCCTATATGAAAAACTGCCTCTTGCAGCTCGAAAATTCTATGAGAAGGTAGGGTATAGATTAGCAGGTAACTAAGGAATAAGAATGGGGTGCATTTATAGGGTAGGACTAGCAGACAAAGGATAAAAATCAGATGAAAGATAGGGTATCGACGCATTTTCTCCCATATTGTTATAAATGGTGACTCTGAAATATCTGCTCGAACCTTACTTGTTAATTGTGGTCGTTCTATATCGCGCTTCTTATCGTTGGAGCCTGACGTGGATAGTTTTTTGGAAAGAATGGTAGGATTTAAATGATTGTCAGGTTCGCAGTCCTTATTATTGGGGGAGAATGGCGTAAATCGTTCTTTTGAAAAAATGGTGGTCATTGGTTTAAGTGGAGATGTGTAATCGTTTCTCTGTCGTAGGTGGTGTAATTTCGGCATTGGTTGTATTGTGTGTGTGATGTGTTTTGTGTACGAATTTTGTTTTGTTTTGTGGGTTGTGTCGGTGTTGTTACGTGGAGGTTGGTTGGATTCATCGATACTTCTAGCGATTCGGCAGGTGGGACAGGTTTTTACCTGTTTTGTAATATCGTGTGTCATGTTCTGCCAATAATATTGTGAAGAGATGAGTCTCGTCATCTTTGAGATGTTTGGATGGTGGTGTTGTGTGTGTACGGACTTAAGAAGTCTGGCTCTAAGTGAGCTTGGGACTATAGTTTTAAGTACACCTTTTCGGGAGACGGTATGCAGTCCATTGTGATCCATAGTCACGCAAGATTTTCCCGGTGGAGAAGACTGTTGGCTCTTTATGAATGACGCATCTAGAAAGCCACAAATTGGGATACGAGTTACAACGCCCGTTTCATATTGTTGTACTCCATTTATGCTACGGACCTCATATTCGTATCGGGACAGCCTTAACCTCCATCGAAACAATCTGCCTGACGGGGCTTTGATCCCTTTCAACCACTGCAATGCGGGATGGTCAGAAAGTATTGTAAACTTTCTGCCCATTAGACAGGCGCGGAAGTTATCCACACTTTCCACAATGGCTAGGCATTGTAGTTCCAAGTCTGAATAACTTCGCTCGTGAGTACGCAGAGAGCGGCTGAAATGCTGAACTGTGTATGTCTTCCCATCAGGGTAGACCTGTTTAAGAACGCCTGCAATGCCGAGTGTTGAGGTGTTACAGTACACCTGGCATGGCAGACCTTCCTGGTAAAGGTGTAACGTGGGGTGTGTGGTAAGGCTTTCTTTCAGGCTAGTGAACGCTTTCTGGCATTCGTCATCCCAGACCCACGTGACATCCTTTTTTAGAAGGTTGACAAGTGGCGTCCGCAAGCGGGCGTGGTCTGGAATGAACTCTTTATAAGCGTTCACAGCGTTTAGAAAGATCGCAATGTTTTTCGACTGTGTGGTTGTTTGGTGGCGTGAATTTTTTATATGTTTTGTGTAGACGGGATGGTTGTGTTATTAATGTTTGTGCATATGTTTGCTGGTTGTTGTCGTCTTTTGGTGTGAGTGTCGCGCTTGTTGTGTGTGGTACCGTTGTGTGATGACGTATGGATGCGGGTGTTGTTAGCGTGAAAACCGTCCTGTTGGATGGATGTTGTCTGTGTTTTGTTGTTGTGAATGTCGCGTTTGTTGTGAGGTACATTTGCGTGATTGTCGCGTGACGACGTATGGTCACGTATGGACTTTGCGTGGTAGTTGTGTGAGTTGTGCTGTTGTACGGACACGTTTTGGGCATTGTGGTTGTAAGTTGAAGCCGTTGTGGCTTTGTGAGTTGAGGGCATATAGTAATGGCAATTGGGTTGAGTAAAAAAGTTGCGTGGTGTGAGATTAGATTTGTGGCAGGTAAATATTTGAGTCCGGTTCAATGGATGCATGCAAGGGTTGCCATGTGTGAAAGATTTGGGTGCAGTGCAAGTCCTTTGGGACAGGTTTTGGCATAGCCCGTGCTTGCATTCATTTGGTACATGTTTAAAGTGATAGGTAGAGTTAGACAATGGGACGCCAAGTTGGAAAATAGTGCCGTGATTATAATTCAATTTTATTTTAAAATGATAAAGAGTTTTCAAGGTAAGAATTCCAAATGGCAAGGATGCATTTACCACGTGGAAGTTCTCTTTACGGGATATTTGGCCTATTGTCAGAGGGAGAGTTAAGTTACCTATTATTTTCGTAAAACCATTTAGGGTTGACAGATCAGGGGAATGTTTTTTAAGACTTAAATTAGGAAGGTGAATTTTTAACCTATTGTATAAATGATATGGCACTATGTTCGAACCTGCGTCTGGTTCAATTAGAAAGGTGCATGGTAGGTCCTGGGTCAGAAACAGTTCCAATGTCAATTTTATGATGTCATTGGGTGGAGATCCTACCTCAGTTCTGGACTCCGTCTCGAAAAGTCTGCCCAGCGGGTGTGTCTCTGTCTTGGGGCGGCTGCTCGGGATGTCTGACTTGCTGGATCGGGACCTCCTGCACTGTCCGCGAAATCGGATGGTGAATTCTGGACGTTTGCACTGCCCTTACTCGAATGGATTGATTTCGGACCATTTGCACTGTCCTTTTGTTTGAGTATCGAGTTTGTTTTCGGGTACTGGTGTATGGATACGGCATGGCGGTGGATGACTCCTCGGTGGTCGGTGTCAGGCCGCTGTGACACTTGTCGGCGGTAAGCCCGTCCATCTTGCCTGGGGCGGCGGTGGCGCGTGCGTCATCTCTCCCGGGGGTGGAGCTCCGGAACGCCGTCTCTAGTTGGGTGGACCTCACTCCTTGGAGGGCAATCGTCAACTGCCATATAATGGTCGCCAGAGTGCGTCTTGTCGCTTCGCTCTTCGCCAGCTTCTTGTCCTTTCCGTTCGTCTCTTTGTCGTTGTCACCTTTGACGTTGGTCGTATCTTGGCTACTTTCCATAGCAAAATCCTGTCGACTCACTGTAATATTACGCTGTGAATATTACTCTTTGAAGTGATTGATAATTGTTGAGGTGGTGGCGCAGTCGTGGTGCTGAGTGCTAAGGTGTACACAACAGGGGAAAGTAGTCGAGAGTACACGATTGAAGATTGAAATAAAGGCAACTGATCGGAGGAAAGAAGGGCTTTGAGAAGGTGGAGCGGTTTGTCTATTGGCTATTCAGTTACATGATGAAATATTTGACTTATCTGTGATAACTCGGTGGTGTCCAAGCGATAACTGTAGGTGTTACCTCGGTGGGAGCTAGCTGACTACTCCAGGTCCGAACTCGGTGGGATCGAGCTAACTACTGTAGGTCCGAACTCGGTGGGATCGAGCTAACTACTGTAGGTCCGAACTCGGTGGGATCGAGCTAACCACTGTAGGTCCGAACTCGGTGGGATCGAGCTAACTACTACTGTCAATTCGCCGTTCTCGATTTAAAACGAAAACACTTCTTCCTTCTCATTGGTTGACCTGTGTGACGTGGAAGTTCCCTATAGGTTCCTAGCTATAATAGCTGCTCTCTGATTGGTTCGTTTTAACTCTTTGTATTTGGACGTGTTCTGACCTGTCCCGGAAGTGACAGTTTGTTGAACTCGAACTTTTACGAGTTCCGGGATAATAAAATTACTAATGATTGTGCTCTCTCTAGGCCTTCTTTCCTCCACAGATTTTGTTAAGCCTTGTCCTTTATTGATTCAAAGCATACATTTTCATACATATTGGATTGGGTTGGCATCACGCTATGTACAAATTATGACATATATTCAAAATGTAAAAAAAAAAAGAAGTAGTTATTTTGCTCCTCCTCATTATCACATTCTACACTGCTGATCATGTGAAGCAAAAAATAACGAAAATTTTGGTATATAGATGGCTATTTATAGTTAAGTATCTTTGGAGGAGATAGCTTCAAACTTTACAACTGTGAACGCTGTTAGCCTATTATCTATATAGATATATGTAATATTATGCGGTGAATATTACTCTTTGAAGTGATTGATAATTGTTGAGGTGGTGGCGCAGTCGTGGTGCTGAGTGCTAAGGTTACACAACAGGGAAAAGTATTCGTGAGTACACGATTGATTGTTGAAATAAAGGCAACTGATCGGAGGAAAGAAAGGCTTTGAGAAGGTGGAGCGGTTTGGCTATTGACTATCTATTCACATTGCGGTAATATTGACTTAGCTGAAAGGATGAGCGGGGAGGGATCTCTAGAGTAGGTGTTACCTCGGTGGGAGCTAGCTAACTACTTACAATTCTCTGTTCTCGATTTAAAACGAAAACTCTTTTCTTCTTCTCATTGGTTGACCTGTGTGACGTGGAGGTTCCCTATAGGTCCTCCACTAATGAGTTACTCCCTGATTGGTCTACTTTACGCCTTTGTCTTTGGACATGTTTCAGCTTGACCAGGAAATACTGTGTCGTTGAACTCGAACTTTTACGAGTTCCGGGATAATTAAAACTGGTAATGATCATCTTTCTCTAGGCCTTCTTTCCTCCAATGTTAAACCTTGTTCTTTATTGAAATTCAAATCATACATTTTCATACATATTGGATTGGGTTGGCATCTAACTATGTACAAATTATGACATATATCTAATCCATAATAAAATTTTTATGTTAAAATTTCAAGAAACATCCATCTAAAACCAGAATATGGAAGAAAACATTGCAGGTTATTTTTGGAAAGCTTTGCCTCCGTAGAAGACACAAAACCATAATTAGAAATGTGGCTTGTCAGAAATGTGTTGAACATTTGTGTTCCTAAATTATTTTCATTATTTTTTAATACTTTTAAATCAATTTTTATTTATATTTATTGTTTACTAGAATATATCCGGATTTGCCCAGTTTTTAACCAAGTGAAAGTTTTTCTAATGAATATTTGATACAAAATTATTTCCGTAGCAAACATCCACACAAACTGAATCTATTCTTGTAAAGATAAATAGATGTTTTGGTTACTCTTCTCCAACAAAAATACTTAATATACAAATTAAAAAATTTTCATGTAAGTAGCTGAAAATATGAAAAGATAAAGGGTGATCCAAAAGTCTTGCACAATTTTAAAAATTAATAACTCCACGAATATTTGCGCTAGAGCAATGCGTTAAACACCATTATGTTCAGGAAGCAATGGGATATTTTAGGGCAAATAATGAAAAATTCGAAATGGATTTTTAGTTAAAATTTTATTCGCTAGATTGAGCTCTACCAGAATCAGATATTCAGCACCATATTGTTTGATAAATTGAAAAATATAACTGATCGACACGTATTTCTCCTTTTTGAATACAATGTAAGAACCCTTATAATATCAAATGATAACTTAATTAAACACCTTTTCGCTAAAAGTAGAAAAATTGGATGACGGTTTTTAAATGCAATCCGAGATATGTAAAATATGTAAATGCAAATTAAAACATTTAGCAAAAATATATATATATTTTTTTTTAGATGCGGTTTTGTGAAATAGATTGAATGTTTTAAAACAACTGCTGATATCAATACACGATTTTTTTGAAATGTTAATATAGTACCAAAAATTATGATGGCACTACTAAAAGTATTTCTTACTATAAGAAATGTATAGTGTCTTGACATATTGGCGACACTTGACTATTTAACTGAAAATTTGTCATGATCCAACAAATTAAATAAAGAGAAGGGCGACAAAGTCTATTTGCTGTACTTTATTCCAAATATCCTATGGGCTTGTCAAATGTTATCATTGTTTATTATACTGTACACAATTTTAAAAATATATCCCCTCAAATAAAAACATTTTTAAATCGACCTTTTGCGTTGAATAACGTGGTAGTAAAATCATTTTGTTTTATAATTTTTGCCCAAAATTTCTAAAGTAAGGGGTGAACAGAGAATATTCCTTATGCCATTTCTTCTAATGAGCGAAAACGATAAACTAAACATAAGGGGTAAATTGTGTGTACCAGTGTTATTCGAGAAGTTATAAACACTTTGGTCTGCACGACATAAGATGTGAGCAAATGGCAAAAAAAAAAAAAGAGTCAAGATGTGAGGACAGCATTTATTATCCATATAGCCCAACACAAAAAGTTGAAAAATATTTTTGGATAATATAATACACTAGAAGAATGACCCGGCTTCGCCCGAGAAATCCCCCGAGTGAAGTATCCTTCATACTGAAAGTACATCAATAATAAATAGTAGAAGTGCCATAGAATAGCAATACAGAAGAAACACATAAACTACAGGAAAAAAAGTGTGTAATGGCAAAAATTGTATTATATTAGTGTTTAGGTATTTGATTTAATTATTTTTTGCAATCCATTTAGTTGTTTCAAAATTAATATAGTTTAAATAGACGGCAGCTTTTCCACCAAACCCCCATTAACCTTTGAAATTGCCTGAGTTGAATGACTCACTGTAAAGAATCCTGACTGCGCGCGATGCCTATCTTCTCAGTAAGAATAAAAAAAAAAAGGTTTATAAAAAAAATTAATCCAAAATACTGGCATGTAAATATTTTTCTGTAAAAAATAAAGGAGAATATGGAAATATTAGGCAAACATATGTGTTCGCTAATGATTGCGACTGCATTTTAAACGATTTTTAAAAAAAGATTTAAACAAATAAAGGCCAGAACAAAAATTAATTATTAAAAATTATGAAATCAATTATTTACATACATTCACAAAAGCAAACGATGACAGAATTGATGACTCTGATACTTGTATATTTTAATAATATAAATGAGTTTTAAAAACTGTAAAAAAAAAAAAATTAAAAAATGCATCGGCCGGGAATCGAACCGCCCGCGTGGCAGGCGAGCATTCTACCACTGAACCACCTATGCTTATAAGAAATGGCCATATTTGGGTATTTATTCCATTCACAAAAGCAAACGATGACAGAATTGATTGTTGATGACTCTGATACTTGTATATAAGATTGCAGTTTAAATACCATACAGTAACTGTCTTCTCTCTTATATTAGGTCACAATCCTTGCTCAATGTGGCGCCCTTCATTCTCAAACACCGCCTGCAGACGCCATTGGACAGCATTAAATAACATATCTGTTGAAATTGATGAAACGTGCCGTCTGATAGAAGCCTAAGAGATGAATACTTTTCAAATGTAAAAAAATAAATACAATCGATACTGAGAGAGAGTTGAATTAAAAAAATAGAAATTTATTATCTTCGGAAATCAAATCGCTGAGAGGATTCCAGCAAACCGCATCTAAATATATATATTTTGCTACATGTTTAAATTTGCATTTACCAATGTGATGATCGGCATCGATAAACACGCGACTTAATATACCCCCATAGCCAAAAATCGAAAGGCGTCAAGTCTGGTGATCTTGGAGGCCACTGGTGTAAAAACTGGCGACTTATCACACGATCTTCACCGAACGTATCCTTCAGCAATTGTTTGGCACCACGGGAGATATGAAGAGGTCCTCCATCTTGCATAAATGTTATTTCGCTTAGTGCTTGTCTGTCCTGCAATATGCGAATAACCTTTTCTCTCAAAAGTTGAACATAACGTTCACCAGTTACAGAAACGCTTTTAAAAGTTATTCCGTTGATTTCTTCAAAGAAAAATGGCCCAATAATAAAAGAAGAAGTGAAACCACACCAAACTGTAACTCTGGGCTGATGAAGTGGCATTTCTGTAAAATTCCTAAAGTTTTCTGTTGCCCAAATACGGCTGTTTTGAGTGTTAACATCTCCGTTTAGAGAAAGGTGAGATTCATCTTTCCACAGAACATTCGACAGGCAGTTTTCATCAATATCAATAATCAATAATCATATTTAAATTTATCATAGAATATTTAATTGAAGAAGATATAGATTTTTCAATTTGAACGCTGACCTTTCTTTTTTTGCTGAAACTTTTTCCACTGAGATTTTTTAGGCCGACTTTTGTTTTTTAAGCATCTTATTTTGAAAGGGCCGAAAACAGTTTTGTAGATCTTCCTGGTCGGGCGTTTCTTGGAGTCCATCTTCTGTTTCTGTCTTAGTTCGGCAACCCTTGAATATTCTATGAATATTCTTTTCTCTGCGTCTTGGAAACATTAGATTGGAAACGCTCCCTATAAAATATAATTATTTTATAAATATTTAATATATACCCTGTGATATTTAAGTTCCAGCCTCTCATGTGAAAGATATATATGCCGCATATATTTACTTTATTATAAATACTTTTTACATAATTTAATTTTTATCTATTTCAAATATTTAATATAAATTTCTTGAAGTTGAAAAGAGAAAGACTTTAAGCTTTATTTATTTATTTATTTAACAGTTGGGAGAGACACGCCATATCCACAATTTGGATAATTGCGTGTATATTTTAAATTATATACAATTAATACAATTGAACATTGGAAATCATTAAAATTAAACGTTCAATGTCAAATTTTACATATAGCAATTATAAGTATTAGCTTGAAATATGTACAGTCAACGCTTTCGCCTCAAAATATACATCCTGCAGAATCTATTAAACTTGATGTATTGGTCTTTATTGCAAGCAGCTTGTTTTGTATTAGTCAGGTAAAGTTGGTTTTCTTCCCTTAGATCAGAAGTTAAAGGACAGTTTATCAGAAGGTGTTCAGGGGTTTGTTGTTCGTTTCCACAAGTGCATGCAGGTGAACCAATTTTGCCAATTCTAAACAAATATGTGTTGAAGTCACCATGTCCCCAGTAAAAAATTGAACGTTATAGAAGTTGGGTTGAACATAGTTAGGAATTCTTGAAGTATCAAAGAATCCCTTGAAATTATCATTGGCACCTCCATAGTTTCCCTCAAATTTCTGGTTTATAAAATTAGATATCATTTTTCTTTTAGTTGGATCTGATTTTTTGTATCCAATATTCATTTTTAGTATATTTGTTTCAATAAAATCCGTGAGCTTTGGTGTTCTAGCAACAATATGAGTACAGTTTGAAGATGTTGAATTATAAACCTGTGTACTGTGCTTCAAAATTTTGTACTGCAGAGAGTTTAATTTATCTTTGACTTTTTTGGGTATAAAGTTGTACCAGATCGTGGAACCATAAGTTAGTGAACTTCGAAACAGTGTCTTATAGAGTTCTATTCTTCTTTTACTGTCCAGTCCCCATGCTTTTCCGGTTAATCCAATTAGGTATCCACTAGCTCTATTTGTCTTAGTAATAATCTCATCAATATGGGGCACAAAATCCAATTTGTTTTTATTTCTATGATTTTAAAAAGTTATTCCCATAATCTTCAGTTTTTCTACCCGATTGGCAGTGATAGTGTTAGGAATTTTTGCAGCTATTTTGCTATTAAACAAGTATAAGATTTTCGTTTTCTCTTCAGATACGGTCAACTTATTGTTCCCACACCAGTCTAATATTTTTCCCATGACCTTTCCTGTTGTATTCCGAAGTTCTGTCAAGTTGTTTCCCCAACATATCACAGTTAAATCATCCGCATAAGCAATGATTTCACTGTTTGATTCTGAATAGTTATTCAATAAATCGTTTAGAATAATATTCCATATTGTAGGGGATATAGGCCCACCCTGTGGACATCCCTTGCCTAATTATTTGTGGGTTTCATTTGATGAGTATCAAAATCTCACTCTTCTATTATTAAGAAAAGACTGTAGTAGTTTTATTATTGAAGCTTGAACGTTGTCCTCCTCTAGTCTTTTCAGCACCATCGGCCACCATGCATTGTCGAACGCTCCACTTATATCAACTGCGATTATAGCTGTATATTCTTTGTTTTTATGTTCTAGAGCTATTTTGACAATTTCATTTAATGCAGAGATAGTAGATCTTGATCTTCTAAATCCATGTTGACGATTGTTAAGCAGATTTGAGTCTTCATAAAATTTTATTAGTTTGTTGTTAATTATTTTTTCAAATATTTTGGAAATGTTTGAGTTGAGACAAATGGGTCTATAGCTTTTATAAATTTTCATGTCTGTTTTACCTGGTTTGGGAATAATTATTACCTCAGATTTTTTCCATTCATTCGGATAATAATTTAAATCTAAGCATTTTTGAAAAAGTTTCACCAGTATTGGAACTATTAGTTGTTTAGTATGTTTTATCATATTGTTAGAAATATTATCAATTCCAGGCGTTTTCTTTGAGTTTAGCTCATCAATTATTCCATTTACTTCATTGGGCGTTATTATTATATTTTCTTTATTATGAAATCCTAAAGTATAGTTCCTTATGTTTTTGTGGAAGGTTGTGTCTTCATTATCTCTATCATCGGGGAAAAGGTTGTTCAAAAGTTCTACTGTCTTCTGGAATCGTTCTTCATCTTTATTCACTTCTAAGATTTTCAAAATGCCCTTTCGGTTAGAACCGTTTTTAATATTTTTGTATACCCTGTATAAATTTCCATATGGGTTTTTTGATTTGATGTCCTCTAAGAAAAACCTCCAAGACATTCTTTCAGCTTATTTATTTCCCTGACGTATTTGTTTCTTGAACTTTTATTGTTCCGAAGTTCTGTCAAGTTGTTTCCCCAACATATCACAGTTAAATCATCCGCATAAGCAATGATTTCACTGTTTGATTCTGAATAGTTATTCAATAAATCGTTTAGAATAATATTCCATATTGTAGGGGATATAGGCCCACCCTGTGGACATCCCTTGCCTAATTATTTGTGGGTTTCATTTGATGAGTATCAAAATCTCACTCTTCTATTATTAAGAAAAGACTGTAGTAGTTTTATTATTGAAGCTTGAACGTTGTCCTCCTATTCGCCCGATAATAGGAGATACGGAGGTATTTTAGTAAATTAAATTTTATTGCCCTCTATCGTTAAAATTTTACACAAATAAATTTACTGGCAATGCGTTTCTTTTTTTAAATCTCTACAGACCTTACTGCAATGATATGATTTAATGAATGAGAGGGCTTGGCTCATCAGTAGTGAACCCTCTCAGCGGTTTCGCCAAATTAATCTCTAGACCGCTCTACTATTGTATTGGACTGGTTTTGTTATATACCCTGCATTTTCTATGGAAGGCAGCTAAATGGTGTTTAGTGAACTATGGACATAAGCTTATAGGTCTGTAGAGGTACATACATATAAATTTCAAGGTATTGCATCGAGCAAAGCTCTTCCGCGCAAAACATGTTTTCATAACCATTATATATTAGTAAATTAAATTTTATTGCCCTCTATCGTTAAAATTTTACACAAATAAATTTACTGGCAATGCGTTTCTTTTTTTAAATCTCTACAGACCTTACTACAATGATATGATTTAATGAATGAGAGGGCTTGGCTCATCAGTAGTGAACCCTCTCAGCGGTTTCGCCAAATTAATCTCTAGACCGCTCTACTATTGTATTGGACTGGTTTTGTTATATACCCTGCATTTTCTATGGAAGGCAGCTAAATGGTGTTTAGTGAACTATGGACATAAGCTTATAGGTCTGTAGAGGTACATACATATAAATTTCAAGGTATTGCATCGAGCAAAGCTCTTCCGCGCAAAACATGTTTTCATAACCATTATATATTAGTAAATTAAATTTTATTGCCCTCTATCGTTAAAATTTTACACAAATAAATTTACTGGCAATGCGTTTCTTTTTTTAAATCTCTACAGACCTTACTGCAATGATATGATTTAATGAAAGAGAGGGCTTGGCTCATCAGTAGTGAACCCTCTCAGCGGTTTCGCCAAATTAATCTCTAGACCGCTCTACTATTGTATTGGACTGGTTTTGTTATATACCCTGCATTTTCTATGGAAGGCAGCTAAATGGTGTTTAGTGAACTATGGACATAAGCTTATAGGTCTGTAGAGGTAGTATGTACCTCTACAGACCTATAAGCTTATGTCCATAGTTCACTAAACACCATTTAGCTGCCTTCCATAGAAAATGCAGGGTATATAACAAAACCAGTCCAATACAATAGTAGAGCGGTCTAGAGATTAATTTGGCGAAACCGCTGAGAGGGTTCACTACTGATGAGCCAAGCCCTCTCATTCATTAAATCATATCATTGCAGTAAGGTCTGTAGAGATTTAAAAAAAGAAACGCATTGCCAGTAAATTTACTTGTGTAAAATTTTAACGATAGAGGGCAATAAAATTTAATTTACTAATATATAATGGTTATGAAAACATGTTTTGCGCGGAAGAGCTTTGCTCGATGCAATACCTTGAAATTTATATGTATGTACCTCTACAGACCTATAAGCTTATGTCCATAGTTCACTAAACACCATTTAGCTGTCTTCCATAGAAAATGCAGGGTATATAACAAAACCAGTCCAATACAATAGTAGAGCGGTCTAGAGATTAATTTGGCGAAACCGCTGAGAGGGTTCACTACTGATGAGCCAAGCCCTCTCATTCATTAAATCATATCATTGCAGTAAGGTCTGTAGAGATTTAAAAAAAGAAACGCATTGCCAGTAAATTTATTTGTGTAAAATTTTAACGATAGAGGGCAATAAAATTTAATTTACTAATATATAATGGTTATGAAAACATGTTTTGCGCGGAAGAGCTTTGCTCGATGCAATACCTTGAAATTTATATGTATGTACCTCTACAGACCTATAAGCTTATGTCCATAGTTCACTAAACACCATTTAGCTGCCTTCCATAGAAAATGCAGGGTATATAACAAAACCAGTCCAATACAATAGTAGAGCGGTCTAGAGATTAATTTGGCGAAACCGCTGAGAGGGTTCACTACTGATGAGCCAAGCCCTCTCATTCATTAAATCATATCATTGCAGTAAGGTCTGTAGAGATTTAAAAAAAGAAACGCATTGCCAGTAAATTTATTTGTGTAAAATTTTAACGATAGAGGGCAATAAAATTTAATTTACTAATATATAATGGTTATGAAAACATGTTTTGCGCGGAAGAGCTTTGCTCGATGCAATACCTTGAAATTTATATGTATGTACCTCTACAGACCTATAAGCTTATGTCCATAGTTCACTAAACACCATTTAGCTGCCTTCCATAGAAAATGCAGGGTATATAACAAAACCAGTCCAATACAATAGTAGAGCGGTCTAGAGATTAATTTGGCGAAACCGCTGAGAGGGTTCACTACTGATGAGCCAAGCCCTCTCATTCATTAAATCATATCATTGCAGTAAGGTCTGTAGAGATTTAAAAAAAGAAACGCATTGCCAGTAAATTTATTTGTGTAAAACTTTAACGATAGAGGGCAATAAAATTTAATTTACTAATACATAATGGTTATGAAAACATGTTTTGCGCGGAAGAGCTTTGCTCGATGCAATACCTTGAAATTTATATGTATGTACCTCTACAGACCTATAAGCTTATGTCCATAGTTCACTAAACACCATTTAGCTGCCTTCCATAGAAAATGCAGGGTATATAACAAAACCAGTCCAATACAATAGTAGAGCGGTCTAGAGATTAATTTGGCGAAACCGCTGAGAGGGTTCACTACTGATGAGCCAAGCCCTCTCATTCATTAAATCATATCATTGCAGTAAGGTCTGTAGAGATTTAAAAAAAAGAAACGCATTGCCAGTAAATTTATTTGTGTAAAATTTTAACGATAGAGGGCAATAAAATTTAATTTACTAATATATAATGGTTATGAAAACATGTTTTGCGCGGAAGAGCTTTGCTCGATGCAATACCTTGAAATTTATATGTATGTACCTCTACAGACCTATAAGCTTATGTCCATAGTTCACTAACACCATTTAGCTGCCTTCCATAGAAAATGCAGGGTATATAACAAAACCAGTCCAATACAATAGTAGAGCGGTCTAGAGATTAATTTGGCGAAACCGCTGAGAGGGTTCACTACTGATGAGCCAAGCCCTCTCATTCATTAAATCATATCATTGCAGTAAGGTCTGTAGAGATTTAAAAAAAGAAACGCATTGCCAGTAAATTTATTTGTGTAAAATTTTAACGGAGGTATTTACAATAGCTCTCAAGGCGTGTCAAGTCCGCGTTCCACCATCTGTTTATGTTGTTTTTTTATTTGTTTGTTTTTTCTTAGTTTAAGAGTATTATACGCTAATTATATATTGGATGAAGGTTGAATATAAATAAAGACACAGTTGAACTTTCGGTTTTATGTTTATTATATGAATATATAATGCCTAAAATCTTCTATATGGGGAGAAGGCGCAGCATTCTAGTGCTTCAAACAGCCACGGCCCAGTGGATATCAGTGATTGACTCATGTCATTGTCTGGGGCAGCTGCTCGAAGGACATTGGCAGGACTTGGTAGAAGGAAAATTGAGAATATGATGTATATTTGCATATGGCCATTAGTTTTAGAGAAATTAAGAGTATATGGTTTTTCATACTCTGATTGCAAGGACAATATTGCTATAGATGCAGAAATATTCTTATAGATGGAAGAGTTGATTATTGTATTTGATGGTCTCTCTAAAGAAAAATGCCAAAAAAAAAAACTTGGGATATTGGTTGAAATGAGACTGTAGGGAATATTCATAGGAGAATTATTGTAATATATTCTCCTTTTTTTCTAGATTATAATCTTGTTTATATTTGCAAACATATTTTTTTGCTGTAATAGGTAGAGGTTTGTTTCGAAAATATAGCTTGATAGGTTTGATATCTTTTTCTGAGTTCATTTCAATGAGGTGATTGGTTGAAAGAGGGACATCAGGAAGGACATCTTGGAGAGGCGGTCATTGCAAGGGGGGTCTATTTCTATTGAAAATATTACGAATATTTGAAGAGAGAAGTTGTTAAAATTATGGCATTATTGATATCTTAAGGTGATTCGCATATTCTAGTTTATTTTGGATTGAATTTCTAGGGTGATACTCATGCAGATTTTACAGGACATGGAATATTTTTGAAAACTATTTTGATTATTGATTTATAGGGGATTCCGAGGAACAGTGGTAAATAAGATATTTGATTATTTTGGAAACAGAGTTTTCAGGAAATATTCATAGCAGACATTTTGCGATAGTTTCTTATGTTCGATTTGATAATTCTTCTTAAATTTGAAAATAGATTTAGAGAGAGTTTATTTCTTGATTAGGGAGAGAGAGATGGGCAGTATGATTCTTTTTCAAAAATTTGGCTTTTTACGTTTGGTACGTTCTGTTCTGAGTACATGCTGATGAGTGAATTGGTTGAACAATATTCAGATTTTTCATTATTGGGTCGATCATAAGAAAATTTTTGAATTAGTTGGATTGATAGCACGGAGATGAGATTGGCAGTTATTTGAGACGTCATTTAGAAATAAATTCGCTAATTTTTCTAAAATATATATATCATAAAATAATATGAGGTGAATGATGATCATAGTTTTGAGAGAAATGTGAAACTTTGGATTTTCTTTATTTAATTTTGCTCTAAATGACTATAGGTATTTAGTATATGATTTGAAGATAGTGACCAATTCTTATCGCAATTTTGGAACACAAGGTCTCTTTTCTGACTGGTTTCATGGCCCAGGGCCATTCACACTATATTGGCTTATCCTTATATAGGTTTCAACCGTAAGAGAATAAACCTATTTATAGTACTTATGTGACTACTACACCAGTAATTTCGCGTTTAATGATTCCATATTAAAATTGCGAATTTTATTCCTTCAAAACGCATTTCCCATTATTTACAAGAAAAATATCCTATTTAACATATTTAAGCTCTATCATATTGAAATATGATTCAAATTTTGATATATAAATAATTTGATTAATAATTAAAATTTCTCCATTAAAACATAATATTTGACCATGTTCCTATTTTCAATAACAGAAGGGATATCTAAGGAAAGCTGCCTAAGCACTACTACTGCACAAGTTCTCTACCAACTTACTAGAAATTTATACAGTTAACTTACCAAACTTTAATGCCGGGAATGTTAGTATTCTTTGAGAGAAGAAAGTTGATAAAAGCCGGAATTCTTTTTTATATTGAAGAGTAATGAATATTAAGTTTATAAAACCATAGTTTACTGATGCTTTTTTATACTGTAGAATTTGTTTTTCAAAGAAGCTAGAAAACAGTTGAATATTATTATTAATGGTATTTTGTGTGTGTGGGGGTTACTTTGATTTTGGCTAAAAGTGTATGTGTGTGTTGCATTTGTTGTGTGTGTTGTGTGGAATGTGTGTATTTTGTGTGTTGTATGTATTGTATGTGTTGTGTGAAATGTTTGTTGTGTGTATTTAGTATGTTTTGTGTATTGGTTGTTTTGTGTATTCTATGTGTTACGTGTACTGTGTGTTGTGTGTATTGTGTGTATTGTTTGTTGTCTGTTATGTGTGTATGTGTGTGGGGTGTGTGTTAATATTATTATTCTTTATGGTAGGGGCTATATGAATGTAATTTTTCTTTTATTTTCTAGTAGTATTCTGTTTGATCATTATTTGTTGTGTATATAAATCTGTATAGATTAATCTTATAAATACTATAAATAGAATTTTATAATACTTTTCAAATTTTCAATCTGATAATCGAAAGGAAATAACTTTTGATGCAAGGATAATAATCAACAATTTATTTTTGAATGGTCGAGTGCTTTAACTTTTTCTAATGAAACAAGAGTCATAAAATATATTTTATAAAATAATTTTCTATATATATTTTCAATATTTATATCAGAAACTACCCCAGAGAGCGAACTTTTTTATAGCGCTGCTATTTCAATATTGGGCTGTCAACATCTGTATCATTCTTCAAGTAGTGAAACCAGAAACAGAAAAGAGACCTTGTGTTCCAAAACATCGCGTTATCTGTTGGTAAATCTATGACATCTGACTGTACCTATTTGATTTGGTCTATCGGTATAGGCGGACAGAAGTGACTGCCGTTAGTTATTCAGAACTCTGGTGAAAAGTTGGTTTACTAGGTTAATATTTGCTTTGGGTTTATGCTGAAGATTTTTATTGGAAAGTCTTGGAGAAGAATTTTTGTGATATTGTTCGATTTGCCAGAGGTTTCTTCTTTGAAATTATAAATGTGTGGTAATTATTTTCTTGAACTTTTACATTAGTGAGAAAAATAGCTGCATAAGGAAGATTGTGAATGAAATAGATTAGAGACTTTTAAATCTTCAGAAATTGAGTATCATTGTTACATATTATGTTATAGGGAATCTTCATGGATGCTGGGATATTTAAGATGTGCAAAGTTTGACTTTTATAATAATAATTAATTATTGATTCAATATTTTAGTGATGATTGGGAGATATAATATTGTCTTAAATGAGAATACATTTTCTTTTTGTTATTTAATAGGATTATTTAAGTCGGTTCTAATTGCGCTTAAAGTTTATTGTAATATTGTCGAATTTGAAGTTTTATGTTTTTTTTTACAGGAAACAATTTATGGTGGTATGGAAAGAGATATTGTCATGGGATATATTTCTTCTTTTCAGATCACAATATTTCTCAGTCCGAGATGGAAAGGTTATCTTTTGCAGGGAATGAACGATGGCGGTGGGGAATAAATGATTGTATTGGGCAGAGAGCAAAATTATTTAAGAAAAACTTTCAAATATGATATTTCTTTATTTTAGTGAATTCATCAAAGCAATTAGACTTTGAACAGAATTAACTAACATCATAAAATTTATTTCATTTTCGCCTTTTAACTTTATCTCTAAATGAGATTGAAGCAGGATATTCTGTTGCTTGTCCTCTAGTTCCTCTCTTTTAATTATATATTTTTTTATTTCAAGCTCTTCCTGCAAAACCTTCTTTTTAAGGCAAATTTCCTTAATTGCCTTGTGGTATCCCTGAAGAGCAATTAGTTGAGTACTTAATTTCTCAACGGTTATTCTAAATTCCTTCTCCTTTTGCTCAGGAATTTCATTTGAAGCCATTGTTCTGCTTCTCTTATATTTTTCCTTCTTTTTATTCTTTGCCTCCAAAGTGTTCATTTTGGAATGCAGCGCCTTCGTTTCAGCTGTAATCTTTTCCATTTGTTTCAGCTCTTTATCAAGCTCGCTACTGATAACTTTGCGATTGTTTGCATTGCTCAAAGTGACAACTTCTGCGTTAGACTTCCTAAAAGATGGAATATTTTTTAAGCATTGCTTTGCTTTTTTAAAAATACCAGGCTTCTTTTGTACCGTCTCGAAAACAGGTTTAGTCAGATCTGTCGATTCTGAAGGTAGAAATCCAGGAATGTTTTCCTCCTTTTCAAAAACCAACTTAGGCGAATCTGTCTCCAAAGTACTTTTACACTTTTTAGAAGTACAAACGCCAACAGAGCGTGTTGAGGCCTGTACACAACCGATATATACTTAGAATAGAAAAATCAAACACTTCAAAGAAAACATTATAAAATAAATATGTATTTAACTTTTTAATATACATGATTTTTGCACCATGCACTAGAGGAAATAGAAAGTGGTATATACAATGTGTTAATGATTAAATATAAATAAATACCACCAAAATACTAGTAGGCATGCTTATTAAAGGATCAAAATGTTATAAATTGTAAATAATTCAAACAAAGCTAATTTCGACCAATTTCCATTATCTCTACTTTGTTTCGAGATATCCCCTCTTACCACATTAGTGTAAATATAAAATATTTATTTTCAGATATGTTTAATTAAAATAATTTCGTTAAACATCTGTTAATTATATTTCATATAATTTATCACTTAAAATATCAAGAGAGACTGTTGAAGATGTTATTTAATCTCTATTATAGAAGTAACAAAGGTTTTTTAGTAAGATATCTTGAATTATATTGACTGTCCTGGAGTCAAAAGAAACAAAAACCCAGATAGAATATCTATATATATAAAAATGAATGTTTGTATGTTTGTTGGTTGGTTTGTATGTCCGGTATGCAAATTCGCAGTAGTTCACTAATTCAAACCAAAATTTCAATACATAGGTAAAAAATAACAAGGATGACGATAGGCTATTTTAAAAAATATATAAATCAATTATTAAAACTATATATTCAAATTATTCTAAATAGCTCATCTAGAACGCGGTGGAATCTGATGGCGGGGCGCGCCCATTGGACGGCCTGCGACACGTGGCTTCCCTGTGCGCGCGCATGCGCCGGGAAGGCACTCGCACGCCGGCAGCCGACGGGAGCTGTCGCTTGCTCGCCGGGAGTCAACGGGCGCGCGCATGCGCCGGGAAGCCACTCGCCCGCCGGCAGCCGACGGGAGCGGTCGCTTGCTCGCCGGGAGTCAACGGGCGCCGACATTTACTCGCTGGCAGCCAACGGGCACATGTTTAATGTGTTTGAATAATACATTTAATCATGTAAACCCGGGCGTTGCCGGGCAACCCTAGGAAGCAAGATGTATACAAGGTGTAGACAAGATGAAGATCTAGATGAAGATTAAAACGTTTTTAAAATATATTCGCACTCGGGTAAAACCCGGGCGTTGCCCGGGCCATTCGTCTAGTTTTAAATAAAAAGGTAATCAGTTTCAAAGTCTTGGTATTGATACCTAGAAAAACACTATCTCTTTGTCTATTTTCTTTACTTTTCATCTATTTGCTTAACCTTTCATGTGAATCTCAGAACAGAGTTCATAAAAGACAAGGCCCAGAGCTACATATAAATGTTGGTAATTCTCTAAGTTGGTAACCACGCTGAAATACATATGAAGCTACAAACATTTTTGTTTATCTCCCATTTCATTATTATTATAAAGTTGTCATTGTGCCGGCATTAATTCTTGTCTATGTTGAACTCACCTTGAATGTGGCAGTTACTCCGATGCTCCGGGTAGATGACGCCTGGACATTGTCACAGTCAGCTGGGAGTTGACCTCACAGAGAATGTCCTTCTTACCTTCTTGTCCAGCAATTGCACGGTGTATTCCAACTGTCACATCATCACGTCAACCACTGTGTTGTCAAATGTCCGGGATACTCACGTGACTTCGGAGGGCCAATATAATGGCGTCTTTCTCTGCCAGAGCATCTTCCAGCTCACCGCAGCGGGCGTGGTTACAGCTAGCCTGGAACATTACCAGTATTTTCTTATATATTTTTCTTCATTTTATATCTTTGATAATTTATATACTAATGGACAAAACTTAAGGAAGTTGAAAGTCTTTGATTTTACCGGTTGTCTTTTTTTTATGTTTTTGTTATTATTTTATTTAAAGAGACAGTAGCAATTTTTTCACACTTGGTTATCTCGTGTGTATTTAATAAAAACACTGTGTATCAAATATCTTTCAGAGTTATTGTCTGAATCCTGATATACATGCTAGACAATTTCCATCACCAAATTGCATTTGGATTCCAAGTTGAATCGCAGAAGGTTTTATTAAAAGTATAATGGCGTAAAAAGGAATTCTATTAGGTTCAACCACATAGAGTTAGCAGTTGGCACTATTAACGGTGATGTAGCTTGATTTACATTATATAAGTAATAAACCCAATATACTCAAATTTTCTTTAAAATTTCTCCAAATCCTATTCAAAAATAAAAACAAAACTATTTTTTAAAATTTTGTATATTCAGCTTACCTGGGATGAAGTCTTTGAGTTGCCAGTTGAGGTGAATGAGAGCCTTTTAACTGGACACCAAATCACAAATGCATTTTTATTCTTAATGTTTTAAAACTATTAACCAAATCGTGGTGGCCCAAATCCCCATTGTGCTATGATAATCATGGTATGTAGTAAGCGATGTATCTGATGCAAGTGAAGCAAAAAATACAAATCCTCTTCTTTATTCTAACCACGACACTACGTCCATTTATTTATTATTAATCATTATTATTAATTTGTATGATGCACTAGCGCGCCATCTGTTATCAAAATTTGAAACAATTTTGAAGGCGTAAGATTCTTTTTTTATATTAAACAATTTCTACTGCCCTTACTGCAATGGAAAAATCAATGAGAGGGCCTGGCTCATCAGTGGTGAACCCTCTCAGCGGTTTCGCCAGTTTAATCTACCATACCGCTGTTATATTGCATTTTTGGAACTTCCTTTTATAGTGAAACTATTGATAGACTCTTTGAATGGGTATTTTAGAAGAACTATGGACATAAGCTTAGAGGACAGTAGAATTACATACATTTATAAATATATAATATGTGCTTCGAGCAATATTTGATATTTGCGAAAGAGCGATTGCTCGAAGCATATCATATATTTATAAATGTATGTAATTCTACTGTCCTCTAGGCTTATGTCCATAGTTCTTCTAAAATACCCATTCAAAGAGTCTATCAACAGTATCACTATAAAAGGAAGTTCCAAAAATGCAATATAACAGCGGTATGGTAGAATAAACTGGCGAAACCGCTGAGAGGGTTCACCACCGATGAGCCAGGCCCTCTCATTAATTTTTCCATTGCAGTAAGGGCAGTAGAAATTGTTTAATATAAAAAAGAATCTTACGCCTTTAAAATTAATTTGTATGTGAACATGTTACCTTATGTTTGAATCTCTAGTCCAAATTATAACGCCATGAAATATGGTTATAACAAGGTTCTACAGAGAATTTACAAAAGCCTTTGTTAATAACCCACTACGTCCATCTAGAATTTTGAAATAGTTTTAACTTGTAATGTTGATAGGAATGGAATTGTCTATAAATTTCTCTCCTGACTTAAACGTGGGCAGGAATTATTTTAAAAATTGGTCACAAAATTTGAAATGGAATGTGGGAAAATAGTTCATTACCGACCAAACCGAACATACAAAGTTTAACATTTTGTCAATTTGTATTGTTAGCTGTATTGAGCGAGTCTAAAATATGGCATTATTTTTCAGAGATTTTTTTAAATATTTTTTTCTTATATTATTACAGAAGCACGAAGTCTATCAGACTTTTGTTCTATATTAGATTTATTTTACACATATACTTAGTCTAGCCATAAATATTGTTACAAAACCAAATCAGTGATGAAAATTTTAATTTGAGCGCGTGAAGTATTCAAAATACAGTAGTTGTTATTTGAATATCTTGTGCACACGTGTTTAGAAAAAAAATCGGAATATATTTGTTTTTCGATAATGGATTGGAGTGTTAAAGAAAACCTATAGCTGTAATAGCCTCACACAAGGTAGGCCAAAGTCCTTCATCCATTTTTAAACTTTTACAAAATTTGAATATTACGCGTCAATTTGTTTATCGAACCATTGAAAGGTTCAACAAGGCTGGCACTATTAAGGACCTTGAAAGATCTTGTCGACCGCGCGTGCAATGAACGCAAGCAGCTATAAAAGCCATTCGCGAAAGATTTCGTCGAAATCCACGCCGCAAACAAAAGAACTTCGCAAAGCAGATGAATTTAGCTTCAAGCACCCTTTCCAGGATAATCAACGAAGACCTTGGACTCAAAGCTTTCAAACTTCGCACAAGTCATTTGATAACCCCTGCTCTTAGAGATATTAGAAGAGTTAGATCAAAAATGTTGTTGGCGCGGCATGATGTCGGTGCATGATAGAATCCTTTTCACAGACGAGAAAATTTTCACTGTCGAGAAAAAGATTAATCGTCAGAATGATAGGATATATGCTTGTAGCTCTTTAGAAGCTTCTTTGAAAGTCAGAAGACTTGAAAAAAGTCACCATCTATTTTCTGTCATGGCTTGGTGGGAGGTTGGCTACCAAGGTGTAACAGATCTCCACTTCTGTGCCAAAGGGGTAAAAACTACAGCTAAAAACTATCAAGAAGATACTTTGGAACAAATAGTAAAGCCTCTGAATGAAGAAAAATGTTTAATGAACAACATTGGATATTTCAACAAGATTCAGCTCCTGCTCACAAAGCTAAGTCAACTCAACAATGGTTGAAGACGAATGTTCGGAGTTCATAAAGGCCAATGAATGGCCCTCTGGAAGCCCTGATTTAAACCCCCTTGATTACAGTTTGTGAGAATATTTAGAGAAGAAGGTGTGCTCTAAAAGATATCATAATTTGGATCAATTGAAATCAGCATTTGTGAGAGCAATGAAAGAAATACCCTTAGAAAAGCTGCGTGCCGCCATAGATCAGTGGCCCGGACGTTTGAGATCCTGTGTCAAAAATAAGGGAGGACATTTTGAATGATTGTATATATTTAAAATCTATGTCCTATTGGCTAATAAAATATGTATTTATAATCCATTAATTTTTGTTCTTAATCATTTAATTTATAAAATTGTTTGTAACAGAATTTATGGCTAGACTATGTATATATGAAAACACGAGAGAAAAAAATAAAAGATAAAAAGATCAGGTGTTGAAATCAATATTGAAAATGGCATATCCTGACCAGGAGCACATGTGCTTTACAGAAGGCAGAGCGCAATCTGGTGGAACAGAAATCAACTAAACATTGATTTAGCCTGTTCCCTGATATTTGGCCAACCCAATTTCTTGATAAATCAGGATATGCCATTTTTAATATTGATTTCAACACCTGATCTTTTTATCTTTTTTTTTTTTTCGTTTTCCATGTGCTTAGCGTATTTACGCAAGTTTGGCCTTAAATACCCATTTCTTGTTTTTCGGGAAGCCAATGGGACCAAAAAATATTTTTTGGTCGCTGTGGTTCAGCCTATTCCACGCTGACGAGGGCCAAAAGCGCGAAACGCGTTCGTGGATGGCTTTTTTTGATTTATCAAGAAATTGGGTTGGCCAAATATCAGGGACAGGCTAAATCAATGTTTAGTTGATTTCTGTTCCACCAGATGGCGCTCTGCCTTCTGTAAAGCACATGTGCTCCTGGTCAGGATATGCCATTTTTAATACATATATATAAAATATATATATGATATTTTATCTTTTATTTTTTTCTTTCGTTTTTTCATATATATATGTTATAAAGAATAATATTGAGAGATTTTCTGCTTGAATTTCGATCATGTTGAGGATTATGGTAATGTAATGCAGTCGTGGTTGAAATCTTTAAAGTATGATAACTAAAAATAGTTTTGATCAGTAATTTAATTGAGTTAAAGGAATATATAAAATATATATAATTTGATAAAAAGTAATGCCTGGCTTAAGGCGAGTAGAATAATGAAAAAAAAAAAGATTATTTACATAATGTACAAAGTTTTGAGCTGGGCCATTGGTATAAAACAACAACGAGTTTTTATAGGGGAAGAGTAACCTCTGGAGGTCGATTTAGCAGAGTATTTGAATCTATGAAATTATTATTTAAAATAAAATGATATTTTTATATAACATTTCCCCCTGTGAAGAAAATAATAATTTATATAATAATAAGTCGACAGGATATTTACCTGTTTATTTTTTAAAATGGCAAAAAAAAATATTTTAAATTCAACTATGCAAATCCTTCACCTAAAAATAGTTCATTTACTAATATGCAAATTATTCAATCAAATATAATCCTCTCCAATCAAAAATAGACATTTTCACCTACAAAAATAGCTCATTTCAACCAAAAATAACCTACTTCAACAGGACATATCCATTTCCACAAGCAAACATAGCCATCTCCACAAGCAAACATAGCCCTTTCCACAAACAAACATAGCCATCTTCACAAGCAAACATAGCCATCTCCACAAGCAAACATAGCCATCTCCACAAGCAAACATAGCCATCTCCACAAACAAACATAGCCATCTCCACAAGCAAACATAGCCAACTCCACAAGCAAACATAGCCATCTTCACAAGAAAACATAGCCATCTCCACAAGCAAACATAGCCATCTCCACAAGCAAACATAGCCATCTCCACAAACAAGCATAGCCATCTCCACAAGCAAACATAGCCATCTCCACAAACAAACATAGCCATCTCCACAAGAAAACATAGCCATCTCCACAAACAAACTTAGCCATCTCCACAAACAAACATAGCCATCTCCAAAAGCAAACATAGCCATCTCCACAAACAAACATAGCCATCTCCACAAGCAAACATAGCCATCTCCACAAGCAAACATAGCCATCTCACAAGCAAACATAGCCATCTCCACAAACAAACATAGCCTTCTACACAAACAAACATAGCCATCTCCACAAGCAAACATAGCCATCTCCACAAACAAACATAGCCATCTCCACAAGCAAACATAGCCTCTACAATCATTACATTATGTACCATTTTCTTATGTCGTTCCAATCTATTGGTTCACAATAAGCCAATACGATTAAGGAAAACCACCTTTTAATTTCCCTTTTGTAATTTTCATACATTTTATTTTTCTTCCACATTTTTAATATTATATATGTGTATCATTTTTTTCTTTGTCTATTTCCAATCTATTGGTTTGTATTTAATATATGTGTTTATGTTATTATTTACCCGATGAATTAGTAGTGATTTATAAATTTGTGTACAAATAGCTCTAAACGTTCCAAAGTTTACATAAGATTGAGTATACACAGAAAGATGATTTAGCATTATGTCAAAGTAAGCAAGTACAATTTGGTTAATCAGAGGGCAAAACAACAATATATGCTCTGGTGTTTCAACATCTAGACAGCATTCACATGTTGGATCATTTATAACTCTCAAATCAAAGAGTAAATTAAAAAGAGTCCTTTGCCTGTGAAGAACAAAGTAATGTATTTTTCAGGAGTAATAAAACTTGGTACATCTCCCAGAAAAAAAATCTTGAACGTTGCATTAGTTTGAAAAATATAGAATCTAAATTTTATATTGATATAAAATTTATTCAACTCATTTGAAAGGGGCTTATTTAGTGTTTGGTCTTTCAGAGAATTCTTCATATTGATCTAATTAGTGATAATTCAAGGTAGTCGGTTAGCATAGAAGTTTTCGCTAGAATATGAGTAATGTAAGAAGATCAACTTTTGTAAACATGAATGCACCTATTTAAAATTCGGTACTGTATAGAATTTAATTTTGAATGCTTTGCTACATTGATAAAGGGGAACCAGATATTTGATGCATAACTTAACTTAGGACGTATCACCGCCTTGTATAAAATCAATCTGCGCCTTGAATCTATTCCCCAAGTACGTGCACATAATGAGAATAGCGCATTCTTAAATTTCATAGCCCTGTTAATTATATTGTCAACGTGTCGTCCAAAATCAATTTTATTTTTGTCTGTGGTTACGAAAAATAACTCCCAAAATCTTTATAGTGTCTGATGGTATAATATTTATACCGTCAAAGTTTATAGATAATTTTTGATAATATTGTGTATGTAGAGTATACCTGTTTTATTTGGACCTTTTGAGAATTTTACCTTCTCACACTAGATAGGAATAATATAAAATTATAAATTGCTAAAGAATATAAGCACTAACAATATGCTTTTGGGTAAAAATAATTTTTAATAATGTTAAATTAATAATTCTCAAAACATAATAAAAATTTTATAAAAAAAAAAAACATATTAAGAGTATTAAAATTAGAACATATTACCTGATATGTATTTTCATATATTATATGATAAGATATTATGATGTATTTTTTATCATATAATAATATATATATTATAATATTTTCATATATATTATATTTATCTTGAATCATCAGTGTACCTGGTTTGAAATAAAAATGTCACTTATTGTATAAATCATTTTCACTTTCCTTTTCAATTACTTAGCTCTCAATTTAACAAAACCTTTCTGAATATAACATATTTATTTTTAACATCAAAGTATTTTCAGAATTAATAATTTCAAATTTGGATAAAAAGGAATTGGTTCCATTGGTAAATATACAAGTTGTCAGAAGTATTGAATCTCATCAGACGGATTCTTCAATAGGCTGGTTGTTGAAGAGTCAGTATTCATCTTTAGTAATTAATCTAAATATGAGATGTCAAAAACATCTCAATATAATTTACATATAGTTCTCTTTCTCAGCTACAGAGTCATCTTGAGTTTATCGGTCCTTTTACCTAGTGGCCTTTCAGGTTATGAATATAATTTGCCCTTTTTTGATTGTCTCAATCATTACAAAAATATAATGTGATTCCTAAAACATTTTCATAGATAAATGAATAATTTATGAATATTTGAGAAATTCACATGTGAAAGTATTAATTTATATAACGAGTTGCTAGATGAGTAGCAGCACAAGTCTTTTTGAATCAAAGAAGCTATTCATAAAGATATCAAAATAATTATTTATAACCAAATATTAATCATTTTAAAGGAAATTTCAACGTTTTTGAATAGAAAACATTTTGTCAACAAATGTGATTCAAAATAATTATTTATAAATTAACCATAAAATATTTAATTGAACAATATATAGATTTTCCAATTTGAACGCTGACCTTTCTTTTTTTGCTGAAACTTTTTCCACAGAGATTTTTTAGGGCGACTTTTGTTTTTAAAACATCTTATTTTGAAAGGGCCGAAGACAGTTTTGTAGATCTTCCTGGTCGGGCGTTTCTTGGAGTCCATCTTCTATTTCTATGTCTTAATTCGGCAACCCTGGGATATTCTATGATTTTTTTTCTCCGCGTCATGGAAACATTAAATTAGCAACGCCCTCTATAAAATATATATATTTCTAAATATTTAATATATACTCTGTGATATTCAAGTTCCAGCCTTTCATATGAAGTGTATATGTGATGCATATTTTATTTACTATACAGGGTGGCCCATAAGTCCCAAAAACCTTTTTATTAAAAGTAAGAGTCAAACAAGAATAAAATAGCTGTGGAATTTTATTTTAGTTTCGAACCCATCATGTCTGTGGCACATAGGAACAGTACATCTAGACAGAGCCAACATGTCACATACTGGACGTGAGGGAAGTCAACAGCTCCCACATGACAGGATGTCACTGACTCTATATCCACAATTGTGATATTGTTACTCTATAACTCCAGCTGTGTTTGAATCTTCATCAATTTACCTCACGACTATTTATATTAGCCAACTCAACTCTAAGATGACATAAATTTACAAAAGGGATGAAGCCATTTCAGAGAAAATTTATCTTTTCAAATCAATAGTTTCCTACTGTTTTTACTGCGATGAAAAATATTGGGAGAGTTTACCACACTAATGAGCCCTTCCAATATTATTTCATTGCAGTAAGGGTAGTAGGAGTCTGTTTTATTTATTTAATTATTTTAAATTAAAATCGCGCTCTAATGGTTCCATTTCATGTACATAGATGGCGTGATAATTCCTTTTGTTTAAATTATAACTAAATGGCCATTTTCGCTATGGTTTATTGAAAGAGTAATGCTCGATGCAAATATTTACTTATATTTCTGTTGTGATATGTAAATAACCTTTGTTAAGTGTTATAATTGTTACCTATTGTTGGCTATGCAAAATTATTCCATTTGTCAATTGTTTTAAACTTATGTAAATTATTTCCTTTTTATCTCTATCTTGTATATAAGAAGATTGCTAGATTGAATAAACATTCAGTTCAGCTTGTAAGTCGTAGCGAGTTTGTTCAGACAACTCATACACATTACAACATGGCGCAGTCGACAAAAGTATCGAATTAAAACAGATTAATTCAACATTGAGTAGAATGGAAGGAATCAAGCCGCCGGCGGAATTTGTCCCGTACAGCAACGAGAAAAAATGGGAAACCTGGAGAGAGTCGTTTGAAATTTTTGCAATAGCGGTAAATTTAGAAAGCATGCCGCTGGTGCGTCAGCGAGCAATCTTGAAGCATATTGCTGGTGAGAAAACAGTGATGATATACAAAACATTTCACATAAGTGAAAATGATACCTACCCAAATGTAAAGGAAATGCTTGATATGCTTACGAACCATTTTAAGCCCTTCAAAAATACGATTCAAAGGAGAAATGCATTTTTTACCTGTGTACAAAAGGAAAAGCAGGGAATCATGGAATTCGTCACAGAATTAAAGCATCTGGCACAAGAATGTGAATTCGAGAATTTAACAGAATCTCTCATAAGGGATCGCCTTATAATTGGAATACTTGACCGAGAAGTGAAAAGAAAATTGTTAGAAGATCCACAGTTGACACTACCAAGGGCAATTTCGATAGCTGTGATCTCCGAGTCAACATGTTCACAAGTAGCATCGTTGAATGAGCAAAAAATGATTGAAAAAATTGAAAAACCGGGGCCTTCCGGATGGTTCTGGTGCAATCCCAGCGGATGTAGTCGCGCCTTCCCTCTGGTCAATATTGGTCTCTTCACTTGACCGCTGTATCGGGGATTGCACCAGAACCATCCGGAAGGCCCCGGTTTTCAAGGTTTGGAAGAGAGTTAAGAAAACCACAAAGATTTGGTTTTTAAACAGAGGGGAGGCATGTCAACCGCCTTTTGATTTACCTGATCTGATTGTTGATGGTTGTCTAGATTCGTGACATTCTTTAATTGTTGTGGCAGAGGGGAAACATGTTGTGATATGTAAATAACCTTTGTTAAGTGTTATAATTGTTACCTATTGTTGGCTATGCAAAATTATTCCATTTGTCAATTGTTTTAAACTTATGTAAATTATTTCCTTTTTATCTCTATCTTGTATATAAGAAGATTGCTAGATTGAATAAACATTCAGTTCAGCTTGTAAGTCGTAGCGAGTTTGTTCAGACAACTCATACACATTACAACAATTTCTACTGTCTACAAGATTCACTAATACCTTAACCTATATATATAATTATTTTCTGAATATTGAACCATATATATAGGAAATCATACTAGATGCATGAAATATCATAGCGGTCTGGTAGATTAAATTGCCAAAATCTCTGGGAGGTTCACCACTGAATAGCATCACAGCTGGTGATAATGTAATCTTTAATGCGACAAAGTTTCTGAAAGAGAGTCAGTCAGCGACCCAGACAAGGCCCATTGTCGAGATTACGTAAACAATGGAAATTTCCTTGATTGTCACTTAGACCCTTCCCGGGATCTTCCACAAGTTATTAGTTTGGAGTTAACGACTGACCGCTGGACGACACACATCACATCTCGGACCTCGCCCGTGTCGCTGGCTTCGCTTAGGTTCCAGCCTGCCTCACCCTTTATGTAACAATCCTAGACACCTGAAACCACTGGGCCCCGTGACTGTTGTTTTTTTATGGTATATGACATATATATAGTATATTTTAAACTGTATAATAATGACACTTTTCGTATATTCCACATATCTTCTAATTATTTAGAGCCAAAACTTTATAAGATCACACCCTTCTAATAAAATGTACACTGTTCCTATTTGCTACCACATCATATTTTGTATATATATGCTATATCTTTATTAATACAACCTGTACACCCTTATTTGTATTTAAACTCAAAATGATGACGTCAAAATAAAAAGCCAAAGAGTGGTCAGCTGGTGGTAGCTGGGGGCAGAGGGAGAGTACATAGCCAACGCTCTATGGGGTCCCCTCTAGGGCTTTTTATAGACGACCCCTGCCAACTGGACAGGTTTTAGCAGGCGGTCAGGACAGTATGTTCGGCATGGTGTCCATCGGCAGACCGCTTATGTCTCTCTCTGTCGCTCTCTCCATGTCTCGTTGTTGGAAATCCAGGTTTGTGTCATGGCCTCTACCTCTGTCCCGATGGCTCTCTCTGATCACTCTCGGTGCTAACATCTAGCCCTGCCTCTGCTTCTTGTTGTCCGCGTGTGGAAAGAACATCAATACTCGCCTCATGACTGGCAGTTTATCCATATCTCGACAGGATCATTTGCCACTATATTACATATATATATTTTTAGATAATAAAAAGGCATATATTGTATTGAATAAAATATTTATTTGCCAATATTTCGGTTGGCCTAACGCCAACCTTTATCAAGGCCTCAAATTTTTGTATAAACAAATTCAGCGCCGAATATATATATGGTAATTAATGAAGCAGAGAGTCATTGTAGTTGTGTAGCAAGTGGTAAGGGCGCACACAGGAGGCAGGATTCATGAGAAAAAATCCATGAGGAATAGTTTGGAGAGGGGAAAGAGAAGGCTCTAGGACCACCCTGGTAACAACTGCCGTGGAGTCGACCTCCGTGGGAACTGTCCCCCAATTATCAAATCCTTATGATTTTAAGCTCCTTTGAGTAGGATATATTATTCCCCAGGGGTAAGGAGGGGAGCCTGGGAAGCTTCTGTAAATGTATGTTTTTAGAAGGATGGACATATGGTCACCCACAGGGTTGTTCTGACCAGGGAATTTTCTCTTCCCTCTCCCCATACTCCTCCACAGACCCCCTTTATTGAAATATTTTAAAATATTAAGACATATATATATGAAGTTTCTTGAAGTGCAGAGAGTTGAGGTAGAAGTTAACCCACACCGGCAACAGTAGTTCTGACTTCAAATCAACAAGATATAGATGTGGACGGGGGAGTCTGAAAGATGGCGAGGAGTGATGTCAAAACGGTTTCAGAAACTAATAACCACCAAATATAGGTGAATATTGTTTATATACATGTAGCTGTGTGCGTCAGAATAATAGCGCAATGATTCCTGTCTCCTTGAAGTTTGAAGGGCGAAGTTAATGACCTTCAGCAAGCGGGGATATGAAGGATCAGTCAACCTGGACTGACTTGGCTTAAATTATTTCAATACGAATACTACTTATTAAATCCATTTAGATTCCTTCAGACTAAATTATTCTATTGTTAAAAAATAAAATATATTAGATTTCAGATAATATCCTATCTAAATCTATTGTTAATTATGAACAGATCAAATTTGAATAAAATCGAAAGAAAAAATTGAATATTTTCTCTCTCTCATACATCCCCCTCTGTTATTTTCAAAGCTTCACTGAAATATTTTTTGCCCTCTATAGCTTTATGATATCTGACATAATTTGCAGAATTGCTATTTATATGTTTGTGAGACATTATCTTATATTTGGTTATATATAATATGCAGAGAGAGAAGTTTCTAATTTTAAGAGATATTCAAAACCTTCCTATTTAAAATGAATAGTAAAAATGTGAATAACTGATATTTTATACGTAATTCATTTCGGATGTATTGTGTTTTGCCTATAAATAAATACACAGTATGTGATTATATATTTATTATGATTAAATAATTCCCATATCTCTTTTAAATGGAATGAAAGCGCCGTATTTTTAAGTTTCAAACAGCCACGGTCCAGTAGAGGTCAGTGATTGGCTCACGTCATGGACTGGGACAGCTTGCTTGAGGAAACACCAGGAAGGACGGGATCTTGGAACGGCTATCATTGTAAGAGAGCAATATTCTATTGATGATATTGTCAATATTTGCCAGCTTTTGAAGTGTTGTAAATATAGATGTCAAGGAGATTAACAAAATGTCTATTTTAAGGTTTGCTTGGAAGATATTTAGAAGACGCAGATATTACAAATGATTGGAGATGTATGGAAATATTTTAATAATTAAATTAAATTTGTTCAGAGGAAGAGTTGCAACTAGAATCTTTGGTATTGTAGTTCGGAAAGTGAATTTTCAGTAAAGATTCAGAGCAGAAATGTATTATATTTTTCTAATCGAGCTGATATTCGTTTCTCTCTCTGTTTCTGAAAATATATTGTCACAGTAATGAAGGTGACGAGTCGTTTGGGTAAAATAAAATAATAATTTATTAGATGACTTTGAATAGTTAAATAGTTTGAGGGATAAAAAGAAATAGAGGTAGGCTAAGTTAAATGGATAAAAATAATGGTAAATTAAGGAAGTAATGTCAGCGACCCAAACGGCTGGCGTTCGGCTATACCCCTCAAGATGGCGACTATTGTTTACAAACTTCCCGCCTAGCGCGCCCGCCATCTATCGGAGCTTAGGTACATAACACTAGCCGAGCTGACAGCGCGCGCCACCTATCGGGGCTTAGGTACATAACATTCGCCAAGCTGCCGATGTATTATTTACAGTTACAAGCTATGTACATTTTTGGTTATGACATTACTCCCCGTTTCAAAAATAAGCAGCGACCCGCTGCTTAAAAAAAAAAATCTACACTATGTGATCAGTCCTGTGTTTGTTCTTCTGGGCTTCTGTATGGTTTCATCCGCAGGACGTGGACGATGTCTTTGATATTCCGTTGTCGGGGTCTCCTCTCCAAGGCCTCTACTTCATAAGTTACTTCAGACAGTTGTCTCAAAACTTTATAGGGGCCGAAGTATCTTTTAAGTAGCTTCTCCGACAGCCCTTGTTTACGCACAGGTGTGTACACCCACACAAGGTCTTCCGCGCGGTACTGGACAGGTCTATGGCTTTTGTCGTATCGAGATTTGTCTTTTTCTTGCGCCTTTAAGAAGTTCAAACGGGCCAGCTGGCGTGCGTCCTCGGCATTTGTGACCAAACTCCCCACGTAGTCTTCCAGATTGGCTTCCTCTCTATACGTCAGGATGGTGTCCAATGGGGTCTCGACATCGCGTCCGTGTACAAGATAGAAAGGGCTAAACCCAGTGATTTCCTGTTTGGCGGTGTTATAGGCAAAAGTTACGTAAGGGAGAACTGAATCCCAGTTTCTTTGGTCTACATCAATATACATAGACAGCATGTCACCAAGTGTCTTGTTGAGTCTCTCGGTCAGGCCATTTGTCTGGGGGTGGTAGGCAGAAGTAAAGCGATGTGCGGTTCCACAGAGGTTGTTAATCTCCCGTATTGTGTGAGATATAAACGTTCGACCTCGATCTGAAATCAATTCTCTGGGGGCTCCATGTTTGAGGATCACGTCTTCTACTATAAATTTTCCAACTTCTTCCGAACTTCCATTTGGTATGGCTTTGGTCATAGCATACCTTGTTAGATAGTCTGTCGCGACCACGGTCCATTTATCGCCATCGTTCGAGGTAGGGAATCTTCCTAACAAATCTTTCCCTATTTTCTCAAAAGGTCGGGATACCGGCGGAATTGGCACAAGTTGCCCTGGTGGACGTTCGGTAGAACCTTTTCGCCGTTGACATTCTCGACAATGTGCCACATATTGTCGCACAGATCTATGCAAACCGAGCCAGAAATATTTTCTTCTAACGCGGTCGTATGTTTTTGCAAAACCCAGGTGTCCCGCCATTGGTGCATCGTGGGCTTCACTCAAAATGTCAACCCTCATTTGTTTGGGCACTACTAAGAGCCAAGGTTTGCCCATGGGATCGTAGGTTTTGCGTTAGAGGATGCCGTCGATTATTTTGTATCCACTCTCACTTTTGGAATCAATTTCCTGAATTATTTTTTTTTGGTCTGGACATCGCTTCTTTGCTCTTTTCTTATGCCGGTAATTGAAGACAATTCTGATATGTTATCTTCGTTGGATTGGGGGAGAGGACTTCTTGAGAGGCAATCCGCATCTTGGTGTCTTTTACCATTCTTATACACAATAGATATGTCGAACTCTTGAAGTCGCAATGCCCATCTGGCTAGCCTTCCCGATGGATCCTTTACATTAGCTAGCCAACACAGGGAATGATGGTCGGAGACGAAGGTGAAGTGTTTTCCAAACAAATATGGTCTGAACTTGTAAATGGCCCAAACTACAGCTAGGCATTCCCTCTCCGTCGTGAAATAATTTCGTTCTGCGGCGTCAAGTGTTCTTGATGCATAGGCGATAGGCTTTTCTTTTCTTTCTACCAGTTGGGCCAACACTGCTCCGACGCCATATCCCCTCGCGTCGGTATGTACAAGTGTCTCAGCATCTTCTTTAAAATGGCCAAGCACAGGATCGGTAGTTAGGGCTGATTTTAATATTTGAAAAGATTGTTCTTGTTCGTTAGACCAAAAGGACTTCACGTTAATTCTCAGGAGGTCGTGTAACGGCTTTGCTTTATTTGCAAAATTTTTCACAAATCGCCTGTGATAGGAACACAATCCCATGAAGCTTCTTACTTCAGTTGTTGTTTTTGGAGTCGGGAAATTTGTAATTGCTTCGATTTTGTCGGGATCAGGGCGAATGCCGCTTTCTGTAACCAGATGTCCTAACACTTTGATTTCTCTTGAACCAAAACGGCACTTCTCATGATTAATACACAATCCTGCTTGCTGGATGCATTTGAGAACTTTTCCTAGGCGTTCAATATGTTCTTTAAAGGATGTAGCATAAACAATTATATCGTCTAAATAACAAAGACAAATTGTCCATTTCAATCCTGCTAGTAGCTTGTCCATCATTCTTTCGAATGTTGCCGGTGCGTTGCATAAACCGAAGGGCATCACCCGGAACTCATATAAGCCATCGGGAGTGATGAAAGCTGTCTTCTCACGATCTTCCTCGTCGATTTCTATCTGCCAGTATCCTGTACGTAGGTCCATGCTGGAAAAGAATTTAGCTCCTGTTAAGCTATCCAAAACATCATCATTTCTAGGTAAAGGATACACATCCTTTTTGGTGACCTTGTTAAGCTTTCGGTAGTCTACGCAAAATCTCCAGGACCCATCTTTCTTTTTAACCAAAACTACTGGGGACGACCAAGGACTTTCGGACGGTTGTACAATTCCCATCTTTATCATTTTATCGACTTTAGTTTGTATAGCTCGTCTTTCGACAGGAGACACCCGGTATGGTCGTTGTTTAATAGGACGGCTGTCTGAGGTGTCGATTTTATGTTGCACATTGGATGTTGTACTGAATGATTTTCTCTCAAAATCAAAAACCTCCGAGTACTTTTCTAAACATTCTGCAATCATTGACTTTTGTTCTTTATCTAATCTCTCGTCTACCAGAGATAAGATTTGTTGGCGTCTATCCTCATTCTTAATGTTTGATTGAAATTTCTCGTCTTCAGCAGTGTCAACACTGTAGATTCCGCTACTTCCAATTTTCCTCAAGTATCCTACAAGCATACCAGCTGGGATTATTTGATTCTGAGAAGTCCCATTAGTTACCCAGCATCTCCACCAGATGTCACAGTAATGAAGGTGACGAGTCGTTTGGGTAGAATAAAATAATAATTTATTAGATGACTTTAAATAGTTAAATAGTTTGAGGGATAAAAAGAAATAGAGGTAGGCTAAGTTAAATGGATAAAAATAATGGTAAATTAAGGAAGTAATGTCAGAGACCCAAACGGCTGGCGTTCGGCTACACCCCTCAAGATGGCGACTATTGTTTACAAACTTCCCGCCTAGCGCGCCCGCCATCTATCGGAGCTTAGGTACATGACACTTGCCGAGCTGACAGCGCGCGCCACCTATCGGGGCTTAGGTACATAACATTCGCCAAGCTGCCGATGTATTATTTACAGTTACAAGCTTTGTACATTTTTGGTTATGACAATATTTATTAGTTATTTTTTGAAGAATTGGGTAGAATGATTCCAATTTGAAAATATTGTTTGATACGTTTACTATCTGTTCTGAGTTAAGGATGATGTGGGAATTGGTGAGGCGATTTTTTAAATCGATTATTGAATCGGTCATAAGAGAAATAGAAAGGTCTTCGATGCTAAGGTAAATTATAAATTCTTTGATAGAAGGGTTTGGCAATTATTTGAGTATCTTGATGAAATTTCAAAGTGAAATTACAATGTGTCAATCATATCCTGTTCATAGCTTTAAAGAACGAAATTCAGAGAGCTTAATTATGATGACCAATTCTTATCGCGATTTTGGAACACAAGGTATCTTTTCTGTCTGGTTTCAGGGCTCAGAGATATTCACACTACATCCGACTATGAACTTATTATATTTTGATAAAGCCATATCTTTTAAAATTCTGAGACAATATAATCTTATAAACAAATAAAATCTTATTGTATAGATGTCTTTTATTAAACTAGCTGTATCTTTTTAACTGAAGTTTGATCGCAATTTAATTCAGGTTTGTTTGATTTTCACGTGTCCCTTCGATATTCTATATTTTTATTTAAAAAGTAGATGTCGCTTATTTTTAATAGGTATGGCACAGTTTCCGAAACCTAATCCTAATTCCAAGACAAATTTTCTAAAAATACATTCTTGTAGCCTTCAAATCGAGCGCATCAACATATGAGAGAGTTCAAATTTAGTTATACACTAGTTAATTAATTAATTCTTTTATAACCTACCTTTTCCCAATGAATTCACACCCACGATTTCAATATTACAGATTAAATTTAATATCCTTCTAACAGAGGAACCTGCCAGATTAAAACGGATAGGAAAATTATATAAAATCCCTTTTATAGCAAATCTTATTTTTATAATGTTATAGGATAGTTTATCGTTTTGTCAACCCCGTTTAAAAATTAGGTCCCCACCATCTCTAAAATCGATCCTGTACATGAGATCAAAGGAGACGCCATCTTGGCCTCCTAAAAGGACAATTAAATCCCCAAAATGGCGTCCATCGCCACGACAATATTCCAATCTTCATCCCAACGACAACCAGCTCAAGGACACACTGAACTCCCCCCTAGTTTTTTTTCTTTCTCTACTTCGTCTCTCCTTCCCTACTTCTAAAAGGGTGGAATGACCTTTGTATCCACCATTGGCAGAGATATTCCTTCCTACTTCAACACTCTTGCCTGTCAATCATTCAATTATAGGGCTTTTGGGTACAATTTAATACGAACATACACTACATCACCGGCTCCCTTGTTACGAATCAAAAAGGTTTTAACTTTTCTTTTTCTTTTTTTTTGTCAAATTTGTCGCCTCTCATTTCCCCATATGTAACAAATGTTACATGGAGAAAAGATCTGTTAAGTTAATATTTTAAATGATGTTTCCCAAACGTAACAAGCCGGCGTTTGGGTAGGCTCACCTAGAAATTTTGCAAACCAACTGCATAAAACGCTCTGCAATCTTTTTAGCGCCTAAGACATGCACTACATACTACACCTACCTACTTTTCCCCCCCTACTTCTAAAGGGGTGGAATGACCTTTGTATCCACCATTGGCCATATATCCACATATCTTCAATCTCAGTCAATAGTTCTGAGGCTGAGCGTATTCGGAGATCATCCTTAATTATTTGGGATGAGGCTATTATGGCCCATTAAAGAGCACTTGAAATTGTGGATCGCCTCCTAAGGGACATAATGCATTGTGACCTTGCTTTTGGCGGAATGGTTGTTGTTCTTGGAGGTGACAAGTGCTCCCTGTGGTACCTCGGGCTTCGAGAGCCGAGATTGTTGCTGCTTGCATTAAACGCAGCAAGCTATGGCCATTGTTTGTGATCTTGCGCCTTACTCAGAATATGAGAGCAGGTTTTGATGCGCAGAGCTTCTCTCAATGGTTGCTTAAAGTTGTTGATAGTGTTCTACCCAAAGACCAACAGGGCCTCATTTCTCTTCCAGAAAGCTGTATCTTTCAAGGGGGTGACCTGGTGCAGAAAATATTTGGTTCTTTATATGGCGATATCACCACCCTTAGCAAGTCTGTGATTTTAACGCCAAAAACACAGATTCATTAGAGTTTAATGAAAAAGTATTGGATTGCTTACCAAACAGGAGTCAGTGTTTTTTCAGTGTTGACAGTGTGGAGTGTGAGAATGTGGAGGAGCAAAATAACTACCCTACTGAATTTCTCTATAGCCTTACTCCCACAGAAATGCCTCCACACCGATTGAATCTTAAAATTGGTGCCATTGTTATGCTTCAGAGAAATTTTAATCCTAAGCAGGGTCTTTGCAATGGAACACGTATGGTGATACAGCGCGTGTGCTCTCATGTCCTTGAAGCACAACTATTGACAGGGACAAAAGTTGGACACACTGTATCGGTGCCAAAAATATCTTTGGCTCCTTCAGATACCAACCTTCCCTTCATTCTGAAGAGGCGTCAGTTTCCACTAAGGTTGGCTTTTGCCATGACTATAAATAAGGCTCAAGGCCAAACCTCTGCTAGAGTGGGTCTCTTGCTACAAGAGCCTGTGTTTACCCACGGACAGCTCTATGTGCCTTTTTCACGTGTACTAACTTTAGATAGCATACGTGTAAAGTTGAACCCACGTACAAATAAAACTAGAAATGTTGTTTTTAATGAGGTCCTTTAAATGAATTCCTGTTGTTAATTATGAGCTTTTTGAACAAAAATAAACTGTTAAAATTTAAATTTTAGATTATTTGAATTATCGATAGTGTCGAATTACAGTTTTTTCTAATGATAGGCCGTAGGTCGGGAAATCAAAACATGGTCGAATTACAGTTTTTTTTTATGTGATAGGTCAACTCCGCCTTTGTCGGTCCCAAGCCCGGGTGAAAAATGAGGGGGGGGAGCAGTAACAAGCTCACTAAAAAACCTGGGCTCAGCTGGCCCGGCTGATAGTACCCTGTAAGGGCTTCTAATCCAGGTATACAGGATGAGCAGCGTTTGTCTCCCTGTTAGGAGCGACTGCACATGGCGTCTGTTCCTCATGTCAGAGGCGGCTATTTATTTTGGAGCTAAATCGGCCTGCCACTGAATAGTGCTCCCAGTCTTAATGACAGAGGCAGACGCATTCTACTTCACCCAGTGTGGAGTTAAGAAAGAAGAAGAAACTATGATAGGCCATATGTCGGGTCATCAAAACATGGTCGAATTATCATGTGTTGAATTAATGAGGTTATATTGTATATATAAAACTAGAAATGTAACTATAAGGCATAATTTGGATTAAAGATTATAAACACAAGGCAATATGAGTAAATCCAAATAAATAGCGTGGGACATTTCGGCAACAGCATTGTTACCGAAACGCCACACACTATTTATTTATACCCATTGAAATTTATACGCCATTACCTATACTCTCAATATCTCAGCAGGCCCTTCGGGTAAACCCGGGGCGTTGCCTGGGCCACTCAGCTAGTTGTATATTATATATAAAGTTTAATTGTTGGGATAAAGCATTCGTTGTGTGTGTTCTGAATATAATTCTATTGTTGAGGATAAATTAGTAATTGGGGTCAATAAGGTTACATTTTGAACAGATCATTACTGTGGGTAAATATTATTTTTGGGAATAAAATCGTCATTTTTGTGTGTAAAGATTTATTGTTTCCAATCAAGCCTCATTGCTGTAGATAAAGTTGTCATTGCTGTAGGATATATTTTAAAATCAAATTTAGTTTTATTTGTCGGTATAGACATTGTTGTAAATACAATTTCATTGTTACAGATTAAATAATATTTACCGTGGATAAAGTTAAAGATAAATATTTAACCGCTGTAAATATAGTTACAATTGCATTGTAACGGTTAGTCATTGTTGTGGAAAAATATCATTGTAATTTTTTAAAATGTCTAATTATAAAAATATGGGCCCCGATTCTTGCAAAAGTCCAATCCCACCATCAAGTACAAGTATCCAAACGGGCTCTGGCGCACTTGTAAGTGCGAAATTCAAGCTGCTTTGCACATGTGTATTCGTGTGGTGCACTTTCAGTAAAAGCAGTCGCCAACTTCTATCCACTCGATTATCATGACTTGTAACACGTATAGTAGGTAAGTTAGAGATATAATTGTTATTAAAATAAAGCTTCATTCATGGAAATAAATTATAAATTGTAAATATGAAATTTCATTGTTCCCGGTATAGAAGTTCATGTTGAAAATTAATTGGTAAAGGCTGATAATACATTTTCATTGTTAAAGATAAATAGTGATTACAGTGGTTAAAGGTTCATTGTTACAAATAAAAAAGTCATTACTGTGAATAAAATTCCATTGCTTTGGATAAAGTAGTCATTGTTTTGGGTAAAATGTTTTTTTTTTTGTATACAATTAATCATTGTTGTCGAATAATTTCATATGAGGGCGTATTGAAAAGTAAAGTCTCCAACTACGCCATTTCTGATCGTGAGCGGGTAGGCGAAATTTAGCAACAGCACTGTATTCCTTGGATCCCACGCCACAGTCTTGAACAATCTGCGTGACCATGGGACACTCAGTCGCTGCATAGCAGCCGTTTAGGATAGAGCTCACGCTTCGCTCACCCGTCAGGTGCGAACTGCGCTCAGTCATTCGATTTTTGAATGCAAAAAAAGTTCCTCCTATAGAAATTCATCGATAGTTAGTGGAACTGTACCGTGATAAGTGTATGGAAGTGAAAACGTGCAGAAGTGGTGCCGGGAGTTTCTGGGGGTCGGGAAAACATTCACGATGAGCAGCGGTCAGGTCGGACGAGTTTGCCGGAATCAACGGTGGCTCGAATCGACGAGATGGTGCGCAATAAACCAGAGAATAACCTTTCATGAGTAATGGAAGGTATTAATGAAGAATATGGCTACTTCTCCGGGCAGAATATTGTATCGGAAGTCATCGGGTACAAAAAGATGTCCGCCAGATGGGTCCCTAAGAAGCTCACCGAGGAACACAAGATCAAGCGCGTGGAAAGTGTCACAGAATTTCTCTGCCGCTATGAGGAAAAGGGCGAAAATTTTCTGGATTCGACTGTGACTGGAGATGAAACTTGGGCACATCATTATACATCAGAAGCGAAAAACCAGTCGAAACAATGGCCTCACCCGACCTCACCAAAGCCGAAAAAGTTCAAGACGATGAAGTAAGCAGGAAAGGTTATGGCAACCGTTTTCTGGGACAGAGAGGGGTTCTTCTGGTGGATTTCATGCCGAAAGGAACAACAATCAACTCAAAAGGGAAGTGCGAGACTCTCAAGAAACTTCGGCGAGCCATTCAAAACAAAAGAAGAGGTAGGCTCACCAAAGAGGTGGGTTTGCACATGACAATGCGCGTCCACATGTGTCATATCAAACAACCATCCTACTCAATGGATTCGGCTGAGAAAACATCGACGATCCTCCTTACAGCCCTACATTGCCCCCAGCGACTACCACCTGTTTCTTGCTCTCAAAAAACACTTTGCGGGTCAGAAATTGGAGTCAGACGAGGAAGTGCAAGAAGCATTCGTCAGTTGGCTTCGCGACGCGGCGGGAGAGTTGTACGACACCAGCATTAAAAAGCTGGTTTACAGGATGCAAAATGATTGATCATCAAGGCGACTATGTTGAAAAATAGCAAAATTTCCAACATTTCAAACAATGTACGATAAGTTGTGAATAAATTAAATTTTCCATCAAAAAAATAGTAGACCTTACTTTCCTATACACCCTCGTAATTTGGAATAAATGCTCATTTTCGGGTGAAGGGTATTTAAAAATATTTTATTTTTGCGGATAAAGAAATTATTATTGTAGATAAAATTTCATTGTTACTTATGAATTATCAATTATGCGTAACAGATAAAATAGTCATTACTGTAGAGAAAAATCCATTGTTGAGGATAATTTTGCAAATTGTTGTAGGTTAAGACTAATATTTTTATTAACAGAGTGGCCATTTTCATGTTTATATTTTGCTACTCTG
>CP092871.1:46550289-46687552 GCA_030710605.1 Cordylochernes scorpioides
CCAAGAAGCGATTTTGGTTGTTTAAATTGGCATAATCGCTGGGAGGGTCCACTTTTGGTTAGCAAAGCTCTCCCAATATTTTTCATCGCAGTAAGGATAGTAGAAGATTTTTGTGAATAAAATAGACGTTATTTAATTTTTTATGTAGTCTGTGATTATATCAAAATCGATCAGAAAAAATAAGAGGAAGAATGGAATTTAGTCCATTCCCGACCACATTTTATAGAATGATGGCCGCTTTTTACACCACAAAAAGAGATTCATTTGAAAGGAAGTAAACAAAGTCTATTCTCTAATCTATTCCAAGACGGTCACCTCGAAGTTAAAAATTTTGTAAACTTGCATTGTTAGCAGAAATGAAACAGACTATAAAAAACCAGACTTCTACATCATTTAGCTTTATATTAAGAACTTGATCATTATTCCGTTATACGAGAGCGGGTTTAGAACGATAGTCCTCTCAAAATCTCTTTTGTTAAAGTTTCACCCATATATTTATATTCATAGAAGTTTCGACCTATATATAGGTATATTCAATATAAATGTGTGCATGATGATATTGAAAACAAATGCTTAATTTTTACAAATGAATAAATATAATTTTTTATTTTAACAGATTTTTGATTATATTTTCCCAAAAGGTTTCAGATAAGAACCAGAATATTTGTATTTCTTCCTTTTTGAAATTTTGAATATTCACCGACGAATTCAAGTCGCTACTTCCAAAAGTTTTCACGACCAGCCAGATGTCTGAAAATTCGTACACCTGTAATGGTAGTTGGAATTATCGAGTCTTTAAAATTTGAAACTTCCATTTTCGTCTCAAAGCATATGGCCATTCTGACAACCCGAAGTCTGAATATTTGTCAACTTACATTGTTATCAAGTTCTAAGAAATGCACAAAAATTTAGATATCTACCTAGAACGATAAGAAGATGTGGACAGACAGACATGGAAGCAAGTAAAATAAAAGCTTTTTAAAATTCATATCCATAATAGAACATCAAAAACCCAACTTTCTATGAACAACTAGAACCGCATTGAACCCGTTTCTTAGAAGCAATTTCACAACAACCAATAGAACAATAAATGTATTAATACGAGAAGATCTTGTCATAGCTTACACAGATGTTTCCTCTGGTCAAACACTGAAAGATGGAGGATTGTTCTTCTATTACCAGACAATATGATCTAACTCAATGTATCGATATATGGAGTTGGAAATATCCTCAAACTAAAAAGGCAGAGCTATTAACTGTTAAAGTAAGCCTGAATCTTTACAATTACTCTGAAGACAACAACACTCAGGGAATCATTATTCTTTTTACCTCAAATCATCCCTACATACAATAAACAAAGGAACATAAATATAGCTTGCCGCATTCATAGAATCCAATTATAAGCTCAATAGGCAAAGGGTGCAATGGATACCTGCCCATGTTGGTATAGAGGGCAATAATAGAACTGGATAACTTGGCGGAACAGTTAGAGAGGGAAACCAAAACAATCCAATTCTAAACTAAACCCTTTAAGGATGCAAATACTTAGTCAAAACAAAACTCCTAACACCAATCCAATATCCCAGCCAATCTGAAAACTCAATATTAATAGAAATTACCGACCTTCATTTCCAGAATAAAAACGGAAAATATCAAAGTAATGAAAATAAACTCAGAAATGACAAGTTTCTATAGAAACTTCAAGAACTGCGACAACACCCAGCTTAGTCCAGATCCATATTTAGCTGCTATTACGGGAGAACATCAAGGCAGCAGAGGACCTGAGACCTCAGTGATTGTGCACAGAGTACATGGACCGATTTTACCTGCCCCATGGACAAGACATCACCATTACCAGCAAAACAATATCAGCTTATATACAAGTAGATTCCCAGCTAATGCAATGATTGTAACTCATGTTCAGTCTCGAGTTTCATGACTTGTATCTTCATTCTTGATGGATTTTCGATTTATTTGATACCTATCCTTATCAGTTTTATTAATTTTATAGACCGAGAGAAGAGGCCTTAGAACTGGTTTTTCATCTTGATAAAAAAAAAACATCGTTGCAGAGAAGAGAGAGAAGAGATTCGTGGAATATAGTAATATAGAATTTTTGCAATTTTTCACAATAGGGTTATATGAAATAATATGTAACAAATATATTTGGTATTCAGATTGAACTGATTCTAATATATTCATCTAATTTTAATATAAACATATTATCAATGGCTATATTTCAAACAATTACAGAAGGCCCATCAACCAACTCCATAGACGATTTCTACTAGCGATCAAAATTATAAGCAGCCAGGTTAGTTCATCGTCAATAAGAGGTAATCATGTTTTAATATCAAAAAAACTACTTTGATATTAAGTCAATGTTGTAGAAATGTATACCCATTCTTTTACATCATATGCTATTATTAATATGAAGAATTAATGATACAAGCGAAGATGTTGGAATTCTAATTGGAACTTCTAAACAATTTCTTCAAAGAGAAACAAGATCAATTGGAAGTCGTTATTTTGATGGCGGTGTTATATACTCTCATATATATCGCACCGAAATCTGGAAATGGATATAAGCCACGAGGATACTTTAGATATAATTAAGAAAGAATCCTGAATTTTGAAGAAGAAATACCTAAGAGAGAGAGAGAGAAAACAAAATGCATAATTTACTAAATGTACAGAATATTATCAGTCTAATTCTGAAAGCTAAAGCAAAAGCCTAAACTCATTAAGAAAACATCTACAGTTGTTTGGTGACAAGCCAGAGTGATTCCTACATATTTACATACAAAACTTCGCATAGCTAACGTAAAAGATTAGGTAGCCAGAAAAACCTAGAATCAATCAAACCATAATACTTTGTGCATTATTTTCAAAATTATCAATATATATTCCTTAAATATAAACCTGTTGACTAATCCCACACGATTGATTTACATTTATTATGAAATATATTATATAAATTTACAAAATTATTGAATATATTTATTAAAATTTTGCATTTACTTATCTTTGAAGGAATTATTTGTTTTAATTGTTTCTTTTGTCTTTTTCTGTATTTATCGCAACTGTATTTTCTTGAATATAATATAAGTATTTTTTCATAAAGTTATGTTGTGTTTTTTATTATCCCCTTTTGTTAAGATTGCACGAATTCCACGAATTCGTGCTCTTCGAGCTGAAGGAGAAGTGGCCTCTCCCAAAGTTCTTGTTTAGTGCATCTATAATGCAAGCCAAAATGTGTTCTGGAGCTGAAAGTGCCAAAGCTACATTTTGGGCAAGTAGGTAGATTTTGTTGCTATTTTCTTTTTACAATTGTTTGGCATGGCTTGTTCTAAATCTTTTAGTGTTGTTAGACGTTATATAATCTGAGATTCAGAGCTTCTACTGGGTCCACTCTACTGTATCAGCTGTGCTTAGGTGGGTTTCCTGCAGTTCTTGTTTACCTATGTTTTGGCTAATTTTCCTCAATAAATTTCTCCATGGCATATTTTTTCGTCTATTAACGTGTATTAATTTTCGTCTATATAAAAATTAAGTATATTGTAGAGAGTGAGTTGTATCGGATTTCATTCTCTAGTCCACTTAACTCAGGATTCATTGTGAACTTTCTCTCATTCGTTATAGGAATTAATTTCCATTATCACATCCTCATTAGTCATTAATTATTTTTCTCCTTTTTTAAATAATCATTAGCTCTTCATATGAGTATTCAACAATTTGTGTATGTGACAGGGCTGATATTCAGGATTTTGCCTCACTACATATCCAACTACTGACATTCCTGCGATATCTAAAACTACAAACGACCTTCAGCTGGGACCTCTGAGACCAAGGAGCCACGACATGGTGTGGAATTCCAACAAGGCCAATGAACAAGATGTAATGGCATAGATCACGACTCAGAAAGTCAAGATCACATGCGTCTTGTGAGTATTGTTCATCTAATGAATATGTCACTGAGACAATTGGGATAGTCAACGTGGGTGAGAAAGTCATTCCAAACTTGACAAGAGCAATCTAGAGCAATGTGTGTGCAGATCTGTTCGCAACTAGGTGATAATTAGGTGAATTTTCTTAATTCTTGCGATGGTGTTGATTTATCATTTCAAAATATTGAATAAAATTAACCAATACACCACCAATCAGCGTACATCATTAATTTTGATAGAAATATTGATTTACGTTTTATATATTAAAAAGAAAGGTCGCCGTTCTCATCAACATAGACAAAAAAATGTTTTAAGGTGTCGCTTCATCACTGAACTGAAACGATAACTTGCTGAAACGGCCAATAGATTGTGTATAATTTAGGGTCTATTTTTGAGATATAAGTTATATTCCTTTTAACAAATTAAAGTTCTTTATATATAAGCCAATATAGAGATGACCCTGGCGGTGAATACCAGAACATCAGAGAGAATAAATTATTTAATTATTGAATTACAACTTGAGTAACAAAATGAATTTAATTTAAAGTCTACATGTTTAATCCAGCAGCATGTGGATGTTATGAAACATATCACTAGTTTTTCAGATGATCAAAAATTTGATTTTCTATTAAAAATAAACAATTTTTTTAATAACTATGGTAGAATTATTATTTAGAGTATGAGACACATTGTTATTTAGTGTTCAAACATTCAACAAATAGGTTGATAGAAATGAATTTGAATACTTTTTTTATTTCCACAGATTAATAGATTAATATACTGAAAAATATCTAACGAAGAAGGCATCTGTTTCAAAGTGTATTTGAGGGGAATTTCGGGTTAAATAGTTAATAGGGAGAAGAGACACTTTCTCTATTTATATTATAAGTTAAGTAGAGGAGAGTGCGGGTTGATTATTAGAAGAGGCGACAGTGGGGGGTTGTTAGTTACAAAGAGTGGAAGTACATAAAATAAGGGCTGTGGGCTAGTTTAATAGGAGGAAGGGAGATAGAATTCATAGGAAATTAATTAATGGACTGAATATTCAGGAGAGGGAAATTGTGTTTGAAGTCAGGTGTAGAGAATTGGGAGGAAGTAACAGAGGGTTGGGGTAGATAGGAGAAGCGTAGTTCTGGAATTAGTTAATGTCGACATCCAGAATGTAGATGGTTGGGTAATTATATAGAAGCGGATGTGGGATAGAGAGTTAGGAAGGGGCGCAGAGGTATTTAGTCATGAAGGGCAGTAAGATTATATTGTTAGGAGGGGCGCTGTGGGTTCATTTAGTTGGAAAGAGTGGTGGGGTCATAATTATGAAGGGGTAGTTTGGTCGATTTGTTAAGAAGAGGCAGAGGATATTTAGTTATGAGGGGGAGGGCGATATTTATTTAAGAGGGGAAGGGGGATTTAGCTATGAGGGGAAGGGCGATATTCATTTAGGAGGAGGGAGGGCGATATTTAGTTAAGAGGGGCGAGGCGATATTCAGTTAGAAGGAGGGAGAGGGCGATATTTAGTTAGGAGGGGGGAGGGCGATATTCAGTTAGGAGGGGGGTGATAATTAGGTAGGAGGGGGGAGGGCGATATTTAGTTAGGAGGTGAGGGAGGGCGATTTTATTTAGGAGGGGAGGGAGGGCGATATTTAGTTAGGAGGGGGGAGGGCGTTATTTAGTTAGGAGGGGGGAGGCGAATTCAGTTAGGAGGTGGGAGGGCGATAATTAGGTAGAGGGGAGGGCGATATTTAGTTAGGAGGGGGAGGGCGATAATTAGGTAGGAGGGGGAGGGCGATAATTAGTAGGAGGGGGAGGGCGATAATTAGTAGGAGGGGAAGGCGATAATTTAGTTAGGAGGGGAGGCGATAATTCAGTTAAGGGGGGAGGGCGATAATTAGGTAGGAGGGGGAGGGCGATATTTAGTTAGGAGGGGAGGGCGACATTAGGTAGGAGGGAGGGAGGGCTTAATTTAGTTAGGAGGGGAGGGCGATATTTAGTTAGGAGGGGGAAGGGCGATATTAGTTAGGAGGGGGGAGAGCGTTATTTAGTTAGGAGGGAAGGAGGGCGATATTTAGTTAGGAGGGGGAGAGCGTATTTAGTTAGGAGGGGGAGGGATATTTATTTAGGGGAGGCGATATTAGTTAGGAGGGAGGCGATATTTAGTTAGGAGAGGGGGAGGGCGATATTAGTTAGGAGGGGGAGGGCAATATTTAGTTAGGAGGGGAGGGCGATATTTAGTTAGGAGAGGTGAGGGCGATATTTAGTTAGGAGGGAGGGCGTTAATTAGTTAGGAGGGGAAGGGCGATATTTAGATAGGAGAGGAAGGGGTATTTATTAGGAGTGCGGAGGGGGATATTTAGGTAAGAGGGGAGAAGGCAATATTTAGTTAGAAGGAGGAGTGGCGATATTCAATTAAGAAGAGGGGAGGGAGATATTAGTTAGGAGAGGGGAGGGCGATATTTAGTTTAGAGGGGGATGGGGCGATATTTCATTAGGATGGGAAGTGGATATTTAGTTAAGAGGAGGTGAGGGTGATAAGAGTTTGGAGGGGGGACGGAGATATTTAGTTCAGAGAAGGGAGGGCGATTATTAGTTAGAAGGGGAGAGGGCGATATTTAATTAGGAGGGGGAGAGGGATATTTAGTTAAGAGGAGGAGGAGGGCGATATTTAGTTGGGAGGGGGTGTTTATTTCAGAGGGGAATGAGGATAGTTGGTTAGGAAGGGGGCAAGGTCTTATTTAGTTCAAGGGGGCAGGGGATATTTATTAAGTAGGGGGAAAATAATATATAATTAGGAAGGGGAAAAGAGGGGGTATTTAGTAAATAAGGGCAGGGGATTATTCAGTAAGGAAGGGATGTGGGGTTATTTATTTATAGAGGAAGGGTGTATATTGTTTCATTTAAGTTCAGTGTGCTAAGTTGGATTGGGGAGGGGGTATAGTGATGATTATAATAGGCCTCAATTCATGTCTTAGCAGACAGGGCCCGCCTGCTGTCAACGACGGGATGTAGACATAATTTAAATTAAGATATTAGACAAAATCTGAGAAAGAAAGGCATTGCTCTTGTGGGCTGATAGGAGAGGTTTTTAGTGCAAATCAAAATCAATCATAATTATTAATGCTTATATATTCTGTAAATGCTGAGAAATTACAATCAGCCAGGCTAGATTTGTGTTTATTGTAATATGATCAGATATTTACTTCATAAATTAAGAAAAGCTTAATGTTTTGGCATTGATTGATAATAAGCTTTAATATTGTATGATTATCATACTTGAGCGAAAATTCATAGACACAAAAACAAATATAAGATGTTGACAAATGTTCAGAAACATGATTGCTTACTAGTTCAAAATTGGAATCAGGTTCCAATTTTTTAAATTGTGATACATTTCAAAATTTTCTAGTGAAGATAAGAATTGAATTAGATGATCATGTGTTAAATCTGATTTAAAAAGTTCCAAAATATAATGTTATAAAGTTTTATATCAACATTTTAATATGTTTTATTTTTGTTTTTAATTTTTCATTATTTATCTCATATCTAATAAATTTCAAATTCAGACAATACTTTATAAATTTGGATTTTTGTTTGTTTATGTCTCATGGAATATATCTTAAATTAGAGAAATACGCTGAATTCTATGGCACTAGATCATTCATAGTCATATTATTTAAACAATACTTATATTTTATAATGTTCTAGTTCTTTAATTTTTTTGCTTTATATCTCATATTTAGATGATATTTCAAAAATATTTACTGCTCTCGTTTATTCACAAATATAATTCATACAATATATTTTGAAAAAAAAATATGTTTTTTTCAAATCATGGCATTGTTATATTAAATATCGTGTTTTATTAGAATAACACTTATCCTGATCAAATTAGTATGAAATAAAGTAAAAAGAGGAGCTTCTTTATACACTTTTACTCTCGCTAGCTTTCGAACCTACATGGTTCTTCATCTGGCATGGATAGCTTTTACACTAACAAAAGTACTGCAACACAGGTACCTTATATACACCTAGGAGGAAATTTACATACTTAAGCTAATGGATTAAAAGAGAATATATGACGCCGACGTTAAAATTGGAATATTTACATATAAAAAAACCGAAAACAAGATTTGTAAAATTATGAATATATGTAAAACCAGCCAACATTGTTGCGACAAATGAGTAAAAGTCCAAGGGCACAACCAGGGGCCCCACTCAATGTCACAACCAATGGGAAGGATAGGGGGGGGGGGAAGTGGGGGGGGAGGAAGTGGGGGGGTTGGGTGGGAGGAATAGTACCCACATTAATAAAGGACTTTGTATATATCGGGAAGGTCTATTTTGCGGTTAATACTGTTGGTTTGTGAGGAAATAATGGATTCTAAGCATAGTCTGTTGTGTTTGTGGTTGATATGTCTGTATTTAATGTGTGGATGTTCAAGATCAAAACTATGGCCTGTTTGTGCGATATGGGTGTAGATTAGGGATTTTGTATCTTTGTTGTGAATATTGCGATTATGTTCTGAAATTCTGATACGTGTGGTTCTGCCTGTTTCCCCGACATATGATGCTGGCAATTTTTGCACTGTAGAATAGATGGCGCCAGTAGAGTCTATAGGGAGGGTAGGTTATCTGATTTGGTATGCTATTTCTAAGGATGGTGTTAGGTTGAGAGGACTGTTGTATAAAACTTTGATGCCATATGGGCGCAATATGCGGGATATTGAAACTGCTTTGGGGAATATGGAAGCCAACATGTGGCTCTATAGATTGTATTAGTTGTATGGACACATGGATCAAACATGTGTTTGTCTATAAAGGGCAAGGGGTAACCTGTAGCCATAAGGACCAAACGTTATCTAGATTTTTCGATAGTTTTAAATATGGGCAATGAACAATGGTGAAGATTCTCTTGATAGGGTCTTAACTGTATTTATTTTATATGCTATGGGGCTACTGGAGGAGAAGTGTGTGTATTGGGGGGAATGTTCTTTTTGTGAAAAACTGTGGTTTGAAAGTGTGAGGTGTGCGTATGACTAAAATATCTAAAAAGGGTAAAGCGGAGTTGATTCGGTTTCATAAGTGAATTTTATATATTGGGTGGAATTCGTGTAAGGTACTATGGATACGATTGGAGGCTGGTTTGAGTTAATGATACAAAAAACATCATCCACATATCTCCTCCAGTAGTGTATGTCAGAGGGGAGGGTTTGGTTGATCCATGTGTCCAGCGAATTCATGACTATTTCTGCAATTATTGATGAGAGAGGACTACCCATAGGGTGCCTCTGATTGTTTGTAACACTGCAAGTTAAATGTGAAGGAGCTAACGGTCAAACAGAGGGAGGTTAGTTGTAGTATGGTGGAAGCTGTCTGTGTGTCTATGTTAGATGTTGTGAGGAATAGTTGTAATTTATCTGTAATGAGGGTATGTGGTAGGGAAAGGTACAGAGATGTGACGTCAAAGGACGCCATGATGTGTTGTGGTGGCGGAGTTAGGGCTGTGATGTTTTCTATAAATGTGGGGGGGGGGTGAGTGATGCTGTATATGTTCGGGTTTTGCTTCATGAGAGGGGCAAAAGGCTTACCAGATATTTGGAGACAGAATATGCCGGGGATTGGTGATAAGCGATGATTGGTCTGAGTGGGACTCCTGGTTTGTGCACCTTGGGGACGCCATAAATGTAAGCATTCTTGTCCAAGTTGGCTGTAAAATGAGTATGTTGTTCTGCTGTGATGAACCGGATTTTTCATGTTGTTTAGGGATTTTCTGAACATTTTGGTAAGGGTGGTGTTTTCTTGTGGGGAGATAGATGAGAAGGTGGAGCTGTCTTGAAGGATGTCTGTCATCTTTGCTATGTAATCTGATCGGTCCATTATGACGGGTGGTTTCCTTTGTCCGCTCTTGTAAATACCAGGGATTTGTAGCTTTTTAACTTATTGATTATGGCTTTGTTGTTGTGGTTGGGTACTTTGTTCCGGTCTGGTCTTAGTAGGGCTTGGACTATCGCATTCCGTGCTTTAAATGTTTCACCTTGATTTAGAGTGCTCATGATGCCTTCAACACTAGCAATAATTCTGGAGATGTCCGCTTTGGTTGGAGGAACATACTGGAGGCCTAGTTCTAGAAGCTTTTCTTCTCTTTCGGGCAAACGGGTTGTGGATATGTTGATGATTTTGGGGGGAGCTGCTCTCTTAAAATCAGGGACATCTGGAAAATCATATTACTGCTTCCAGTGAGTCAGCTTGGAGAGGTGTTTGTTGTTCTGGACCGTTGTCTGATTTTGGACTTTGAGCGTGGTAGCTTTTACTAGGTCGTGGAGGTCCTCTAAGGGCATTAACTGTTGAATATGGAAGATGAGGCCTTTGATGGAACAAGAAAGAATTCGGATGTTTGAGTGTGAACCCTGTACTCTGGCTTCCAGTAGTTCTAGCTGAAACTTTTTGGTGATTTTGGATGAAAAGGGATTCTTGACTGGATCTTTTATCCTGAGGGATGGTGGGATGAAGCTGACTTTCTGGCATATTAGATTGAATTGCAGGTGACATCTCCATTTGGCTAGTTGTATCGATTTCTTTATCCATTGGCGTATATAAAAGCGGAGCTCTGGCGCAGAATGGCTCATAGTAAAACAGCGAAGGTTAAGTTTTTATAGAATAACTCTTATCCTGATCAAATTAGTATGAAATAAAGTAAAAATAGGAGCTTCTTTATACACTTTTATTCTCGCTAGCTTTCGAACCTACATGGTTCTTCATCTGGCATGGATAGCTTTTACACAAACAAAGGTAGTGCAACACAGGTACCTTATATACACCTAGGAGGAAATTTACATACTTAAGCTAATGGATTAAAAGAGAATATATGACGTCGACGTTAAAATTGGAATATTTACATAAAAAAAAACGAAAACAAGATTTGTAAAATTATGAATATATGTAAAACCAGCCAACATTGTTGCGACAAATGAGTAAAAGTCCAAGGGCACAACCAGGGGCCCCACTCAAAGTCACAACCAATGGGGAGGGGATAGGGGGGTGGGGGATTGGGGGGGGGGGGAGGAAGTGGGGAGTTGGGTGGGAGGAGTAGTACCCACTATTAATAAAGGACTTTGTATATATCGGGAAGGTCTATTTTGCGGTTAATACTGTTGGTTTGTGAGGAAATAATGGATTCTAAGCATAGTCTGTTGTGTTTGTGGTTGATATGTCTGTATTTAATGTGTGGATGTTCAAGATCAAAACTGTGGCCTGTTTGTGCGATATGGGTGTAGATTAGGGATTTTGTATCTTTGTTGTGAATATTGCGATTATGTTCTGAAATTCTGATACGTGTGGTTCTGCCTGTTTCCCCGACATATGATGCTAGGCAATTATTGCACTGTAGTGAATAGATGGCGCCAGTAGAGTCTATAGGGAGGGTAGGTCTATCTGATTTGGTAATGCTATTTCTGAGGATGGTGGTTAGGTTGGGAGGACTGTTGTATAAAACTTTGATGCCATATGGGCGCAATATGCAGGATATTGAAACTGCTTTGGGGGAATATGGAAGCCAACATGTGGCTCTATAGGTTGTAGTAGTTGTATGGACACATGGATCAAACATGTGTTTGTCTATAAAGGGCAAGGGGTAACCTGCAGCCATAAGGATCAAACGGATTCTAGATTTTCGATAGTTTTAAATATGGGCAATGAACAATGGGTGAAGATTCTCTTGGATAGGGTCTTAACTGTATTTTTTTTATATGCTATGGGGCTACTGGAGAAGTGTGTGTATTGGGGGGGAATGTTCTTTTTGTGAAAAACTGTGGTTTGAAAGGTGTGCGGTGTGCGTATGACTAAAATATCTAAAAAGGGTAAAGCGGAGTTCGATTCGGTTTCATAAGTGAATTTTATATTTGGGTTGAATTCGTGTAAGGTACTATGGATACGTTGGAGGCTGTTTGAGTTAATGATACAAAAAACATCATCCACATATCTCCTCCATTAGTGTATGTCAGAGGGGAGGGTTTGGTTGATCCATGTGTCCAGCGAATTCATGACTATTTCTGCAATTATTGATGAGAGAGGACTACCCATAGGGGTCCCTCTGATTTGTTTGTAACACTGCATGTTAATTGTGAAGGAGCTAACGGTCAAACAGAGGAGGCTAGTTGTAGTATGGTGGAAGCTCTCTGTGTGTCTATGTTAGATGTTGTGAGGAATAGTTGTAATTTATCTAAAATAGCATATCTGTAATAATCTGCAGAACCACACTTATCAGAATTTCAGAACATAATCGCAATATTCACAACAAAGATACAAAATCCCTAATCTACACCCATATCGCACAAACAGGCCACAGTTTTGATCTTGAACATCCACACATTAAATACAGACATATCAACCACAAACACAACAGACTATGCTTAGAATCCATTATTTCCTCACAAACCAACAGTATTAACCGCAAAATAGACCTTCCCGATATATCCAAAGTCCTTTATTAATAGTGGGTACTACTCCTCCCACCCAACCCCCCCACTTCCTCCCCCCCCAATCCCCCCCCCCCCTATCCCCTCCCCATTGGTTGTGACATTGAGTGGGGCCCTGGTTGTGCCCTTGGACTTTTACTCATTTGTCGCAACAATGTTGGCTGGTTTTACATATATTCATAATTTTACAAATCTTGTTTTCGGTTTTTTATATGTAAATATTCCAATTTTAACGTCGGCGTCATATATTCTCTTTCAATCCATTAGCTTAAGTATGTAAATTTCCTCCTAGGTGTATATAAGGTACCTGTGTTGCAGTACTTTTGTTAGTGTAAAAGCTATCCATGCCAGATGAAGAACCATGTAGGTTCGAAAGCTAGCGAGAATAAAAGTGTATATAGAAGCTCCTCTTTTTACTTCATTTCATTCTAATTTGATCAGGATAAGAGTTATTCTATAAAAAACTTAACCTTCGCTGTTTTACTATGAGCCATCCTGAGCCAGAGCTCCGCTTTTATATACGCCAATGGATAAAGAAATCGATACAACTAGCCAAATGGAGAAGTCACCTGCAATTCAATCTACTATGCCAGAAAGTCAGCTTCATCCCACCATCCCTCAGGATAAAAGATCCAGTCAAGAATCCCTTCTCATCCAAAATCACCAAAAGGTTTCAGCTAGAACTACTGGAAGCCAGAGTACAGGGTTCACACTCAAACATCCGAGTTATTTCTCGTTCCATCAAAGGCCTCATCTTCCATATTCAACAGTTAATGCCCTTAGAGGACCTCCACGACCTAGTAAAAGCTACCACGCTCAAAGTCCAAAATCAGACAACGGTCGAGAATAACAAACACCTCTCCAAGCTGACTCACTGGAAGCAGAAATATGATTTTCCAGATGTCCCTGATTCTAAGAGCCCAGCTCCCCCCAAGATCATCAACATATCCACAACCCGTTTGCCCGAAAGAGAAGAAAAGCTTCTAGAACTAGGCCTCTAGTATGTTCCTCCAACCAAACCGGACATCCCCAGAATCATTGCTGGTGTTGAAGGCATCATGAACACTCTAAATCAAGGTGAAACATTTAATGCACGGAATGCGATAGTCCAAGCCCTACTAAGACCAGACCGGAACAAAGTACCCAGCCACAACAACAAAGCCATAATCAATAAGTTAAAAAGCTACAAATCCTGGTATTTACAAGAGCGGACAAAGGAAACCACCCCGTCATAATGGACCGATCAGATTACATAGCAAAGATGACAGACATCCTTCAAGACAGCTCCACCTTCTCATCTATCTCCCCACAAGTAAACACCACCCTTACCAGAATGTTCAGAAAATCCCTAAACAACATGAAAAAATCCGGTCTCATCACAGCAGAACAACATACTCATTTTACAGCCAACTTGGACAAGAATGCTTACATTTATGGCGTCCCCAAGGTGCACAAACCAGGAGTTCCACTCAGACCAATCATCGCTTATCACCAATGCATATTCTGTCTCCAAATATCTGGTAAGCCTTTTGTCCCCTCTCATGAAGCAAAACCCGAACATATATAGCATCACTCACCCCCCCCCCCCACATTTATAGAAAACATCACAGCCCTAACTCCGCCACCACAACACATCATGGCGTCCTTTGTCGTCACATTTCTGTACCTTTCCCTACCACATACCCTCATTACAGATAAATTACAACTATTCCTCACGACATCTAACATAGAGACACAGACAGCTTCCACCATACTACAACTAACCTCCCTCTGTTTGACCGTTAGCTCCTTCACATTTAACATGCAGTGTTACAAACAAATCAGAGGCACCCCTATGGGTAGTCCTCTCTTATCAATAATTGCAGAAATAGTCATGAATTCGCTGGACACATGGATCAAACAAACCCTCTCCTCTGACATACACTACTGGAGGAGATATGTGGATGATGTTTTTTGTATCATTAACTCAAACAGCCTCCAACGTATCCATAGTACCTTACACGAATTCAACCCAAATATAAAATTCACTTATGAAACCGAATCGAACTCCGCTTTACCCTTTTTAGATATTTTAGTCATACGCACACCGCACACCTTTCAAACCACAGTTTTTCACAAAAAGAACATTCCCCCCCAATACACACACTTCTCCTCCAGTAGCCCCATAGCATATAAAATAAATACAGTTAAGACCCTATCCAAGAGAATCTTCACCCATTGTTCATTGCCCATATTTAAAACTATCGAAAAATCTAGAATCCGTTTGATCCTGTTGAAGTTTGAGATTGAATCAAGGAATAAAAAGATTATTTATTAAACAAAGTAACTTAAAACAAGATGTTAAAGTAGCAAAATTTTAAAGGCAAGTATATAGGGAAGGCGAGAGACAAAGACTATATATATTGACGTCGACCGCAGCGCCGCCGCGGCCGTTGATTGGTCGATCCCCCAATGCTGCACGCCAATTTTTGATCGCTATTCCAACACTCCCTCTCGATCCAAAATGTTCAATAGACCTCTTAAGTAGTGGAATTTGTTTCGTGGAAGAGGTTTAGTCATTATATCAGCTAGCTGTTCTGAGCTGCAAACATGATGCACTTTAAGTTCACCTTCTTCATGTTTGGATCTAATGAAGTGGTAGCGAACATCAATATGTTTCGTTCGTTTGTGGAATACTGGATTTTCAACAAGTTTTATTGCTGCTTGGTTGTCGATATAAAGTTCAGTTTCTTTAGTAATATCACAGCCGATGCCCTGTAGAAGTCTTCTGATCCAAATCAATTCCTTGGCAGCACTGCAGGCAGCGATGTATTCACTTTCGGTGGTTGAAAGTGCGATAATTGGTTGTCGTTGGCTTGCCCAAGAAACAGTTCCTCCGTTCATCATGAAGGCATAACCAGTCGTACTTTTTCTGGAGTCAACATCACGAGCAAAATCACTATCAGAGTAGCCAACAAGTTGGTCTTGTCCAGTGAAGAGAATTCCCATGTGTGGAGTGCCTTTCAGATAACGGAAAATATTCTTCACTGTTGTACAATGTGCAGGTCCTGGATATTCTAGGAATTTACTCACTTGTGAAACTGCATAAGTGATATCTGGACGTGAAACACATGATGCAAACATAAGGGATCCAACAGCTTCTCAAAAAGGGAATTTAGGCATCTTTTCCTTTTGTTCTGGAGTAGGACAGTCCTGCTTTGTTAAGATGACAGAAGGATCCATAGGCACCGAAGCAGGAATACAGTCAGCCATATTAAATTTACTCAAAATTTTGTCAATATATGATCACTGGTGAACGGCGTGTAGGTCTTGAACCACTCTCGTCGAAATGTCATGCTGCAGCTTGCACCGCTGTCAGCATACCAAATATCATTGGGCTCTACTTGATTATCGCACAAAATAAGTCCATAATCACTTGAACTTCCTTTTGAATCATGAAGATTTTTGTATTTATTTTTCTCATTAGCTAATCTTTTTCTACATTCGCGGCTCCAATGTCCAATTTTGTGACAATAGTGGCATTTAGTGTTCTTCTTGGCATCTTGAAAAGAACGTTGTGTATCTTTAGGCTTCGTTCGTGCTTGCCTGTGTAATATGGCCTCATCTTGTTTAGAAGAACCGCTTTGTTGATTCCTTGTTTCTTCAATCAAAAGTCTTGCAGTTAAATTGTTAAGAGTTTGAGCTTTCGGATCTAACGATTCCCACGCTGCAACAAAGTAGCGCATACTCGAAGGCAAAGTATTTAAAATTTTTGCTACCTTTTGATCTTCCGTTATGGTTCCGCCCATTTGTGAAATTTGTGCAGAAATATTTTCAATTTTTGCTATGTAATCACTTATTGTTTCCGATGTCAATCGTGCATCGAAGAATTGTTGCCAAAGTAGGCCAATAGTAAATTCGGATTTTTGTTCATGAATAGCAAGTAATTTCTGCCACATTTGTGAAGCGGAAGTACAGTTCATCAGGGGCTGAAGAAACTTTAATTCGATTGCCTGTGATAATAACATCCTTGCCTTAACGTCCTTTGATTTCCAATTCTGTAGTGAACTTTCAGAGTTACTGTCGGAGGAAACAACATTCGGCTTTATTTCTAAGCCTTCCAATAATTCTAGTAATTTTTGTTGTTCCAAAAGAAGCCTGAATTGGAATTTCCATAGTGAAAAGTTTTCACCATTAAAAACTTTAATCCTTGAAAGACAATCTTCGCTCATCTTCTTTGTCTTGGAATCGGCCAACGACAAAAAGAAACTAGGGTTATGGTTGGCGGGGACGCCTAAACTTCGAGCAAAACAAAGGCTTACTCACTGCTGGCGGTTAATCCTTTAGGCGCAGTGGAAGCGTGCTGGGCCCATAACCTGTTGAAGTTTGAGATTGAATCAAGGAATAAAAAGATTATTTATTAAACAAAGTAACTTAAAACAAGATGTTAAAGAGTAGCAAAATTTTAAAGGCAAGTATATAGGGAAGGCGAGAGACAAAGACTATATATATTGACGTCGACCGCCACGCCGCCGCGGCCGTTGATTGGTCGATCCCCCAATGCTGCACGCCAATTTTTGATCGCTATTCCAACAGATCCTTATGGCTGCAGGTTACCCCTTGCCCTTTATAGACAAAACACATGTTTGATCCATGTGTCCATACAACTACTACAATCTATAGAGCCACATGTTGGCTTCCATATTCCCCCAAAGCAGTTTCAATATCCCGCATATTGCGCCCATATGGTATCAAAGTTTTATACAACAGTCCTCCCAACCTAACCACCATCCTCAGAAATAGCATTACCAAATCAGATAGACCTACCCTCCCTATAGACTCTACTGGCGCCATCTATTCACTACAGTGCAATAATTGCCCAGCATCATATGTCGGGGAAACAGGCAGAACCACACGTATCAGAATTTCAGAACATAATCGCAATATTCACAACAAAGATACAAAATCCCTAATCTACACCCATATCGCACAAACAGGCCACAGTTTTGATCTTGAACATCACACATTAAATACAGACATATCAACCACAAACACAACAGACTATGCTTAGAATCCATTATTTCCTCACCAACCAACAGTATTAACCGCAAAATAGACCTTCCCGATATATACAAAGTCCTTAATTAATAGTGGGTACTACTCCTCTACCCAACCCCCCCACTTCGATTCGGTTTCATAAGTGAATTTTATATTTGGGTTGAATTAGTGTAAGGTACTATGGATACGTTGGAGGCTGTTTGAGTTAATGATACAAAAAACATCATCCACATATCTCCTCCATTAGTGTATGTCAGAGGGGAGGGTTTGGTTGATCCATGTGTCCAGCGAATTCATGACTATTTCTGCAATTATTGATGAGAGAGGACTACCCATAGGGGTCCCTCTGATTTGTTTGTAACACTGCATGTTAATTGTGAAGGAGCTAACGGTCAAACAGAGGGAGGCTAGTTGTAGTATGGTGGAAGCTCTCTGTGTGTCTATGTTAGATGTTGTGAGGAATAGTTGTAATTTATCTATAATAGCATATCTGTAATAATCTGCAGAACCACACTTATCAGAATTTCAGAACATAATCGCAAAATTCACAACAAAGATACAAAATCCCTAATCTACACCCATATCGCACAAACAGGCCACAGTTTTGATCTTGAACATCCACACATTAAATACAGACATATCAACCACAAACACAACAGACTATGCTTAGAATCCATTATTTCCTCACAAACCAACAGTATTAACCGCAAAATAGACCTTCCCGATATATCCAAAGTCCTTTATTAATAGTGGGTACTACTCCTCCCACCCAACCCCCCCACTTCCTCCCCCCCCCCAATCCCCCCCCCCTATCCCCTCCCCATTGGTTGTGACATTGAGTGGGGCCCCTGGTTGTGCCCTTGGACTTTTACTCATTTGTCGCAACAATGTTGGCTGGTTTTACATATATTCATAATTTTACAAATCTTGTTTTCGGTTTTTTATATGTAAATATTCCAATTTTAACGTCGGCGTCATATATTCTCTTTTAATCCATTAGCTTAAGTATGTAAATTTCCTCCTAGGTGTATATAAGGTACCTGTGTTGCAGTACTTTTGTTAGTGTAAAAGCTATCCATGCCAGATGAAGAACCATGTAGGTTCGAAAGCTAGCGAGAATAAAAGTGTATAAAGAAGCTCCTCTTTTTACTTTATTTCATACTAATTAAATATCGTGCAAAATATTTTAAAATTATATGGTATTTCTAAATTTATATATATATATTGGTGTTTCTATTCTTATATATTATGCAATATTTTTTTACAAAAATTACCTTGTAATTCGTTTTGAACGGTCACCTAGTCGATAGCATAGTTTGTCCAGGCAAGGCCGCATTGGTGATAAATTGCTAAAATAGTCCTGTAGAATCCAATAGGTTTTCCTGTATTTATGGATATTTCTCTTAACCTATTCCAGCATATCTTGGGAAACCTATGGTTACTCATTCTTTGTAATCTTTAAAGGTATTTCATGGTTAATTTAGTAGCGTTTAGTGTAAGTGATACTCTACCCGTTTCCAGTCTAACAATATAGCCAGGGGTATATCTTGGTAAATTGAGAAGTCTTTTAATAAAAATATTTTGTAATTGGTCTATAAAATTTTCATTGTGAGATGCCCAAATCGGCCCAGCATATATTAATATGTATTTAATTATCGCGTCAAATAATTTGACTGCGATATTTAGTGAAGTGAGTTTATCATTATAATAATTTCAATCATTGCAGTATTAGCTTTCGATATATAATACTAGCGGACGTACCCGGCTTCGCCCGAGGTTTTACCCGAGTAAAGGTTTGTCTAACGAACATTTGTTAAAACAATTCTCTATAAACTTATAAAAAGAAAGAGACATATTTTGATAATTTGAAACTCGTAAATGTGAATCTCTCGATAAAGTGAACATTTTTTCCCGGTCCCTGTGTGCCGTGTCATCCTGAATTTTGTCTTTCATAATTTTCTACATTACAAAATCATCGTTTTATCTAGTGAACATATTTTCCCGGTCCCTTGATAAATACTCGATAAGTTGAATAAAATCATGGTCGTGAATCTCTCGATAAAGTGATCATTTTTTCACGGTCCCTGTGTGCCGTGTCATCCCGAATTTTGTATTTCCACGATAAAGTGAACATTTTTTACCGTTCCCTGTGAGCCGTGTCATCGTGAATTTTGTCTTTCCTAATTCTATACATTACAAATTCATCGACACGGGATATCATTTGATGTTGTCTAAAGGGGGTTAAGAGAGCAGTCTCTTTCAAATGAAAAATGCTTTAATTAAGCAGATGTTTAAAGTATAATATATGAGAGAGGCAATCTTACAGGTTGTCGACGCTGTAAAATCCCCAGAGAGAGTGTTTTTGTAGCATCATGCTGTGACTCACACGATGACCCAAGGTCATCAGAAGCAGCAAACTAAGCCTATCTCCGTCTCAATGGCGGCGCTGCTTGCGAGTTAAATATACAAATCTGCAAATAACTCTAAGGATATTCAAGATATTCAAGAAATTATTTTTCGTAAACCTTTCCGGGGATACACCTAATAATATCCCATATTTTCACGGCGATTGGATGTATGGTTTTTGAATCCATAGAGGACACACAGACCACAGACAAACAGACAAACAGACAAACAGACAGACAGACAGACATTCAATTTTATATATATAGACTAGACGAATGGCCCGGGCAACGCCCGGGTTTTACCCGATTGAATATTTTTTATTCAAATACTATTTGTTACAATTATAAATTGGAGCCGTGGATTTCACTCTTGTGAAACGTCCCGCTCCAAATTTACATGTACATTAGGTCAGCTGGTATTACCCCTCATTTTCACCGCTAGAGGCGCGAGCGAATTGACTTTTTGTAAATATACATAATTATAAAGATAGAAGCTTCTAAAGAAGATAATGATCATAATGATGATGCGCGCGCATCCGTGACATGAGGAATTGAGGAAAGACGGTCGTGACTATATATGTTGATAATAATAATAATAATAATATAATAATAATTATTATTATTATTATCATTAGATAATGATAATGATCATAATGATGATGCGCGCGCATCCGTGACATGAGGAATTGAGGAAGGACGATCGTGACTATATATGTTGATAATAAAATAATATAATAATAATAATTATTATTATTATCATTAGATAATAATGATCATAATGATGATGCGCGCACATCCGTGACATTAGGAATTGAGGAAGGACGGTCGTGACTATATATGTTGACGAATGACCCGGGCAACGCCCGTGTTTTACCCGATTGAATGTTTTTATTTCAATACTATTTGTTACAATTATAAATTAGAGCCGTGTATGTCACTCTTGTGAAACGTCCCGCTCCAAACTTTACATGTACATTAGGTCAGCTGGTATTACCCCTCATTTTCACCGCTAGAGGCGCGAGCGAATTGACTTTTTGTAAATATACATAATAATAAAGATAGAAGCTTCTATAGAAGATAATGATCATAATGATGATGCGCGCGCATCCGTGATATGAGGAATTGAGGAAAGACGGTCGTGACTATATATGTTGATAATAAAATAATAATAAAATAGTAACAATAATATAATAATAATAATTATTATTATTATCATTAGATAATGATAATGATCATAATGATGATGCGCGCGCATCCGTGACATGAGGAATTGAGGAAGGACGGTCGTGACTATATATGTTGATAATAATAATAATAATAATAATATAATAATAATAATTATTATTATTATCATTAGATAATGATAATGATCATAATGAAGATGCGCGCGCATCCGTGACATGAGGAATTGAGGAAGGACGGTCGTGACTATATATGTTGATAATAAAATAATAATAAAATAATAATAATAATATAATAATAATAATAATTATTATTATTATCATTAGATAATAATGATCATAATGATGATGCGCGCGCATCCGTGACATGAGGAATTGAGGAAGGACGGTCGTGACTATATATGTTGACTAGAGGCGCGAGCGAATTGACTTTTTGTAAATATACATAATTATAAAGAAAGAAGCTTCTATAGAAGATAATAATCATAATGATGATGCGCGCGCATCCGTGACATGAGGAATTGAGGAAAGACGGTCGTGAGAGAAGACTATATATATTAATAATAATAATAAAAATAATATAATAATAATAATTATTATTATTATTATCATTAGATAATGATAATGATCATAATGATGATGCGCGCGCATCCGTGACATGATTGACGGTGGAAAGACGGTCGTGACTATATATGTTGATAATAATAATAATAATAATATAATAATTATTATTATTATTATTATCATTAGATAATGATAATGATCATAATGATGATGCGCGCGCATCCGTGACATGAGGAATTGAGGAAGGACGGTCGTGACTATATATGTTGACTAGACGAATGACCCGGGCAACGCCAGTGTTTTACCCGATTGAATGTTTTTATTCCAATACTATTTGTTACAATTATAAATTGGAGCCGTGGATGTCACTCTTGTGAAACGTCCCGCTCCAAACTTTACATGTACATTAGGTCAGCTGGTATTACCCCTCATTTTCACCGCTAGAGGCGCGAGCGAATTGACTTTTTGTAAATATACATAATTATAAAGATAGAAGCTTCTATAGAAGATAATGATCATAATGATGATGCGCGCGCATCCCTGACATGAGGAATTGAGGAAAGACGGTCGTGACTATATATATTAATAATAAAATAATAATAATAATATAATAATAATTATTATTATCATTCGATAATGATAATGATCATAATGATGATGCGCGCGCATCCGTGACAAGAGGAATTGAGGAAAGACGGTCGTGACTATATATGTTGATATAATAATAATAATAATATAATAATTATTATTATTATTATTATCATTAGATAATGATAATGATCATAATGATGATGCGCGCGCATCCGTGACATGAGGAATTGAGGAAGGACGGTCGTGACTATATATGTTGATAATAAAATAATAATAATAATATAATAATAATTATTATTATTATTATCATAAGATAATAATGATCATAATGATGATGCGCGCGCATCCGTGACATGAGGAATTGAGGAAGGACGGTCGTGACTATATATGTTGATAATAATAATAATAATAATAATATAATAATAATAATTATTATTATTATCATTAGATAATGATAATGATCATAATGATGATGCGCGCGCATCCGTGACATGAGGAATTGAGGAAGGACGGTCGTGACTATATATGTTGATATTGCTGCGTATTTAGTGTTGTTTGTGCTGGTAAATGGGAATCCAAATATATCATTCTCGATGTGACAGTCAATGGATTATTGCCATAGTACTAGATTTCGTTTCTAGAAAGTCTTCCCCCATTTCGGAATACCATTATTTTCAACTTAATCTGATTCAGAACCTGTAGGTTATCATCCTGATAGGACTTTAGTAGATTGATCTTGCTCTGCAAGTTAATTTTTGACTCTCTCCTATAATTACTTTATCATTTGCATACATGAGACAGTGAAGGTATCCGTAATCTGGTAGATAAAATCCCGGGAGTAAAGACGTATTGTAGAGATCTGCTAAATCGGCGGTGTATAGTATAAATAACAAGGGGGAAAGGGGGTCACCTTGCTGTACACCTGCGTTAATTTTTAAACGATTTGAATATTGACCTTGCCATATAATTGACACTTTTGCCCCTTCATAATAGCTTTTTAATATTGTTAAAAATTTAGGACTTAATCCTATTTTCAATAATTTTTCCCATAGTAGAAAGTGAGAGATTGTATCAAATGCTTTGGTCAAGTTAACGTATAAAGCATATAGTTTGCCCCATTTTATAAGCGCTAATTGGATCGATGAGTTAAGTATAAAAATATTATCCATGCAGGAGCGGTTTTTTTTTAAATCCGTCTTGATTTTCAGGGATAGTTTGTCTTTCTTCCGTCGATTTACCAGGTCTATTAGTATGAAATGAGAAAATTTTCAGTGAATTCAAAAGTTCACCAATTCCATACAACAAAAGATTTTTTATTCAAAATACCTGCCCTGATTAGCTATACACTCGGACCACTTTTCAGGCAATTTTCGAATTCCTTGTCTGGAAATTTCTATTCCTTTTGAGTCGAACCAGTCAACAAGTAATTTTCGTAGTATGTCTGAGTTCGAAAATTCCTGGTTTTTTAGGGCGTGTCCTAAAGATGTGAAAAGGTGGTAGTTCGACGGCGCTAAGTCTGGTGAGTACGGCGCGTGGGGTTAGAGTTCCCAGCCCAAGTCATTTATGGTGTTTTTGACCACCAGCGTTGTGGGCTGGAGCGTTGTCATGCTGCAGAATCAGGTTGTTGTGGTTTTCACGCCATTCCGGTCTTTTTTCATTCAACGCCTCTCTCAAACTGTGCATTTGTTGTTCGTAGCGACTAGTATTGACCATTTTGCCAGGTTTCAGGAGCTCGAAATATACTACGCCAGTCTGGTCCCACCATATGCAAAGCATTGCCTTTTTTCCGAAGCGATTGGACCTAGGTGTCTGTTTTGGAAATTGGCCGGGCAGGCCCCACGACTTTTGGCGCGTAGGATTGCTGAAGTGGATCCATTTCTCATGAGGAGTTACGATTCGGTGCAAAAATGACTTCTTTTCATGCCTGGCGAGCAGCCCTTCGCAGGTTACCAGACGCCGTTATTGCTGCCTTTCGCTCAACTCGTGGGGGACCCATCTGGAAAGCTTTTGGGTCATTCCGAGGCTGTTTAAACGTAGAGAAACAGCACCTTGAGACACCTGGAGCTGTTTTGCGAGTTTCTCCTGCATTTGGGTACTGTCCTCATCCAACAAAGCTTACAGTTCAGCGTCCTCGAACTTTTGGGGCGGGTTTCCATGTGGTTCATTATCAAGTTCAAAATCGCCACTTTGGAATTTTTTAAACCACCTGTAACACTGCGATTTGCTCAGAGCGTGGTCGCTGTAAACTTCCTCGAGCATTCGGTGGGCTTCAGTGGCACTTTTCTTCCAGTTGAAGGCGAACAACAAAACTTCCCGCAAATGGGCACTTTTTGGCTCGGAAATCGCCATTTTCCATTTGGATCCAGAAATTTTTCACGATTTGAATTTTTCTAAAACTGCACGCATGCTGATGCCACGTGAGTCAAAGAACAAAACGCCTACAACAGCGCCACCGTCGGCTCAAATAAAGTTGCACAGCGGCCTCTGGCGCCCATTTTCGCGTTTCATACTAATAGACCTGGTAGTAAACCTTTTTAAAAATAATATTGAATAATTTAGAAATATTACTGCACAGTGCAATTCCTCTATAGTTTGTTGGCTTATTGCGTTCGCCATTTTTGTATATAGGGTGCATTATGCTTTTCGTCCATATATCTTGGTATTTCTCTAAGCTTATTATTTTATTGAATATATTTCTTAGTGTCATAAGAATGGGCTCTGGTAGTCTCTTTATTAATTCATTTGGTATGTTATCCAAGCCGACTGCTTTTCCATTCGCTAGTTGCTTAATTCCATCCATTACCTCATCTATAGTTATATCTATATCTAGTATTGGGTCTGTCCCGCTTAAACACAAATTTAATATATATTTGATCTCTTTATTTCCTGTATTTAATAATTTCTTGTAAAATATATACCAGTCTTCAATCTTAATATCTCTTGATATCGAAACTCTTTTTCTAAGAGTTGCCATGGCATTCCAGAAGGTCCTAGGATCGGTGGCGTTTTTAATCTTTTCTTGCCTATCCTTATTAAATATATTCCTCTTTCTTTCCAACAATTTCAAGTATTCTCTCCGTTTTTCAATGCATCCTTTTCGATCCTGATCTGTATATGATTTTTTTATATCTTTTCAAACATAAGTTTGTCGTATTTTTTAATTGATAACTTTCATTGTCGTACCAAGGTTTGGAAGTTTTGTTGTGTATATATACAACTTTGAGTATGTTTCTTGCTACTATTGCCTGGTAGATTTGAGTGGTTAGGGACTCAATCATTATGTCTATATCAGAAACATTAATACTGTCTTGTTTACTCAATTTATTGCTTAGCAATACGTCCTTTTCTTCAGTTCATATAAATTTTATGATAGAGCGTTCTCTTACTTTTGTTAAATCCGGTATATAATTTCCTTTATTCATTTCTAGTATTACTGGTAGATGATCCGAATAGGGGAGGCCTTCAATCCATAAATATGTAATGTTCCTTATTAGACCTTGTGAAAACATGTAGTAGTCCAAAACTGACGAGCCTCTTAAAATAATACATAAATTCAAATTTGAGGCACTTGTTTAATTATATCTCATGCCATGTATCTCAAAATTAGACAGTACTTTGAAATTTCTAGCTCTTTTTCATTTATATATCATGAAATATTATATGAAAAGAGAGTACTTTGAAATTTGTATCTCTTGTCAATTTATATTTCATGTGATGTATCTCAGAATTATACATCACTTTGAAATTTGTGGCGCTTTTCAATTATATCTAATGCAATATATCTCAAAATTAGAGAGTACTAAAATTTTTTATATTTATTTATATCACATGAAAATTATATAAAAATCTGAGAGTTCTTTGAATTTTTGGTTTATGTTCAAACATTTCTCATGCAATATTTCTCAAAATTAGAGAGCCCTTTACAATTTGAGTGGCTCTGATTTGTTCATATCCTATATGTTATATATATATATATATGTCGCAATATCGTTGCGGAATTTTTTGTTGTTGGTTGAGAATGGTGTAGATTGTTGAAAGCGCAGTCGTTTGAGTGGAAAGTGAAGCATACAGGGGGAATAAGCCAGGACACGTGATGGGGTTGAAATAAAAGGCAATTAATCGGAGGAAAGAAAGGCTTTGAGAAGGCGGAGCGGTTTTGGTTATTGGCTATCTATTCACATTGCGGTAAGATTGACTTAGCTATGGGGTGAGCGGAGAGGGATCTAAGTGATGACTACTCGATGGTGTCCAGCCGATGACTATAGGTCCTAACTCGGTGGGATGCAAATGAAGACTACTCGATGGTGTCCAGCCGATGACTATAGGTCCTAACTCGGTGGGATGCAAGTGAAGACTGTAGGTCCTAACTCGGTGGTGTCCAGCCGATGACTGACAATTCTTGGTTCTCGATTTAACACGAGAACTCTTCTTACATCTCATTGGTTGAAAGGTGTGACGTGGAGGTTCCCTATTGGTTCTCCACTAAATGAATTACTCTCTGATTGGTCTACGTTACGTCTTTGTCTTTAGACGTGTTCCAGCTTGACCAGGAAGTGATAGTTTGTTGAACTCGAACTTTTATGAGTTCCGCGATAATTAAACTGGTAATAACTTTACTAATGATTGTGCTAACTCTCTAAGCCTCTTTTCTAGGCCTTTCTTCTAGGCCTTTCTGTCCTCCAATGTTACCTTGTTCTTTATTGAAACAAATCATACATTTTCATACATATTGGATTGACTATTTGCATCTATGTATGTACAAATTATGACATATATTGAACACAAAACTTCAAATTTGTTGAATTTCTTCATTTCTAAGAATTTCCATATAGCTTAAAATAGACAATAATTTTATTTTATTGCATTCATTGTTTAAATCCCACGATGTTACTCAAAATAAGTCAGTAATTTGAATTAACACATCATTTTATTTTCAAAAATTATTTCTAATATTTTTTTTATATTCCTAATACATATAATGTTGGCGTGTTAGAGTTTTAGTTGAGGTAAAATAGTTAATAAAAAACTATTCAGGAGGACATTGTCCTGCCCGGAGTGATGTGTTCAGGTCGAGAAGCGGTCCAAGATGTACTGGGAGATCTCCTTGAGGCCGGAAGTAATGAATCCAGCCGTTCTTCCACGTCCTGGTGGGAGCACAGCAGCAATGTGGAGCTTACTAGAGCCTATTACTTGATCCTAAAATTTGACCACAGCAATTTACTAGGCAAAAATATAATGCTTATTAGGAAGAAAATATTGATGTAAACCCTGCCTTTCACTTCATCGACCTACTGAGACCTCGTATAGCAGGTGAATATACGGCTGACCTACGCCACAACAACCGTCTTCCAGAAATATCAAGAATAAACCAAATATATCGCTGAATCTACAACTGTATCCTGTCTGATGTCATCTACTTCCAGAAATATGAAGACATATATAGCCAGCTGTATCTATAACTGTAGTCCTGAGTTACCGGTCGCTGCCCAAGACCAATGAAATAATCAATATCCAGTTACAAATCAATCTTTACTCTATTCCTCAGACTCCAGTCATTAATATATTTCAAGAAAGGAACAAATCAACTAGTCAACTACACTATAATTCTCTCTGTAGTCCTGAGAAGACAACCTGTACCGAAGACCAAGAAGGCACCAACTCGACATCAAAACTTACAATCAATCAACAATGTAGTCACAGCGTCTAGCGGGAACCTCTCACCAACGTTCCAGAATCTCGCCATACCACTCTGATCCTGTCCTAACTGTCTGATTCAATGTCTAATAAATAAGAAAATAGTTTATTCCTGTGTATCTTCCATAACATATCTGATATAATAATAAATATAACATTACATTATTGTAATAAATGTGTTGAGTGCGTTGTGTTGTAACCCTTCTAATAAATAAAAAAAATTTACAAAAATTCAAATAATACCTTAAATTATGAAATATATTTTAATGTATAACTATGTATTTTTCTAATAACTACGTGGCCATCACACAATATGGGACAGACTACACAGAAACCTTTTCTCCAGTGATGAAAACAGATTCATTTAGAACTCTTCTAGCCTATGCTACAATGGCAGGATATGAATATAACCACTTTGATGTTGAAACAGCATTCCTGTATGGAAAACTTTCAGAGACCATTTCCAGGCTACCAGGATGACAAGAAAAAGACCTCTGTATGTACAGGGTGATCCAAAAGTCCCGCACTATTTTAAAAATTAATAACTCCGCGAATATTTGCGCTAGAGCAATGCGGTAAACGCCATTGTGTTCAGGATGCAATGGGATTTTTTATGGCAAATAATGAAAAATTCGAAATTGATTTTAGTTACAATTTTATTCGCCAGATGGCGCACTACCAGAATCAGAGATTCAGCGGCCAAATTGTTTGATAAATTGAAAAATATAACTGATCGACACGTATTTTTCCTTTTTGAATACCAGGAAAGAACCCTAATAACATCAAATAACAAATTAATAAAACACCACTTCGCAAAAAGTATGAAGAATTGGTTAACAATTTTTAAATACAATCAGAGATATGTAAAATAGGTAAATGCAAATTAAACATGTAGCAAAAATAAAATTGATATTTTAGATGCGGTTTGTTTCCGAAGATAATAAATTTCTAATATTTTTAATTCAACTCTCTCTCAGTGTCGATTATATTTATTTTAATTCATTAGAAAAATATGTTTCTATCGCTGATAATTTATTTTACTCTGGAATGCCGTTGTTGTTGTCGTGTCCAATAAAAAGCCTCAGATGTCTACATGCATCTCCATCACAACAGCAGCAATGTCCACTATCTTGGGTGTGTAAAGCTGCTGCTCTGGGTCTATGTCAATTTTCTGCAAAGCTGCGGCCATTGCTGGCTATGAGAATATGTGGGTAGGTGTAAGTTCCACACCAGGACTATTGTTGCATGCCCTATAGGTTATTGTGCCATATGGATGTATTGTTATTCCTTTATAGTGTTTTGTTCTAAGTCTTGTTATAGTTTTTGTCATTTTTCTCTCAGAGTTTATTTCGCATTTTGATCTTTTCTTATTTATTGTTTAATTATCTTGTATTTTGACAAAGAATCAGCGTCAAATAATGACATTTGTTCTTTCCTTTGGCTCAACTTTCTGGCTTCCTTTGCCAATTCAAATGCCATTTCATTACCCCCGATCCCAGCATGAGCAGGGATCCATTGTAGAATGCAGTTATTCTGCAATGGTTCCAGTTGGGTAAGTAACGAGTGTATTTTCTGTGTGATTTTAGTATTACCCTTCTGAATTGCTTCTAGAGCGGATATGGAGTCACTGTATATTAAATTTCCTTCTGCTTGATGCAGGGATGGTTGGTTAAGGCATACATCAAGGGCTTTCCAGATAGCTGTCAGTTCACAAGTGAAGTTTGACGAAATCTGTCCCCCTTCTTTGATTTTGATGTGCGTTCCATCTTGCAGTATTATGTTAATTCCGGCCCCTCCATAACTCAGGGTAAGGTCTGAAGATCCATCTGTATATGCTGTTGAAGGGGGTGGTCTAGCATTTTTAATCAATAATTTGTACTATGAGGACATAGCCGTTAATATTCCAAACACATCAAACCTCGAAGCCCAAGGTATCAAAGTCTACCTCAATCAAAACAAAGCCATCAACATATACAATATGTATCACCCTCCAAACAATACACTTATTGACGATGGAACAATGGCTCAATTTCTTACAGACAACTCTTATTGTAGGTGACCTTAATGCCAAACATCAACTATGGGGATGTTCCACGCCAAACCCAAGAGGCAAAATACTTTCAAACATATTTGACGACAATGCCATCATGTTCTTAAATGATGGGAATCCTACCCATCATTCCTACAGCTATAATACTGCACAAGCCCTTGATATAAGTTTTTACTATCCTGACATTTTCCACAAATGCAAATAGCAAATATTAAAAAGTATTGGAAGTGATCATTTGCCTAATTTGATAGAAATTAGCACCAAGAGACCAAAACCAGCTCAATTAAAAAAAATCTGGAACTTCAAAAATGCTAATTGGATATCTTTCGAAAACACCATTATTAAAGCAGCTACAGTTTCAATACCAAGAGGTAATATTAAGAAATGGATTCCAAATTATACACACCAGGCAAAAAATATTCAGACACTTATAACTAAAAGAAATGACCTACAAAAAAGAGCACCCAAAACCAAACAAATTGTAGAACTGAACTGAACATTGTGAATGCAAAATAAAAAGATTATACGTAAATGTGAAAAGGGAAAAATGGAAACAAATTTGTGAAAACCTGAACCCAAGAAACCCGAATACAAAACTTTGGAATTTGGCAAAACAAATTGACAGATCCCAGTCACAAACTGAAAAACTAATATGATTAAGAATACAGATGGTACACCAGCAACTAATGACAAAATTTGTGCCAATCCTTTAGGTAATTCATATCAAATAAGTAGTAAAATCAAGGTTGAAACAAAGGCCCAAAGGATTATTCATGACTGTAAAAATGTCACCAGCACTCATAATATTTTCCACGATAAAAATAAATATGAAAGAGCTAGCTTATGCATTAGAAAACACTGACCTAAACAAGACTCCTGGGCCAGATGGAATCCATGACCAAATGATATCAAACTTGGGCAAAAATGGCAAAGAAAGACTTCTTTATATTTTCAATAACTCCTGGAAAACTGGAAAATTGCTTCAAGACTGTAAAAATGCAACAATAATTCCCATTTAAAAACTTTACAAATCTGCTGATGACCCAAAAAACTACCGACCTATCTCTCCCATAAGTATTTGGTGAAAATTAATGGAAAAATATACTCAGACGACTCACCTACCACCCCGACACAAGAAATCTCTGACCAGAAGAACAATATGGATTTAGGAAAGGACATGGGACAATAGACCAACCCTTATTTTTCACACAAAAGGTAAAAGATGCACAAAACAGAAAACCAACTAACCACACAATAGCTGCTTTTTAGACCTTACACAAGCTTTTGATAAGGTATGGAAAAAAACAAGTTAATTACAAAATTATACAAACATTTCAAATTTGATCGAAAAGCTATCACTTGGATAAATGATTCCCTTAAAAATAGATGCATCAGGGTCAAATATAATGGCACTTTATCTAAAACCTTCAAATTGTATCAAGGATTACCACAAGGATCAGTCCTTAGCCCAAATCTCTTCACCCAATTTATTGAAGGCATAGAAGATTTTTTTTTCATAAAACCAATATTGGACTTTTCGCTGATGACATTATTCTATGGAGCAGCAACACTAACTGGAAAAAAGCTGAAAGAGATTTGAACAAGACTATTCTCCACCTAGAAAAATTTGCTAATAAACATAAATTAGAATTTACCCCCCAAAAATCTGAAACCTGTCTTTTTACTACCGATAAGAAACTATACAAAATAAGACCAAATATTATTCTGAAAGAACAACAATTGCAATATAATAAACATCCTAAATATCTCGGCTACACCCTGGATCCAGAAATTAACTCCAGTAAACATATTGAAGGAGTTGTTAGAAAAGGAAGAGACCGACTAAAAATCTTGAAATATATTTCAGGAAGAGTGGGGAGCTGAAGCAACAACACTAAAATTTACTTACAAATCTCTAATGAGACCTATCTTGGAATATGGATATCAAATCTATGGTACAGCATCTGAAACAAATCTAAAATCACTGGAAAGGATACAACTAAGTGCAGCTAGAATTATTACAGGTCTTCGAAATACCTGCCCTAATGATATTGAACTTTACGAGGCAGACATTATGCCCTTAAAGGGTAGAAGAAGCTTCAATCTGCCAAAATATATAAACAAAATCAAGAGTTATGAAAACAAACACAGAACTTCCAATTGCATACTTAATTGGGAATCCAATATAAGACTCAAAAAAGAAGGCCCTCTCCACCTGGTCAAAAGAAATGGATTTTTAAAATATAAAGTGGAAAAATATTATTTAGCAGAAAAAATATCCCCATGCGTATCACTAACAAAATGTTATTTTTAATGCCACTTTAAATGAACCCACCAACAAACAATACCAAAATCCAGAATACTTAAAACAATTATCATTAGAAATAATTAATAAAATTTCTAAAAATGCAATAACTATCTATACCGATGGTAGCAGAGACGAGTTGGGACACACTGACAGTGACTCTCTCATTAAAACCACAAATGGCAATGAGAAAATAAACAGAAGAAACCCAAATTTTTGCTCAGTCTTCAGATCAGAACTTATAACCATCTATGAAGCCTTAAAATCCATCAGAAACACTGAACATCACGATATATGGATTCTTACTGGTAGTAGAAGTGCAATACAACACTTGAGTCACACAAGGGAACTTAGAGACAAAGTAAGCAGGAACATAATTGGTTATCTCCAAAAACTCTCAATACCTCAAAATTTCACCTTCAATGGATACCTTTACATGTTAGCATTGAAGGCAATGAAGCTGCTGATGCGCTAGCGAAAAAAAGGCACAAAAGAAACCTTGCTACAGAAAAATAAACTTACTTTTAAAGAAATAGAAACAGTAGCCAAAACAAAAATAAACAAGAACTGGAGGATCCCACCTAAGCACAGTTGGTACACCCTAGAAGCAGATGGCCACCCAGACCTTTCGGTCCACAAGCCGGCATCCGAAGCATGCACTTCGCTGCTATTCTGTTCAACTCATAAGCCAAGTAACGATATCCAAGCTAGTGCTTGGACATTGTACCTGGAAACACCACCACCCAGACAACGTGTCTGGAAGGATTTCTATACCGGTGGCCTTTAATCACAGCAAAAGAGGACATTATCTACTGTGTCCAGCAGGGACCGCGGGGAGGCGGCCCCCGGTCGACTCTGTTCACTAACAGCTGAGGAAAAGCTCAGCTGCCACGTCGTGGGCTTTCTCAAGAAGCTTGCTGTGGTTTCTCAGCAGCTTACTCTCGATCGCGCCCCTCGCCCTCCTTCTCTCTTCCTGCACACCCACTACCCTTGGACAATCCAAGACGTAGTGGCGTGCATCCACATCTCTTTCTTCATAGACGCAATCAGGATTTCTCTTAATTAAGGGCCCATGTCCTGAACTACCCTAAGGAATTTGTGGGACATTACCTTACAGAGGTACTTGGGTGTTGTTACCCAATTGAATATACCTCTCTCCCCTTCACACTGTTCCTCCATCTGTCCAACCATAAGTTCTGGACGTGCCCCCTGATCCTCCTATAAACTTCTTTCTTGGTCACTGGGGTCCTCAGTGATCAATCTCTAAAGCATCCTGCCTTAGTGAACCTGTCTGCGAACTCATCCCCTTCGATGAGGCTGTGTCTCCTAACCCAATAGAGCTCCGGAGTCCGCGTTGTCATCTCCAGCTCCTGGATTATTTGATGCGCGAGTTGCCCTTTCACCAGATTGATGGCGACCAGGGCCGACATACAATCTGAATAGAGGCGGTCCGGGCTGAAGTTCTTCTCGGCACACACTCTGAGGGCACCCTGATCGCAACCAGCTCGACTGAAAAGACCAATTCGTCCACTCTGAGTGTTAAGCTTTCTTTAAAGATCAGCTCTCCATTAGTGAAAATCACTACTTCAGCTCCAGTATTGGTTCCAGACTTACTACCATCAGTGAAAACCTCCGTGCCAATCCCTGTCGGCCCTCCAGGACTCCAATTCCACTTTGGCAACCACTGCGGAGACTTCCTTGGGTCCCTCTTCCATTCCAGGGCACCCGCTTCAAGTCCCAGGGCATCTTCCCTGTTCTCCCAGATCTTCTGTCTGATGGTCTCCTCCTCTAGTTTCAATCCCAGGGGAATAAGCCCAGCGAGGACCAAAAAGGCCTCACTGCTGGTAGTGCGATATCCCCCTGTGATTCTGAGTGCCGCTGTCCTCTGCACGCTCTCTAGAGTTTTTGCCACCTTCTGATCCCTGTTATAGCAGGATTGGCTCGACACAGGAGAGGCAGAGGTTCCTTAAAATAGTACCCTCCTTCTCCCCCCCCCCCTGTTGAGAGCCAACCAGGACAGGCCTGCACAACGCCTCCCTGCCTCTCGCCACCATCTCCTCCGCTGGTATTGCCAACCCATCTTGTCATCAATGACCACCCCCATGACTACCCTCCGTCCTTTTATCCGGATAGCCGGCTTATGCTCCTATTTGATCCCTTTCCTTTTAGTTCTTATGTCCCTAGGTTTAAAGCTGAGGGCTTTAGTTTTGGAGACATTGAACTTAAGGCCAGAGTCATGGGCCCAATTCGAGAGGATTTGGAGAGAAGCTTCAACACACTTCTCAGCTTTCGCTCTTGAAGCAGCCTCAATGATAAGGAACTGGTCGTCAGCATAGAGAACCAGCCTGGCTCCCTCAGGGAGCTCCTCCTGGAAAACGGTGTTTACCAGGATATTCCACAGAATAGGTCCGCAGCAAGAGCCCTGGGGGCAACCCCTAGCACAGTTTCTTTCCAACTTCCGCCCACCAAAACTGAGGCTAATCCGTCTATCTCTCAGGAAGTCACGAACCAAGCTGCACAAATTATCAGGACAACCCATGTCCATCAAATTTCTCATCAGCTTGTTCCAGATCATGGAGTTGAACGCACCATCAATGTCCAGGGCCACGAAAAGAACCCAAGCACCCTTATTTAAGCCCATCTCAACCCCCTCTAACACCTCGTTCAGAGCTGTGGTTGTGGAGTTCCCTTCCCTAAAACCATGTTGGAAAGGAGCTCATTACTCTCTAGCCAGTGCTTCAGTCGCTGAGCTAGTAGGCTATCCAGGACCATACCTAGACACACTAGTAAAGAAAGCGGACGATAATCATTAGGAGAATTACCCTTTCTACCAGACTTTTCGAGAAGCACTACTCGAGCAACCTTCCATGCCTCAGGAAAAGTACCAGTGTCCAGACACCTATTGAAAAACCTGGCAAGAAGTGATGGGTGCATTCTTAACAGGGCTTTCACGACCGTGTTATCGATCCCTTCGGGACCAGGAGATTTCCTTTTCCGAACTTGAAAGCCGTCAGTTTCACCTCATTCTCAGAAAAGGGCGGATCCACCAAACCACAAGTGTTCAGAGAGATCTCGTCCTCTGGTTCCTCGTTTCCGAAGTGCCGATCCAAGTTGTTTTTATTTTATCTTCTGCTTTCGAGCGAGTAGGTCTAGAACACATTCTCTCTGAATTTTCTCGTTGTTGATGGATGAAACTGCACCAGTGATTAATTTGGCCGCTTTTGCTTGAACACTGTCTAGTCTTACTTTTAGTGACGAGCTTGAGGGAGCCCAGACCGGTGTTGCATATTCCATTATCGGCCTTATTAAGGTGATATATGTTGTTCTGAGAATTCTGGGTTTTTCTTCCCAATTTGTTCCACATAGCCATCTCAGAATGTTTAGTTTTCTGATAGCTCTATTTGAGGTGCTAATTATGTGTTTTGAAAATTCCAATTCCTCATCAATGACAGTTAAAATAATTTTATTGCCATCTTGTCAATACATGCAAAGTGCACAGTCTGCACTATTTAAAAAAGATAATATGCATTATATACACTATGTACAATGAATATGGCGCCTCTGCCAGCGCTGCAGAGTTTGGTGGAGAATCGCCAGTGGGTCTCCAGCAACACCACGCATTTTGCGATCTACGATGAAAACGTAGATCGCGGACTTCGCCGCTCAGGAGATGGTGATGGCGTGGTCCTCGAGACCAACTGGAAAGATCCAGGACTGCAGTATCACACCTAGGTATTTTGGAATTCTAATTTTATCAATTATTTGTTTGTTTATGCTTATTTTGAGGTTATACAAGGTGTGTCCCATAAGTTCCCGGACTGGGTCCATAAAAAAAAAAGGTAAGATATATTTTTAAAAAATTATTAAAACTTTTTGAAGTAATCCCCCCTTGCTTCAACGCACCAGCGCCATCGTTTCCCCAAATTGTCGAAACAGTTTTTATAGAGCTCTTTTGGAATGCTCTTCAATGCCAACAGCGATTTTTCTATTATGTCATCCCTGGTGTCAAAATGTCTTCCTTTTAGAACTGCTTTAAGTTTGGGGAACAGGAAAAAGTCATTTGGTGCGATGTCTGGGGAATAGGGTGGTTGAGGTAGGATTTCTGTCCCGTTTTTAGCCAAAAAAACTCGTCACCAATTGCGCTGTGTGAGGGCGGGCATTGTTATGGTGTAGGATCCAGTCACCATTAGGCCATTTTTCTGGCATTTTTTTTCGAATCGCTTCCCTTAGATGGCGAAGAATGTCCAAATACATTTCCTTAATAACCGTTTGGCCTGCAGGAAGATACTCGTGATGAACAATGCCCTTGTTATCCAAAAAAAGCGACCAGCAACACCTTGTATCTGGATTTCAATATCCTGGATTTTTTTTGGTCTAGGCTCACCCTGACCTCTCTACTCGGCATATTGACGCTTGGTTTCAGGGTCATAGTCATAGACCCATGTTTCGTCGCCTGTGATTATCTTGTCTTTCCATTCCGGATCCGTTCTTGTCATTTCCAACATGTTCTCACAGGTTGCAAGCCGACACAGTTTTTGCTCATTAGTGAGGAATCTTGGGATGAATTTTGCATGAGTCTTTTTGAGCCTCAAATCTTTGGTTACGATCCTTCCAATCGTTGTTTTAGAGATGCCTGTGTCTTGCTCTAGCTCCAGCAAAGTGGTTCGAGGATTTTCTTTTATCAAATCGGTGATTTTTTGCACATTTTGGGCGTTCTTGCCGAGGATCATCTTCAATAGAAATTCTGCCAGCTTTAAATCTAGAATGTCATTCAAAAACAGTTGTTCTTTTTGGGGGGTCATTGGGGAATGCTTTATTAGGCATTTTAAAAGTTTCGGTTGCTGATATTTGAAGTTTCACACAAATTTCTATGCAAATCCTCTGCTTCAATTTTTGTTCCATCGTAAAATCGCCGCAGCGCAAGGTGTAACCTTTAAATAAATTAGAATAACTTTGGCGCACGCGAACGTACCGCCTCGATATTGGTACCACCGTGTTGCCAGATATTATTTCTATAATAAACTGTCAAATTTATTTACATTTTTCATTTATTTATTTTTTTATGGACCCAGTCCGGGAACTTATAGGACATACCTTGTATTTATGCCTTTTTCCCTGTCAGTGGATAAGACGCATAGGTTTGGTTTTATTGGGTTTATGGTCATTTGGAGTTCCATTGCCCACTTCTCCAGTCCTCTCATTGATGTGTTCAGTATTTTTTACGATTTTTCTATGCTGCTACTTGTGTGCCATATGGCTATATCGTCTGCATAACAGGCAACCTTTGAGTCTTCAGTGAGGTAAGGATGGATGTCGTTAATATATAGCAGATAGAGTAGAGGACTGAGCACAGATCCCTGAGTTACACCAGCCCATGTTCTTCCTTCCTTGGAAAATTCTCCATTGAACCAAACCTTTAACCTTCTTCCCCTTAAGAAGTCTGCAATCCAGGTTAAGGTTTTTCCTCTTACTACGATGTTGTGCTGCTTTTCACGTAATTTCTCCCTCCATACTCGATCAAAAGCTGAGGTCATATCCAGGAATACGGCCGTTGTCTTCTTTGGCGGTTTTTCCTGGAAAGAATCTATTATTGATTGACAGAAGTAGAACAGTTGATCAGTCGTACAGTGCTGGGATCTATAGGCAGTTTGGTAGAAGTTTATTTTATTATTGTTAGTGAGCCAGACTATGAGCCTAGAGTGGATAATTCGTTCTGTTATTTTACAAAGTATGCTGGTGAGAGCAATTGGCCGATAGTTCTTGGATTCCTTGGCATCTTTGTTTGGTTTCAGTATTGGCACAGTAATTGATATCTTCCAATTCTTTGGTAGTTTACCAGTTTACCATGAAATGTTTAGTATTCGTAGGAGTTGTTTATTAGCTTTGTCTTCAAAGTGTTTAATCATTTGACCAAACATTAGATTATCTCTTGGTACCTCTTGGATTTTTTTATTGATGAGTGTAGCTCATTCAGTGTGAAGTCTTTCGAGAAAATATCTTGTTGATGGAAGTTTCTTGCTTGTTTAACTAACTGGTTTATATTATTTTTAGAGTCCTGTCTTCATTCGTATATTTGAGTATGGAAGTGCTTGAAAGATATTCAGCAATTATGTCAGCCATCTGTTTGTTCTCGTTTTTTCGCTGTTCTATTCATATCGGTTAGAGTATTGGAGGAATGGTGTTGGTTTTGATTGTTTTCTAACACTCTAATCATATTCCAGTGTTGGCTGTCCTTTCTTGGATCCAATTTTTCGCAGAAATCTGCAATATTTCTTGTTTGCATATCCAAATTTCTTGTTCTATTTTGTGACTAATTTCAATGTGTTCCTTTCTCTTTTCTTCTGTTTTATTTTTTAAAGAAGTTCATTGATATTGTCTCTCTCTGAAATCATTGCCTCGATGTTGTGGTTCTTCCAGTGAGGTATCCGCAGGTCTTTACGTCTACCACTAGGTATCGATGCTTTTGCAGCTTTTGATATATTCGAAGAGAAGTTTTCCAAGTTTTTGTCAAGCGTTCTGTAATTCAATTTTTCGTTGCACAGTTCTTCAAGCTTTTCTGTGAATTTTTTTCAAGTCAGCTTTCCTAAAGTTCCATGTTCTTTTATTCTATTGGACATTCTCAATTTTGAAGTTTAGGGTTGTTAAAATTCGTTTGTGGTCACTGATTGCACCTCTCAGGATTTTCCATTGTGTTGTGGGTGCGATGTTGAAATTTATCGCTGTGATGTCTATTGCGGATTCTGTGCCTGTGGACTTGAATAGATAGGTGTTCTCTCCCTTATTTAATGGTGTAAGGTCGAGGTCGGTGACCTTTGTTATCCTGGACAGATGATCCCCAAGTTGAACTTTTGGCGTTAAAATCGCCGTGTATGATTGTGATATCCGAAGAGGCTTCACTTAATGTCTCTAATGTGTGTACCCATACAAAATTCAAAGATATAACGAGCTGAAAGTTGGCGATTTTGAGATGCGTCAAGAATTCGCTGCATGGGTTTTCCGGCAAATTGATAGTGATGAAAACTGGCTGTCGAATGTTCTGTGGACAGATGATGCTCACTTTTCTCTAAACGGAGAATTTAACATTCAAAACAGCCGCTTTTGGGCACCAGAAAACCCTAGTATTTTTACAGAAATGCTACTTTATCAGCCTAGAGTTACAGTTTTGTGTGGGTTCACTTCTTTTATTATTGGGCCATTTTTCTTTGAAAATTCAATGGAAGAACTTTTAAAACCATTTTTGTAACTGGTGAACGTTATGTTCAACTTTTGAGAGAAAAGGGTATTCCCATATTGCAGGGAAAAAGCACTAAGCGAAATAACATTCATGAAAGTTGGAGGACCTCCTCATATCCCCCGCGGTGCCAAACAATTGCTGAAGGATACGTCCGGTGAAATTCGTGGGATAAGTCGCCATATACCAGTGGCCTCCAAGATCACCAGACTTGACGCCTTGCGATTTTTGTTTATGGGGGTACATTAAATCGTGTGTTTATCGATGCTGGCCTACCATATTGGCCATGTTGAAGGCTTCTATCAGATGGCACCTTTTATCAATTTCTACAGATATGTTGTTTAATGCTGTCCATTCTGTCATTTATCTTCTGCAGGCGGTGATTGAGAATGAAGGGTGCTACATTGAGCAAGGATTGTGACCTAATACAAGAGAGAAGGCAGTTACCTCATGTGTTATATAAGCTGCCATGTATTATATTATCTACCAATATTTTGCAGCTCTTTGTGTTGGGATATGGGGATAATAAATGCTGTCCTCACATCTTGACTTTTTTTTGTGAACAGTAATTTTTTGTTTGTCATTTGCTCACATATTATGTCGTGCAAACAGAGTGTTATAACTTCTCGAAAACACAATTTTTCCCCTTATGTTTAGTTTTTCGCTTTTCGCTCATTAGAAGAAATAGCATAAGGAATATTTTCTGTACACCAATAAGTTTAGAAATTTTGTGCAAAAAAATAATACAAAATGATTTTACTAACACGTTTTTCAACGCAAAAGGTCGATTTAAAAAATATTTTTATTTGAGGGGACACATTCTTTAAAATTGTGTACAGTATGAGAGAGAGTTGAATTAAAAATATTAGAAATTTATTATCTTCGGAAACAAACCGTATCTAAAATATCATTTTTTTTTGCTACATTATTTAATTTGCATTTACCTATTTTACATATCTCTTATTGTATTTAAAAATCGTTAACCAATTCTTCATACTTTTGGCGAAGTGGTGTTTTATTAATTTGTTATTTGATATTATTAGGGTTCTTTCCTGGTATTCAAAAAGGAAAAATACGTGTCGATCAGTTATATTTTTCAATTTATCAAACAATTTGGCCGCTGAATCTCTTATTCTGGTAGTGCGCCATCTGGCGAATAAGATTGTAACTAAAATCAATTTCGAATTTTTCATTATTTGCCATAAAAAATCCCATTGCATCCTGAACACAATGGTGTTTACCGCATTGCTCTAGCGCAAATATTCGCGGAGTTATTAATTTTTAAAATAGTGCGGGACTTTTGGATCACCCTGTATACTAAATCAGGCATTGTATGGACTTAAACAGAGTGGTAGGGTATGGTATGAAACATTTACAGAATACCTTTTTGAAATAGGTTTAACACTACTTAAATCTGATAAATGTGTTTTTACTTTTAGAAATGGCAATTCACATTTACTTTTAGGACTGCATGTTGATGATATGATAATCATTAATTCTGATCCTGAAATTTTGCATGATATAATACAAAAAATAAGACTTCACTTCAAAATAAAAGAAAGTTTAACAACTTGTAACATTTTAGGCATTAAAATTATTAAAGAGGATGTTAGACTGATTTTAAAACAGGAAAATTACATAAATAAAATTTTACAAAAATATAACATGCAAGATTGCAAGCATATTTCAACCCCATTAGATCCTAACACTAATTTAGATAATTTTAATAGCTCTAAGGAAGTTAATAAGACTCAATATCAAGAATTAATAGGCTCTTTGCTTTATCTCTCAACTAAATCTAGGTCTGGTATTGCCTTTGCAGTTACTCTTTTAAGCAGATATAATCAAAACCCTAGAGAAATGCACATGGGTGCAGCTAAGCGAATTCTTAGGTATTTAAAAGGAAGTAAGCAGTATGGATTAATATATACAAAAGGAGATGTCGAATTAAAGGCTTACACAGATGCATCATGGAATTGTGGCGCAGATCCAATAAAGCAAGATCAACTGCTGGATTAACCTTTTATATAGATAAAATCTCATTTCTTGGTCAAGTAAGACTATTCCTAACACATGTCTTTCAACTTGTGATAGCGAAATATGTGGATTACTTCAAACTGTAAAAAAGGCCATTTACATCCAATACTTTTTTGAAGAAATTACATCTAATTTTGTTAAAATACAAATATTTTGTGATAACAAAGCATCAATATTTTTGACTAATCTGGTCAAACAACTGATAAATCTAATCAACAACAACAACAAAAGCCTTTATTCAGGGTCACTGACCCTATACAGGATTCACCAGAGGTATGCATAAGAACAAAGCAGTGAGACAAAGGAAATAACGATATATACAGAAGAAAAAGAAAAAAAAAAACAAGAAAGAGAAAGAGGGAAGCAAGAAAAACAACACAAAAAGAGTAGCAGTATGAAAGTGAGGAGTGAGTCTCACTTGGCCTTCTTCTGAGATATGGACTTGTGGAAACCATAAAACGCCGTAGCAATATACTTATTCTGGGTCATATTGTCAATTATTGATGGAAGTGAAGCACAGAGTTGCCCAGTTTTGAGCATAAGGGTTGTTCTTTCTTCTTTCAGAGCATAGCAATCAAAAATATAGTGAGTGATTTCATTTTTTAGTTTTGAATTACAGAAGGTACAAATCGGGTCTTCACCGCAGAGCATCTTGGTGTGGTTTTCTCTAAAAAAAACTTGAAAGTATTCTAACTTGTGCGAGTAGTCTTACAACCGGGAAAGGAAAATCCCCTAAAAGGTATCCCTCCGTCATGAAAGATATGTGAATGTCTTTGTAGTGAGAGTATAGCTTAGATTTATCCATTCTTGTAAGGTCGTTTTGTATAGATTGGTCTGCCGCTGTTTTTAAGAGCCCTGTAATCGCGCTCCTCAGCGTTTCAGGATCATCACAGGAAACAAGTGCAGGGGATCCATTATTGTTAAGCAGAGATAAATCTAATCATTTAGTTAGATCTATTGCTTTTTTACATGAGAAATTGAAAAATAATATTTTTGACATTCAATATGTAAAAACTGAAGACAATAGTTCTGACTTTTTAACAAAGGCTTTATCAAGGGAAAAATTAATCCATTTGTTATCTTTATTTAATTATAAGACCAACTCAATGTGAAAATGTGTGTATATTGTTACTTTTATTTGATATCAATGTTTTATAAAATATTCCTTTGGTATTTAGGCCTAAATGTTAACATTTTTCCGGTAAACAAAGAAAGGCAAGTGGCGCCACCACAAACCGTGACGTCACGTTGTGACGTAGAAGCTTAGCTATGAATGTCTGTTGACATTAGCCTTCAAGACATTTAGCTTGAAATTAAAGGGGGGCTTTGTTGGATTTAATTTCCAAGCTTATTATCATTGATGACATTTTATTGATATTTGACTACTCTGTTGTTGTTGCTTTTGTTCGATAGCACATATATATTTTGATTGCTGTATTTCCCATTATATTTTTTCTTTCTATTATGTTATAATTGAAATGTTTGTATGAATAAATAAAATAATTAATTAAAAAACTCCTTCATTAAATAAAAACTTCCTTCATAATCTATATATAATCCCTTTACCTTGTAGGTCCAACCCTTCGAGTGCAAGTAACTAAATGGGGCTCTGGCACATTTGTTAGTTCAAAGTCGAACTCTTTTCACATGTGTAGACGTGTGGTGCACTTACAGTAAAAGTAGTCGCCTACTTCTACCCACCATGATTATCATGGCCTGTACCACGTATACAATAGATAATTTAGAAAATGTTTATAGGCTATGGTCTCTCAGGGTATACCCTAATATACAGTATATATGAAAAAATAGTACAATTGTTATATTGTACTGGGATAAGGTGTATAAATTAAAAAAAGGCATCTCCTTATCGTGCACTGAAAGTTGCTGATGGTTTGCGCCATCTATCGGAATAAATATCAACTATTCTCGTTCATTTTTAATTATTCCAGAATTGGCCAAATACCCATTCTTGATTAATCAAGAAAAGCTAACCACGGATTTGGCCAATTCTGGAATAATTAAAAATCAACGAGAATAGTTGATATTTATTCCGATAGATGACGCAAGCCATCAGCAACTTTCAGTTGCACGATAAAGAGATGCCTTTTTCTTAATTTATACTGTATATATCTATATATATATATATAAATGAATGTTTGTATGTTTGTTTGTCTGTCTGTATGACCCGTATAAAATTCGCAGTAGTTCACAAATTCAAATCAAAATTTCCATACATAGGTAAAAAATAACGGGGATGACGATAGGCTATTTTAAAATATATATAAATCATTTATTAAAACTATATATTCAAATTATTCAACTTAGTTCACGAGCAGCGCCCTCTAGAACACTCAGGCGTCGACGGCGGCGCGCGACGATTGGCTGCCGGCGTGCACGTGACCTCCCTATGCGGCGGAAATGGCGGGCGGTCGCGTGGGCCCTCGCGACAGCCATGCGCGCACAGGGAAGTCACGTGAACGCCGGGAGCCAACGGGCCTCGCCGCCGCCGTGCTATAACTGATCTAATTCAGCGTTTAAAATAACTGCTCTTGCTATATTTTGCTATGTTTTATGTGTTTGAGTATTACATTTAATCGTGTAAACCCGGGCGTTGCCCGGGTCATTCGTCTTATTTATATATATATTATTTATATATATATATATATAATTTATATATTGAAATACGGCGCCAATTTATAATTGTAACGAATAGTATTTGAATAAAAACATTTAATCGGGTAAAACCCGGGCGTTGCCCGGGTCATTCGGCTAGTGTTCAATAAAAATATAATGTGTATCAGGTTTCATTCTTATCTCTATAGTACACGTGATACAATCCGTGATGGTGGGTAGTTAGCGACTGGTTTTACTTCCAGTGAACCACTTATCTACACATGTAGAAAGCAATTTGACTTTTGCTCTCATAAGAATGCCTGAAAGCCGTTTGTGTGGTAACTTGAACTTACTGGTGGGGTTTAACTTTAGTAAGAATTGGAGGCCATTGAAGCAATTCTTTCTTCATAAAAAAGTACCCAATACGGAATTCTATCCCGTGTCTTGGCTGTCGACACTTTATATTACTCTTGCACCAGTAACAGTAAAACAGACTACTGGCTTCGTATTGGGCTAAATGTTTGCTTTAATCAAACTTTTTTAGAACATTATGGAGCAAATTGTTCAGCGCTCGTTATTATCACCACTTCCCTCTATACAAATATATTGACACTAGACGAATGGCCCGGGCAACGCCCGGGGTTTACCCGAGTGCGAATATATTTTAAAAACGTTGACTTGGGTGGTCGCTATTAACAGGGTGGTCTGTATAGACAGGTGGATGTATCACACAGCTGATAACAGGGTTGTCTAGAGTGGTCTCTATAGACAGGGTGGTCTGTATAGACAGGTGGATGTATCACACTGCTGATAACAGGGTTGCCTAAGGTGACCGCTATAGACAGGGTGGTCTGTATAGACAGGCAGCTGATAACAGGGTTGTCTAGAGTGGTCGCTATAGTCAGGGTGGTCTGTATAGACAGGTTTATGAGAGAGGAAAACTTACAGGTTGTTGACGCCGCAATCCCCAGAGAGAGTGTTTTTTGTTGCATCATGCTGTGACTAACACGATGACCCAAGGTCAACAGGGGTGGAGCAGCAAGCTTAAGCCTATCACCGTCTGGCGGCGCTGCTTGCGAGTTATATCTACAATTCTGCAAATAACTCTAAGGATATTCAAGAAATTATTTTTCGAAAACCTTTCCGGGGATATACCTAATAATATCCCAGAATTTCATGGCGATTGGATGTATGGTTTTTGAATAACAGGGTTGTCTAGAGGGGGGCAGGGAGGACACGTGTTCCCTGGCAGCCAATGAGCGCGCATTCTATCCATGAGCTTCAGACAAACAGACAAACAGACAGAATAAGGCAAATATATAAGTAGATTCACTCTGGCGTCGAGATCGCGAGATGGTGGAAGTGAAATGAACTACGCATGCGCCACAAGAGCAAGATAGAACCAATGAGCAGGGGTGAATAAATCTGGCATCAGAGCGATTATAGCTACTATTTCAGTAGAAGCTTGGAATATCTTAATTACAAAGTATCTGTCGCTGCCTATATTCACTCTGAAAACTTTTATTCATTAACTCAGATTATATTATGAAAGGAATTAAAAGCACAAATGTTTCTTTTATACATAATGTAATATGTATATAAGAAACATTCGTGCTTTTAATTCCTTTAATTCCTTTCATTTATATGTATAGATGACACGTTATTGCTTTGTGTTAATTCAGATTATATTCATTATTATCAATAACTGAAGCTCTTTTTATAATAGAAATCCTTATCATTCTACATTCATTAAGATATAAAAGTTCTTAGTAGGACGTGCAGAGCAAAGTCTCGCTACTATATTCTAGGGAAAGTAGTCATATGAACTATCTCGTTCAACATTTCTCAAATTTTTTGGCCTCAGAAAGTTAAAGTTTGCAAAATATTTGCGACCGATGTTTTTTGAACAAAAATCTAACTTGATATTTTAAAGAATTACTAGGTTGTTGTTTCAAAATTCTAAAATTAATGCATTGAAGTAAAATAATATAGTTCAAAAGGTAATATTTTCAAATAAGATATAATTTTAGCGCAGATAGGTTAAATTCTCCGAGAATCGGTAAAAATAGATTAATTATCTGTTAATACAAGGTGGGATCAATAAATAAGGTGAATTATGATTTATTTTAAAAAAATAAAAACGATATAGAAAATTAGGACTTGATTTGTTCAAAATAATCACCTTGGCTTTCTATACATCGTCTCCATCGATCTGGCAACTTGTAAATACCCTCTTTATAGGCACTCTTAGGAAGCGTGTGAAAAAAATCTTGCACCACTTTCTGGACATCTTCATCCGAGTCAAATCGCTTTCCCTTTAACTCCTTCTTTAGTAGTCCAAAAAGGAAATAGAGGGGGCTAGGTCTGGACTATATGTAGGATGTTCTGAAACTTTAAAACCTAATTTAACGATTTTATAGATACAGTTTTACATGATGTATGCGGCCTTGCATTATCATGAAGGAAGAGAACACCTTTACTAAGCGTCCATCTTTTTTGTTTCTTATACCGGGCTTTAGCTTTAATAATGGTGTGCACAGTTCCATAGCTTATATTCAAATTGTCGTCTATGGTAAAAATGGATATTTTCTGTCCTCCAAAATTAAGTTTTCAACCGCATTTATCGTGCTTGGGGTCGCTGTAACACTTGGTCGTCCAGGTCGCTCAATATCGGTACATGTAATTCGTCCATTTTTGAACTCGTTAACCCATTTATAAATGTTCTTTTGAGACAAACAAGACTCACCATAGATATTTTTCATTCTTTGGCATATTTGAGATGTTTGAATACCTTCTGCATTCAAGAAACGAATAACTGCACGTTGTTCAAGCGTGGTGCAATCCTTCAAGGGAGCTTCCATTTTAGTTTATTTATAAGTCTCGCGCCGCGCGTGGGAAAAATAACAGAACACCTTAAATAGTCTCTCAATGTTATATTTCAATATTCTGTTGTTTAAATTATTTTTGCTTTTTTAATTTTTAAGAAATATGATAATTCACCTTATTTATTGATCCCCCCTTGTATAAATTGTTTTCAATGTTACTTAAATGGAGATCGACTTTTGGTGACTATATAAACAAATATTCTCCAATTTTATCTACTAACGACCATGAATCTCAGATCATCATTTCCTAGTGTATGAGAGAGTTTTTGGAAAATTTCCAAGGTCGAGAAATTCGACGAAAGTTTGCAATAATGTGATTAAATCTTGGTATCGTGCTTTCGTAATGTGAAATAATAGGTTTTAATTTTGTAAATTTTTAAAATGAAAACAGATGTGTTATATATATTCTCTACTTTGTTTTTTTATTAAATATATTGCATAATAAAAATGCAATAATAATTTTTAATCTCAGTAAAAACGGTATAAAATTTGTTCTACGAGTCATTGGAATGGTTGAACACTTTGCTATTTTTCTACATATTCGTCTTGATGCTCAATAACTTTTTTCATCCTGTCAATCAACATGGTAATTCCGGTGTTGTACCACTCTCCCGCCGCCTCTTTGAACCACTTGTCGACCCACCTGGCGGACACCTTTCTGTAGCCGAGGGTCTCAGACACAATCTTGTGCACGGAGAAGTGGCTGCAATCTTCATTCAGGACATCCTCGATCTCTTCAAGGGTTATCCGCCGGTTTGCGCGCACCATTTCGTCGATTCGAGCCACGGTTGATTCCGGCAAACTCGGCCGCCCAGACCGCTGTTCATCGTGGACGTTTATCAACCCCTCGTTAAACTCCCGGCACCATTTCCGCACATTTTTGATGTCCATGCACTTCTCACCATACACTTCCACTAACTGACGGTGAATATCGACAGGAGAATTATTTCTCGCATTCAAAAAGCGTATAACTGAGCGCAACTCGCACGCGGCGGGAGAGTGGTACAACACCGGAATTACAAAGTTGGTTGACAGGATGAAAAAAGTGATTGAGCATCAAGGCGACTATGTAGAAAAATAGCAAAGTGTCCAACCTTTCCAATGATGTATAAAAAGTTGTGATTAAATGTGTTTTTCTATGAAAAAAAAATAGGAGACCTTACTTTTCTACTCACCCTCGTATTTGTAAGCGCTGTGAGGATTCCCCACTGATAAACAAAATATTTCCATTTTTTTTTATCACAGTGAGGATAGAATGAAGTTTGCTTTACTTGTAAAAGAAACATTCTTGTTTAATAGTTTTGTTTCTTTATAATGTTAAATACTTGTTTTTGAACTTTTCTCAATCACCGTCGGTAGTCACATTTGATTGTCACATTCGGTTGTCACAATTGGTGGTCACATTCGGTTGTCACATTCGGTGGTCACATTTGATTGTCACATTTGGTTGTCACATTCGGTGGTCACATTTGATTGTCACATTTGGTTGCCACATTTGGTTGTCACATTCAGTGGTCACATTTGGTTGTCACATTCGGTTGCCACAATTAGTGGCCACATTCGGTTGTCACTTCCGGTGGTCACATTTGGTTGTCACATTTGGTGGTCACATTTGGTTGTCACAATTGGTAGCCACATTCAGTGGGTCATGATCGGTTGGTCAAATTCGGTGAGGTCCAATCCAGTAAGGTCGTAGGTCAGGTTGGCAGGTAACGAGGAGAGGGTTTACCACCAACGCTTTTTTTGGTGCCCTCAGCCTGTCACACAACAACACTGTTAGAATCTCTCAGCCATTTTCTAAAAAAAAAATAAAAAGAGAAAATACCATAGTTTTCCTTTTTTATAATTTCTGCATTTACCTTTCAAATATAATTCATAAGCTGAAATAACTATTTTGTCCCATAAAAACTGAGTGTATATTAATAATAAATATTGTAACGTTTTATTTTTGCTTTAACTCTTAAAGAAATGTTTTATTTTAAATCTTTATCTAATTTGTTTGTTTGTTTGTTTTAAATAAAGAGGCAAATTTACCATGTTGTTGTTCTTTTGTTTTTTAATTGTTCTTTTTTTCCAATGATGATAAGAGTTATTGATCACACATTAAAAATCAATGAAAAACCAATTACAAAATTAATTACAAAATTCAGAAACGTGTCATATCCCTCGGCTTGAAGGATTTATTTTCGCAAAATAAATGGTTTCAATTGTGACACATGAACTTTAACCAAGGAGGAATCATCTTTCAATAATTCACACGTAACACTAGATATTATTCTTGTTATTTGAAAAGGACCCTCATACTTTGGAGATGTTTTGACCATACTTGGATCATTACTAGCTATTTTACGAAGGACCAGATCACCAACTTTGAATGACGACTGCGGATGTTTTGCATCGTGTCGTGCTTTCCACTTTTCTCTATGCTTTGCGCTATTTTCTATTGCTTTCTTCCTTGCATTTTCTATGGTGAAATGTGGTGATTCAGAAAATTCTGGTATTGCACAATCTCCAAAAAGTAGGAAATTTGGAGAAAACCCAGTGACATCATGGGGTGTGCTATTATAATCTTTCACAATTTTGGCAAGTAATGATGACCATTTTAGTCTTGGATTCTCTTGAAGGTTTGTTCTTAATTTGGTGAGTATAGTGTCATTCATCTTTTCACACAGTCCATTACTCTGCGGATGATATGGCGTCGAATAGGTGTGTTGAACTTGATGCTCATTCAAAAACTTGTTAAATTCTTTTGATGTAAAATTCTTTCCGTTGTCGGTTAAAATACATTTGATTTGGGGAACAGTTCTGTTGATTTTGTCTAAACATTGAATTACTGCTTGAGAAGTGTTGGTGACAGTAGGGAAAGCCCAAACAAATCTTGTTAGGTGGTCAATTATTACTTGATTGTATTTGTGCTTGGTTTCATTTGCTGCAGAGCCTAGCACAATAGTATCCATTGATATTAATTCCAGTGGTTTCAGATCAGAGTTTGGTGCAACATATTCTCCAATAAATGGTTTATGACTGCATTTAGTTATTTGACATATTTTACATGAGCGAACATAGTCTTTGATGCAATTGATAGCGTTCGGCCACCAATAAAATGGTGTTATCAATCTTACTGTCTTGTTAATTGAGGGGTGAGAATGATTATCGTGGGATTCTTTGAGAATTTCTTCTTGGAATGATTCTGGAACAACTGCTTTTAGAACTCCGTTATGTTTCACCATAATAAGATCTCGATGAATATGAGAGTTCTTTACAAAACTGAGATCCGCTTTTTGTTGGTGTAGTCGAAGAGTGGGGATTGATATATGAAATGACACTGGTGATCTTGACAATGCATCAACATGCGTTTGCTTTAATCCTGATCTGTGAACTATTTTCATTGACTTGGTTGATAATTCAATTATCCATCGGAGATATTTTGCCTTTGGTTTCTTTACGTTGAAGAGCCATTCCAAAGCCGAATGATCTGTATTGACTTCAAATGTATTGTTCTCAAGATAAACTTCAAAGTATTCAACTGATTGAACTACAGCAAAGCATTCCAACTCAAATGCAGAATAGTTCTGTTGATGTGGTAGAAGTTTCCCTGAATAATAGGAAATTACATGTTCTTGATTATCATTTCCAATTTGAGCTAAAATAGCACCAATTCCCAGTTTAGATGCATCTGTATAAAGCTTACATGGTAATGAAGAATCATATGTAGAAAGAACTGGATCTGTGGATAAATGAGACTTTAGTTCCTGAAATGATTTGTTAACTTCAGTAGTCCATTTGAATAACTTATTTTTTCTTGTGAGGCTTGTTAAAGGATCTGCAATTTCACTAAATTTAGGAATAAATTTCCTGTAGTAACCAGCTAAACCCAAAAACTGCCTTACTTGCTTCACTGTTTTAGGTTGAGGGAACTCATTTATTGCCTTTGTTTTTTCAGGGTCAGGTTTAATCTTGTTATGTCCTATGATATGACCTAAATATCTTATTTCTTGTTTTGCAAAGGAGCATTTCTTCAACTTGAGTTTGATATTGTTTTCTTTAAGCTTGTCAAATATTTTCTTCATGAGTTCAATATGATCTTTAAAAGTACTGCTGCAAATTAGAATATCATCTTGATAATTACAAACACCGTTCCAAAGAAGATTTCCAATAATATGCTGAATTATTCGCTGAAAAGTACTTGGAGCATTTTTCAAGCCAAATGGCATAACCAAAAATTCATAATGCCCGTCATTTGTAATGAAAGCAGTTTTCTCAACAGAGTCTGGATGTATTTCAACATGCCAATAGCCCCATGCTATGTCAAGTGTTGTGAAGTATTTCGCATTATGTAAGCGATCAAACATATCTTGGATGTATGGAAGAGGCTGCTTGTCATCAATTGTAATTGCATTCAGTTTTCGGTAATCTATGCACATCCTTTGTGAACCATCCTTTTTAGAGACCAACACTACGGGGAAGGCCCAAGGTGACTGAGATTCTCTTATTAGTCCCTTTTTACTCAATTCTTCAACTTGTCTTTTTATTTCATCATATTCGGCAAGTGGTCTTCTATATGGTCTACAACTGATGGGTGGATGTTCAATTGTATGGATCTTGTGTTGAACAGCAATCCTTCCGATGTCAGTTTCATGCTGGCTGAACAATGCTTGATTTTCTTTAAGTAATTGATTAAGCTCTTTTTGCTGAACAGATGGAAGATGCGTTTCAGGAGATATATAAAAACATTCATTTCCTTTAACATACACCGCTTTGTCTTTTGTGTCAATTATTAATCCAATTTTTCCTGCTACATCAAGTCCAATAAGCAATGGATAGCTAAAGTTTTTCACTACATGAAGCTTACACCCGACAAGTTTAGAATGGATTTTCAAAAATACTTCTACTGATCCTAAAGTATATGCAAAACTATCTACTTGTTTAATTTTGATTCTATCGTTTACATTCAATTTTAACTTATGTTGTTTTAAAAGCGAACAGCTCATTAATGAAATAGTTGACCCGGTATCAATAAAAGATGAAACTGGAATATTATTAAGTAAAACCTCAACATTAACAAATCTATAAGGAAAATTGGTATTTGCTATTCAAAGTGAATCAGCTATGGTTTGTTTAACATCTGTGGTGATATTAGTTGCTTGGTGTTTAAGCTTGTCTTTATAATTAGGATCATAATCTTTGCAATCACTTATCCAATGTTTAAAATACAATCCTTTTTTCTTACAAATAGGACACCAATATGGGCAATTTTTTGAGATTGTAGGTGTAGTTATATTAAAAACCTTGGTTTTACTTCTCTGTTGTTGCCTTATTTGATTATTGTTTTGTTCAATCTCCACGGCAATCTGCATCCAATGTGATGGATCTTTAGGCTGGGCTGTTACGAGATAATTTTTCCAATCTAATGGCAATCCATCCGTTAACATTTTTAGCTTCTCGACATTATTGAGGCTTGTTTGATTTAATAATCTAATTTTATCTCTAAAATAATCTTCCACGGTTTCTTCTTTTTTAAGTCTTCTTTTTGATGCTGCAATTTTAGGGCTTTCAATTTTATAACCAAAGCGCTGAATTAATTTGAGTTTAACAGTATCCCATTTTTTAATGGATGCGTTGCTCAATATTTCATCAACAAACCATTCTAAAGCATCTTTTGATAAATAATAAATTAGATTATTGATTCTATCGACTTCATCTAGTTTACTAGTTTCCAATTCATATAGTTTAAGCCATGATTCAGGCCGAATTGAACCTTTATCACCGCTAAATTTCTCTAATTTGTTTACATTTACTGCCATTGTACTTACTTTTTCTTTCGTCGAAGCTTTTTTTGATTTATATTTTATTCCTTTCGTAGCTGCGCCAAATATTTTATGTAACGTTTTATTTTTGCTTTAACTTTTAAAGAAATGTTTTATTTTAAATCTTTATCTAATTTGTTTGTTTGTTTTAAATAAAGAGGCAAATTTACCATGTTGTTGTTCTTTTGTTTTTTAATTGTTCTTTTTTTCCAATGATGATAAGAGTTATTGATCACACATTAAAAATCAATGAAAAACCAATTACAAAATTAATTACAAAATTCAGAAACGTGTCAATATAATTATATGAAATTAAATTATAAACTATTTCAGTTAATTATATGGAAAAGCTCCAAGGAAAAAAATTTAAATGTTATTATAGGCTTAATAAAATCAAAGCCTGGTGTGAAAAGGTGAAACTTTCACTAAGTCCAAACAAAACAGGTATACTCTATCTACATAACTATGAAAAATTACCCATTAATTTTGATGGAAAAATAATTCAACCATCAGAAACTGTTAAAATTTTGGGAGTTATTTTTAAAAATCATAGACAAAGGAATAAGATTAATTTTGGAACACATGTTGACAATATAATTATGAAAGCTACGAAACTTAAGAATATATTATTCTCATTATGTGCACGTACTTGGGGCATTGATACTCGGCGTAGATTGATCTTATATAAAGCTATGATACGCTCTACAATAAGCTATGCATCAAATATTTGGTTTCCTTTTATCATTGCAGCAAAAAGATACAAGTTGAATTCTATACAATATAAAATTCTTATTAGATGCATTCATGCTTATAGGACTTCATCTTCTTACATCACACATATACTAGCGAAAACTCCTTTACTGTCCGATTATCTTGAATTATTACAAACAAAGTATAATATGACAAATTCTCTCACAGATCGAACACTCAAAAAACCCCTTCAAAAAGAATTAAACAAACTATATCTGGATCTAAAATTTAAGTTTTATCTTTCTCAATCTAATGAACTGTTCAAGAAATTCTTTCCAATTGCTGTCCCAAATTTCATTTCTTCTGATAAATTCACTACTTTATTCTTAACTGGCAAAGGACCCTTCTTAAGTTTCCTATTCAAACTGAATGCTATCAGTGATCCAACATGCGAATGCCGCTTAGATGTTGAATCACCAGAGCATCTTCTTTTAACTTGCCCTCTGACTAATTAAATTGTATGTAGATACTTTGAAACATTACCAAATTCTCTGTGTGTATATACTCTATCTTATGAGAACTTTGTTAAGTTTAGAACTATTTGTACAATAATTTACAAAACAATACTAATCCATCGTGTAAATAATTAATCATATATATGTAAATAATACTAGCACAGCACAATAGTCCTTTGGACTTCGTGCTTTTGTAACAATATAAATAAATAAAAAATAAATAAATAAATAAAATACAAAGTCACCCTATTTTATTCAATTATTGACCATAATAGTTCTCTCTCTCTCTCTCTCTCTCTCTCTCTCTCTTGAACAATATTATACTTTATAACATTTGTGACCCTAATCATTCTAATATTTTATTAGAGAAAATACTTCTAGTATCTTATCTCTATAAATTCAAATATGATTTAAAACCTTTGTTTGAAGATTAAAACATATTTAGTTCCATACACCATTTTAATTCTTGTGATAGAGGTTTGGCCCGTATGAATATATTTTATATATTACAATATATTTTTCAATGTATTTTATCACTTTTTAGTGATATAAAATATTTTTATTCAAGATAGGTAACTATTTGGCTTTGTGAAAAATTATACAGAAGCGAGAAATTGCATTACGGCTACCAAATAAAAACTCTGACCTTATAAACTGAGTTTATGATGGCTCGTGCCATCTGTCGGAAGTAAATATAAAATAATCGTTGAATAATTCCATAAAATATATGGGTCAGAACTATATTTTCCTGATGAATCAAAGAAAGTCAACAACCTACGCCTTTCAAGACTTTTGGAATTGTCTGCTTGTAAATGGGTCTTAATGTTACTATTATTTATGAATAATAGAATCAGAAAATAGAAATTAGTTATTAATATTCTCGTTTCGCTTTTTTATCCCTTTAAGAAAGATAAATACACTAGATAAACCAGGTACATTATATATTCAGTTGTGAGGACAACCTTATTATTTTTTTGTGCAGATCATTTTAATCTTCAAAATATTATTTATTATTCACACATTCTATTATTATTTAAAACATGTTGTTACACTAAGTGGATGTTTAGCAGGTTGTCAGCTTATTCTCTCCATGCACATGACCTACATATTTTCAGACCGTGTTTCAACCATATTAAAAATCAAGAAGAAAATAACAGGCACACATTCTCTCTCCCCAAATATATTCAATATTTATTTCTTACTCTAGAGAGAGATATTTAAAATCCAGGTTCCTGGAGCGCAGAACACCAGCTACCAGTGAAGTCCAGTCAATAGTATGGACTAGTGCTAAGCGTTTTTATTAATACTCGCGTCCTGTTATGATATTTCTGATTTGAGCCAGTCGACCAGAAAGTTTCATGCTGAGGTTGAATCTGGAAGGTTTCTCACTCTATAGAGAATAAATATTCGAGACGGAAACAAAAACAATACAATAAAACAAATGAAATGATACTACAGCACGTAATCTGTTTATATTGATTTTTTAAAAATCATATATTAGAGAAATAATTTTTAAATAAATTGAGGAAGAGAGAGACTATTCAAACACACAAGATGCAACAATATATTCAGTAAAATATTCAATGTCCATCTTTGATCATAGAAAAGTTATATATTTTATAAATTAGAAGTAATAGATTTGAATTTGAGAGAAACACTTCTACTGTTGTATATTTTAATTAATGACCAACGTTCATCCTGTGGCATCATGAATTAATGTGAATATTGAAGAAATTAGAATTCAAATTTGACAAAGTTTGGCGTTTATCCAACCGCAATATTGGCATATATATGCCTTTTTATTATCTAGATATACACTGCGTGACATTGAAAATGGAGCACCAAGAAATAGTGGCCAGAAAGTGATGAAACTCGGCAGACAGAGAGAGACAGGGACAAACAATAAGTGATCTTTATTTCAAAATGATAGTCATAATACAGAGCGAGAACGGCGTCGGCTTAGTAGCAAGTAGGACCACCGCGGACGGCGATGCACGCAGCAACACGTCTAGGTAGAGAGTCAATCAGAGTACGGATGGCGTCCTGAGGGATGGCTCTCCATTCCCTCTCAACTATTTGCCACAGTTCGTCTTCTGAACGCGGCTGTGGCAAGGCATGCAAACGGCGTCCAATGATGTCCCAGACGTGCTCGATTGGTGAGAGATCAGGAGAGTACGGTGGCCAGGGAAGCATCTGTACATCTTGCAGAGCTTGCTGGCTAATGCGAGCAGTGTGCGGTCGGGCGTTATCCTGCTGATAAAGGGCATTGGGCACCCCCTGAAGGTAGGGGAGTGTCACCGGTCGCAGCACATCATCAACGTATCGTTGGGCCGTCATAGTGCCCTGAATACGAAGTAAAGGTGACCTGGAATCATACGCGATTGTGCCCCAAACCATGATTCCACGTTGTCGCACGGTGGGGCGTTCCACAATTGCTGCCGGATTGGACCTTTCTCCACGTCGACGCCACACGCGTACACGGCGACTATCACTGGACAAGCAGAAACGCGACTCATCTGAGAACACGACCCTGTGCCATTCCGACATCCACGTCGATCTAGCCCGGCACCATTCCAAACGTTGGCGCCTATTCGGTGGGGTCAATGGTTGTTGAGGTATGGCAGGTCAAACCAAAGAAACCTCCTACGGATGGCCAAAGACCTTTACCCAAAGTCTTGACTGTATTTGGACTGCCTCGGGTGATCAAGAATAATGAAGACAAAACCAGCGGCTACACCCGTAAAGCTCTCGCTCTACTAAAAGAAACTCTTTATTTCAACAACACGGCTAAGTTATATACATTCAAAGGGAAATTTACATAATAGTTTATACATTCAATAGAAAATCTACATTCCTAGTAATATATTCAAAAATATATTTACATACTATATGTTACGACTTTTAACATACCCCCACCTTTCTTTTTTGTAAAACAAGAAAGAAACAATAAACTGTGCTCTATTGCTGATAATACCCTCTACCTCACATAAAGTAGTTTCAAGCCGTACATAATTCAATTCACCAAATCCGAGCATTTAAGTAATTCGTTTGTTTCCGAGAAATTTGTCCCGTTATCCAGAGATATATTTTTTGATGAAGCCTGTCTAAAAATATTGTTCGCCATTTTAGCCTTGGTTCTTTGAATTAATTCCTTCAATCGAAATTTTCCCCAAATATCTCATCATTTAATTCAGTACGTATTTTATAAGCAGAGTTAAATTCTCGCATTTCCTTATGGGTCCAAATTAGCTGAGAACCATTCTCGTAAAAAAACATTCGGAATTGGACTATCATTCTTTACGAGTCGAGATATCTCAAAATCTTTCAACTTGGCAATGCAGTTGTTGGTTGGGATTTCATAATTCTCTCCCTCAATGTCGTAGTTCAAAACCTTTTGAGAAGTTGGCTGTATCAAGATATCTCTGGGACTTATATCATTGTGAACCAACCCGATGTTTTGCTCAGCATGACTCACCGAAATACAAATCTGACAAAGAATGCTCATTAATCGTTCTGGCAAAAGTTTTCCATTTTCCAATATTTTCCCTAGAGATTTCCCTCCATATTCAGAACAAAAAAACTACAAAATAAGATAAATTCATATAATTCAAATCCAAATTATTATCCTTTTCGCTATCTTCAATAATATTTGAAAAATATTTAGATTCCAAATCACGAACAATCCAAAAATCTTCAGGATAACAAAGGTTGGCTTGAGCACCACCTTGTAAGGTTCTTAAAACATCAAAATTATTTATTTCCCTTTTAATCACTCCAGGAGAAATACAAGACCAACTTTCTCCATGATCAATATTAGGGTTCCTATATTCAGAAATCTGTTCAATTCTATAAACAGGAGATCCGCCATTATCCGTAACATCCCTCAAAAACATTTCTGGCCATGTGCCTTTTCCAACAGGAACTAACTTTCTACCCCAGAAGAGCTCCTCAAATCTCATTATGCTTCTGCTTTCAGATTTTGAAAGAATTTCACCAAGTAGCCGTCCACTTGAGATTCTCGACACTGCCATTCAATTTATCTCTCTATCCAGTTTGTCCTGAGCCACCATCTTGTCCTCTCTCTCAAAGGAGGCTGTCCAGCTCCACCAGGTCTTCCCGCCACCTATTACTCGGGAGACAGCTCTTCTCTGTAGACACCTTTGTCCTTCCTTTAGACACTTTTAATTTTATCTACAGCTCCTAGTAACCTTTGTATATTACCCTTTGGTCAATACTCAATTCTTCCAATGGTTCCAGATCTACATCAGGTATATTGGCAATGATTCTGTTCGCTCCAACTACTTTGAACAGTAACCGCCACATCAATCTTCCGACAGATTCCAAAATTGACCACCTTCAGATTTTGAAACGACTTCACCCACTTTGACATTTCTATCCAATAGTCGTAGTTTCCTCTCGTATAGAATTTCTTCTCTACCATCAGGATACCATGCTACACGTATATCGCCTTCTTTCGCATGGGATGACATAGAATCGTCCGAATTGGATTCATTCTTCCCGCTTCCAATTAACTGTTCCGAAATCAAGCCTTCCCAGCTCTGTTACTGAAAGACTGTACACCATGGCCTCAACATCCAGGTCCATGGATTCTTCCTGGACACTTCTTGTTTTGGGAGGAAGTGGCAGAGGCCCTCTTGGAATCAGCGTTGGAAGCATCGAAAACAGGACGAAGAGGCGTCGTCTTACCTCTGTAGACATCTTCGTCTTTTCTTCCGGACACCTGTGTCTTCCCTGTAGACACCTTTGACTTTTTCCTCCGGATTTTGAGGCACGGGGCACTCAACCAAAAACGTCACTACAACCATTTCCCTCCCAAAAACCATCAGTTGTCCATTTTTTTCTTCCAAAGAAATCTAAGGTAGTCCCAATCATTTTCCCTGATGGCCATCAGCCGGAAATACCTTCTCATGTCGGCCAAAATTCCGAACTTATTCTCCCGATATTTTATCCTTATTTCCGGGATTCTCCTCAGTAGAATGGGTCTCCTCTTCAAATATCGCCTCAAGGATAGTCTGTTGCGTCCTCGACAGGAAGCGTCGTCAAACACTGGCCGTATAGGCGTCGTTTTGGACTCACTCTTTAAAAAAGGTGACGGGGCAAATAGTGTCCTTTTACTTCAGGTGGATTTTCATCAACTCCCCCGATGAACCCTTCCTTCAACCAATCCTTTGCATCAATAATCCCTTCTTCCATCTTTGATTCAGTACCTTGTTCTGCATCTAGGTTTTCTTCCTCCACCTTTGAATCAGTACCCTGTTCTACATCTAGCTTTTCTTCCACCTTTAAATCAGTACCCTGTTCTGCATCTAGCTTCTCTTCCACCTTTGAATCAGTACCCTGTTCTACATTTAGCTTTTCTTCCACCTTTAAATCAGTACCCTGTTCTGCATCTAGCTTCTCTTCCACCTTTGAATCAGTACCCTGTTCTACATCTAACCCTTCTTTTGCCACCCTTGAATTAGTACCCTGTTCTACATTTAGCTTTTCTTCCACCTTTAAATCAGTACCCTGTTCTGCATCTAGCTTCTCTTCCACCTTTGAATCAGTACCCTGTTCTACATCTAACCCTTCTTTTGCCACCCTTGAATCCTTTACTCCGCCTTTGAGCTCAGCCTCAGAATCCTTTTTTCTGTCGCCTTCATCTCCTGCTTTTTGACCTTCAGATTCCTTTACTTCATCTCCGTCTTTAGAATTCACTTTATCAGAATCCTTTATTCCGTCGCCCTTAGGCTGATCTTCAGAATCTTTCATTTCTTCGTCCTTAGGCTTCGTTTCAGAATCCTTTACGCCTACGCCCTTAGGCTTCGCTTCAGAATCCTTTACTCCTGCGCCCTTAGGCTTCGCTTCAGAATCCCTTACTCCGTCGCCCTTAGGCTCATCTTCAGAATCGTTCATTCCTTCGTCCTTAAGCACCGCTTCAGAATCCTTTACTCCTGCGCCCTTAGGCTTCGCTTCAGAATCCTTCACTTCCTCACCCTTAGGCTCTGCTTCCGAATCCCTTATTCTATCGCCTTTGGACTCACCTTCAGAATCTTCCTTATTCTTTAAATCTACATCTTCATATTTTTCATTAGCATTAATTTTATCAAATTGCCCCCACCTTGAGAGCCAATCCCCTGGGTTGCCCTTAAATTTTTGTAGATCTCCCTTATTCTTCAAATCTGCATCTCTATTTCCACCACCAGTAGAAAGAACATCTTTCCCCTGCTCACGCAAAGCCCCAACTCTTCGCTCCATAATAAATTTCTCCCAGATGTATTTTTCACATTCCTGAAATTCCCTAGAGACTTCTTCGTCAGTAGTCTCATCTTTGGCTAATAGGACTGACTGGCATAGCACGTTTAGATTCACAAGTTCTCCATAGAGAACCTCTATCCTATCGAGTTTTGCATCCACCCTTATACTATCAATTGAAGGCTCTTTCAGTTCGATATCCAAATCATTAATTAATCTTGTGAAGTGACCTCTCGCCGCCCTACGACGTCTTTTGTTCACCTCCTCCATTTTAGCCTCGCTAATTTTAGTTTTGTCTTCCCAGATTTACCTTAGCTTCTTTGGCTTCTTTTTCCTTGAGCTTCTTTAGCCTCTTTTCCCCTGAGCTTCTTTAGCTTCTTTTCCCTTGAGCTTCTTTAGCTTCTTTTCCCTTGAGCTTCTTTAGCTTCTTTTCCCCTGAGCTTCTTTAGCTTCTTTTCCCCTGAGCTTCCTTAGCTTCTGTTCCCCTGAGCTTCTTCAGCTTCTGTTCCCTTGAGCTTCTTCAGCTTCTGTTCCCCTGAGCTTCTTCAGCTTCTGTTCCCTTGAGCTTCTTCAGCTTCTGTTCCCCTGAGCTTCTTCAGCTTCTGTTCCCTTGAGCTTCTTCAGCTTCTGTTCCCCTGAGCTTCTTCAGCTTCTGTTCCCCTGAGCTTCCTCAGCTTCTGTTCCCTTGAGCTTCCTCAGCTTCTGTTCCCCTGAGCTTCCTCAGCTTCTGTTCACTTGAGCTTGAGCTTCTTCTGTTCCCTTGAGCTTCTTCTGTTCCCTTGAGCTTCTGAGCTTCTTCAACTTCTGTTCCCTTGAGCTTCTTCTGTTCCCTTGAGCTTCTGAGCTTCTTCAACTTCTATTCCCTTGAGCTTTCGAGCTTCTTCAACTTCTGTTCCCTTGAGCTTTCGAGCTTCTTCAACTTCTGTCCAGCCCAAGCAGCCCGCCCGGGGACGCCACTAAATGTTGAGGTATGGCAGGTCAAACCAAAGAAACCTCCTCTCAACAAGTAAGACCTTTACCCAAAGTCTTGACTGTATTTGGACTGCCTCGGGTGATCAAGAATAATGAAGACAAAACCAGCGGCTACACCCGTAAAGCTCTCGCTCTACTAAAAGAAACTCTTTATTTCAACAACACGGCTAAGTTATATACATTCAAAGGGAAATTTACATAATAGTTTATACATTCAATAGAAAATCTACATTCCTAGTCATATATTCAAAAAGATATTTACATACTATATGTTACGACTTTTAACAATGGTAGTCTTCTTAGCGGACGGCATGAGTGCAAGCCATTAGCAACCAATCGACGGGAAATGGTTCTGGTCGAGATGGAATGATCTAGGGTGTCTTGCACATGTTGCAGGATGGCGGTACAAGTGGCTTGTGGGGCCGCCACTGCTTGTCGAAAGATACGCCGATCCACACGTGCTGACGTCACTCTGGTTGCACCGACATTCCTATAAATTGCTACATTTCCTTGTTCCAACCATCTTCTCCCCAGTCGGTGCACCGTGGACGCACCAAGGTGTGTATCAGCTGCGATTTGACGTATGGACCAACCTGCCCTTTTCAGTCCGATCACCATGCCCCTCGAAAAGCGTCTGTCTGCTTGAACTGCCTCCGTTTACGATGACCTGGCATTCTCTGTTATTACACGTGTCTTTTGACACAAGAACAAAATTTCTACAATGATTTTTCTTGAAGAAATAACGACACGAATACTGTCCTTTCTACAAGTTCCTTCCCTTATATCTTACTCCATGTGCGCACGAGAGCTGCGCATTTTACATCATTTGCATAACTCGGTTAGGCGCGTCTACCCTGAAATTTGCATAATTTTCTGGCCACTATTTCTTGGTGTTCCATTTTCAATGTCACGCAGTGTATTTTATATGTGATGAAATTCTTTAACAATAGAGGCCACTGTGTATAAAATATCTTTCAGAATTTCTAAAAGATACAACTTTCTTAAGTTTGTCCACGAATATATATGTTAATATAAGTGATAGAGAGAAGAATTATAGGCATAATCTCCTATTAGTTGACCATAAATTTCTGTACAGCCATTGTCTTATTAATTCACCATGAATATACTCCCCCAAAAGGCTTCAATTATCCATCTTTTCTAGAACATTTTAAGATCTGTTGAGAGTGTTGGACCCACCTCGCCACCGCCTCCTTGGACATCTTCTTGAAGATGGGCTGCAACCATACCCCAGCTGTTAGTTGATGGAGCCATGTTAAGGAGTGTTGTTCTCACCTCTTCACTGAGCCGCACCTTCACCTCCGCCATCTGCACACCACCACTCCAGGTCAGTCTGGGTTATATCAAGGTGGTTGTGGAATACTTACTTTGGCGTCCAGCTCGTCCAGGAGGAGCTGGTTTCTCACCATTTCATAATATAACTTCTTGGAGAAGTCACTACAACTCTCTACGAGAGGATCCATAGTTAGCGCCTGTACAAAACATCCTTGTAAGGAAAATGTTTGTGTGATAATATATCCCATCCAAATAATATTTTACAAATATTGTTACTAATGAATCAAAATAAATATCAGATTATATATAAGAGATTAAGCTCCATTTTGAAATAGAGATGAAGTGCTGGGCAATATTACATAAATAAAAACATCTCCAGATCATGCAACTGAGTCTTGATGGCTTGTTGCCATCTATCATTAATATACTACTACTGAAACATGATCACAGGATTTTATCGATTTGTCAATAATAGCTAACCCTACAATTCAGTAACCACATAACATTCAGGAGGCTGGAGAATCGCCTCAGTTCCAGCTTACATTTTGATATTTTCAAGCCCCCGACTAAAGAGAAATGTTTTGATGAATATTCAATAGAACATACTTTATTTTATATTCAATCGTAAATAGTTATTTAATAATGTCTTATATGAATGGTGTTTTAATATTAATTGTTACGTGTGTGATGGTTATAGTTCTTATTCCAAGTATGCCATGATCTTCATTGCTGGTAGAAGTTGGCGACTGCTTTTACTGTGAGTGTACCACATGTCTAAACATGTAGAAAGCAGTTCTTTTGCACTTAATAGTGTAACAGAGCCCTGTATGGTTATTTGACTCACTAGTTGCTATATAAAAATAATTTTATGTTAATGATAGTTTATATATAAAAAATGAAAATTTCTAATTTTTTCAAATGTTTTGTTTTGGAAAATAATATAAATTTATGGCTTATAATGTGAAATGATTTTAATAGCTAATTTAATATATATATTAAAAGATCATCTATTTTTAATCCTCACAATTTGTGGCACTAAACAAATGTTCAATGTTTTTAATAGAAATAAAGGGTCGTGTTCTTTGAAATCTGAAAAAAATCGGAAATGAAAATTTTATTAATATTTAGTCTTCTCGTTATGCCTCTTATTAGAGTATCGCACTTGTGACAGCTTAAATATATTGATGTAATATAAAGTTGTGGAGGATGGTATTCAGGTTACAAAATAGGAATCCTCCCATTAAAATTCACTTTTGTATTTTGCATTTTGTCTCATTGTCCCAGTATAGAACGTTATGGTAGTGGTTTTGGCAAATTCGGCCGATATCATAACACTTCTCGTAGGATTTTATGAAATCGAAGCTTCCACTATACTGATGAGGGCCATTGACCGAAACCATGATATCCAGGTTGTTGGCTTTCGCTTGAGCTTACCAAAACTGGTGTTGTGGCTCATTATTCATCAAAACCATTTCGTTCTATTACTATAGTAATAAGCCAAATACATTGTTTCAATGCATTTTAACTGAAGTTGCTCTTTTGGCTCAAATATGTTTATATTTCTATGGATCATTTTAAACTGTGATGTTTTAGGAGAATCCTATATTCGAAAATTTAGTAGATTTTATTTTAGTTTTAGGAATATGTTTTTGGAAGTTTCATGAAAATAAATTATAATTCATCATATTCAGAATTATATCGGCTATTGCACATTGAAAGAGAGAGAGAGAGATCGAGACTTTCTGTCTGTTGATTATTATAGGAAATTTATCATCATCATATTTATAGATATATAATTTATTGAAATATTTATAGGAAATTCAAACTTTGATTTGTTAATATAAAATATTAATTTTGAGCGTTAAATTTGCAATTATATATTAAATTTATAAATCCTACTATCATTTATATAAATATAGTCACAGCAAGAAGAGTTAGTGATCAATATAAGCTGCCTGTGGGCTGAAGGTAAACTTCCAACTTCCAGGTTAGAATTTGCTGAAATTGCTATTTTTTATATTCAATATATTGATTTATCATTTCAAATGACAAGGTTTGTGGGAAATAATGTTTGTTTGGAAAAATAATTTTGATATTGAAAGAAATTAATTCAACCCGATCAAATCATTGATTCTTTGAAAAGAAAAGGTTTCTGGTCATGAAATAAAGATCAACTCACTTTTAACTCTCTTCGATTCAAATACTTGAGCTACTCGATCACAATGGCGTTGCTTATTCTTCGAGATTTATTCAATGTGGGAATTCTTGGCTCCATAGAAACCAAAATTCAGAGCTAGCGCTATATATTTATATGTGTAGAAAAATACTGGAGCACGTTTTTATGTGTGGATTGTGTTCAAAATGTCTACATAGGGAAGTTCTAGTCAATGATGTCCACAAGAGTGGCAATATGCAGAGGATGGATTGGCTCGTCATATCAGAATCCATGATTCCAGAACATGTTTGGGATGTCTTAGAGATTACCAGTCCTATCTCAAGCAATCTCAAGAACTAAACTCCGACCTTTCAGGGGAGTGGGGGACATATAAGTTATTACCCGCCGAAATGCGTGATGTCGCTGAATCAGCTTGCGATTTTCCATCAAACTCTGCTGCTGTGGCAAAGGCACCATGTACAGATTTATTGTACATAGCAAAAATTTTGTCAATCTAATAATAATAGTCATTATAAAAATTACTCTATTCGTTAGTTAGCGAGGACTGTGCACTTTGTCATTGTATCGACAAGATGTCAGAATAGCACTCTAAAATGTCAAATGTTTCTCCAATCTTCCAGCCAAGCAGACATCAGTCACCAGTCATCCAAGGGGCAAGGATTCTTGAGGATATCGTTAAAAATAAAGTCCGCCCTGAACTGAAAAGGGCTTATTAGCCCGAAACCATGGTTTCTTGGCGGACGCCTCTCAGTTTTCTGAAGCTGGTGTCGTAGCCTTGTCACTGACCCGAGTCTGCTAGTTTGCAGAGTCGGTCAATAGATGGCGCTTAGTATTAGCGTCTATTTTGACGAAAGGGGACCCATATATTTTTATAAATCAATTTCCTCCGGGATATATTTCTATTTATACTTAATAGTGTGGGAAAAATATAAAAAATAAAATTCTTCTATATAAAATGTAATAAATAGAGTCTAAATGTAACCACAACTTATAATACTTCTTTTATTACACGCTCATCGAGGACCTGAGAAACTTGACCTTTTGAAAAAAAAAGAAACTATATGACAAAATATTACTTTCAAACTCGAATTTAAATACGATTCCAATTATACTATTAATAAATATCCATTTATTTTTGCACAATATTTTTAATGATAGTTTACAAAATGGTTTATATGTTCATCACTGTGTGTGTGAAAACACTGTATCTGGAAGTTATCGTATATTGAACGGTTTGCTTTTCAATAATTATCCGATATAGTTTGTGCGCTGAATTGCTGCCTTTTCGATAAATGGTTAATATAAAAATAATGTTGATGGTTAAAGTATAGTAGGTTATATGTAGCAAAAATATATCTAGTTGGATAGAATATAAGCTTTCTACGCCAACACACACACTTGTGTCTGATATATTAGGCATAATTTATGCCTTTGTTCACAATTCTTGTTACAAAGTGTTTTCATCATATTAAACATGATTATTCTTGTACAGAACAAGTAAATATATAGAGGAAAGTATTATGCTAATGTAACTGGGCATGGGAAGTAGGAGTCACTGGGCATGGAAAGAAGGAGTCACTGTCCTGTTGTCACTGGTCATGGGAGGGAGCAGTCACTGTCCTGTTGTCACTGGGCATGCAAAGAAGGAGTCACTGTCCTGTTGTCACTGGTCATGGGAGGGAGGAGTTACTGTCCTGTTGTCACTGGGCATGGGAGGGAGGAGTCACTGTCCTGTTGTCACTGGTCATGGGAGGAGGGAGTCACTATCCTGTTGTCACTGGGCATGGAAAGAAGGAGTCACTGTCCTGTTGTCACTGGTCATGGGAGGGAGGAGTCACTGTCCTGTTGTCACTGGACATGGGAGGGAGAAGTCACTGTCCTGTTGTCACTGGGCATGGGAGGGAGAAGTCACTGTCCTGTTGTTACTGGGCATGGGAGGGAGAAGTCACTGTCCTGTTGTCACAGGGCGTGGGAGGAAACAGTCACAGTCATTATGTCACTGGGCTTGTGAGGGAGGAGTCACTATTGTGTTGTCACTGGGCGTGGGCGGGAGGTGTCACTGTCATTATGTCACTGGGCTTGGAAGGGAGGAGTTACTGTCCTGATGTCTCTGGGCTTGGGAGGGAGGCGTCACTGTCCTGATGTCACAGCGGGATGCAAGGACATTACTGTCTATATCATCCCTGGTCTTCGTTGTATGGAGCCTAAATAAATTTATCTGTCCTGATGTCACTAGTCTTCACCCAGCTCTCGACGAGTAAACACCTATCAAGACCTGCTCCTGGAAGAAGGTAAATCTTCTATACTTTAACTTTGAAACCTACCCCAGAACATAAAAGGATTTATTCGCTCAATAGCGACTACTAATATACTTATATTTTATTTAATATATATTTGCCAAATTAAAAAAAAAAAATGGACAAGCGCCTTATCACCAAGGTCCAATCGGTATTTCCTTCTTTTGTCCTCTTCATGCAGAACTTAGAAGACATCGTGGCCTTGAAACCTAAAATGCTGGAAGATGCGAACATTAAAAGACTGTTTAAATCTACTGTTACTAATGCGAAAGCTCTCCTAGAGTCCATGCCCCAGGATATAGGACAACTTGTCATTCATGAGCGCATTGACAGAACGTCAAAGAACATGCAAACCATAGAAAACAATGTAAAAACCACCTTTTCAGAGGTGAAGCAACTAGGCGAAAAGTGCGATAGGTTCGAAAAGACCCTAAATGAAGGTTTTGGGTCTCAAAACGCCGAGGTAGCCAATTTGATTCAAGAATCAGTACAGGGCGGGATCGATGAAACAGTGGTGCCACTGCTTAAAGAGACAGAAAGGAAATGCAAGAGCAAGATAGAAAAAGTATTTTCTTCTAAAGTTTTAGAAATAGATTCGCTGATTGAATCAAAAAATGAAACAATTATGTCCCGTCTGGAGAGCCTCGCTATGGAGGTCTCCAACATAAAAGGAGTTATGTCGTCTTGTTCAGCGGAGATTTTGGAGAATTGCTCCAAAATAGTTAGCTTACCGGACCAGTCAGGTATAAAGGAATCCATAAAAGAATTAGAAGAAAAGACGATCTCTAACCTCGCGAAGGAGCTGAAGGAGCTTAAACATAATAACCCTACAACTTCATCCAGGACCATTCAGTACAACGAACGGCCCCATCGCAATGTTATGAAAGGAAGGGTCACTGTGGATGCAAAACATCCTGACCATACCGACCTGCAGGCAATAATAAAGAAACGTGTCCCCCTAGTTGAACTAGGGATAAGTAGGGCCAAACTATCGACCCTCAAAAACAAAGGGTGCCTAATTGAGGTCCCTGAGTTGAAGGATGCGCAAAAAATTGGAGACATTCTAATGAAATCTGTAGATGCCTCAAAATTGATAGTCAAGATACCAAAAGGGCCAGTTCCGGTCATAAAATTGATCGGAATTAACAAGGATATGAACAGGGAAGATTTAATTAATTACGTTAAAAAAATGAGCAGCCTCCCGAATATCGACATCAGACCTTTCAGGCACCACGAAGATAGATTCAACAGGAACACCTGGTTCGCCACAATTGATGGAGATTCCTTCACCTCACTGAAGACTGCCTCAACCCTGGAAAATGGCCTGCTTAGGCTACATGGGAACTGGACCTCCCTTAGCTGGACGGAAGACTTCTCACCACGGAGATGTGGTAAATGCGCTGGCTTTCACGGAACGAAGGTCTGTCAAAATGAGGAAACATTATGCCTGAACTGCGGGGCTTCAGACCATCAGAGCGCCAATTGTAAAGAAGCACCCAAGTGCGTCAATTGCACCAAGGCCAACATTGCCAACCCAGCTCTGAAACTTGACACTAACCACCACTCAATGGCATATAAATGTCAATGCTACAAGAACAAGGTCTCGGCACTAAAACATTTTAGACTTTAACAAATTGAAGAATACTCCACAAAATGCCAGGATTTAAAAATATGAAAGTAAATAAAAAGGCACAAAAACTTAATAATAATACCATGTCTAGCCTGAACATTTTTTCTCAAAACCTGGGCAGGAGCTATATCAGTATGGATAATCTCCTGCATCACGCCGCCCTTGGTGACGCCGACTTAATCTTGATACAAGAACCTCCACCTAATGATGACCGATACAAAATGACGTGGCAGAGGATTTCAAGCCATGATAACAAGTCGCTGATTTTTATCAACCCCATGGTACGCAGTTTCTGCGTTCATACTTCCACACATACTTCCACCATCCAAATCCTAAAAGAGGGAAGATCCACCTTCATCACCAACTGCTACGTGCCCCCTGTGGACCCCACGCAAGAGGACAGCGCCTTCTCCACTCTCTTAGATGACCTGGAGGCTGCATGTAACAAGGTAGGCCTAGATAACCACATAATAATGGGAGACTTCAATGCTCACAACAGTCTTTTTGGTGGCAATCACAACGACCTTAGAGGAGATAAACTTCTCGACTTTGTTTACACAAAACAATTAGAAATAATTTCGGATATATCTCGCCCTACCTTTGACAATACAAGACATTTGTCTCATATTGACCACACATTCTCCTCCTTCAACATCTCACAGTCCCTCTCGTGGACAGCAGAACCATTTTTAAGCACTAGCGATCATGTTAGCATTCTCTTAAAACTCACTACACCAGACAGCCAAGAAACACCCCCCCTGGATAGACCCAGGTTTAACGTTAATTACGCTAAGAGGCAACGTTTCGTGAACCTACTTAATAGACAAATCAATAACCTACCCGTAATTAACCCACAGAATTGCAATACTGGCAACCTAGATGAATATATAGATTTACTAACAAACATCATTGGTTCCTCTTGTAAAAAAATAAATAAACAAACTCTCAACCCTCCAAGATACAAAGAAAGACACAACCCTTGGTGGAATGAGAATCTCCAAACATTAAAAAATAAGGCAATGGCTCTTAAAAGATTATACAAAGCCACAGATAACGACGCAACACTAAGACTTAACAGGGTCCAAAGGTTTAGGGTAGCTCTGGCCATATATAAAAAAGCAATCAGGAGGGCCAAAAATTCATTTTACAAAAAACATTTCGAAACTATCACAACATCCAATCCGTTTACAGGTCCATACAAAATCATCAGTGGGAAGAAGCTTAGGCCAACAACCTTTCACTCCTTTAGAAAAACCAACGGGGAATTAACCAAAACAGCTGACGAAACTTTTGCATACTTTATCTCCCAAAAGTATCTGGACACAACAAGTGACACAGATACAACACCCTTTGAGTTACAAGACTCAGGCCAGCAACACTACTATCCCCTCATCTCCATGGTGGAAATATCCAGTGCCATCAGGACAATGGGTCACAAAAAGGCCCCTGGGCCTGACGGTATTATGAGAAACCCCATACTATTCCTTAATGACGAACATCCCGTGATACTTAATAACCTATATAACGCCTGCCTGTTCCTGGGTTACTTCCCACAAGCCTGGAAAATTGGTCACATTATATTTCTACAGAAAAAAGACAAAGACCCTCGGGACATAACCTCCCTGAGACCTATCACCCTCCTGAACTTATTTGGGAAAATCCTCGACAAAATTATTGTCAACAGGATTACATATCATCTACAGGTCACGAACCGTCTAAACGACTCTCAGTTTGGATTTAGGTGGGGTAAATCGTGTGAAGAGGCCCTAAGGAAAGTTAAGGACATCCTACACAAATCTAGGTTGGTTAATAACCACTCGATAGTCATCTCTATGGATATCGAAGAAGCGTTTGACAACGCCTCTTGGGATATCATCAGAGAATCCCTAAAGGAAAAGGAAGTCCCCCCTTATCTCAGGACTATGATACACAGCTACCTGTGCTCCAGAAAGGTATCCTCAGACGCTAGCCCACAGAGTCTTATTGACCCGTTACAAATCACAAGAGGCTGTCCACAGGGCAGCAATAGTGGCCCTCTGTTCTGGATCCTATATATGGACCCGATCTTTAGTATCCTTAAAGATGAAAACGTCCATACAATAGCATATGCGGATGACCTGCTTCTCATTTGCACAAGCACAAGCCGCGTTAAGGTCGAAAATATTACCAACAGAGCTCTGGAGACCCTCCATACCTGGATAACCTCGAGAAAACTAAATATCGCCCCGAAAAAAAGTGCTGCCTTATATGTCGCTCCTGCAGGCCGAAACAAAGGTGCGGGAAAAGGAGGCGTCAGAAACCCAGCTATAAGAATGGACGGCAACCATATTCTCTTTAAAAATACCCTGAAATTCCTCGGGGTAACATTTAATAGACACCTAACATGGGTCGATCATGCAAAATCCTTAAGGGATAAAGTTCTATCCAAGGGAATGGAATTGAGAAGACTGACGAGGGAGAACCGCGGCCTGGCGCCTTTGGTCACAAAAAGACTCTATAAAGCAGGCTTCGAAAGAATCATCTGCTATGCCGCTTCGGTTTGGTGGAGACAGGAAAACAACAGCTTGACGCACAAGATCCTTAGCTCAGCGCAGAGACCATTCGCTCTGGCTATATGCAGGGGCTACAACACTCTTAGTACTGACGCCGCACTGGTCCTATCAGGCCTGGTACCTATTAACAATATCCTAACGCTCGAATCCAAGAGGGCGGAATTAATACGCCCAGGCTCTGATATGGATACAGATCCCACTCCAGAACAGGTTGACTCACCCCCTCTACAATGGTACTGCCATCCAGCAGAGGTCCACCTCATTACCTATGATAAATCCATTCCAGACTCATCATCTCTTACCATCTACACTGACGGCTCAAAGTCTGATGATGGGGTGGGGGCTGGTTGGTGCCTATATTCCAGAAATATCCCTCTGCTGAAAAAATCGTACATTCTCAGAGAAGAAAATTCGGTTTTTCAAGCAGAATGCTTGGCAATATACAAGGCTCTTGAATGGTTTTTAGAACAACCGCACCAATCAATCACGTTAGCGTCAGATAGCCTATCTTCCCTTGAATCACTGGCTAGTCCATACACTAAAAGCTGGTCGGTAATGAGAAATAAGATTCTTGTTAATAATATTATTAACTCGGGCAAAACAGTGTCTTTCCACTGGGTCAAGGCACATGTGGGATTAGAGGGCAATGAAATGGCGGATTCCCTGGCTAGACTTGCATTTAAATATCCCGCCCCATACGTCCCTATCCCCACCCCTAAATCATGGTTTAAATACTCCGCCCGCAAAAAAGCGATCTCAGATTGGCAAACATCTTGGGATGCCTCCCTCAAGGGTAGATCCCTGTACAATTGGATCAAATTTGTCAAGGCGGACAGGATCTACTCTTCCAGCGCCCTTAACTCCATCCTAACAGGCCATGGCCCCTTCTCTAACTACTTTCAACGCTTTAAAATAAAAACCCCATCCCCCTGCAGGTGCGGATACGCGAACCCTGACTCTGACCATTTCCTTTTGGCGTGTCCTCTTCTGGACTCGAGCAGACCAAGGTGCCTTAAGAAGCCTAATCCAAACAAACCACATCTACTATCAGATCATAGGAAGGCTCTGACAACCTTCTCAGAAATCGCCGTAGCATTCTCAAAGGATCTATACCCCCCTACTCATCATTGAACACTTTCATCGTAATATAAGGAAGGTCCATCTGCGTCTTTATCATCATTAACCTACTCTATCCCGCAAAATATTTAAACCCCTTCAAATATACCAGCTGTTGACCTGTCTCGCCACATGCATACCCCAAAAATTAAGGATTCTTCCAAAATTGAGTTTATAAGTAGTTTCTCCTCTCTATATATCACATGTTTTCCACCCTGATTCCACTTTTAAGGGGTACATTATTTTGGATCGGCACTAAAACATGTGTGGTCAATATATTCACTTTGGACAGGTCTGCAAACAAGTATGCTCTCCATTTTCTCTCTAGTCTTGGTTCAGGTAATAAAACTATACACATAATTTACTCAAAAATGGACAAAGTATAGATAAACTAGTATATATCAGGAGTATTCACGTACAATTTAATAAATTCCCATGTACTCAATCAGATTCGGGATTAATAGGACACGTTCTTTCCGGTTTTATAACTATGGTACAGTTGAATCCTCTTTTTCAAATTCCCTATAGTTCGTGTGTACCGTTTTATAAACATATAAATAACACATCTTTAAAACGTTTTAGTATTTCGACATTAAAAAAAAAAAAAAGTTCAAACGCACTTATTAAATAACAAGTCACTTGTTATGATGACGCGGCCGTTTCTGATGACTCGATAAGAATCGAAACCGCCTACCCCATGATTTGCATATTACATATTTTGCGTCTTTATATCGACCATACTCAACATATACATATACTTTAAGACACAGTATATGAGAATTTAAATAATAGGCCTTTAATAATAGATAGTTCACGCATTAGCGTCAGGAAACCATAAAAACATGACCAAAACACAAGGGTTTACACACTGAGGCTGCATGATCACCTAGCATTCTCCAGCTTTAGGTTCTACATATACTATTTAAAATACATACTTTCAATAAGAATACATCTGTTGGGAATATGGTTTTCCACTATGCTACCACATATACTGCTATTAACCACATTAAATTCTCTCCCATTATCATGGAGTTGTCTAGACCTTTCATGTTTAGTTTAGTTTACCTGATACGTCCTAGAATAAGATCCTCCTTACATGTACAAATCCTCTATACCTATATAGCTGCTCTCTCTTATATGTCTTTGTTATTTGTACTCTGTATATAACACAATAGTTAGGCAGCCATTAATTAACAGCCCTCCATAGATTTCTACCTCCCTTTTATTATTATTATTTTTTGTTCCATGCTGTCTTTATATATTTCACTTCTTTCAGCAACACCCCTCTTAACTTGCTGGTTCAGTATATCTTCACTTTACTACCTATCTTCGATTCTAGATACCTCTTTGCCTTCTGTATATAAAACTTTACTTAGCAATACCCCTCTTAGCTTGCTGCTTTATTATGTTTTCTCTTTTACTATTTATTTAAACTTCTAACTACTGATTTGTGCGGGATGCAAGGACATTACTGTCTATATCATCCCTGGTCTTCGTTGTATGGAGCCTAAATAAATTTATCTGTCCTGATGTCACTGCGGGGAAGGAGTTTTTCCCGCCCTTTACAATCACTCTAGAGGGGAGTGAGTTGAGAGGCGTCTCTGCGTGTTGTCCTCCGTCGGGGTGCCACTGACTGATGTCCAGTGAAGCTGTAAGCTGGCCGTCTGTCCTTGGTTGTCTGAGGCGAGGCGCACGTGTCTTGAAACTCTTGGGTGTTCGCTCTGTGTGTGCGTCATTGGGAGCGTCCTTGCCGTGCGCACCATGAAAAACCAAGGGGTGCACACAGTAGTACCACCCCCCCGCGTTCACGACGTTCCCTGCGTAAACCTCAGTTCCTCAGAGGTCCTTGATTCGACGGCAGATTCAGGGAGTACTGGTTAAGGGTTCGAGGGCTAAAGGGGGGGGGAGTCCTATTGGAGCGTAGGACGGGTTTAACTAAGTCCGAACGAGAGGACTCGGTCAGCAACCTTTCCAATGAACTCTCGGAGACGCCTGTGGGTGAGTGGTCAACCCCATTGTAGCCGGACCATACTGGCGGGCGCGAGGGGCCTACCAAAGGCCGCTCGGTGCATGGAGAATGCATCATTCCTTCTGGCTGTGTGACGTGGTTTTTCAGCGAAAAACAGGGGATGCAAGGGCTTTTGTTGCCTATATCATTCCTGGCTTTTGCCGAATTTCTATTATATTCTGTCCTGATGTCACTGGGCATGAGAGAAAGAAATCACTTCCCTGATGTCATTTGTGATGGGAGGGAGGAGTCACTGTCCTGACGTCACTGGGCATGGAAGGAAGTTGCTACCCTGTGATGATACTAGGCATGTCACTGAGCATGGGATGGAGGTCACGTTCTTTTGTCCCATTCAGTGGGTCGCATAGGTGAATCACATTCGGTGGGTCACAATCGGTTGTCACATTCGGTGGTCACATTCGGTTGTAACATTCAGTGATCAAATTCGGTTGTCACCTTCGGTGGGCACATTCGGTTGTCACATTCGTTGGTCACATTCGGTTGTCATATTCGGTTGTCACATTCGGTGGTCACATTTGATTGTCACATTTGGTTGTCACATTTGGTGGCCACATTTGTTTGTCACATTTGGTGGTCACATTTGGTTGTCACATTCAGTGGTCACATTCGGTTGATACATTTGGTTGTCACATTCGGTTGTCACTTTCGAAGGTCACTTTCGAAGGTCACATTCAGTGGTCACATTTGGTGGTCACAATTAAAGGTCACATTCGGTTTTCACAATTGATTGTCACATTCGGTTGTCACATTTGATAGTCTGAATCGGTTATCACATTCGGGTGTCACATTCTGTGATCACATTCGATTGTCACATTTGAAGGTCACATTCGGTGGTCACCTTTAAAGGTCACATTCGGTTGTCACCTTCAGTTGTCACATTCGGTGGTCACGTTCGGTTGTCACATTGGGTGGTCACATTCGGGTTTCTCAATTGATTTTCACATTCGGTGGTCACATTCGGTTTTCTCAATTGATTTTCACATTCGGTTGTCACATTTGAAAATCACATTTGGTGGTCATATTCGGTTGTTACATTCGGTTGTCACAATTGATTTTCACATTCGGTTGTCACATTCGGTGGTCACAATTAATTTTCACATTCGGTTGTTACATTCGGTGGTCACATTCGAAGGTCACATTGGGCGGTAACATTCGGTGAGTCATAATCGGTGGAGCACAATCGGTGGGTCATAATCGGTTGGGCACAATTGGTGGGTTAAATCCGATGAGATCACAATCAGGGGGTCGTAATCGGTGGCCACAATCGGTGATTTGATTGGTTAATAATTTCACACGTAGTTTGTTTACACGATTAATGCTAGTTTTTTACACGATGAATGTTTTTAAAAGGTAAGAATATCAAATCGTCGTGAAACTATAGGAAGTTATATTGACTATATATATATATATATATATATATATATACTACTGGGAAGGTTTCTGGTTTGAATTTGATTTGAAATAAATATTCGTTGCAATTTTATTAGCAAATTTCTACTTTCACTTGCAGGCAGCGCTTCTCGCTGCATCTGGTGAAATCACATTTATAAATTGTAAAAATGCTAAAATGTGTCTCAAATATAATAAATTTAATGTTTAATTTGAGGAATTAATAATATATTATTCCTATGACGTGTAAAAAAACTTGGCATTTCAATATTAATACATATTTGAAGAAAATATATTATTTAAAATATTATAAAAGTTTTCAAAAATATTATGTGTGTGTGTGTGTTTCAAAAATATATTCAAACGCATATAACAAAATTTATATACGTTTATAAATCTATATATTGGTGAATTGGATGTTTTCTAGAATCGTTTTAACAAATGTTCGTTAGGCAAACTTTTACTCGAGTAAAAACCGGGCGAAGCTGGGAACATATATGTATATTTTTTTTTTGAATAAAACACATATGTATATGTTTGTCGGCTATGCACGCCCTCAATATGTAACTAATCTCGCTGAAATTTGAACAGGACAGATAGTTAAATCTGGAAGAGATTCTGTCGCACTTTTCACCAATAAAAATTATAATTCACCAAGTACTGAGCAAAAATATTTTTTAGTCAGAAGTGATGATGATAATATTGCTGTATCATGCTTGATTGACATAAACAAAATTCCTTAGGGGAATATTCACTAAAGCAGACCACGGGCGAAGCCACATAATAATTTTTATTAGGAAGGAACAAAATTCTACCAGCGTAACATTCACTCGAGCAGAAGACAAACGAAGCCAGGTCATCTCTATATATAAAATATCGTTTCTCGGCCTTTTGGCTAAGATCGTGTAGTTTATCTCTAGATATTTTTATTTATATATATATATATTTTAAAATCTATTCAGTAGAGAGAGTGGATATGTTTGCTCGAAAATTATATTTTATATATTATATAAATATACAATATGACGAATATTATTTTCATTATTATCATAATATTCTGTGTGTGTTCCGGAATATTATCAGCAATAATATTCGTTAGGCAAACTTTCACTCGGATAAAACCCGGGCGAAGCCGGGTACACATCCGATAGTATTTTATAATATTTATAACTATAAGAATAAAAATTAAAATTCCCTCTTCCGTCAAAATGGACGCTAAAACTAACCGCCATCTATTTATCGTCTCCGCAAACTAGTGGAATCAGGTTGGTGACAAAGCCACAAATCAAGATTTGGAAAACTGAGAAGCGCCCACTTTGAGACCATGGTTTGAGAATTATGGCCCTCTTCGGTTCAGGGTGGACTTTATTCCATGAGATCCACAAGGGATCAAATGAAATCTTCACAATCTGCCAAAGAAATATTTAGCTTCTAGAGAGGCTAGGCCAAATCTATGGCCAATATATATATTGAAATTTTGATGGGGGGATATTAACCTATAAAATTAAAGGAGCATCTCCCGTCAAATATAAAAGCAAAACTAACGCCACTCTACCAGCTGAATCCCTTGTGGATCAAGGAAAATAAAGTTCGCCCTGGACTGAGAAGGGTTCATTATCCCGAAACCATGGTTTCCAGGTGGACGCCTCTCAGTTTTCCAAAGCTTGTGTCGTGGCTTTGTCACTGACCCGGGTCCGCTAGTTTGTGGAGTCGGTCAATAGTGGCGCTTAGTATTAGCGTCTATTTTGACGGGAGAGGGACCTAATTTCCTCCCGAAAAAAATTCTATTTATACCTAATAGCATGTGAAATTATAAAAATAATTTTCTCCTTAATAAAATGTAATAGAGTCTAAATGTAAACCCAACTCATAAACTTCCTTTATTACACATCCACCGAGGACCTGAGAAATTTTCCCTTTTGAAAATTTTCTTCATTTTCAAAAGTTTCTCAGGTCCTCGGTGGACGTGTAAATAAAGGAAGTTTATAAGTTGGGTTTACATTTAGACTCTATTTATTAGAGAGACCTTCAGACTATTAGAATATATTAGATTATTAGACTATTTAGACTATTAGACTCTATTTAGACTTTATTTATTAAACTAAATGACCAAAATACTTTAAAAGTCGAATTTTAATACGGTTTCAATGCTACTATCAATAAATTTCCAATTCATTTTCACATAAATTTTGTTTAACGATATTTTACAAAATTGTTTATATGTTCATCACTGTGTGAAAACATTGTATCTGGAAGTTATAGTATGTTATATGGTTTAGCTTTTTAATAATTCTACAATACAAATTTGTGTGGTGAATTGCTTTATAGAAGGTTATATGTAGCAAATTATATCTAGTTGGATAGAAAAGGAAAATTGAATTTATATTAGAGCTCTCGACGCCAACACACACACTGCAGAGAGTTTTCAAATTGAGAGGAGGAGTAGGAGGCGCCGAATAAATTTACCTTTAACCCAATCCAGTACAGATCCAAACTTTATTGATCTCTTAGAGTAACGAAGTACATAATAATGCCGATTGCATATTCTTAAGTTTATCCAGAATTAATCGCCAGTTGAAGCAGCTGGCTTGGCATTGATTTTTCTATGCTTGTTAAAAAAGAAGATGATACCCTGATTGTGGCAAGAAATGAGAGAGGAAAGAACTGCCTGTTTGGCTATTCTCACTGGGCTTGGGAGGGAGCAGTTACTGTCCTGTTGTCACTGGGCATAGGATAAAGGAGTCACTGTCCTGATTTCGTTGAACATAGGAGGGAGGAGTCACTGCCCTGATGTCACTGGGCATGAGAGGGAGGAGTCACTGTCATAATGTCACTGGGCATGGGAGGGAGGAGTCACTGCCCTGATCTCACTGAGCTTGGGAGGGAGGAGTCATTGTCCTTTTGTCACTGGGCATAGGAGGGAGGAGTAACTGTCCTGGTGTTACTGGGCAAGGGAGGGAGGAGTCACTGTCCTGATGTTACTGGGCGTCGGAAGGAGGAGTCACTGCCCTGATGTTACTGGACTTGGAAGTGTGTAGTCACTATCCTGATGTCACTGGGCATGAAAAGGAATAGTCACTGCCCTGATGTCACTGGGCGTGGGAGGGAGGAGTCACTCTCTTGTTGTCACTGGGCATGGGAGGGAAGAGTCACTCTCTTGTTGTCACTGGGCATTGGAGGGAGGAGTCACTCTTAAATGTTACTCATATGTAAGTCACGTTCTGTTATTTACAGGTGAATCACATTTGTGGATTCAGATTCGGTGAGTTATCCTTGTTGGTCAAATTCGGTTGTCACATTTTGGGGTCACATTCGGTTATCACATTCAGTGGTCACATCCAGCTGTCACATTCAGTGGTCACATTCGGTGGGTCACAATCTGTGGTTCAAGTTCGGTGGTCACAATCTGTGGGTCAAGTTCGGTGGTCACAATCGGTGAGTCAAATTCGGTGGTTACAATTGGTGGGTCAAATTTGGTGGTCACAATCGGTGAGTCAAATTCTGTGGTCACAATTGGTGGGTCAAATTCGGTGGTCATAATCGGTAGGTCAAGTTCGGTGGTCACAATCGGTAGGTCAAATTCAGTGAGGTCAATTTCGGTGAGGTCATAATCGATGAGGTCCCAGGTCAGGTAGGCTGGTGACGAGGAGAAAGTTTACCACCAACGCTTCTTTGGTACCTGTTACGACTACTAAAGTAGTCAACTTTAATTTTATGCAAATATATTTAACTTAAAACTAAGAGAAAAAGTATGTAAATTTCTTTTAGTGTGTAAATTGGTAAGTAAATTTCTTTGTTGTGTAAATTGTTATGTAAATTTCTTTAATGTATAAATTGAGCGTGTTTTTTAATAAAAATGAGTTCTGGATAAGATTTTGGACGTTTGGTAGTCGTTCTTAAAGCCTCTTCCTTTGGTGTTGCGGAGCTGGTCGGGTAGCTGGACTAAAACACTAGGTCGTCTCTCGGGGTAAAGAGAGACATCAATCTATATCGAGAAGAAGACCTCAATAGTACCCTCAGCCTGCCACATCAACATCATTGTGTTATGATCTTTCATCCATTTCCCCAAAATTAGAAAATAGCATAGGTTTTACTTTTATATTATAATTTCTGCATTTACTTTTAATATATAATACGTAAGTTGAGAGAAAGAGATACCATTATTTTATCCCTTAAAAAAACTAAGTGTATATTAGTGTAATAAGTGTAATATAATTATATGAGAATACAATATAATACACTATAATATACAAACTACTATTAATCCTTATATCTATAAATATGAAATCCAAAATCGATGTTTGTTATCGCATTGCGCAAAATCTACAGAATAAATCATTATGAAATTTCGCATGTAGGTAGCTGAAGATTTCGTTTAACTTATAGGCTATTCAAAAAACTAAAAAAGGTTGATGTGCTTTTTTTTTTATATAAAACCAAAAAGCGTTAGTTCCAGCCTTTTACCGCTTGGGCGCAGCACTGGTCGCGACGATAAATAAATTTGATTGGTTAATAATTTACACGTGGTTTGTTTACACGATTAATGTTAATTTGCTTACAAGATGAATGTTTTAAAAAGGTAAGATTATCCAATCGCCGTGGATCTTTAGGAAGTTATTTACTATACTATTGGGAAGGTTTCTGGTTTGAATTTGATTTGAAATAAATATTCTTTGCAATTTTATTTGCAAATTTTCTACTTTCACTCGCAAGCAGCGCCTCTAGCGGCATCTGGTGAAATTATATTTATAAATTGTAACAATGCTTAAAATGTATTCCAAGTATAATAAATTTAATTTGAGAATTTATTAATATAATATTCCGATGGCGTAAAAAAAATTGGCATTTTTATTAATGAAGATGCAAATTACATTGTTGTTGTTGTTTATTATCGTTTGTTTATATAAAAAACTAGCGGATGTACCCGGCTTTGCCCGGGTTTTACCCGAGTAAAGGTTTGTCTAACGAACATTTGTTAAAACAATTCTCTATAAACTTATAAAAAAAAAATAATAGATATATTTTGATAATTTGAAACTCGTAAATTTGAATCTCTCGATAAAGTGATCATTTTTCCCGGTCCCTGTGTGCCGTGTCATCCTGAATTTTGTCTTTCCTAATTTTCTACATTACAAAATCATCGTTTTATCTAGTGAACATTTTTTCCCGGTCCCTTGAAAAATACTCGATAAGTTGAATAAAATCATGGTCGTTTATGGAAGATGGACGAAGTTCCCGGAGGTCATCTTGGGCAAGCCCCCGCGAGGCTTTTTTCTTGTCTACTTGGCACAGCTGTGTCACCAACTCTGCCCCCGCGCGCCAGGACCTCTTGACCCCTCTGATTGGTCGGTGGGTACTTGGACTGTCCATCCGGCCAGCGGCTGGACGATTACATTCTCTCGACAGGGGGTGGGGCAGACCAGCTGTGTCACCAACTCTGCCACCGCGCGCCAGGACCTATTGACCCCTCTGATTGGTCGGTGGGTACTTGGACTGTCCATCCGGCCGGCGGCCGGACGATTACATTCTCTCGACAAGGGGTGGGGCAGACCTAAGCCTATCTCCGTCGCAAGGTGGCGCTGCTTGCGAGTTAAAGCTACAAATCTGCAAATAACTCTAAGGATATTCAAGATATTCAAGAAATTATTTTTCGAAAACCTTTCCGGGGATATACCTAAAAATATCCCAAAATTTCACGGCGATTGGATGTATGGTTTTTGAATCTATAGAGTACACACAGACAGACAGACATTCATTTTTATATATATACTATACGCCCGGGGTTTACCCGATTAAATGCTTTTATTAAAATACTATTCGTTACAAAAGAAACATTATAGTTTAGGCATGGTGGTATTATTATAACCAATCGGCCGGGAATCGAACCCGGGGCGCCCGCCACTATAATATATAAATGAGTTTTAAAAATTGTAAAAAAAATGAATGCATCGGCCGGGAATCGAACCCGGGGCGCCCGCGTGGCAGGCGAGCATTCTACCACTGAACCAAAAGCAAGCGGTGACAGAAGTGTCTCGCGCATTGGCGGCACCAAATGATGGGGGGGGGGGGGGGCAAAGGTGGCGTGATCGTAGCCGACCAATAGGAGGGCGCCATTCCAAAAAAAAAAGCAAACCGTGACAGAGGCGACGAAGAATGACGCTCTTAACTGTATATAGAATATCGTTTCTCGGCCTTTGGGCTAAAATCATGTAGTGTATTTCTAGATATTTTTATTTATATATATCTTTTTAAAATCTATTCAGTGGAGAGAGAGGATATGTTTGCTCGAAAAATATATTTTATATATTATATAAATATATAATGTAAAGAATATTATTATCATTATTATCATAATATTCTGTGTGTTCCGGAATATTATTATCAATAATATTCGTTAGGCAAACTTTCACTCGGATAAAACCCGGGCGAAGCCGGTTACACATCCGCTAGTATGATTATAATTTAGTTAATTCTATAAAAACTAGGTAAAATTTCAAAATATCAATATATGTTTTATATAAAAAACTAAATAGGCTCTATATTTTATACTATTTCAAACCATATTATACTTTGTGATATTTGCCCCTTATTAAAATATTTTCATTAAAAATACTTATATTATAATTTATATAAATAAAGTATTATTCAAACCTCTGTTTGAAGATTGGTACATGTAATTTCTCCCACTATTCTAAATGTCCTGATTGAGGTATTCTCGCATGAATATTCTGATTATATATTATTCCCTGAATTTTATCATTATGTAGTGAATATATCAAATAAATTTTACTTGAAATAGGTTACTATAGAGCTATGTGAAAATAGTACAGAAGTAGAATTGTACAGTAATCAAATACTTGAAAAACCAAAAAAAAACATCTCTGAACCTGCAAACTAAGCAACGCCATCTGTCGGTAAAAAAAATATAAAATAATCGTTAATTTATTTTAAATTCCAGAACATTTGTCAGAAATACCCTTTCCTAACAATCAAGGATAGCCCTAAACGTACGCCTTTCAAGACTTCTGCATTCGCCTGCGTGTAAATGGATGGTTTCTTAATGTTACTATTATATTTTAGCAATAGAATCAAACTAGAAATTATTTATCAATAATCGGTTTGCTCTTTCATCCCTTTAAGAAAGATTAATACACGATATTTAACTAATAAACCAGGTACATTATATATTCAGTTGTGAGGACACTCTTATTATTTCTTGTACAAATTCATATTTCATATTAATATTTTAATATTGAAAATAATATTTATTTTCCACACCTTTTATCATAATTTAAATTAGGAGCATGTTACAACAGGATGTGGTTCGGCAGGATTGTCGGCCATAATTCTCTCCTTAGTTCCCATGACCTTCCAGAGAGCGTGTTTCAACCATTATAGATAGAAAAATTAGGGAATGACGAACCATTCTCCTCCTAATATATGTTCAATGTTTAATTTTCAATATGGACTTTCAAACTAGAGATTTATATCCCAGGTCCCTGGAGAGCAAAACGCCAACTACCCAGGGAGTTCAGCTCACTAGTATGGACTAGAGCTAAGCGCATTTACTCGCGTCCTGTTTTATTATTGCTAGGTTGAACCAGTTGACCAAAAGGATTTAAGCTTAGGTTGAGTCTGATAGGTTTCTCGCTATACTCTCTACATAATAAATAATTAAGATAAAAACATCAATAATGTTAGAAAATAAAAGAAATAATACAATAGAACATAATCTGTTAATATTAATTTAAAATAAATTCGATATATCAAAGTTATTATTTTGAATAAATTCAAGGGCCGTTTAAACACAAATGATGTAACAATATATTCAGTTATATATTAATATTCTATTATAATTTATCTCATTAAAAAAGAGATTATAAAAAGCGCCTCTTTTATCATGGAAAAGTTATAAAATTTATGAATTAGAAGTAATAGATTGAAATTTGGGAGAAATATATATTGGCTGTTGTCTATTTTAATATTATGAAGTATATTAATATTAATATTAGAAAAAATTCGAATACAAATTTTGAGATATCCTGTGATATATGCTGTGATGGGAGTCTTTAACAATATTGTCATATCACAACTTGAAAGCCTGTCATGTGGTTCTTCTTGATGAGAAGTCATATGTGTTAGAAATCTGTTCTAAGTGAGTTCTTTTAATTTATCTATCAGATATATAAGATCACTAGCGGATGTACCCGGTTCGCCCGGGTTTTACCCGAGTAAAGGTTTGTCTAACGAACATTTGTTAAAACAATTCTCTATAAACTTATAAAAAAATATAGATATATTTTGATAATTTGAAACTCGTAAATTTGAATCTCTGGATAAAGTGAACATTTTTTCCCGGTACCTTGAAAAATACTCGATAAGTTGAATAAAATCAATATTAATTGGTTCCCTCGGTAATTGGAAGTTAAAGGAATAGTATCTTGCCTTGGAATTGTATCATTATTCTTGTATGGATGTACCCGGCTTCGCCCGGCTTTTACCCGAGTAAAGGTTTGTCTAAAGAATCTCTCGATAAAGTGAACATTTTTCCCGGTCCTTTTAAAAATACTCGATAAGTTGAATAAAATCAATATTAATTGGTTCCCACGGTAATTGGAAGTTAAAGGAATAGTATCTTGCCTTGGAATTGTATCATTATTCTTGTCTCAAATAAATTGCCGTGTCATCCTGAATTTTGTCTTTCCTAATTTTCTACATTACAAAATCATCGTATCATCATGATAATATTTAGAGCAGATTGTTGAATTATAACAGATGAATTAGTTTTAATTAAAATACTATTCGTTACAATTATAAATTGGCGCCGTGGATGTCTCTCTTGTGAAACGTCCCGCCCCAAACTGTGTGTGTCTTGAAAATATAAAAATAAAAATGTGAACGGAAAAATATGTCCAGGGTAGCCTAGTGGTCATGGCATCTGCCCGGTAAGCGGAAGGTCGTTGGTTCGATTCCCATCCCTTGACACTTTTTTTATTTTATCCATTCTGACCAAAATCTATCCGTGAACTTCACACAGTGAACTTCACACAGACAGAATAAGGCAATTATATAAGTAGATAATCCAAATTGTGCCTTATCACACACTATTTTTTATTTGGCCTTATTACCTGGTGTTTATAATCTATGACGTAATGCCCTCGGCGCGCGCCCGTTGGCTGCCGGCGAGCACGTGACCTCCCTGTGCGCGCGCATCCGTGACAGAACCGGCCCATGACGGTCGTGACTATATATGTTGATAATAATTATAATAATAATAATTATTATTATCATTAGATAATGATAATGATCATAATGATGATGCGCGCGCATCCGTGACAGAACCGGCCCATGACGGTCGTGACTATATATGTTGATATATAGATAGATAATGTAATGAATATTATTATCATAATATTCTGTGTTCCGGAAAATTATTATTAATAATATTCTTTAGGCAAACTTTCACTCGGATAAAACCCGGGCGAAGCCGGGTACACATCCGCTATTTTTATATATAGAGATGACCTGGCTTCGTGTGTCTTCTGCTCGAGTGAATATTTCGCTGGTAGAATTTTGTTCCTGCCTACTATGAATCATTATCTGGCTTTACCCGTGGTCTGCTTTAGTGAATATTCCCCAAAATAATTTTTTAATGCAATCAAGCATGATATGGAAATATTGTCATCATCATTTCTGACTAAAAAAATATTGTTGCTCAATACTTGGTTAAATATAATTTTTATTGGTTAAAGTGCGACAAAAAAAAACTCTTCCAGATTTAACTCTCTGTCCTGTTCAAATTTCAGCGAGATTAGTTACATATTGAGGGCGTGCATAGCCGACAAACATATATATATATATATATATTAGATAATAAAAGGCATATTTTGGATTTTATAAAATGTTTATTTTGCCAATATTTCGGCTGGCTGAACGCCAACCTTTATCGAGGCATTACATTTTTGTATACTCAAACTCAGCGCCGCATAGTGTCATAATATCACAGTTGAAATCAATTAAAATACAGAGTAGGTGAGAGAAATTTGGGCATGAAAAAATTATTATAAAAAAATGCAATCAAAAATGTAAAATATCTTAAAATATAAAAGGAAAAAGTTCTATCTTATATTTGAAAATTGTAATAAGTACATAAAAATAATTCATTAATAACTCATAAGGAGATAAATAAAAATGTATGTATCTATTAAAACATTTGAAAATAAATTTAAAATGATTTAAACAAAAAACTGTAAGAACCTTATAAAAAGTTTTTTAAAATGTGGGTATTTAAAAAAATCATTTCAAAATTTAGGAGATCGATTTATAAATAAGTAAAAAATATTTTATAAAAATGCATTAAAATGGAAGTTAAAACAATTTAGGATAAATAAATGAGAAAATAAATTAAAAAATGGAAACTAAAAAGTTAAATTATTGCATGTAAAAAGTTATATATTTAATGTATCAATACTTTTGCGTTTTGAAGCGATAAATGTAAAAATAATTAAACAAGTGGTATGTATTAATTACAGGTAATTACTAATGTGTGAAAATATAATTTAAGAAATCGCGGGTATTACAACAAAATATAAAGTGCTCTAAAAAGCAAAACAAATAAAAAAGCAAATTATGAAATTTAAAAAACGGCACCTCTCCCTTTAAAATAGTACATAATAAGTCAATTAAAAAATAAAAAATTAACTAATTGAAATTAAAATAATTAGACAAAATTTAGATCTTCTTAATTTTTTTTTGTCTAATTATTTTAATTTCAATTAGTTAATTTTTTATTTTTTAATTGACTTATTATGTACTATTTTTAAGGGAGAGGTGCCGTTTTTTAAATTTCATAATTTGCTTTTTTATTTGTTTTGCTTTTTATAGCACTTTATATTTTGTTGTAATACCCGCGATTTCTTAAATTATATTTTCACACATTAGTAATTACCTGTAATTAATACATACCACTTGTTCAATTATTTTTACATTTATCGCTTCAAAACGCAAAAGTATTGATACATTAAATATATAACTTTTTACATGCAATAATTTAAACTTTTTAGTTTCCATTTTTTAATTTATTTTCTCATTTATTCATCCTAAATTGTTTTAACTTCCATTTTAATGCATTTTTATAAAATATTTTTTACTTATTTATAAATCGATCTCCTAAATTTTGAAATGAATTTTTTAAATACCCACATTTTTAAAAACTTTTTATAAGGTTCTTACAGTTTTTTGTTTAAATCATTTTAAATTTATTTTCAAATGTTTTAATAGATACATACATTTTTATTTATCTCCTTATGAGTTATTAATGAATTATTTTTATGTACTTATTACAATTTTTAAATATAAGATAGAACTTTTTCCTTTTATATTTTAAGATATTTTACATATTTGATTGCATTTTTTTATAATAATTTTTTCATGCCCAAATTTCTCCCACCTACTCTGTATTTTAATTGATTTCAACTGTGATATTATGACACTATGCGGCGCTGAGTTTGAGTATACAAAAATGTAATGCTTCGATAAAGGTTGGCGTTCAGCCAGCCGAAATATTGGCAAAATAAACATTTTATAAAATCCAAAATATGCCTTTTATTATCTAATGAATTTAATATGGATTGCTCTATTTTCAAAATATATATATATATATGTTCCCGGCTTCGCCCCAAGTAAAAGTTTGCTTAACAAACATTTGTTAAAACGATTCTAGCGAACATCCAATCCCTACCGAATCTATACTTGTCTATCTTCTCGGTAATATTTTCCCGGTCCCTTGAAAAATACTCGATAAGTTGAAAAAAATCAGTATTAATTGGTCCACTCGGTAATTTGAAGTTGAAGGAATAGTATCTTGCCACAAACGCAGATTTGTAAATAACTGTTTTAGCGAATGTGCCCGGCTTCGCACAGTTTTTATCCGAGTAAAAGTTTGTCTAACGAACATTTGTTAAAACGATTCTAGAAAACATCTAATCCACCTATATATTGATTTATAAACGTATATAAATATGAATATTGTTATATGCGTTTAAATATATTTTTGAAACACATAATTTTTTGAAAACATTTATTTTATTTTAAATAAGATATTGTCACTTTTGTGAATTTGATAATTAATTATTTCTTTTTTCTCACAACGAATTATATATATTAATTTAAAATTTCATTTTTGTTATCATCATCACATACAATGTAATTTTTTTATATAAACAAACGATAATAAACAACAACAATTAGGGGCTCAAAAACCATTTATTATGGTTAGCAGCTCCGTAAATAAAGATATTTTCACAACAACAATTAAAGTTGCATCATCATTTCTATAAAACAACAGCAAATTAATTTAACAATGTAAAAATATATTTTAACATTACATTTTAACATTTAACACAAAATCGTTACAATTTTTTCTTTAAATATATATTAATATTGAAATGCCAAGTATTTTTACGTCATTGGAATATTATATTACTAAATTCTCAAATTAAATTTATTATACTTGGAAAACATTTTAAGAATTGTTACAATTTATAAATATAATTTCACCAGACGCCGCTAGAGGCGCTGCTTGCGAGTGAAAGTAGAAAATTTGCAAATAAAATTGCAAAGTATATTTATTTCAAATCAAATTCAAACCATAAATCTTCCCAGTAGTATAGTAAATAACTTCCTAAAGTATCACGGCGATTGGATAATCTTACCTTTTAAAAACATCCATCGTGTGAACAAACTAACATTCATCGTGTAAACAAACCACGTGTTAATTATTAACCAATAAAATTCATTTATCGTCGCGACCAGTGCTGCGCCCAAGCGGTAAAAGACTGGAACTAACGCTTTTTAGTTTTTTATTTTTTAAAAAAAGCACATTAACTTTTTTAGTTTTTTGAATAGCCTATATGTTAAACGAAATCTTCAGCTACCTACATGTGAAATTCCATAATGATTGAGTCAGTAGATTTTGCGTGAAGCGATAACAAACATCGATTTCGCATTTCATTTTTATAGATATATGGATATAGATTAGAAAGGTTATGGGTTATTTCCCATGAGTTGACATATCCTTTCTGCTCGACCATTTTCTTTCTTCTTCAAAATGTAAATATACTCATCCAAAAGGTTTGACTTGTCAATCTCTTCTGGAACATTTGCCGGAAACCCTAATTTCGAGATTTTTTCCATCCTTGCACCTCCAGCCATAGGTCTAGCTCATCTAATTCTCAGATATATAAGAAAAATATATATCAATTCTTAAACGATTATTAGAAGATATTTCTGTCTCCAGTCTCAACATTTCTTTTTACCACTAAAACACTAGTGTAATATTGTGAACAATTTTATAATATTTTGTTTCAAACACAATTTGTTTGTTAAGATATGAGAGTGTTGGACCCACCTCGCCACCGCCTCCTTGGTCATTTTCTTGAAGATGGGCCGCAACCATACCCCATCTGTTAGTTGATGGAGCCATGTTAAGGAGTGTTGTTCTCACCTCTTCACTGAGCCGCACCTTCACCTCCGCCATCTTCACACCACCACTCCAGGTCAGTCTGGGTTATACCAAGGTGGTTGTGGAATACTTACTTTGGCGTCCAGCTCGTCCAGGAGGAGCTGGTTCCTCACCATATCGTGGTATAACTTCTTGCAGAAGTCATTCCAACTCTACATGAGAGGGTCCATGGTTATTCGCCCGTACATAACATCCTTGTAAGGAATATGTTTGTGACCTAATATATTTTATCAATAGCTATAATAATTTTGAGGAAAAATTCCAATATATCCAAATAATATTTGATTATAAGAGATTTAGTCATTTTAAACTAGAGATGAAAATCTGGGCAATATTACATAAGTAAAGAAGGTACCCTGATCGTACAACTGCTGCCATCTAATATCCAAAACTACCAACTGAACCCTGACAATCTGACAACTGGACTCTACCAAATCATCAAGATCAGCTGACGACATAACATTCAGGAGGCTGGAGAATCACCTAGGTATCAGGTCACCTTTTGAACCTTTCAAAACTCAATAAAGAGAAATATCTTTGTTAAATTTCATTACATGTACCTTATCTGATATTTGATCTCACAAACAGTTATTCAATAATACTAGGTGTCAATTGAATATATTTACAAATGTCTTATACAAATGGGGTTTTTACATTAATTGTTGTGTTTGATGGTGGTAGTTCTTATCCCAAGTACGCGATGATCCTCATGGTGAGTAGAAGTTGGCGACTGCTTCTACTGTGAGAACACATTTCTACACATGTAGAAAGCAGTTTTACTTTTGCACAAAGTTGTGACAGAGCGCTGTCTGGTTACTTGACTCACTAGTTCCTATATAAAAATAATATGAAATAATAAAAGAAAGTCTATAAAATCCTACTTGAATGATGGTTCGTGAATTAAATATGTGAAAAAATCTCATTTTTAGGAATGATTTGTTTAAAAATATATTAATATCAATTTTATGGCTGATTTTACATATATTTTAAAAGATCATTAATTTTAAAAACCAAAACTCTGTGGCAGTAATCGATTTCAACGGATAGAAAGAGTCCTTTTCTTTGAATGTTGAAAATATATTAAATGAAAAATGTATTAATATCTAGCCTCCTCGTTATTTTTATTATGTCTCGTACTACAGCATCACTGTTACACTTGTGATGGATTGAGCAGACATATATTTATATGATATAAAGTTGTAGGAAGATATGGTTTTCATGTGACAGAAGTCACTCTTCCCATTAAAAATGCATTAATGTAACTTAATTCATTGTCCCTGTATAGAACGTTATTGTGGTTGTCTTGGCAAATTCGGCCAATTTCATAACACTTTTCGTAGGATGTTGTGAAATCGAAGCTACACCTGTACTGATGAGGGTAATACACTGCGTGACATTGAAAATGGAACACAAAGAAATAGTGGCCAGAAAATTATGCAATTTTCAGGGTAGACGCGCCTAACCGAGTTATGCAAATGATGTAAAATGCGCAGCTCTCGTGCGCACATGGAGTAAGATATAAGGGAAGGAATTTGCAGAAAGGACAGTATTCATGTCGTTATTTCTTCAAGGAAAATCATTGTAGAAATTTTGTTCTTGTGTCAAAAGACACGTGTAATAACAGAGAATGCCAGGTCATCGTAAACGGAGGCAGTTCAAGCGGACAGACGCTTTTACGAGGGGCATGGTGATCGGACTGAAAAGGGCAGGTTGGTCCATACGTCAAATCGCAGCTGATACACACCTTGGTGCGTCCACGGTGCACCGACTGTGGAGAAGATGGTTGGAACAAGGAAATGTGGCAATTTATAGGAATGTCGGTGCAACCAGAGTGACGTCAGCACGTGTGGATCGGCGTATCCTTCGACAAGCAGTGGCGGCCCCACAAGCCACTTGTACCGCCATCCTGCAACATGTACAAGACACCCTAGATCATTCCATCTCGACCAGAACCATTTCCCGTCGATTGGTTGCTAATGGCTTGCACTCATGCCGTCCGCTAAGAAGACTGCCATTGACCCCACCGAATAGGCGCCAACGTTTGGAATGGTGCCGGGCTAGATCGACGTGGATGACGGAATGGCACAGGGTCGTGTTCTCAAATGAGTCGCGTTTCTGCTTGTCCAGTGATAGTCGCCGTGTACGCGTGTGGCGTCGACGTGGAGAAAGGTCCAATCCGGCAGCAATTGTGGAACGCCCCACCGTGCGACAACGTGGAATCATGGTTTGGGGCGCAATCGCGTATGATTCCAGGTCACCTTTACTTCGTATTTAGGGCACTATGACGGCCCAACGATACGTTGATGATGTGCTGCGACCGGTGACACTCCCCTACCTTCAGGGGGTGCCCAATGCCCTTTATCAGCAGGATAACGCCCGACCGCACACTGCTCGCATTAGCCAGCAAGCTCTGCAAGATGTACAGATGCTTCCCTGGCCACCGTACTCTCCTGATCTCTCACCAATCGAGCACGTCTGGGACATCATTGGACGCCTTTTGCATGCCTTGCCACAGCCGCGTTCAGAAGACGAACTGTGGCAAATGGTTGAGAGGGAATGGAGACCTATCCCTCAGGACGCCATCCGTACTCTGATTGACTCTCTACCTAGACGTGTTGCTGCGTGCATCGCCGTCCGCGGTGGTCCTACTTGCTACTAAGCCGACGCCGTTCTCGCTCTGTATTATGACTATCATTTTGAAATAAAGATCACTTATTGTTCGTCCCTGTCTTTCTCTGTCTGCCGAGTTTCATCACTTTCTGGCCACTATTTCTTGGTGTTCCATTTTCAATGTCAAGCAGTGTATACCGAAATTGTAGTATAAAGGTTGTTGGATTTTGCTTGAGTTTTTAAAAACTGAGATTGTAGCACATTCTTCCTCACCGTCCTAATTGATGTATATAGTTGTTTGTTTTGCATAATATTTCATTTATAAAATAATCTCATAATTTAGTCTGTGAAAATAAAAATATTGGACTGGTGACAAAACAAAACTGAAAATAGATGTCTTAATGTTATGTAGTTATTATATATAACTAATTGTGATGGTTATGTAATTTCAATCTTCATTGAATAAAATATATAAAGTTTAAATGTGTTTTAAACTTTAATAACAAGCACAAAACAGCTGGCGATGAGGAAAAGCTAATTTTTTAAAGACCAAAGAAATTGATCTGGCGGAAGAAATTATTACTTCAAATATGTATTCAGGTACGTTTGAGAAATTTTATGAGAATTTAGAAAATGTAGAAAAATATGTATCGCCTAAAACAATTTATGTTAATTTCTAAAACAAAAGAAGATTTTAAGACGCCATTTCTTATTTCAAGTATAGGCCCTAAATATTTTAGTATCTTGCTAAATTTAGTTTTTCCAGAGGAAGTTGCTCAAGTTCCTTTTGATAAATTATGTATGATCTTATTAAAACATTTTAGTCCAAAAACTAATATAATATATGAAAGATTCGTATTTCAGAAAATGGATCAAAAGTCTGGAGAAACTATTTCTAAATATATTATACATGCCTATGATACCGAGCTCAAAAATGTCCTTATGGATACTTTTCACAAGAATCCTTACGTGACAGATTCGTTGCTGGCATCATAGATTCAACTACCCAAAAGAATCTCCTACAAGAAGAAAACTTTTGATGGTGCAGTGGACATAGCTCTTTCTGCGGAATCAGCGGATAATGAGCTACGTGATATCAAAGGATCCGAAAATGCCCATCAGTCCCCACAGTATCTTCACGCCATTAATAATACCTGTAAACACTATGGTAAGACTAACCATCTTCAATTTTAATTGTTTCTTCAAATCTGCTGTTTGTAAAGTTTGCGGTAAATTAGGTCATATTTCCACAATTTTATAAAAAATACATTAGGTCTGGCCATAATTTTCCTATAAATTCTAAAAATAATTTTAATAAATTTAAGTCGCAACCTAATTTATATAATCCTTCAAATTCTCAAAATAGTTTATCAATGTATAATATAAATTTACATCCTCCTTTAAATGAAACTGTTTATGTAAATGTGAGATTGAACTTTCAGCTGAAATTGATACTGGTGCAGCCATTACAACTTTAACTAAATGTGTTTACTTTAAATATTTTTTTTAAATATTGAGTTAAACATTTGTGATATCATCATAACAGGCTATAGTGGCTCTAAAATACCTATTTTAGGTAAGGCTAAATTTGAAATAAAATTGAGAAATGTTTTTAGGGTGATTGATATACTCGTAACTGATTCAAATTTCTCTAAATTTCTTTTGGGAAGAGATTTCCTTAGTTTTTTTTAATATATTTATTTCAATAATTCACATAAATTAAACTATTTTAATGTGGAGTCACTTATAAATGATTATAAATCCATTTTTGAATACAAATCTGGCCCTACTAAAGGTTTCAAATGACATCTTGATGTAAATGCTGATTTTATCCCAAAGTTTTTAAAGTTCAGACAAGTTCCTTTTGCCTTAAAACAACTAGTGGAAGATGAAATTGATAAATTAGTTGATTTAAATATTTTGTCTCCTATAGAGAGAAGTGATTGTGCTTCTCCACTTGTTCGTGTTGCAAAACCAGATGGCCAAATTAGACTTTGCGCTGATATTAAAAAGAGTTTAAATCCTTACGTAGAGGATGTTTAATATCCTATCCCTAACATTGATTCAGTCTTAAGTAATTTTCAAGGAAATAAATTATTTACTAAATTAGATTTGTCAAAGGCTTACCATCAAATTGAGATGGATGATAATTCAAAAAGTATTTGGTTGTCTCCACTCACAGAGGTCTATATAAATATAATCGTTTGGCTTTTGGTATAAAAACTGCTTCTGAAATATTTCAGAAGACAATGGAATACTTTTTCTCGGGAATCAATGATATTTTAATTTATTTTGATGATATTCTTATTGCATCAGAAGATTTGGAAAACCATTTAGATATTCTTAAGAGAACACTTAATATTCTTAAAGAAAATAATTTTACAATAAACAAAAATAAGTGCTTATTTGTGAAAAATGAGATTGAATATCTTGGACATAAAATTAATGGATCTGGTACATACCCCTTGAAAGACAAGCTAGCTTGCATAAAGAATTTTCCCCAGTTTCTAAGAATATAACTGAATTAAAAAGCTTCCTTGGATATTTGTCATTTTATAGTAAATTTTTGCCAAATCTTTCAGATTTAGCATATCCTTTATACAACCTATTAAAAAGGAATGTGAAATGGTCTTGGAATGTTGAGACAGATAGATCTCTGAATTTCTGTAAAAATGCGCTAGATGAGACCACATGTTTATCGCATTATTCCCTAAATTTGCCTTTGGTTCTATTTTGTGATGCAAGTCTGGTGGAAATAGGAGCAACCCTTTCACATTTGAAGGATAGAGAGGAAAGTCCTGTATGTTTCATTTCCCGAATTTTAAATGTTCATGAAAAAAAAATATTCTCAAGTTGAAAGAGAAGGACTTTCAATTGTTTTTGCAGTAAATAAATAAAAAAAATTACCTTTTTTCTAGGAAATTCACCATTTATACTGATCACAAGCCCTAAATAACTATTTTTGGAGATATAACAAATTTGCCTCCACTCATTGAAAATAGACTTCATAGATGAGCTCTAACTCTCTCAAATTTTGATTTTTAAATTAAGTATAAAAAAGGAAAGGATAATATCATTCCAGATTTCCTTTCTAGATTTCCAGTGTTTCAAAATAATAGTTTGGAATATAATGATTGGAGTGGTGAAATTTTACTCTTAAATACTTCCATCATTGACCATGTTCTTGTGGCTCATGAAACACATTTAGACAGAACTTTATTCAAATTGTATAATAAATTATTGAGACAGGGGAGTTACCCTCAAGTCCCAATGATGATCTCATTCCTTATTTAAAAAATAATGATGACTTTACCATTCTCCAAAAATGTATTTTTCTTGAGAATAGAATGGTTATTCCAAAAATTCTAAATGAAAAGCTACTTCAATTATTACATGAGAGCCATGCAGGGACTAATAAAATGAAAATGATGGCTCTTTCATCTATTTGGTGGCCCGGCATGGACTTTTCAATAGAAATAATTACAAAATATTGTAGAACGTGTCTTTCTAATGAAGGTTTGCCTCATCAAAAGACTGAGAGTTGGCCTAAATACACAGGACCCTGGAGGAGGGTTCACATGGACTTTTACAATTTCAAAAATAGACTGTTTTTACTAGCAGTAGATTCATTCTCTTCATGGGTTGAAGTTTCTGAAGTACCATCTACCAGTGCATATTTTTGTATAAATATTATGAGAAATTGTATTGTTCGTTACGGATTTCCACAAGTAGTGGTTTCTGATAATGGTCCTCCTTTCTTTAGTAGTGACTTTGGTGATTTTTTTGTCTAAGAATGGCATATCCCATGTGACATCTCCCCCATATCACCCAAAATAAAATAGACAGGCAGAAGTCTCTGTAAGAGAGGTAAAGAAATTTCTAAAAAAGCTATTATATGAAAGTGAGCAGGTGGAACTAAATTTGGCTCTGTCCAGGGCTTTGTTCTTTATAAGGACAAATGTAAATATTATAAAAGGGACATCACCTGCGGAACTGTTTCTTGGAAGAAAGATCAGATCAAGACTTTCTGTGTTGTCAAAAGAAGAAGTAAAAGTCTCAATAGTCAATGGTCAATATGTTAACAGTAAATTTAAAGTGGATGAGACTGTGAAATTTAAGTGGATCACTAATAATTATCTCTCTTGGTATACAGGAAAGATAATTAAAATATTAGGAAGGAATGTTTATTTAATAAAGCAAGGTGACACTAAGAAAAAAGTTCCTCAAAACTACATTTAAAAGATGTTGTCTGGTAAATCACATCCCACTAATATGGATGATGATGAATGTGTGCCAACTCCAATCTCAGAGGAGAAAAGTGTTACAACCCCCAGGTACTCCCAAAGGGAGCGCAGATGTCCACAGAGATATAAAAAATAATTTTAAAATAAATAAATATGAGGCGCCAAGCCTAAGAAGTAGGAATTTATGTATATAGTCGTTTATTTGTTTTGCATAATATTTCATTTATAAATTATTCTTATAATTTAGTCTGTGAAAATAAAAATTCGGACTGGTGACAAAAACAAAACTGAAAATAGATGGTTTAATATTATGTGTGTGTAGTTATGACATATAATTAAAAAAATTGTGATGATATATAATTAATTGTGATGTTTATGTAATTTTTTTTTTTTTGATCTTCATTGAGAGAGAATAAAATATATAAAGTTTAAATGTGTTTTAAACTTTAATAACAAGCACAAAACACTATTTTTTCAAACTGGAATAATGAAAAAACAAATACATTGTTTCGATGTATTTTAGGAGAGAGGTGCCTCTTTTGGGTTAAATATTTTTATATTTATCTGTATTATTTTAAAGTGTGATGTTAGGAGACATCTAAATTTGAAAATATAATAACCTTTATTCTAGACAATTTTTGTGAAAATTTATAAGATGAAATTATAATTCATCATATAGAATTATATCACATTGAGAGAGTGAGAGGAAACTTTCTATCTGTAGATTATTATAGGAGATTTGATTTCATATATAATTTATATATATATAGATAGAGGTCATATTGATATTATGGTAAATTGAAATTTCTATTTTTTTCAATTATGTTTCTACTAAGGAAATATAAGTTTAACATATTAAGCGCCACTATCATTTACATTAATTTGGTTAGAGCAAGAAGAGCTAGTGATAAGCTGCCAGTAGGATGGAGGCAAACTTCCAACTTCCAGGTTAGAATTGGCTGAACTTGGGCTTTATTATTCAATTTATTGATTTTTCAAATCAAATGAAAATGTTTATAATAAGTTTTGTTTTGTGAAAATATTTTTGATATTAAAGGAAAACAATTTAACTCTATCAAATCATTGATTCTTTAGGAGAAAGTTTCTGGTCATGAAATAAAGATCAACGCACTTTTAATTCACTTCGATTATTTCGATACTTTAGCTACACGATCACAATGGGGTTGTTTATTCTTCGAGAGATTTATTAAATGTGAGAATTCTTGGCTCCATAGAAACCAAAGTTCAGAGATGGTGTTGTATATTTTTATGAAGAAATACTTGTGAACACGTTTTCACGTGTGAATAGAATTTTAAATGAATATACGTCCACCTGGTGCAATGACAGTCAATGATGTCTCCGTGAGTCACGATATGCAGAGGATGGATGAATTGGACGCTCATTATAATCCAACAGAACATGTCTGGGATGTCTTAGAGAGACGTCTTGGAGTATCAGACCCTTACAGAACTTTTATGGAACTAAAATCTGTTCTTGTAAGGGAATGGGATTTATTATCTTAAGACATCTCTTCCAGAACATGTTAATCAGCATGAAAATTTTTCGTGATAGTTGCATACCTGTTATAGAAGATCATACTCAGCATGAAAACCTTTGTGAAAGTTGCATAGCTGTTAGAGGACCATACTCCTTTTTGACCCCTATTTCTTAAAGATATGATATCTCTTTTTCAATGTGAATTTAAATATACATTAAATACTATGTGAAAAAAAAATTAAATAATAAAAAATGTCAGGTGTTGATATTATAATCAATAAAAGACATATCCTGACCACGCTCTTATGAACTTTTTAAATGGCAAAGCGTCATCTAAGGGAACAGAAATAAACTAAACGTTGATTTAGCCTGTTTCTTGATATTTTCCCAACCTATTTTCTTAATATATCGAGAAATATCAACCACAGACGCGTTTCGGGCTGTTGGCCCTCGTCAGCGTGATCAAGGCTGTACCTCTACGACCAAAAATAATTTGCTCCCAGAGGCTTCTTGAGCTTTGCCATATAAAAAGCTCATGTGAAAGTGGTAAGGATATGCCTTTTTTAATAATATATATATATACCAACACCTGACGTTTTTTTATTATTTTTTCACATTTTCAGCGTATTTACGCAATTTTGGCCGTGAATATCCATTTCTTGATTTCTCGAGAAACCTCTGAAACCAAATTATTTTTAGTCGTAGAAGTGCACACCACACACACACACACACTGAAGAGGACCAACAACCCGAAATGCGTTCGTTGTTGGCTTTTGTGTTCATGTGAGCGGTTAGGATATGCCTTTTTTGTCTTTAATATTAACACCCGATCATTTTTTCTATTTTTCTTATTTTCATATATATATTGTAAAATTGATGACAAGGCCAAGATTCCAGAGTAAAGTTTGGGAAAGAGGGTTGGACTCCAGCGGCTCCCGCTGCCATGTGGCAGGCGCCAAAAACAGCATTCCTGTGTGTGGGAGGACAGAGTCTGGTCACATCTGCGGCAAGTTGCTTCCGGGCGTGTGGATGATCCTGCGAAGCGGTGCCAGGAGAGACTGACATCGAAGCGGCCTACAAGGCGTTGTAGTCCAGGCTGGACGTGTATAGTGTGGAGCGGAAAGTTTCACAAGAGTGGCATCCACGGCGCCAAGAATGTTTCTGACAGGGAAGTTAAGGGGAAGTCCCACTTATTGTACACTGATAATAAAGTGATAACTTTTGCTACGCCCCTTCAAGCTCACGTATGTATCTTTGTGTCATCCCGATTAGACAAAGAACACGAACAGCGTCTGGGTACGACGTAACAATATTTATATAATTTAAAATTAAAAATAAAAAAGGCATATCCTGACCAGGAGCACATGTGCTTTTAAGATGGCAGAGCGCCATCTAGTGGAACAGAAATCAACTAAACATTGATTTAGCCTGTTCGCAGATATTTGGTCAACCTAATTTCTTGATATATCAAGATTGATTGTGATCACTACCAAATCCTAATAAAACTTCACCTGGGCAAAGAAATAGCAAATCAGCAGAAAGTATCGTGGAACTTTAGAAAATCAGATTGGAAAAAATTTAGTAGCCAGCTAGAAACAAATTGCCAGGATATATTACCATGTCTAGATCTGAACCAGATACTTTCACAATTGAGCTAACAAAGCAGCAAAACAATCCATCCCAAGAGGCAAGAGGAAAAATAACTGGATACCTTATTACACAAATAGCGAAATATAAGAACTGATCGAAAAGAGAGGCCAACTCATAGCAACTATAAAGGAAGAAAACACTTATGAAAATAGACAACACCTCATAAACTGACACATGAAGTAGAAGGGGTAATAGAAAATTGTAGACAATAGAAATGGATAGACACATGTAACAATCTTGATCCGCGAAAAGATAGAAAACTTTGGCATATCATGAAAGCTCGAAACATCGAATCAGAATATAAATCGCATACAATCTCCAATACTATAACATTTAATGGAATCAAAGCATACACGAACAAGGAAGCCTCAAACCAAATAGCAGAATACTTCTCTAAAGATAGCAGATTAACCTATAACAAAATCAAAGATAAAGGTACCTTCATATTATCACAAAGAGCACTCAAAGAAGCTAGGAAATACACAAAAATGATATATTCATCAAAAGTTTCAACCTACAAGAACTAGATAATGCAATATCCAAACTAGACCCTGATAAATCACATGGTTCATATCGTCATATGACTTTATATTTTTGATCTCTGCCAAAAATTAATCTCCTAAATATCATAAATCAGTCCTGGAATGAAGGAAAGGTACCAACAATTTGGAAAACATCAATCATAGTACCCATTCCCAAACCAAACAAAGACCTTTAATCTTGTGAAAACTACAGATCAATTGCATTAACAAGCATACTCTGTAAGAGCACAGAACGTATGATCCATAAACGACTAATGAATTGGCTTAAAGAAAACAATAAATTTAACTATTACCAAACTGCCTATAGAGCAAACCACAGTGTGGAATACCAGCTTTTTAATAGACAACAATAGAGGGTTTTCAGGATAAACCAAGCAAAAAAGCTACAGGAATCTTCCCAGACAAGACGTCAGCATTCAACAGAGTTTGGAGACACAAGCTAATCAATATAGCACATGATTTAGGAATAAGAGGAAACTTCTAATCTGGATAGCCGACTTCTTGAGGGATAGGAAATCCAGGGTACAATAAAACAGCACAAATTCAAAAAAGAATTCGTTCATATTTATTTATTTCTATATTTACCCTATATAACCATATATTAAAGATGTAATAAAAGAAGTTTCACTCCTAATCTATATAAACTTAAGACTGTAGCCGATAATATTTCTGAGAAGAACTTCAAACGCTCATTCTCACTTGCTTTTTTCCCTTTCTTCTCCATTTTCTGCATGATAGCTTGGTATTGTGGTGAGATCTTCTCACTTAAATACCTACTCGATTTTTCCGATCCCAACCTTTCTAGAGTGGTAGTTTTACCTTATATTTTTCCCCTCTGTGTAGGACCTTGGCTTTATTCCAGTTCACCATGTTGGCTTCTTCTATTATATGTCACATCCCAATGATAGTGATGTTCCTGGTGACCCTGTTGGTGTTGTATCAGCTAGTGTTATTTTTGTTTTGCCTATGTGTTTTTTATTAGACTAAGCATTTAAATACATAAAAATTATGTTATCTATTCTCATATCATTGTTTTTTTTTTCCCCATCGTTCAATTTCTCATTTGGATAGTAATTAATTAGGTTATAAATGTTATATCCTTTCTGATGTTATATGCTCTTGATTTTCTGGTCTATTCTTTGGATATATGGGTTTCTATTCTGGTCCTTCTGAGGCTTGTGTTTCTTAACTTTTTATCTTTGTTTAATCTACTTTTCTACAAGTGGAGTTGGGAAGACGTCGTTTTTAATTCATAGTTTATTGTACAAAATAACGCGGCTGATGATTGTAAAACGAAAATTAAAATTATACCGCGAATGTTTCTTTTAAAAATCGAAATTTATTTTTAAAGAGAAATAGCGACATTTCTAACTTTGAGGATGAGGTATGGAAAGGTGAAACATGAAGAGTAATGGAGAACGGAAAAATAAAAAGTGTCCAGGGGCGGGAATCGAACCCACACCCTTCTGCTTACCGGGCAGGTGCCTTGTCCACTCGGCTACCCTGGACGTATTTTTCCGTTCATAACTTATACTTAAAGTAACATTTAAAATACAAAATAACGCGGCTGATGATTGTAAAACGAAAATTAAAATTATACCGCGAATGTTTCTTTTAAAAATCGAAATTTATTTTTAAAGAGAAATAGCGACATTTCTAACTTTGAGGATGAGGTATGGAAAGGTGAAACATGAAGAGTAATGGAGAACGGAAAAATAAAAAGTGTCCAGGGGCGGGAATCGAACCCACACCCTTCTGCTTACCGGGCAGGTGCCTTGTCCACTCGGCTACCCTGGACGTATTTTTCCGTTCATAACTTATACTTAAAGTAACATTTAAAATACAAAATAACGCGGCTGATGATTGTAAAACGAAAATTAAAATTATACCGCGAATGTTTCTTTTAAAAATCGAAATTTATTTTTAAAGAGAAATAGCGACATTTCTAACTTTGAGGATGAGGTATGGAAAGGTGAAACATGAAGAGTAATGGAGAACGGAAAAATAAAAAGTGTCCAGGGGCGGGAATCGAACCCACACCCTTCTGCTTACCGGGCAGGTGCCTTGTCCACTCGGCTACCCTGGACGTATTTTTCCGTTCATAACTTATACTTAAAGTAACATTTAAAATACAAAATAACGCGGCTGATGATTGTAAAACGAAAATTAAAATTATACTGCGAATGTTTCTTTTAAAAATCGAAATTTATTTTTAAAGAGAAATACTGGACACTTTTTATTTTTCCGTTCTCCAATACTCTTCATGTTTCACCTTTCCATACCTCATCCTCAAAGTTAGAAATGTCGCTATTTCTCTTTAAAAATAAATTTCGATTTTTAAAAGAAACATTCGCGGTATAATTTTAATTTTCGTTTTACAATCATCAGCCGCGTTATTTTGTATTTTAAATGTTACTTTAAGTATAAGTTATGAACGGAAAAATACGTCCAGGGTAGCCGAGTGGACAAGGCACCTGCCCGGTAAGCAGAAGGGTGTGGGTTCGATTCCCGCCCCTGGACACTTTTTATTTTTCCGTTCTCCATTACTCTTCATGTTTCACCTTTCCATACCTCATCCTCAAAGTTAGAAATGTCGCTATTTCTCTTTAAAAATAAATTTCGATTTTTAAAAGAAACATTCGCGGTATAATTTTAATTTTCGTTTTACAATCATCAGCCGCGTTATTTTGTATTTTAAATGTTACTTTAAGTATAAGTTATGAACGGAAAAATACGTCCAGGGTAGCCGAGTGGACAAGGCACCTGCCCGGTAAGCAGAAGGGTGTGGGTTCGATTCCCGCCCCTGGACACTTTTTATTTTTCCGTTCTCCATTACTCTTCATGTTTCACCTTTCCATACCTCATCCTCAAAGTTAGAAATGTCGCTATTTCTCTTTAAAAATAAATTTCGATTTTTAAAAGAAACATTCGCGGTATAATTTTAATTTTCGTTTTATAGTTTATTGTATTCATTTCTTTATTATAGTCTCTTCTGTTTAATAATGCATGTGGATAATGCTTGGTCCACCATTGCAATTATAACGGCAATGGTGAAGTGGTGCGTGGCTGTGGAAACTTGTTTTCAGTTCTTTATCTGTCGTTCTTCTGTGGACAGTAGTTATAAACATGCCATCTTAGTTTCTGCATATTTGTATGTCTAAGAATGTGATTCCTCTTGTGTCTTCTATTTCTTGTGTGAATGTCCTTACTTATGCTGTTGATATACGCTACCCGCACAATTAAAGGAAAGCACATATTTAAGAAAAATAAAAGTTCTATTAGAGAATATATATCAAATATTGGTTTATTCAAATCTTCCGTGAATTACGAGAATATGTAAAACAGAAATACAAATAAAGTTGTTCACAATATGCAAAATACCACCGTCTATGTTGACTCCGCCTCAAGCACGTGCCCGAGTCTTTCTCAAAGCGTCTTAATTTATTTGAATTAAATTTATTTGTTTTTTAAAGTTTCCATGGCTTATAGCAACTTTTATCACAAGAAAAAAATGGCAACCAATTGGAAGAATGGAATCAGGCCAGTCACGGGCAGATTTCAAGATTCTCATTGTTTCTTTGTCTGGAGAAAGAGAGGTAGGAACCATAAATAATACCCGGAATATGGTTGAAAGAGATCCCTACAGAAGCCAAGGTTTTATGGTCTGGGCTGGAATCTTCTTGGGCTGTCGCACAGCACTCCATATTTTTCGGCAAGGAATCTTGACTGGACAGAGATATCGGGACGAGATCTTGGCAGCATATGTGATACTCCAAGCATTGGAAATGGGAGAAAACATTCTTCTAATGGATGATAATACCCGTCCACATAGGGCTGGTGTGGTCGACACTTTTCTCCAAAACCATGCAATTGCTCGGATAAATTGACAAGCTCGATCTCCAGACCTAAATCCTATTGAGCATGTATGGGACAATCTAGGATGGCGGATCTCCTCCCTCCAACCCCCTCCTAGAAACACTCCCCCCAGCTAGAAACAGCCTTAACACAAGAGTGGGCGTTGATTCCATAGGAGCTGATAAACTCCCTAATTCTTAGTATGGGTCGCCGATGTAGAGCCTGTCCATCAGTTAAAGGCGATCACACCCCATATTAACAACAATATTCAAGCTATTTATGTACTGACTGTAAGAAGATCATTGCTTGACCGGCTAATTTGCATAAAATACGTGTTAGATTTCTTTGATTCCGAGTATTTTAATCAATAATGGAATAATAAATTTGTGCATAAAATTTCATTGATAATGTTGAATAAAATTTGAGATAAATGAAAAAAATGTTGTTCCTTTAATTTTGCGGACCAGTGTATATGAATTGATGGTCCAGCTTGTCTTTCATGACTAGGCATAGAATATCATCGACATATCGCATCCATATGCTGTAGGTGCTACTTATGGTCATCTTTGCTTCTACTCAGTTCATTGATGTTACATATATGCTTGATGGGCATCCCATTGGGGTTCTCATTCTGTAGTAGTCGACTCCCTCCTTTTGAAATAAGCGTTATCCAGGAAAATATGAAATAATTATTCTAAATCTGTGGAGGAATGGTCTAAACCGTTTGTTTTCGCCCGCTACAACCCGGGTTCGATTCCCGCATTGGGCACTTTTTCTGATTTAAAAAAATGCTCCAATGGCCCCCGATTCTTGCAAAGGTCAAAACCACCAGCGAGTGCAAGTAATAAACCGGGGCACTGGCATATTTTAAAGTGCAAAGTCGAACTGTTTTTCACGTGTGTCGATATGTGGTGCACTTACAGTAAAGGCAGTCGCCTAATACAAACCACCATCATTATCATGGGCTGTACCACGTGTACTAGGGATAAGCAAAAAATATTTTAAGTCTTCCCGAGGAATGTTGTTCGGGCTCTCCCTCTTTATATAACTAAAATTATGTAAATTTATAATATTTTGTGTCAATTTTTTATAAATACACTCTAATATAATACTTCATTTATAAAACTTTCATCGGAGAGCGTTATCTGAGAAGCTAGCATTTGTGTAAATTAAGAAACTAAATAGCAAAGACTTTTAAACACTATATAAATATATATCGATTTAAATTTTACAATGAATCAATGCGAAATTTGGTTTTATATAAATTTTGTTTAATGAATTTTCAAACTTGTGTGTATATATACGTATATCACTGATGTAGCTGCAAGTCATAGCATAAACTGATCAAAAACCTTTCGTAATAAATAAATTTAATAAAAAACATATTGAGAAAAAGGTTTTTATCTTTTGTATATAAACTTACTACGAAGGGGTTTTGATCATTTTATACAAGTATACCGCCATTTTCTTACATTCAAGTTATAGTAGGCTGTAAAGTTTAACCTTTTTAATGGTTCTCAAATATACCGTATTTCTGTAATGTTGTCTTTCTGATGAATGAGTGGTGAAAAAGAGTTGATGGTATAATTTATAGAAAGTTAGATATAACAATATTGCTAAGCGACTTCAATTTCCAGTAAAACGCTATATTGCCTAACAGAGAATTTTCTCTATTTTTCAAGAAAACCATACCAATATCTTCTCTCTTAGTGATAAGGAGACAGTGTGCCATCTTGCAAAGAAAAAAATAAATTGAAATATCTCTTTACATATTCGAGGGCCAGTAAATTAATGAAGATAGAGACGTTCTTCTCAAAAGTAAACGACAGCCAACTTACCTCAGTAAAAAGCATTTTTACCAGCGCCATATCAAGTCGAATGGTTGCTCTGTTCCTATACAAGTTCTACAAATCAGTAAGTAGAAACTTAGATTTATCGTTTTCTTCTCCATTACATGATGGTGATTGATCATCGTGGGGATATCGTTGCAAGTCGGCAATGAGAGAGGAGATTCTGTATAAGACTGGTGTCTTAATAAGGCTTTGTGTATGTGAAATAATAGTATGTACGGCTAAGAGAACAGGAAAGAAGAATTGAGTTTGTGTCAGAGCTCGATATACACCAGCAGGTCTCACATATTTGACTTTACTTAGACTTTGTTCACAGTTTTTGTTACAAAATATTGTCATTAATATACACGTATACTTGTGTATTCTAGAAAATTACTTTTAAAAATAATGGACGAATTATAATAGGTTTATTTTAATGATATATAGCAAGTTTTCAGATATTAGCCCTTCTTCAGGCCTATTCTGTTAGCATAACCGCAATATTTGGGATGTAAAGGACTCTAAAGAATTGTTCTTTTTACAAAAAAAAAAAAGATAGAAATCAATGATCTCATATGGAAACAATTTATAAAGCAATGCCAATTGAAGATACGTAGGCTTTATCCAGAATATATCGTCAGTTGAGGCAGCTGACTGGGAATTTAAAAAAAAGGCTTTGAAGGAATGAGTCGATGCCACAATGATGGCTAGATAAGAAAGGAGAAAGTACAGTCTGATGTCACTGAGCGTTGAAGAAAGAATGCAATCACTGCCCTGATGTCACTAGGCACGGGAGGGAGAAGTCACTGCCTTGATGTCACTGGGCATGTGAGAGGAGTCATTGCCCTGATGTCATTGTGCGGCACGGGGAGAGGGGGGGAAGGAGTCACTGCCCTGATGTTATTGGGCACGGAAGGATGAGTCATTGCCCCGATGTCATTGGGCATGGGAGGGAGGAGTCACTGCCCTGATGTCACTGGGCATGGGAGGAAGAAGGAGTCATTGTACTGAAGTCACTGGGCATGGGAGGATGGAGCCATTTAACTGATGTCACTGGGCATGGGAGGAAGGAGCCATAGTACTGATGTCATTGGGAATGGAAGGGATTCACTTCCTTGATGTCACTGGGCATGGGAAGATGGAGTCACTGCCCTAATGTCACTGGACATGGGAAGAAGGGATGACTGACCTGATGTCACTGGGAATGGGAGGAAGGAGTCACTGCCCTGATGTCACTGGGCATGGGAGGGAAGAGTCATTTCCCTGTTGTCACTGGGCATGGGATTAGGTAATGTTTTTTGACCAGTTTTTCACCCTGTGGACCAAATTTGGTAGGTATTTGGCGTAGCACATTCGTTAGGTCACAATTGGTAGGTCTCAATCGGTGGTTATAATCGATGGCACATTTGATGGGTCATAATAGGTGGTCACATTCGATAGGTCGCAACCGGTTGTCAAATTTGGTGGGTCATAATAGGTGGTCACATTCGGTATGTCACATTCGGTGGGTCATAATAGGTAGTTCCTTTTCGGTGAGGTCCAATCCAGTGAGGTCACAATCGGTGAGGTCCAATCCAGTGAGGACCCAGGTCAGGTGGGCTGGTGACGAGGAGAGGGTTTACCACCAACGCTTCTTTGGTGCCCTCAACCTGCCACATCAACAATGCAGTGTTATACTCTTTCATATCTATGTTCCTTCTAAGATAGATTAGATTTTGATGAGAGAAGCGTGGACGCGGGCGCCGCTTGGAGGCCCTGCATGAAGATAACTGACCAATGGGAACGGCCCAACTCAACGGTCCGTCTTCATCTTGTATATAGTTTTAGCCTGCTTTTGTTCTACTGCTGTGTGCGGTTGCTTTTCTTTTGTCAACATATATATCCTTATATCTAATAATAATACTATATTTATAAAATCACTTATTTGGCTGTTTTTTGCTTCACCGACCCACAACATGGTAGCAGAGCGTGGTTATCTGCATAAAAAGAACGAAAAGTAAGTGAAACCAAGATGGCGTCGTCTTCCCAAGCGCTTGCCCTGAACGTCGAGAAGCTCACCGGCAGCAATTATCGATCATGGAAATTTAACATGAAGATGCTTCTGATCGAAAGAGGATTATGGGAATGTGTAATTAACGGAGAAACGATCGACGCTGATGAGGATCAAAGAAAATATGAGAAGACAAAAATTAAACAAGAAAAGGCACTGGCAACGATTGCTCTATCAATTTCTACAGAGCAACAAATACACGTTATCGACTGTAAGACTGCAAGAGAAGCCTGGACGACCCTGGAACAAATATTTGAACCGAAATCGAGGGCGCGAATTCTTTAACTCAAGAAACAATTCGTGAACATCAAGTTCATCGAAGAAGAAAATATGATAAATTACCTATCAAGATTAAAGACCTGCAGTGATAATCTCAGAGAAGCGGGATGTGAAGTAAAGGATGAAGATCTGGCATACTCTATGCTAGCTGGACTACCAGACTCCTATGATGGGATTATAATGAACTTTGGAAACATGACGGATGATGAGTTCACGTTATCCAAGGTAAGGCAGGTCCTGCTAACGGAACACGAGAGAAGAACAACCAGAAAAGAGGATTCATCCAAGGAGATGGTACAGGTGAACAAGCATCAAAATAACAGCAGCACCGACAGTCGAAGAAAATGCTACCGATGCGGGAAGATCGGCCACATCGCCACCAACTGCCGAGGAATGAAGCAAACAACTACTAGGAACCGCGATAATCAGCATTATCAGAGGAAGGTAAACAAATCAGATAATTTCCTGGCTGCACTCAACCTAACGAGCGACGAGGATTCGTGGCTACTGGACAGCGGAGCAACCAACCATGTATGCAGAAACAAAGACTGATTCGTTGACCTTCGGGAGGTGTCATCTGATCCTACCATGACTGCGAGTGGGACAACTGAGGCCAAAGGATATGGACACATATTTCTCCAGACGTCTATCCATAATGAAAGCATCGAAATCAAGCTAAAAAATGTGCTGTACGTCCCAAATGTGCGAAGGAATCTGCTGTCAGTCCCCAAGATAGAAGAAAACGGCAACCGTGTGGCCTTTCGTAATATGGTAGCTCGCGTTTTCAACCCAGAAAACAGGATTATAGCGAAAGCGAAAATTGAAAATGGCCTCTACATTGTGAAAGGTAAGACCTTAAACTCCAGTAAAACAGCATTTAATAGTGAAAGGGACCATTTTCAGAACAATTCCTTGAGAACGTGGCATCAAAGGTTATGCCATATTGACAGTAACGCCATTGAAAAGATGGCGCGGGAGGAGCTGGTAATAGGCTTAGGAATTTCCTCTAGAGACAAAGGCCTATGCGACGATTGTTGTATCGCCAAATCCACTAAAGCGTCACATAAAAACCTAGGCAATATTAGATCAAAACGGGCCTTGGAGCTCATCCACACAGATATTTGCGGTCCAATGCCGGTAAAATCAACCGGAGGCAATAGATACTTTCTATCTTTTGTTGATGATTTCTCAAGAAGGATTACTGTGTATTTTCTGAAAAACAAAGATGAAGTATTAAAACAACAACAACAACAACAAAAGCCATTATTGAGGACCTCTCGTCCTATAAAGGATTCGCCAGTTTACAGAGTAAGTGAAGAGAAGAGAACTAAGAATACAGAGAGAAACCTATAAGTTAGTAGGTATAGTATAGTATTTTCTACACTGTAACTATATACAACAGCAGTAACAAGCCTTTTAGTGGAATCAAAGTCCCATACAGGATTCGTCATTCTAATCCTGACAAAGATTATTTACATATGATTATTTACATCAATTAGATTATGTATATAGCTTTCTTTTCTCTTCAGCCGTCTTCCAAAATTTGAACAACGCAAACGCTCCAGCTCTGTTTCTCACCACCTCATTCAACAGGAGTTCCAAAGGTCCGTCTTCATCTTGTATATAGTTTTAGCCTGCTTTTGTTCTACTGCTGTGTGCGGTTGCTATTCTTTTGTCAACATATATATCCTTATTAAGAAAAGGGCATCTCCTTATCGTGCAACTGAAAGTTGCTGATGGCTGGCGCCATCTATCGGAATAAATATCAACTATTCTCGTTGATTTTTAATTATTCCAAAATTGGCCAAATACCCATTCTTGATTAATCAAGAAAAGCTAACCACGGACGCGTTTCGGGCTGTTGGCCCTCATCAGCGTGGTGCAAGCTGTACCTCAACGACCAAAAAAAATGGTCATTAGGGATCCTGAAAAATCATGAAACGGGTAGTTAAGGCCAGAATTGCGTGAGGACGCTACACAATGTGAAAAAATAGTACAAATGTAACATTGTACAGGGATAAGGCGCATAAATTAAAAAAAGGGAATCTCCTTATCGTGCAACTGAAAGTTGCTGATGGCTGGCGCCATCTATCGGAATAGAGCCCTGCTCCTTCCTGCAAGGAAACCAGCTCCCAGACTGACCCCACCAAGCCTGCCACTCCTTCTCCTGCTGACAAGCCTGCCTCCACCCTGCCTGCTCCTGTTGCAACCAAGAGGAAGCAGCCTGAGGCTCTCAACCCGCCCGCAAAAAGACCCAACCTAAAAGGTCCAACCAAACTTGCGTCATCCCGCGTATCCAAGCCTGCGGCCGCCCAAGTGGTACTCCATGGGGAAAAATCGGCGGCCCACACAGTGGTCGTCTCTGACGACCCACAGGCTGACCCAAGGGACATTTACAAGGCTGTCCGCGCTGTCCACACCTTACCCCAAGGTGTTTGGGCCTCTCTGCGCACCAAGGGGAAGCTGGTCCTCCACTCCAGCAATCCCGACATCATCCCTGAGGTGACTACCTCCCTGGCCAGCAAGCTAACGGGAATGAAGGTCCGCCAGCAGAAGGAGATCCTGCCAAGAATCTGCCTCTTCAGAGTGGATGAAGAGACCTCCAATTCCACAATCGAGGAGACCTTCCTGGCAACCGCCGCTGTCAGCCAGCTCCCCGGGAACAAAGCGGTGCGCGTGGCGCACCGTTCTGCACTCAGAAACGGGACCTGCACCGCCTTCATTGAGGTGGACCTCAAGACCTTTGGAGCCCTGGGCAACCGCGGAAGAATCGTGGTTGACGGTGTGATCCTCAACTTCGAGGCGTCCATCCGCGCCCGCGTCTGCTACCACTGCTGTGGCTTCGGCCACAACTCCTCCCACTGTTCCAGAGCTCCCAAGTGCTTCCACTGCGGTGAAGACGGCCATGAAGGCCGCTCCTGCCCAACCAGAGCTGACCAGCACACCTCAAAATGTGCCAACTGCTGCCAAAAGGGCCTCTCAGGCAACCACGAGGCGAGAGCCTCAAACTGCCCCATTCTGAAGTCTAAGGCCCACACGTTTTAGGCTTCAAAAACCCTCCGCCTCCAACTCCTCCCGCCACCTTCTACTGGTTACTGGACCCCTGCCTCACTTCTCCCAGGCGCTGTTCCCCTGCTTTCCCAACGTTTCCACTTCCCTGCGAGTCTTCTCCTGCCGCTACATCCTTCTATTCCTTGCCTCCTCACATCGCGCATGGGCTCAAAAATCATTACTTTTGGTTAGTAGCCCGTTAAACCACATATAAACGTTGAGGTACGGGGTCAACATGAATCCTGCCAAAAAGAAAAAGAAGGCCTACAAGCCCATCGTGAACGTCGCCGACCTGGAGAGGGAAGATGAGATGGTGATCTCACGCAACTGCAGCATCCTGAGCTCCATTGGCCATCCTGCCCTGAAATCCCTGCATGAGGACCTGATCCGCTACATCGCCTCGCGGACTGAAATGATCAAAGCCCTCGCTACCAATGTAGAGAACCTCACTGACACCCTCGAGTCCTTCGCAGAGTTGGACGAAATTGAGGAGGCCAACAAGCCCAAGACTGCTTTCCGCGGCACTCAAACCTGCCCTGCTCCTTCCTGCAAGGAAACCAGCTCCCAGACTGACCCAATCAAGCCCGCCACTCCTGCTCCTGCTGCTCTCCCTGCCAAGAAGCCTGCCTCCACCTTGCCTGCTCCTGCTTCAACCAAAAGGAAGCAGTCTGAGGCTCCCAACCCGCCTGCAAAGAGGGCAAACCTGAATGGTCTTTCAAAACCTGCGCCTTCCCGCGTATCCAAGCCTGCGGCCGCCCAAGTGATCCTCCATGGAGAAAAATCGGCGGCCCACACAGTGGTCATCTCTGATGACCCACAGGCTGACCCAAGGGAGATGCTAAAAGCTGTCCGCGCTGCCCACACTCTCCCCCAAGGCGTTTGGGCCTCCCTGCACACCAAGGGAAAGCTGGTCCTCCACTCCAGTAATCCTGACACCATCCCTGAGGTGACAACCTCCCTGGCCAGCAAGTTGAATGGAATGAAGGTCCGCCAGCAGAAGGAGATCCTGCCACGGATCTGCCTCTTCAAAGTGGATGAGGAGACATCCAACTCCACAATTGAGGAGACCTTCCTGGAAACCGCTGCTGTTAGAAAACTTCCTGGGGACAAGGTGGTGCGCGTGGCGCACCGTTCTGCACCCAGAAGCGGGACCTGCACCGTCTTCATCGAGGTGGACCTCAAGACCTTTAGAGCCCTGGGCGTTCGCGGGAGAATCGTGGTTGATGGAGTAATCCTAAACTTCGAGGAGTCCATCCGCGCCCGCGTCTGCTTCCGCTGTTGTGGCTTCGGCCACAACTCTTCCCAATGCTCCAGAGCTCCTAAGTGCTTCTTCCACTGCGGTCAAGACGGCCATGAAGGCCGCGCCTGCCCATCCATTGCTGACCAGCGCACCTCCAAATGTGCCAACTGCCGCTCCAAGGGCCTTCCTGACAAGCAAGAGGCGAGAGCCTCAAGCTGCCCCATCCTGAAGTCTAGGGCCCTCAAGTTCTAGGCTTCAAGGACCTTCTGCCTCCAATTCCATCTGCCACTTCTACTGGATTCCTGGCCAATTCAATGCTCCTGCCTCATTGCACCTTGGCACTGTTCCCCTGCTTGCCCAACGTTTCCACTACCCCTGCGACACATCTCCTGCAGCCAGATCCTAGGGTCCCTTGCCACCTGACATCGCGCTTGGGCTCAAAAATCATAACTTTTGGTTAGTAGCCCGTAAAACCATATTTTCTCTCGTTGAGGTACAGCTTGCACCACGCTGATGAGGGCCAACAGCCCGAAACGCGTCCGTGGTTAGCTTTTCTTGATTAATCAAGAATGGGTATTTGGCCAATTCTGGAATAATTAAAAATCAACGAGAATAGTTGATATTTATTCCGATAGATGGCGCCAGCCATCAGCAACTTTCAGTTGCACGATAAGGAGATGCCCTTTTCTTAATTTATGCACCTTATCCCAGTACAATGTTACATTTGTACTATTTTTTCATATATCCTTATATCTAATAAAATATACTATATTTATAAAATCACTTATTTGGCTGTTCTTTTGCATCACCGACCCACAACAGATTTCAATGGTATATCCTTAACAGGTTGTAAAAAAATATAATAAAAAGCTTACTGCATTGGCCTAATAAAAAATTCTTCGAGTAAAATTACCGTGCGCTTCGCATTTTTCAAAATAATTCTGTTTTTAGAAGGGATAGCAGTAACAGCGCGGCTAATAATTTAAAATGGACGTTAAAATGGCAAAACTTGTATGGTTTTGAAATTCTGTCTCTAAATATGTAAATCAGTCGGTGAAAGCTTTGATTTGTTACAAAAAATAGCATTTGGAGAAGATTTTTTCACAGAAGAATCACAAGGTGTAGATGACCATAAAAGGTGAGTATTCCTGAAAATGTTGAAAAATTAGAGTAAAAATCGGCAAATAAAAATCAGAGAAATGCTCGATGAAACCGAAGGGTCATATTTTGGATATGATATATCATTATTTATGATGATCTGGGCCTAATAAGATGGGCCTTGCAAGATTTGTCCCTCGATTATTGGAGCATAAAGAGACACATAAAGATATCTGCCAAACTTGCTCAAATAACCGTATAAGATAATTGTGGGAACATAAATGGATAACAGGTGACAAGACTCTACGGCTCTGATCCCGAACCAAAACCCCAATCAAGTCAATGGTTGGCACGTGACGATGTTATACCCTAAAATGCCAGGATTGAATATCAAAAATAAAGATTATGCCTGTGCTTTCATCGACAGCAAAGAACTCGTATATCATTGACCAACTGGGACGAGAATAAACCAAAATTCTCATCTTGCTATTTATAAAAGGTTACTGGAAGCTGTGTGAAAGAAACGCCCAGAAAATGGGAGAATGTATGAATTCATCATTATAACTCACGGCTACATATGGCTCATTCGGCGTTCTATTTTTGACAAAAAAAATACGTTCTTCAAAAGCCTCCATTTTCTCCTGATTAGCACACAATAACTTTTTTTATTTATTCAAAATTAAAGATGGAACTTAAAGTTCAACGTTTTGACTCGATACAAGCCATTTAATAAAAATCGCTGAATTTTTGCTAAGCATAAAGATAGACAAATTTTCCAAGCGTTTCCAAAACTGTAAGAATTACTTTTGAAGCTTCTTATCATGTGAATCATTGAAAATATCTTCATATTTGTTGAAAGTGGTATTTCTGGAATATTTCAGTGAAGTAATACTTTGTAGTAATTTGTATATCGTTGTAGTATTGTCTATGTTAATTTACATCTCTACTTATATAGCGCAGCTTTGTTTGTTTTTGGATTGTTGTAGTTGGCTAGCGGTTATTGGATAGGGCAGGCCGCTGATAGGCGTGAGCTGCTGAGGTGTATATATAATTTGATCAATTCAATTCAATTTCTTTAATCTCTTGTTCTTCCTTATTGTTTATAGATACCTTTGAGTAATAAAGGTTCTTCGGCATTATCAGCCTTATTTCTTTTCTACAAATCTATGATTTTTCCCAACAATATTTTATCTTTATATACAGTTCTTGTTGATGAAGCCTCACATGTATCAGAACAAAGTGGTGTGGTTGTTTGGTTCCTTCCCAATCCAATCTATGGCTTTAGACAGATGAAGAGTTATAGGTTCTTCCACCTTTAAACTTTTATCTCTTCATTATTGTTCTCTAAAACTGGTTTCTGATATTCCTATGTACATTTCCCCATTGCTCTTCCACATTCTACAATGTTCTAGTCCACATATCCCACGTATATATAATAGGAAAATATTTCAACTATTTATGCTTAAGAGATATACTTTTGTTTCTCCCCTATATATACCATTTTATCATTAATATAGGTATGAATATTTGTTTAGAATTTTATAAGTAGTACTTTATGTAAAACATATTTGGCATCTTAAGTTATATGAAAGTGTTGAACCCACCTCGCCACCGCCTGCTTGGACATCTTCTTGAAGATGGGCTGCAACCATACCCCAGCTGTTAGTTTATGGAGCCATGTTAAGGAGTGTTGTTCTCACCTCTTCACTGAGCCGCACCTTCATCTCCGCCATCTTCACACCACCACTCCAGGTGAATATGGGTTATACCAAGGTGGTTGTGGAATACTTACTTTGGCGTCCAGCTCGTCCAGGAGGAGCTGGTTCCTCACCATCTCATAATATAACTTCTTGGAGAAGTCATTCCAACTCTCAATGAGCGGATCCATGGTTATTCGCCTGCCAAAGACAACGTTGTACTATATTGGAAAGTACATTTTATTATTAAAATTTGTAATAAATGGCTCTTTCAAATATATTTGTAATTTATATTTTGTATGACTTTTGTACTTGTATAAACGCTAATACCCATTGCCAACCACAAGGAAAACAAATAATTTTTACTGACGTCCAACGATGTGAAGTTCGAGACAAAATCTTAGTGAACAAATGTCAAAATTTTCCTTTTTATTCAATCCTAATATTCGAAGAAAAAAAACTATGCGCAACTTGAAAAAGTGTCTGAACCGTTGTGTAGAGGGTCAACACCAGTCTTCTAATATAATAATATTACAACTGTATCAAACACACCCATACTTTAAAAAATAACAAACATCAAGACAAATCAAGCTCGAAAGACTAGGTGGCCTATATTAAACAGATCCACCTGATGATTCTGCGATAATGATAAAGAGACTTGATGAAGAGACAATGTTTGATTATAAAACTATCATATTCCTTTTTGACAACAAAATAGTGAGAGAGATTAAGATTCTCCTCCTCAATAAATATTTACAAAAAACTGAGCAAAAGCTAATTAAGGGATTGTTAAAAATAATTTGGGTAATAACAGTGAAATCTTGTTGGTTGACGAACGACATAGCTAAAGTATTCTAGAACAAAACCATGAGAAATTCAAAAAAATAATAATGATTGATAGCGTACTAGGTAAAATCATAACATGGTGTGAAAAACTGAAAAATAAATTGTTGAAAAGAAAGGAAGATATGAGAGGGCACTGAACACCGGAGGATTTTATTAAACCGATCACGGTAAGATAACACAACTAACTACTAACCAAGACATCCATCCATATATACACCGCAACACACCACAGAGCAACCGGTCACTGGTCAAAACAATTATATCATGAAATCCGAGAGAATTGCCATTTTAACACTTCCTCTCAATTCATCAGATTTCTACATTCCAAATCCAGTGACGTGTTTTTCATACAAAAACCTTGGTAGGCCTTTAGTAAGGATGTCGGCAACATTTTCTTGGGTTGGTGTGTGGACGACCTCGACAAGTCCATCGCTGCAAATGCTTCTGATGTAATGCCATTTGATGTCAATATGCTTAGTTCTGGCATGATAAACCGGATTTCTCGCCAGCTGTTGAGCACCCTGGTTATCCGTCTTCAGAACAGTCGGTCCATTCAGCAATTCACCAAATCCCATCTCGTCCAACAGCGCTCTAAGGTAGACTGCCTCCTTTCCTGCTTCACAAAGTGCGATGTACTCAGATTCTGTGCTCGAAAGAGTGACAGTCTGCTGCTTCTTCGATTCCCAGGCTATTGGACCTCTTGCCAAAAAATAAACAATTCCCGTATGAGATTTTCTATCCACGAGGTTTCCACCCCAATCAGCGTCGACATAACCATGAAGAGCCTCATTAGATTTCCTGTAGGTAATCCTCAAACATGAGGTGCCTTTCAAATAGCGGAGGACACGCTTGGCAGCATTCCAGTGCTGTCTCCTAGGATCATTACTGAACTGTCCCAAAGCACTAACTGCATAGGCTATATCGGGCCTTGTCGACACTGAGAGATATATCAATGATCCAATCAGTGATTGGTATTCTACCTTTTTCACTGGCTCATTCTCACCTTCTATAGATGAAATTTTTGTTAACTTGGAGTTCGAGTCCATGGGTGTAGAAATAGGCTTTGCCTCTTTCATCCTATATTTCGCCAGAAGTTCTTCAATATATCTCTCTTGATCTATGGATATTGAACCATCCTCTTTCATTTGTATCCTTATACCCAGGCAACAATTTATCCCTCCAAGATCCTTTATTTTGAATATTCTCTTCATACTTTCTTTAAAGGATTTCAACGTGTCTTCTCTTTCAGCCGCAATTATCAGATCATCAACATAGATTGCCACCAGGAGAATACCTTCATCATACTTGATATAGACACAATTGTCAGATTGAAGTTGCTTCAGTCCCAAATTCTTTAATTCATTGTCGAGCTTTTCATGCCAAACTATTCCAGCTTGTTTTAACCCATAAATGGCCTTCTTGAGTCGACATACCTTCTCTGGATATTTTCTTGAGACGAAGTTTTCCGGCTGTGTCATATAAATTTCTTCTTTAATTTCTCCATTTAAATAAGCAGATTGAACGTCCATCTGATGGAGTATCAAGTTGTATTCAACAGCTAGGGCTAAAAGCATTCTAATAGTACTTTGGCGTACTACTGGGGCAAAAGTTTCCTCGTAGTCTATTCCGTACTGCTGTGAATAGCCTTTTGCTACCAGGCGAGCCTTATGGCGCTCAACAGAACCATCACTATTGCATTTCGTTTTGAATACCCATTTGGTTCCTATGATGTTTCGATTCTTAGGGGGATCAACCAATTCCCAAGTTTTGTTCTCAATCAAGGAATCAAACTCTTCCTCCATTGCTTTCTTCCAAAAATAAGAATCCCTTCCTGACAGCGCTTCCTCTGCGTCTTTTGGATCTGGCAAGTATTTCGCCGCTAGAAGTTCTTGCGTTGACAAATTGGCTGTAGGGTACTCCTTTCTTGGTCGGCCAGGTTTTCCTGTTCTAATATATCTTGGTCGTCCTCTTCCTCTTCTTGAAATGACCACTTCACTTTCTGACGGCTCGTCCACTAAATCAGACATCTCTAGATCCGATTCACTTTCAATTTCAGTTTGTGATTTAGCTTCGGACGTGCTTCCCTTTTCTTCAACTAGAGGAATTTCCTTGACAAAAGGATCTTTTTGTGGACTAACATCGATTTCAATGACTTCATTCCTAATTTTGGACAATTCTGGTTCAATAAAACGTACATCTCTACTTTTTATAATTGTACGTGTACCAGGCTTCCAAAGTCTGTATGCCTTAGATTCTGTGAAATACCCTATTAACTTGTATTCCTCACTGCGAGGTGCGAATTTAGATCTATTCGGCCTATTATTCACGGCAAACGATTTACTTCCTATAATTTTTAAATGAGAAACTACAGGTTTTCTTTTGGTAAATAACTCATGTGGAGTTTTACAATCGTTATTTCTCGGGCATCTGTTTCTGATATAAGTTGCCGTGTGTATTAGTTCAGCCCATAAAGTTTCAGGTAAATTACCTTCGATCATGAAACACCTAGTCATATCTAGTAGAGTTCTATTCGCTCTTTCAGCGACACCGTTCTGTTGAGGTGTATATTCTACAGAGAGCTGACGTCCTATACCTTCTCCTTCTAGGTAATCTTTGAACTCTTTGCTAAGGTATTCAGGCGCATTATCACTTCTAATACATTTCAACCTTTTTCCGGTTTGCTTCTCAGCATAATTTTTGAATATTCTAAATCCTTTGAATACTTCACTTCTTGATTTCATTATAAATGTGAAGATAAATCCTGAGAAGTCATCAATAAATGTTGAAAAATAAAGGGCGCCACCCAATGATTTTGTTCTCATGGGACCACAAATATCAGTATGGATCAGCTCCAGTGGTTCCCTTGCTCTCGTAAAAGACTCTTTCTGAAAAGGTAGCCTTGTTTGTTTACCTTTCAAACAAACTTCACAGGTAAAATTTTTAACATCAAAATTTGGCAGGCCGTATACAATATTTTGCATTTTTAGCTTTTTGAGATCTTGCAAATTTAAATGGCCAAATCTACTGTGCCATTTTTCGTAATTTTTCTCTCCAGCTATGCAAATTTCTCTTGTCGCTAATGCCTTAGGACAATTAATTTGACTTAAGATGTAAAGTCCATTCCTTTCATAGGCCTGTATGCAAATTTTTGTATGCAAATTCACTATTTCAGCCTTTCTGTACTTGAAATTTACGATATTATATTTGCCCGTACACCTACTGATGGAAAACAAATTGCCGTTTAATTCAGGAACAAATAAAACGTCTTCCAAGGATAAGGTTACAGGTCCGTTTTTACCCGAACATTCCAATTTTACCTTCCCCTTTCCCAGAGCTTCAATGAATCCACCATTGGCCAGTGTAATTTTCACTGGTGCAGTCTCCTCAAAATGATCGAATGAGTCTCTTGAGCTGCACATGTGGGCAGTTGCACCACTATCCAAGCACCACTCGTTTGCATCAAGTTTGTTTAAACATTCGATTCCTAATGATGCAACCATTTCAGTTTTAGGGTTCCTGGATTTTCTTTTTCTGCAGTCGGCAGCTTTATGTCCCCTCTTTCCACAGAAGTGGCAGCTAAATGGGAATCCCTTTGGCTTTGGTTTTGATGTGCTGGGAAAATTCTTTCTTTCTGGGTTTCCAAGGAAAGCTTGTTCGGTATTAGTTGTGCCGTTCAATTGAGTTTGCCTAATTTCCTCCTCCAGCATTTTCACTTTTAAAGTTTCAAAGTTCGGCAACTTGTCCCTAGTTTCAATGGCAGTTCTAAAACCCTCATAACTCTCGGGAAGGCTACACAAAAGGAGGATGGAAAGGAAGTCTTCTGGGACCCCTGCATCCATTTCACTCAACTTGTCAGCCAAACTGCTAAATTTGTTGAGATAATCCTGCATCCTTTCATTTGGTTTCATTTTCAATAATATTAACTGTTTCGTAAGAAACACCTTCGTTGCAGGTCCTTTTGGCTGATGCACTTCATTTAAAAGCTTCCATGCCTCTGCAGAAGTTTTACATCTCTTCACGTGTATTATTTCTGGAGGACTTAAACTTAGAACTATAGTTGCTAGCGCCTTCTGGTCATTCTTCTCCCATTCGTTGGATTCTACTTCGGTTTCAGGCTTGATTCTAATGCTATTTGCATAATCCCAAAGTTCGGAATGAATTAGAATCATCTTCATTTGCATCTGCCATGTCTCGTAATTTTCAGAATTTAATTTTTCTATTTGATAAAGGCTTGACATTTTGAATACTTTCTTGATGCTATAATTTCTTTAAAGTAATCCTGGGCCCGTAACCTGTTGAAAAAGAAAGGAAGATATGAGAGGGCACTGAACACCGGAGGATTTTATTAAACCGATCACGGTAAGATAACACAACTAACTACTAACCAAGACATCCATCCATATATACACCGCAACACACCACAGAGCAACCGGTCACTGGTCAAAACAATTATATCATGAAATCCGAGAGAATTGCCATTTTAACATAAATATTTCACAGAATAAAATGAAAATATTATACTTATAAAACTTTTAAAATGATGCTAAAACCATTTGAACTAATTTTTCTGATTATGCTGAAACAATTGAGATATTAAAAAGATTTAAGAATGAAAGTTTATTTATACACAAAACCAACTTTCACTGTCCCTACTGTGATTGTTTGCAGAAGAGCCTTGCTCGATGCAAATATTTACAAGTATGTAATTCTATTGTCCCCCCAATAAGCGAATGTCCATATTTTTCTTGAAAACCATTTCTATATTCCATTCTTCAGTGTCTCATATATAAGAAGAATCTTCCAATACAGTATTAGAGCTCTGAGAAGTTCTCTGGTAGATTAAATTGGCGAAACCACTGGGAGGGTTCACCACTGATGAACCAAGCCCTCTCAATATTTTTTCATCGCAGTAGAGACAGTGGAGAGAGAGAGAAGTTTGCTTTGTGTATAAAAGAAACATTCGTGCTCCCATCCTCTTATTTTATGTGTATAGATGGCGTGTTATTCCTTTATGTAGATTTAAGATGTTTAAATTATACATTAGCGCGCCATCTGTTATAAGAAATCTAAACTATTTTTGAGGCGCATGATTTTTTTAAATAAAACAATTTTATCATTACTGTGAGGACAGTAGAAAATTGTTTTATTTCAAAATTACCATAGGCGTCAAATATATGAGATAGTTAGATTACTTAGGATCGAATATTAGATAGGATCGGATTTATTGATTTCTGAAAAAGAATACAATAGAGATCTAATTATTCAGAAAGTTTATAACTATATAGCATACAGACACACATGAACACAACACACACAACACATACAAATGAACACATTGAATTTGATTTCTATTCAAAGTTTAACCGTCATTCTTTAAAAAGAATTTGAACACATTGTTAAATTTGATTAATTTTTATCTTTTGAGAAATACTTCCTCTCTCATTACATTTTCAAAAAAGAAACCTTGTATGTACAGTAAAAAAAATTATACACACATTAAAAATTTATAAGAATATTATATATATATATATATATATATATATATATATATGAATATCGTTTTGAAAATAGAACAATCCATAAATAAATATTTAATTAAAAAGGCATATATTGGATCAAAATATAATTTATTTTACCAATATTTCAGTTGGCGTTTAGCTTTTATATTTAATATTCTCTTTATTACTGTTTTATTTTTATTATATATATATACAGAGGACAATAATATTATACATAAAGCTTTTACAGCAGATTTCGCTTTTCAAAATGAATTTGTATATCTAACACAAGGGATACAGCAAATGTTTAGGAATCGTTTATAGAGAAGACAAGGTTATTTGAATTTGGTATTTTCTGCCGAATGTATCGCAGTAATTCAAAATATATGTTCCAAACCTAAAGTTTTTAAAAATCAAATATTGAGGTCGTGTGAATGGAATAAATAATTTCCGATAGTTGATGTGAAATTGAACATCACTGATATATGACATATGTGATATCCTGAATAAGTGAACACGTGACCCTTCTCCCATGCAACCCACATGAAAAAACCGACTAATTGAAGGCTTAAAAAAATAATTATTATAATTATCATCACCCATTCAGACAAGGGGGGACAGACAATTCCGATTACCACCGAAATATGCTAAGCATATTTGAATACCAAACCACCTTCAAGCACATTTTCAAAGAAAACAAACCCCAAATATAATCTTCAAAAAAGAATTAAGAACAATGCATATGGAAAATAAATTACGAACGAATAATTAAAATGAAAATATTATTTTCCCTGGAATCCCCCGATTTATTTTTGGAACGAATTTGAAGACAACTCTCACATTTATAAAATTAATTTTTAAAACTTTAAACATTTTTAGATATATATAGAGAGAAACGAGTTAATTATCTCGTATTTAAGGCAACAAAAGAATCATCTAATTTTCATACATCGTCCTAACCAGGTTCAACTTATGCAGAACAGACGACAAAGAAAGAATAAACAAATTAATAATAGAGGGCAGGTTCCTATTTTTTACAAGCTTTCACACTCAAAGAATAATCATTTTCTGTTGTGATATGTTAAATAACATATGATACGTATTATATTTATTATCTATTATTGACTATGCAAATTCATGCCATTTGTCAATTGTTTAAAAAAAAAAAACTTATGTAAATTATTTCCTTTTTATCTCTATCTTGTATAAAAGGAGATTACTAGATTGAATAAACGTTCAGTTCAACTTGTAAGTCGGAGCGAGTCTTGTTCAGATAACACATAAACATTACAACATGGCGCAGACGACAGGATAATTCCGGATTATGACAAGAAAAGTATCGAATTAAAACAGATTAATTCAACAGTGAGTAGAATGGAAGGAATCAAGCCGCCGGCAGAATTTGTCCCATATAGCAACGAGAAAAAATAGGAGACCTGGAGAGAGTCGTTTGAAATTTTTGTAATAGCGGTAAATTTAGAAAGCATGCCGCTGGTGCGTCAGCGAGCAATTTTGAAGCATATTGCTGGTGAGAAAACAGTAATGATATACAAGACATTTCACATAAGTGAAAATGATACTTACCCAAATGTAAAGGAAATGCTTGATATGTTAACGAACCATTTTAAGCCCTTCAAAAATACGATTCAAAGGAGAAATGCATTTTTTACCTGTGTACAAAAAGAAAGGCAAGGAATCATGGAATTTGTCACAGAATTAAAGCATCTGGCACAAGAATGTGAATTCGAGAATTTAACAGAATCTCTCATAAGGGATCGTCGTATAATTGGAATACTTGACCGAGAAATGAAAAGAAAGTTGTTAGAAGATCCACAGTTGACACTACCAAGGGCAATTTCGATAGCTATGATCTCCGAGTCAACAAGCTCACAAGTAGCATCGTTGAATGAGCAAAAAATGATTGAAAAAATTGAAAAACGTAATTGGGTGAAAGATAGAATTCGAATGGAAAATGCAGAAGCAGGACCAAGGGTTATAAACCCGAGAAGAGAAAGAATAATAGAACCATGTAAGTGGTGTGGACAACGACACAATTATGGAAAGTGTCCAGCATATGGGAAGAAATGTAATGCATGCGGGAAAACCAATCATTTCGCAGTAGTTTGCCGAACAAAACGTATAAGAAATCTCTTAGCGGAAAGTGAAGCTGAAGAATCCTGTGACGATATAAATCTAAATGAAGTTTCTGTAAAGACTGTTGGGTCGGACAAGTGGTCCGCGGTAATAATCATTAATGGCAAGAAGACCACGGTACATTTGGACACTGGCGCACAGATAAATGTGCTTCCTCATAAAGTAATAAACCAATGGTCATCAAGACCAGAAATCAGACCCACGTCATTAAAGGCGTTCTCATATGGAAATACAGAATTGCCTATCGTCGGCAAATGCAATGTGCTATGCCAATATGGTGAATAGAAAGGAATGTTTGAATTTATCGTAGCCGATGTAGAGGCGCAGACACTTATCACGGGCGATACTTGCGAGAAGCTTGAAATATTGAGGCGAATCAATCATATAAACACGGATGAAATGAAATTGTGTTCTGAAACTCAAAAAATCCTCGAACAATACCACGAAGTGTTTCAAGGAGTAGGATTAATCAACTCGGAATGTAAGATTTACACAAAGCCTGAATATTCGCCTGTGCAAGCCCCTCCCAGGCGCATCCCAACAAGCCTCGGAACCGAAGTTCAGTCTGAATTGGAAAAAATGGTGAAGCAAGGAATCGTTACAAAAATATATCATGAAACAGAGTGGTCTCATCCTATGGTCGTTGTGAAAAAAAAATCTGGTCAAATCAGAATATGCCTGGATCCTCGTAAATTAAATGAGGCCCTTGTGGGAAGACATTTCCAGACTCCGGCTCCAGCTGAACTATTGCACGAGATACCCAAATCTAAGTATTATACCGTGTTAGACGTAAAATCAGCCTATTGGCATATTCCGGTTGCAAAGGAAAGCAGAGATCTGTTGGTGATGACCACGCCATTTGGTAAATTCAGATATAATCGATTGCCATTTGGTTTGAAAATATCTGCACAAATTTTTGTTGAGAAAATGACGAATATCTTTAGGGATAGCTTTCAAAATATTACATATGCAGACGATTTGCTGATATATGCGGATACCATTCAAGAGCACAATAAAAAATTAAAGGGAATTCTAGAAAAAGCAAAAGAAAAAAAATATCAAATTTGATTTAACAAAGGCTCAAATATGTCTAACGAAGGTTCGTTTCTTGGGCCATTTGATTTCACAAAATGGAATTGATCCAGAGCCAAATAAGATTGATAAATTAATTACCTTTAAAAGGCCAGAGGATAAAAAGTCACTTCAAAGAATCATGGGTCTTTATAATTACTTAGGAAAATTCATTCCAAATTTAGCTGCGTCCACATCCAATATAAGAGGAATATTAAGAAAGAATGTTGTCTGGCATTGGGGACCTAAACAGGATGGGGAATTCGATCATATTAAGGAATGCACATTTTGACAAAAGCAAGATGTTGATCTTGCAATGTGACGCCAGCAAAGATGCAATGGGAGCTGCTCTGCTACAGGAAGATCGACCTCTAGCATTCGCATCCGCGTCATTTAGCGACTCGCAGAAACAGTACTCTCAGATTGAGAAGGAGTTACTGAGTGTTTATTATGGATGAAAAAAGTTTGAATATCTATTATCAGGACACACTTTCGTTGTCCAGACGGATCACCAGCCTTTATTGCCTCTTAGTCAAAAAACCGCTGAGTGATAGATCTCCGCGTCTACAAAGATTAGTAATGAAGCTTATAGCATTTGACTTCAAATTGCAGTACAAACCAGGAAAATACTTGATTGTGGCTGATACCCTATCCAGGGATACTCACCCCATGGACGAACTACCAACGCCTTTTTTTGAGGACAAAAGAATGGTCAAGATGGTATGTGTTAATATATCGGACTAAAAACTGATAACGCTGCAGAAAGATACCCGAGAGGATCCTGTTTTAGTTAAAGTAATCGATTATGTGATTGAGGGGTGGCCAATATGCAAAAAAGACGTCGATGAAGATGCCAAAGCATTTTTCGATTTCAGACACCGTTTATATATATGGAATGATCTATTATGTATAAGATCGGTCATAGTGATTCCGATGACACAAAGGAATAATATGCTCAATTTGTTGCACCAATCGCACCAAGGGATATCTGCAATTCAGGGTTTGGCGCGAGAATCTTTGTTTTGGCCGAGAATGTCCATCGACATTGCTGAAAGAGTAAAAAATTGTGAAATTTGTCAAAAATATCAGAAATCAAAAATACGGCAGCCGTTAAAACCTTTCCCAGTTCCAGATTATCCATGGCAGACAGTATCATTGGACATATTTTATATTCAGAAAAAGTCCCATTTGTTAGTGGTCGACAGATATAGTGGCTACCCGGAGGTATTTGCATTAAACCCACCTACGGCGATTAATGTAAAAAAATAAATTGAGAGAAACATTTGCACGATTCGGGATTCCGGAAACCATGATGTCCGACAATGGACCACCGTTTCGCTCAGAAATTATGATTGACTTCTGTATAAAATGGGGTATAAAACAGCTATTTTCAAGTCCACACCTTCATAGATCTAATGGTCTGGCCGAAAGAAACATTCAAACGATAAAAAATCAATTAATTAAATGTAGAGATGAAGGGTCCAACCCATATCTGGCTATTCTGGCATATAGGAATACACCAAAAAATGACCTACCTTCACCCGCACAGCTATGTTTATCGAGGAGCCTTCGATGTCAAATCCCCAGAATTACACCGCTTAATAGACCTTATTAAACTAATTGGAGAAGTATAGAGAATGCCAAAAGAAAAAGACAGAGCTCAATGAAAGAGCATTATGACAGAAACAGTAAAAGCTATCCCAAGGTCAATGTAGGAGAGGATGCATGGTGTCAAATGCATCCAAGGGAGACATGGACACCGGTGAAGATTTTAGCGCAGGCTAATTCTCCTCAGAGCTTTGAAGTCGTAACACCATCAGAAAATAAGTTAATAAGAAATCAACAATTTATTAGGCCGAAAGATGGAGTCAACGAAAAAAGGCAGTTATCTTTAGAACCAATTACCGGCTCCCCAGAAGCTCAACATCTGCATTACGACAGTCCAACGATGGGAGAGTCATCCACAACCCCGATACAGCGGTCAAGTGAAGAGACCAATATTGACCAGAAGGAAAACGCGACTACATCCGCTGGGATTTCACCAGAACCATCCGGAAGGCCCCGGTTTTCAAGGTTTGGAAGAGAATTAAGAAACCAGAAATATTTTGTTTTTAAGTAGAGGGGAGGCATGTCAACGGCCTTTTGATTTCCCTGTTGATGGTTGTCCGGATTCGTGACATTCTTTGATTGTTGTATTGTTGTAGCAGAAGGGAAACATGTTGTGATATGTTAAATAACATATGTTACGTATTATATTTATTATCTATTATTGACTATGCAAAATCATGCCATTTGTCAATTGTTTAAAAAAAAAACTTATGTAAATTATTTCCTTTTTATCTCTATCTTGTATAAAAGGAGATTACTAGATTGAATAAACGTTCAGTTCAACTTGTAAGTCAGAGCGAGTCTTGTTCAGATAACACATAAACATTACAACATTTTCCTGCTTCATATATTTACTCAATATTGATACAAGGGAACCTAAGGGAAATCTAAGCCATTCATAGAATAATTTAATCAAATATAAATGCATATCTATCAGGTTTAAAGAAATTTACTTTTTTAATTTCTCCAGTTTATTTTAAAATGTTATGACCAAAAACTATATTTGTGATTAAACAGCTTTTTTGTTATTTGAATTTAATTTTTATTAATTTGTAGAGGGATTTTCTATTATTTTTTAAATGCAATCTTTGTATTGAGAAGGGACAATATCAATTATATTAAAGTGGCCACCAGCGGATTATCTCCCGGTGGGTTGGAGGTTAAATCTTCCATAATCCCACATTGGCCAAGAATGTAATTTAGCCGCTATCCATTCCATATACATCTGTGGTAATTTAAGAATGAGAAAAAACCTGTGTAAATACTCCCCAACCCTTCTTACACCCCCTACTCTATGTTGACTTTCTATCATTGTACCCAATCCTCTGTTAATCCATTAATTTTGTATGTATCGATTTGATGTGTTCAAATAAATACAAAGGCATCTAGAGAACGTAGCAACCAAGGCCAAACTATAGAAACCAAAACCTGAGATCAAACGCCAGACACCGCGGCGCGTCGTTACGCCTGAGCAAACAAAGGGCTTGCCCCGCAACCAATCAGAGTCAAGGTTAGAGTAGACGGTTGAGTGTGCAACATAGCAGACGGCAGTTAGAAAGTACGTTAGCAGCAGAACAGAAAGTTCGTTAGTAAGCGGCGGTTGGCCGCAAGGTTGTTACGTTCTCTCCCCGATGCCTCGGTTTCGCCTTTGATTCGTCTCTGTGTGCTTTAACACTCATCAACACTACGACTGCACAATGACCAGCACGACTGCACAATCACCAGCACGACTGAACAATCACCAGCAGGACTGCGCAATCACCATCTTACACCACGACTCAATATAGCAAACCAAACTACCACAGCAAAGGATTAGAGTCGACAGGCATTTCCACATAGAGTCGACAGGCATTTCCACATAAAGTCGACAGGATTACGACACAGCAGTATTCAACAGCAATCATCACACATACTTATTTATAATATTAAATCAAATGTAAATTTTGAAAATGATATTTGTTTGTCAAAATAGTTTTAACATTGATTCGATCAAATCATTATATTTTCTGAAATAAAGAATCTGGTCTTGAAAGAAAAATAACTCACTTTCAATTCTCTTTGATTTCAATTCTTAAATTCGCTTATAATGGCGCTTCTTAGTCTCCGAGATTTATTCAATGTGAGAATTCTTAACTCCATAGAAACCAAAGTTCAGAGATATTTTTTGTTTTCAAACGGAATAATTATATTGAAGCTCGTTTTTAATGTTATAATTTTATTTCTCACAAGGCACATACCCCCATACACATGTCATTTAGAATATTTTTAATAAAATTGACCAACGTTCTATCATTTGAAGTGACCCAATATAAAATAACGTTTGAAATACTTTTACTGCCATCTTGATTAAGCAAAGTAAAACTCAATGATCTGAATATATAAAATCCTATAGAGAAGCGCTATCGAATGGCTAAAATTGAGGTTGTAATGTAGTAGGTCTTATTATATACAAGGGGGGATCAATAAATAAGGTGAATAATCTTATTTCTTAAAATTTAAAAAAGCAAAAATAATTTAAACCACAGAATATTAAAATATAGCATCGAGAGACTATTTAAGGTGTTCTGTTCTTTTTTCCCACGCGCGGCGCGGGACTTATAAATAAACTAAAATGGAAGCTCCCTTGAAGGATTGCCCCACGCTTGAACAACGTGCAGTTATTCGTTTCTTGAATGCAGAAGGTATTCAAACATCTCAAATATGCCAAAGAATGAAAAATATCTATGGTGAGTCTTGTTTGTCTCAAAAAAACATTTATAAATGGGTTAACGCGTTCAAAAATGGACGAAACAAAGAAGAGGGAAGCTTAGTAAAGGTGTTCTCTTCCTTCATGATAATGCACGGCAGCAAACATCATGTAAAACTGTATCTACAATCATTAAATTAGGTTTTGAAGTTTTAGAACATCCTGCATATAGTCCAGACCTAGCCCCCTCTGACTATTTCCTTTTTGGACTACTAAAGAAGGAGTTAAAGGGAAAGCGATTTGACTCGGATGAAGATGTCCAGAAAGTGGTGCAAGATTATTTTCACACGCTTCCTAAGAGTGCCTATAAAGAGGGTATTTACAAGTTGCCAGAACGATGGAGACGATGTATAGAAAGCCGAGGTGATTATTTTGAATAAATCAAGTCCTAATTTTTAATATCGTTCTTATTCTTTTAAATAAATTATAATTCACCTTATTTATTGATCCCACCTTGTATTAACACAAAGCAATAACGCGCCACCTATATATATATATAATGAAAGGATTTGAGCACGAATGTTTTATATACACTACAAACTTATACTGTCCTTACTACGATGAAAATATTTATTGGGAGGGCTTGGCTCATCAGTGTTGAACCCTCCCAGCGGTTTCGCCAATTTAATCCACCAGACCGCTTATTAGAGCTCTAATACTCTATTGGACGATTCTGCTTATATACGCTGCACTGAAGGGTAGAATCTCAAAAATGGTTTTCAAGAAAACTATGGACATAAAGCTATAGGACGGTAATAATTACATATATATATATTTGCATCGAGCAATGCTCTTCTGCAAACAATAAGGACAAGGCCAGTTAGGCATAAATTACTACAAAGCAATAACGCGCCATATAAGCACGACATTTTCTTTTATATACAATACAAACTCTACTACTGTCTTTACTACGATGAAAAAATAAATTGGGAGGGCTTGGCTCATCAGTGATGAACCCTCCCGGCAGTTTCGCCAATTTATTTATGTGTATTTCTACCGTTTCTCTCTCCTATAAGCTTATGTCTATAGTTTTCTTTTAAAATAATTCTGAGATTCTACCCTTCAGTGCTGCGTATATTAGCAGAATCGTCCAATACAGTTTTAGAGCTCCAAGAAGCGGTCTGATGGATTAAATTGGCGAAACTGCTGAGAGGGCTCACCACTGATGAGCCAAGCCCTCCCAATATATATTTTCATTGCAGCAAGGGGACAGTAGAAGTTTGTATTGTATATAAAAGAAACATTCGTGCTTATCTTACATATTGAGAGAATAGAGAGAGGATCCACTGTGGAACTTGATAACTAGCCAATCAGTGTTTCTTCGTGATCATTTTACATTACTAGGAGAAAGGTATCTCCTGATCGTAATTTTAAAAGTTGCTAATGGCTTGCGCCATCTGTCGGAATAAATAATAACTAATCGCTGATTTTTAATTATTTGAAAATTGGCCAAATACCCTTTCTTGATTAATTAATAAAAGCTAACCACATACGCGTTGGGCTGTTGGCCCTCATCAACGTGGTGTAGGCTGTACCTCGATGTTCAAAAATCAACGATTAGTTGTTATTTATTCCGACAGATGGTTCAAGTCATCAGCAACTTTTAGTTGCACGATAGGAAGATACCTTTCTCTTAATTCACCAACCTGATCCCTGTACAATTTCACTTTTATACTATTTTTCATATAATTTACATTGAGTATTCATGACTACAAAGTATTCATGACTAAAAATGAAAAAGAAAAAATGACCAAACCATGACCTATTTTATATTTTTTATTATTTTTTTCACATGAAAAGCGTATTTACGCAAACTTGGCCTTAAATACCCATTTCTTGATTTCTCAGGAAGCTTCTGGGCCCAATTTTGATCGTAGAGGTACAGTCTGCACCACGCTGACGAAGGTCAACAGTCCGAAACGCGTTCGTGGTTGACCTTTCTTAATTTATCAAGAAATTGGGTTGAAAAAATATCACGGAGCAAGTTAAATAAGCGTTTAGTTTATTTTTGCTCCACTAGATGGCGCTCTGCCATCTAGAAAAGTTCATGTGAGCCTGGTCAGGATAGGCCTTTTTTTTAATATATGCGAAAAATAATTTTAAAATAGGAAAAGGTAGAGTATTGATATTTTAGAAAAAATAGGCACACATATCTTGACCGTTCACATCTGTTTTTTAGATTGCAGAGCGCCATTTATAAAGCTCGTGTGAGAGGTCAGGATATGCCTATTTTGTTATATTGCCACATGGAAAATTAGGGAAGACAAAACTTCAGGAGGAAACAACAATTTATTTGAGGCAAGGACAAACTATGAATGGTAAACAAAAGATAAGCCACGAGGGAAATTTACAGAGTAGCAAAATATAAACATAAAAATGACCACTCTGTTAATAAAATAATAAAATTAATAATTACTTTGTTACATAGAATAAAATTAATAATTACTTTGTTACATAGCTTCTTCCCTATGGGAGCTGTGACCCACAGATAGCAATTATTGTATATACTGACATGGATCTGACGTGCTTCTGCCAAGGATTCCATCGAAGTCTTGGAACTTTGACCCTGGTACCTTTTCATTCTTTTTCTTGCGGCGTGAAGAGCGGCTTTGTCGTCGTATCGTCTATAGGGGACATCGTCATCTTCGAGGGAAGTCTTGGCTTTAGCACGGAGGTGGAATCCTGGAGTCAGTCTCCGAAAATGTAGATCACAGCACCCATGGCTTCAAGGTCTTCTCGGCGGTCTTCAGTTTGTCTTCCCTAACTTACCCAGCATCTCCACCAAAATGCCACATGGAAAATTAAGGAAGACAAAAATTTAGGAGGAAACAACAATTTATTTGAGGCAAGGACAAACTATCAATGGTAAACAAAATATAAGCCACGAGGGAAATTTACAGAGTAGCAAAATATAAACATAAAAATGACCACTCTGTTAATAGAATAATAAAATTAATAATTACTTTGTTACAATATATATATATAATTAAAGGATTTAATGACGAATGTTTATTTTATGTACAATACAAACTTCTACTGTCCTTACTGCGGTGGAAAAATATATTGGGAGGGCTCTTGGGTCATCATATATATAAATATATATATGAAAAAAACAATAGAAAAAATAAAAGATAAGTGGGTCAGGTGTTGATATTAAAAATAAAGAAGGCATCTCCTGACCACGAGCACATGTGCTTTTTAGATGGCAGAGCGCCATCTAGTGGAGCAAGAATAAACTAAACGTTTATTTAGCTTGCTCCGTGATATTTGGCCAACCCAATTCCTTGATAAATCAAGAAAAGTCATCCACGAATCGCAGTGGTTACAGTCTACTCCACGCTGACGAGCGCCAACAGCGCGAAACGCGTTCGTGGATGACTTTTCTTGATTTATCAAGGAATTGGGTTGGCCAAATATCACGGAGCGAGCTAAATAAACGTTTAGTTTATTCTTGCTCCACTAGATGGCACTCTGCCATCTAAAAAGCACATGTGCTCGTGGTCAGGAGATGCCTTCTTTATTTTTAATATATATATATTCTCAAAAATTGCTGACCCTTTGACCAACCTTATTAAAAAAAAGTGTATCATTTACCTGGACAGAAAGGCAAGAGGAAGCGTTTCAAACCCTAAAAACAGCACTATTAAGTCCACCAATCTTAGGGCACTTCAATCCAAATGCGCCTACTTATATTCATACTGATGCGTCCAACATCGGCATAGGTGCAACTCTTGTCCAAGACATCGGTGGTGAAGAGAAGGTGATCTCATATTTGAGTCGTACCCTGAGTAAAGCGGAGCAAAATTATTCAACCACTGAAAAAGAATGTCTGGCCGTTGTCTGGTCAATGTCAAAATTACGACCCTACCTTTATGGAAGACACTTTAAAATAGTAACAGACCATCATGCCTTATGCTGGCTCAAAACCTTGAAGGATCCAACAGGTCGATTGGCAAGATGGGCGTTGAAAATTCAAGAATATGACTTCGATATAATACATAAATCGGGAAAGAAGCATCTGGACGCCGATGGCTTATCTAGGGGACCCTTACCAGAAACTGATTGGGATGAGGATTTTGAAAGGCTATTTTTAAATCAAATAACAGACGAAGAGGATAAATTTATCGAAAGTGTTAAGAAAAACCTTAATGGAAGCAGGCGATCAATTGCGCAAAACTTTAAAGAAGAAGATGGATGCCTCTTTAAGAAAAACCCGAACCCTGAAGGCAGGGCGTGGTTGCTTGTGGTTCCAGAGAAGAAAAAGAGAGAAATTATGAAAGAATATCACAATCATATGTCGAATGGCCATCTGGGCGTCGCCAGAACCATGTGCCGAATAAAGAGTAAATACTTTTGGCCATCCATGCTAAAGGATGTCTCAGAATTCGTTAAGACGTGTCACCTTTGCCAAAGTAGGAAAGGCTCAAACCAATTACCTTCTGGACTACTACAGCCCATCCCCCCAGCCAACTTTCCTTTCGAAAGAATTGTAATTGACTTTGTTGGTCCACTGCCATCTACGAAAAACAGGAAAAAATGGATAATCGTGCTGACGGACTACTACACTAGATATGCAGAAACAAGAGCAGTCTCGGAAGCAACAGTGAAATAAGTTTCTAAATTTCAAGTAGAGGATATTTTTCTCCGGCACGGAGCCCCACAATATCTTATTAGTGACAGAGGCTCTCAATTTACCAGTAATTTAATGAAAAAGGTGATGAAAACCTGCAAGATTAAACATTGCTTCACAACGAGCTATCATCCCCAGACTAATGGATTGACAGAGCGGTTAAATAGAACATTGATCAATATGCTCAGTATGTATGTGAACACTGATCAGAAGAATTGGGACGAAATACTCCCATTCGTCACTCACGCTTACAATACTACAATTCAGGAAACCACAGGATATTCTCCCTTTTTCCTGATGTTTGGAAGAGAACCCACGTCTCTTTTGGACGACAGGAATATCTCGGTGGACATTGACAAGGATGATTATGATGAATACATAAAACATCACTTAGACAAAATAAACATAACAAGAAAATTAGTTATTAACAACACAATAAATACTCAAGAAAGAATGAAAAAGAACTATGACAAGAAACACATGGAAAGAAGCTACGAACCAGGAGAATTAGTAGCAGTTTGGACCCCAATTAGGAAAATAGGAAAGTGTGAGAAACTACTGAGAAAATATTTTGGCCCATACAGAATATTAAAGAAGCTGTCCAACGTAAATTACTTGATTGAACCAAAAGATAATCCTGGCCAAGACCCATTGATTGTCCATGTCTCAAGAATCAAACCCTATTTTGAAAGAATTGATGAGGTCAATCACGAGGACGTGACGACCTTTGGAGAGGGGGAAGTGTTACATCATGATTAATGGCGTATTTATTATATTATTTTTAATATATTTGAAATTTAAATTATATATTTATTTATTTTTATATAAAACTAGCGGACGTACCCGGCTTCGCCCGGGTTTTGCCCGAATAAAAGTTTGTCTAACGAATCTCTCGATAAAGTGAACATTTTTTTCCCGGTCCCTTGAAAAATACTCGATAAGTTGAATAAAATCAATATTAATTGGTTCCCTCGGTAATTGGAAGTTAAAGGAATAGTATCTTGCCTTGGAATTGTATCATTATTCTTGAATGGATGTACCCGGCTTCGCCCGGGTTTTACCCGAGTAAAGGTTTGTTTAACGAATCTCTCGATAAAGTGAACATTTTTTCCCGGTCCCTTGAAAAATACTCGATAATTTGAATAAAATCAATATTAATTGGTTCCCTCGGTAATTGGAAGTTAAAGGAATAGTATCTTGCCTTTGAATTGTATCATTATTCTTGTCTCAAATAAATTGCCGTGTCATCCTGAATTTTGTCTTTCCTAATTTTCTACATTACAAAATCATCGTATCATCATGATAATATTTAGAGCAGATTGTTGAATTATAACAGATAAATTAGAATATTTATCTTGGTTATTTCTAGGCGAAAAGTTATTTCAAAAATTTTATTTGCTAGAAACCTTCCCAGTACTATACTAAATAACTTCCCAAAGTTTCATGGCGATCCAATGAGTGGTTTGGTCAGGCATAAAGGACAAACAAACAAACAAACAAACAGACACACATACATTCATTTTTTTATATATAGATATTCTATGATATTTACTTAAAACAGATTATTTAGATTATCATCATTTGTATTTAGGTACACGTGTGACTTCACTGCTCTCTTTGATGTGAGAAAATAATTAAAGGATTCTGGAGGCTACTTAAAGAAGACTCATCTCGTTATTCCCTTTTATAAAGTTGTAGGATGGTTGAAACACGCTCTGGTAAGATGCAAGACCCAGCACAGGAGAGAATCAAGGCTGAAGAGTCTGCCAAGCCGCAACTTGGTGCAACAATATATATATATATATGAATGTTAAGATATTGGAAACCTATTGCTGAATTAAAACAGATAAATTAATATTTTTATTGGATTTGACAGTTTCTTTGTTGTAATTCCAAGGAGGGCTTAGACAGGAGCCTAAAATAATGTTTAAAATATTTGAAAAAATATGCACATTAAAAACATTTTCAATATAAAATATATAGATAGTTTTCCATTTGAAAACCAAAATATCTCTGATCTTTGGTTTCTATGGAGTCGAGAATTCTCACATTGAATAAATCTTGAAGTCTAAGAAACGCCATTATAAGCTAACTTAAGATATTTGAAATAGAAAGTGAAATTAAAGTGAGTTATCTCTATCTTACAAGACCAGAAACCCTTTTTCAGAAATATCAATGATTTGATCGAACCTAATTATTTTCCTGATATCAAAACTATCTTCGCAGTATTTTTTTTAAATTGTTATTTGATTTTATAAATCAGTTAGAAATAGATAACAAGCTCAACCCTAGTCTTTGTTAGCATGGTTGCTGACAATATAGAAGTGGTAATCTATCGTGAACTTGTGTTTTTAATTTTATATTCCATTTGAGGCCACTTTAATGTGATCGCTACTTTCCAATACAAAGGGATTGTATTTAAATAGATAATAACAAATCCCTCTAAGATTAATAAAAATTATTTCAAAACCACAAAAAAAAACCTGTTTTTATTTCGGATATATGAGTTTATGATCATATATCAGTTAAAACTAAAAAAGAGAAAATTAAATTCATTTATAAGCCTGTTAGATTTGAATTTACATTAAATTAAATTATTCTATGAATAGCTTGGTTCCTTTATAGGAATATATTCAGGATATCAGATCCTAGATATCATATACAAATTATGTTGGAATTTTTCATTTTAGCAATCAGAAATCATTAATTATATTTATACCAAACTCAATATTTGATTTTTTAGACTTTATGTTTGGAACCTGAATTTCTAAATACTGTGATATGCTGTCTATCGGCAGAAAAATACCAAAATCTAATATCTTTAGCTTATCTTTGAACGATCAATAAACATTTTCTGCATCAACCGTTCACATCTAAACATATCACTGGTTATATCTACAGATTAATTTCAAAAGGCGATATCTCCCTAAAATAGTTTTATGTAATAATATAGTCTTTTATGTAATCAAATCAGAAAACAGAAATAAAATGTGCGTATATGCTCTTCTTTTTCCTCTTCAAAATATTTGGACAACATATTTTCAATATAAAAATCGAATGTTCAAAAAGGTTTGCTCTATTATATAAATTAAATTAATTTATTCTATTATTATTTTTTATAGATGAAGAATTCTTCCTGATTTGAAATTAAACGAAAAAACATGGTGAAGGAAGACGAGTTTCTTTTATTGATGCATAGGTGCAAGCTTTCAGGTAAAAACCCTTCAACAGGCGAGAAATGAAGTGCGACTTATAAGGACTATGGTACAAATGGTAGGAAGGAATAAATATATATAGAAAATAAGTTTTTAAACTATTTATATATGTTAATATTAACGGAAGACCGATTTTTGAGAAAAGTAAATATTAAATCTGCAGTCTGCAGTCTGAAACCACGAGACGGCGCATGATTAGGGCTATTGAAATAAACATGTGGGAGGTTTAAATAAAGGACAAGAGAGGATGATAAGCTTCTGGAATATCTATTTTTCTGTTATTTATCTATTATTCAGCTCCTCCTGACCCTCTTCGTTCTACGGGCGCAGTCTACTCCGTCTCACGTGAACAGTGTCCTGCCACTTAACGTTGGTGAGACAGGTAGATCTGTGGCCATCAGGATGACTGAACATTCCCGTAATATTTCCAGACAAGGTACCAAATCCCTCATTTATCAACAAATGCAGAGCACAGGCCACACTTTCAACATCAATAACCCCACCATACATTACAGGCACATACATATCTTACACCAAAGACTTATCCTAGAATCCATAGTATCACACAAACTGAGCAGCATCAACAGAAAAATAGATCTTC